>JAWDJE010000017.1:10482500-11682500 GCA_035047345.1 Bradypodion ventrale | reverse complement strand
GATATTTTCTGCCACATTAAAGTTCGAGAATACCTGGAGACAAATGTTAACGTCCTCACCTCACACCACCGCCCAATAAGTGTGACCAGTGTGTTTCCTGGAACTGAGGAAGTTAAGAGTTGACCACGATGCGACTTCTCAGAAGTACAACAGATCATCTTACAGTAAGAATTAACTGTTGTAAATAAATTAATTTATGTATTGATACGTTTAATGTGAAAGTGTTTTATAGCTGTCATTATATTATGTTTGTTTTAAAAAGGCTATTTTGTGAGATAACCCGCATATTTTTGTCAAACATACTTCTGTCCTAGTTTTGTGGGAGAGAACTATGGCAACTCTGAGCATAGAAGAATAGACGCTTTTGAGATGTGGTGTTGGAGGAGAGTTTTGAGAGTCTCCTGGATAGATAGCAAGGAGAACAAATAGGTCCATCTTAGAAGAAATCAACCCTGACTGCTCCTTAGGAGGTCAAATAGTGAAGATGAAGTTAAAGTACTTTGGGCATCAAATGAGAAAAGAGGACTCACTTGAGAAAGCCTTGATGCTGGGAAAAGTGGAGGGCAAGAGAAGAAGGGGGCGGCCAAAAATGAGATGGTTAGATGGTATTGTAGACATAATGGACACAGAACTGGGCAGGCTAAGGAAGATGGATGAGGACAGAGGTGCCTGGCGGGCAATGCTCCATAGGGTCGCAAAGGGTCAGAATCGACTATGTGACTGAACAACAACAGTTTGGTGCTTGGGATCTTGGCAAGGAAGAAACTGAGTTCTTGTCTCCTGGCAGAATCCTGAAGGGCGCAAAATAATCCACGGATAAGGAAGCTTTCAGGCAATTGGTATGGGGTAGCTCTCTCTCTTTCTCCAGGAAGAAAACAGGGTGTCTGAAGAGCTGCATTTCCATGCGGGGTTCCAGCAAAGCACTCCAGATATGACCACCCCACAAACGATGGCAATGGAGAGGGCCCATTTCAGCAACCCTCTGTACAGGAAGAGAAGCACAAATAAGCCAAGGAGCATCAAGAGCAACAGAAGAAAGAGCAACCTTTTGGTCGCCATCCTGTTCTCGCTGATACCTCCACCATCGCCATCTTGGTAAAGAGAGGAAATGCCATGGCCCAGTTGCTTTGGGCTCGGGACCTCTGGACCAGCAGGTTGCCCACCGTTCGGGCCACGCTTGGCCAGCGCTCCATGAAGAGCCACGTCTTGCGTGTCGAGGCTGCAGACCAGACCCCCCAAGAGGGTGGTCGCTTCTCGGCAAACAGGGCAGATTATCCGCCAGGTGTTGGCCTCGTTCCGCACAAGGAGCTTCAGGCAAACGGCGCAGAAGACGTGCCGGCAAGCCAGGAGCTTAGGCAGCCGGCAGAGACTGTACGGGTCAAAGCAGACGGGGCAGTCTGTGTCGGCGGTGAAGACTCGGGAGGCGCGAGGACAGCCTTCCTTCTCTGTTGACACAGCGGTGCCCGCCAGGGAAACCGACACAGAGGACAGTGGGATACAGAAGTCGGCAGATTTTGTGGCTGGAGATGGCTGATCAGAACCGGTCGGCTCTGAGCGTTTTGTAGCAGGCACTGAACTCTGAATCTTGCATCCTGCATCGCCCATAAAGTCTATGTCTCTTTTAGGAGTTTGTGGAATCTCCATTCCTCCTACTGCTTCTTCGATGCCTTCACATGGGTCCATTTGTTTCCAGGACAAACCGCCTCGTTCCTCCAACAGGATCCGACCACAGTCACACCCAGCTTCACAGTAGCGGCTCTTAACCACAACAGATTCCTTTTCTTTCTGTTTTTTTAAATCACATTACTTTATGATTATCAGTGAGTTTGGCTTTAATCCATTGCACCATCAGGAAAACAGTAACAAGAAAAGCATTAATCAGTAACCCTACACAGGTTCCCTAGTCCTTGGCAATAAAGATCTTTCCTTGATTCTCTTCCACGAAACGCAGTAAACAGCCTTTCACTGATTAACACTGTTTTAATTATATTTTCTGAATCTACAACCGCTTCACAACTCCTACTACCAGTTTTCAGCTCTTATCTCATCTACTACTTTTCATATCTATTAAGGCAGGGGTTCCCAACCTTTTCAAGCCATGGGCCGGGTCACACTCTTTCAGTCAGCTTCGAGGGCCGGATTGCCACTTTGCCCTGCTTGCACAATGGGGGTGGCTATTTTGTCCCAACAGCTTCAAAGGGGGTGGCCATTTTGTTTCTCAAATGCCCTTGGAAACGGGGGCCACATGAAATTGTGCTGGGGGCTATTGGATAGGGGCCCAATGTGGGCCGGAGGGTCCTGGAGGAGACTGGTCAAGCAAGACACGTGAGGCAAGATGGAGCGAAGACCAGTGTTTATTCATCAGAAAGCAAAAGACTTTATACCTACCTGGCTTGGCTGCGTGCATACGTTGCGCACGTCCGTTCACAGGAAAGCCCTGAGTCTGCACATTGCGATTACACAAGTCACTAATTAGGGGTGACTTCACCGGGTGAAGTTCCTTATCTAACTAATTTACTACCGGGGACATGCATTGTTCATCGTTATTGGGAGCAAACAAGTGGCTGAAGTTGACTCTAAGGCTTAGAGCGTCTGCGGATGCGAATTACTCATTACGTGCCTATAGAGTTAACCATCTGGCGATCTTTGGCCCTCTATTGTCCTAGCTGCCTGTCAGGTCAGCAATCGGTGAATCAAACTATATCTAATATTCCGCTCCCCAATTTCTGTCCCCTTGAAACCAACGGCTCGAAGGAGTGTTCTCCCATAACTGCGGTTCTGTCAGGGACAGCTGTGCCAATTGTGTACGCGGAATCCACAGGGGGCCAGATCCAGCCCACGGGCCCTAGGTTGGAAACCCCTGTATTAAGGTAAAGTCAGGAAGAATGAGTGTGTTATTTCCTCAGAAGTTCACACCGCAGAAGTGTGCAGATTTGTGGGTTTGGGGTACATTCCCTCAGAATCTCCAGAGAGTTGAAGTCCAAATCTCTTCTTCTTTTACCCCATCGGTTTTTGAGGGAGATGCAAGGTTCTGGCACTTCTATCAGCCTCCACCAGTATTATTTTGTGTTCTCATAATAATTCTTTGATGTTCTCTCTCCACCTTCCTCTGGCTCTGCCTCGTGTTCTTTGTTCTTCTCCTCTTTCCACAAATGCCTTGTAAGGTATGGAATCCCAATACATTCTCTCCAAATGGGCAAACAACTTATTTGTTGTCTCTGTATATAATTTGGTTCTATCCCAATTATTTCCCTTATAACCTCATTCCTGATGTCATCCCTTCTAGTCCCTTCCTCGGACATCTCATTTCCATGCTGACCAACTTTTGCCTACAGTACTTTGTTTCAAAACTTGGATGGGCGCGGCTAGCCAGAATTCCTGCTACCGGTTCTGGCGAGCTGGTACAAACCTGCTGGTGCCCACCACCGCTTAGAGTGATGATTCACAACTTTTGGTCTTCCAAACATTTGGGATTCCAGCTCCCAGAAGTCCCAGCCAGCCTGATAAATGGCCAGGGATTCTCTTCCTCTACCTTTTTGGAATGAAAGCAGAAAGCCCAGCAGTTCTCCAGCAGACCTTCCACTCACCAAAGCCAGCTCTAAGGGCATCTGTGAAGACATCAAGGGATCTTTTCCTTCTGCATTAAATTCATAAATGGATTCCACAAGTCATAAATTTCAAGCTTTTTTTTTTTTTGCCTAGCACCAGTTTTGAGAGTAGTTGTTGACGATTCAGGTTGTGTATAGAATACTATGTCACCGTTAACATTTCCATTGTTTTGCTTTTTATTTTCTCCTGTGTGTAACTTTCTAGACGCACTGAGAGTCATGTGGCAACGCTTTTCATCCAAGCGACCTTTGTAAGAGCTCCACATGGTTGCTCCAATGCTTATTCAAGCACATTAAAAAGAACCTTCTACCAGGAATACTGTATAGGTTATTTTGCAGGGCTTAAACTCCCTCCTCTCTTGCAGCCGAAGGCTTTCAGATGTTGACTTTGCTGGAAGACTCATAAGATTTAAAAAGAAAAGAAAAGGTGGCAGCTAATTGAAAGAAAGAAAAAACAACATAGGCAAGCATATAAATGATACATTTGACATTATCACAAAAAAAAAGAATCTTTAAACAATAAAATTAGATGTATATAAATCTAAATATAACACCTTTGAAATTTAACATTTAACTTACTGTCTCTTTAATGTTTTATTATCACAACGGTAAATATCCCAACTTTGCTCTTAAACATTAGTGACCAGTAACTTCTTATTTTATCTAATTTCTATTCAAATCAATTTGTCTAAAACAGTTATATTTCTTTTTCTATCCCTATCAATTTATTCCAATATTACATTCTATACATCATTCACCCCGTGTATTTACATTGCCCGGGAGGATGTGGTATTTCCCATTGGTTTCTACTGTGCCCAAAACTTCAATTGGTCTGGTGTCAGTCTATTCTTCTCCTCTCCCTTCAAAGCATGATCCACAAACTGTCTCCATGTATTCCAGAATCTATTCTCTTTAATTATTCCTTTTTAAAAATTCAACGCCCATGTTAATTTTTCATTCAATGCGAGATCCCACATCTCCTTATACCAATCATCTACTTTTAATGTCATGTCGTTCTTCCAATTTTTTGCTATACACATTCTGCCCATAGTAAGCATTATAGCCAATAATTCTTTCTTATCATCATCTAAGTTCATATTATCTACGTCCGTCAACAAGATGTTACTTGGCCCCAACTTGAGAGATGTTCCCATAATATTAACCATCTCCTTCTCAATTTCCTCCCAAAATTTCTCAACCTTTTTACATTCATACCACATATGTACATATGTGCCCAATGTATTTTTACATCTCCAACACATTTTATTATTATTTTTATCTATCTGGTACAGTTTCAATGGGGTCAAGTACCATTTCCACAACATTTTGAAATTATGCTCGTTAACCCTGACGGACATGGATCTCATACCTCTTTTTTTCCATTTATTTTCCCACTCTTTTTCGGTTATGCTTATCTTCAAATCTTGTTCCCAAGCATTTTTAAATATCTCTTGTGAATTACTTTCTACATTTATTATTTTATAGATTTTACTAACCATACCTTTAATTCCAATTTCTGACTTTCTTACTTTCCATATTAACTCTTCAAATTCAGTTTTAGTTCTTTCCAGACTCTGCTCTTTCACATAACTATTATTCCACTTATTTATCCTCATAATCTGTAACCAATTTAACTTCATTTGATCATACAGCTCTTGTCTTTTCACGTCGTCTCTGCAAACTTGTATCCAATCTTTCAACAGGAAAATCTCGTTCTTTAATAAAATTTCCTTCATCCTATCATTAATTTTTATTGGGATTTTTTAATATCTTCCAGCTCAATTATTGGCGATATATTCGGAGATAGTTTCATTTTAACCTTCTTCCAAACTCCCAACATCGATCTCATCATTCTATTTTTAACCATTATTTTTCCTTTTTCATTCCCTAAAAACACACTTTTACCCAACTCCTTTAATTCCATCATTTCAATTTCCTCCCAAATAACTACCTCTTTCATTAAAACCTTAACTACATTTTAAATATGGAATGCATTATAATAATTTTTCAAGTTCGGTATTCCCAGACCCCCATCTTTTTGTGACTGGTACCACATTTTCTTTGGTATTCTAGCTCTTCTTCCCCCATTACAATAATTATTTAATAAAGCTTGTAATTCCTTAATTTCTTTATCTGTAATTTGGATTGGTAAGGTTTCAAACAAAAAATTTATTTTTGGTAATAACATCATTTTAGTCAATGCTACCCTGCCGAACAAAGACAGCTTCAAATTTTTATATTGTGAAATTTTTGCTTTGAGTTCTTTTTTGTTTGTTTGTTTATCATAATTTAATCTTCTTAAATCTTCTATTTTGCTTGAAATATTTATCCCCAAATATCTCACACTATTTTTAATCTGTAGTTTAAATCTATTTTTAATTCTCCCTTGTTCTTCCTTGTCTATATTATTCAATATCATTTCAGATTTATCCCAAATTATCCTCAACCTAGTTATTTGTTCAAATTCCTCCAAATGCCTCTGTATTTTTCCCAACGTCTTCCCCGGATGTTTCATAATTATAAGAGTATCGTCAGCATATAAACTAACTTTATTTCCTAATATTCCTTCTATTTCTTTATCCTCCCTTATACTTTTTGCTAATATTTCCATCGCCATTATAAATAATATTGGGGATAGTGGGGATCCCTGTCTTGTTCCCGCTTCTAATCTTACTTCTTCCGTAAGGCAATCATTTACCCTAACATTGGCACACCCTTGTTGATACAATTGTTCTATCGTTTTTATAAACCTACATCCAAATCCATAGCCTTTAATTATCTCATTAATTGTTATCCATTGCAAAGAATCGAATGCCTTGAAAATATCCAGAGATAACAATCCTACCTTCTCTTTAGTTTGACCTGCAATGTCTATTAAATCTATAACTCGCCTTGTTAAATCCACCATGTATCTGCCTTTAATAAATCCTGCCTGGTCATTATTTATTTATATATTTATCCATGAAGCTATTTAATCTTTTTGCCAATATCGCCGTAAAAATCTTAGCATCCTGATTTATTAAAGAGATAGGCCTATATGACTCTACCTTTTCCAAATCTTTCCCAGGTTTTGGCAATAATACTATTATAGTTCTATACCAAGAGAGTGGAATCTGACCTCCATCCAAAATAAAATTATACAATTTTAATAATTTTGGGACAATTATATCTTTAAACTCTTTATAAAATTCCGCTGGCAATCCATCTTCACCTGGTGATTTGTCCATCCTCAATTTACCTATTATTTCTTTTATCTCCTTTTCAGTAATTGGCTCCTCCATTATTTGTTTATGTTCCTGATTGATTTTGTTTTTAATCTGACTTTCAATTTTATCTTTTAATTTTCCCAGGTCTATATTTTTTCTTGAATATAACTCCTGATAGAATTCTTTTAGAACCTTACATTTATCTTTTGTTTTATTATACCTTATACCCTTTTTGTCTACCAGAATCCCTATTTCTCTTTTATTTCTTTTTTCCTTAGCAGCTCTTGCCAATAATTTTGAATTTTTATTACTATATTCAAAGTATTCCCTTTTTAGATAAACCAGATCTCTTTTCACTTTTTCAATATCCTTTCCTATTAACTCCTTCCTCAACCTCTGCATTCTTTCATAAACTTTCCTATCTTTAGTTATTGCATGTTTTTCTTGTAGCTGTTTAATCTCTTTCTCGATTTCCTCCTGCTTACCTTTTAATTGTTTATTTTTAAGACTAGCCAATTTAATACTTTCCCCCCTGAATATTGCCTTCATCGTATCCCAAACCACATTATATTGAACCTCGCCTGTATCATTCCATTTCCAATTTTGCTCCCATTTTTCAACTATTTGTTCTTTACATTTTTCATCTTTAAATAATTTAGTATTATATCTCCAATTTCTCCTAATCTTTGTACCATCCATTCTCATTTCTAACAATACCTTTGCATGATCCGACTCTCTGAAGATTCCAACTTCAATTTCATCCAAATTCCCTATCAGGTTGTCAGTTACAAATATATAATCTATTCTAGAATACGTGTTATAAACCTGGGGGAAAAAGTGTAAACCCTTTCCGATCCTTTAAGCTCCCGCCATGTATCTTTTAACCCTAATCCTTTCATCCATTTATCCAGCACTTGTGTTTTATCTCCTCCCCCCTTCTAGCTATGTTTGTAGTATCTATATTTGATCTTATTAAATTGAAGTCCCCACCCACAATCGTTTTTATCGTTCTTTCTTTATTCAATATATTATGCACCTTATCTAAAAATTTATTTTGATTTTCATTTGGTACGTACAAATTTACCAAGGTAATCTCCTCATCCTCTATTTTCCCTTTTATTATTAAATATCTTCCTTCTATATCTGAAATACTTTTTACCATCTCAAATCCAACTCTACTTGATATCATAATTGCTACACCTCTTGCCTTTGACGTACCATATGATTTTTCATAAAATTGAGTCCATCCTAAGAATAATTTGTTAGTTTCCTCTGATTTTTGATGAGTTTCCTGAAGAAAGATTACATCCGGTTTATCTTTCCTAAGAGCTGCTTCTAATCTTCTTCTCTTCACCTGACAACCAGTACTTTTCACATTCCAGGTTAATACTTTCAAATTTTTCATTCCTTATTTTCTAACACCAATTCTCCCTTTTCACCACT
The DNA here is from genome assembly GCA_035047345.1 of Bradypodion ventrale. Taxonomy (NCBI): domain Eukaryota; kingdom Metazoa; phylum Chordata; class Lepidosauria; order Squamata; family Chamaeleonidae; genus Bradypodion; species Bradypodion ventrale. Next base: position 11,674,243 of record JAWDJE010000017.1, on the reverse strand, counting down.
TCCTCCAATGGGCGTGCACTCCAACAAACAACAAACCCCCATTCCCAAAAATCTATTAAAGAAAAAATAATAATAATAAACAACTCTAAAAAACAATAAAAAACATATAAACAATCTACTACTATCCCTCCCCACTTTTCTACAAGTAGCCTCCGTATTATCATTTCTCCTTCTCATGAACCCACCCGAAACAATCAATTCCTCCTTCAGTTCATCCCACTCTTTAGTTCCGAATTCCAGTAATTTTGCATCCACCATTACATCCATGACATTGACATCCTCACTCATCATATATCGTTTACCCAAATGAAAAAAACTCAATTGCCGTGGAAATTTCCAATTATACCTAACTCCTTTATCTTGGAATCTCTTTGTAATTGGCTTCATCGATTGCCTCCACATACGACCCCCCACTGGAATATCATTGTATACCTCAATATCTGAACCATCTATTTTTAAGACTTCTGACCCCTTCACTCGAATGAGAGCCATTAATCGAAATTTATCAGCAACATTGGCGAACTTTACCAGTACATTTCTTGCCCCAACTTTACCCTTCTTGACCCCAGCCGAAAGACACTTACAATACCATATGGCGTGAAACCTCCTTCCATAATTCCATCTAACCATTTTACAATTCTTTCTTTTAATTTATCTGGCGTACCTTCTGGAATTTTTCGAATTATCACTTTCACACGTCTCATCTGTTCTTCCACCAATTCTAACCTTTTTTCATGAACCCCCACCTTATTTTCCCTTTCTTTCTCTCTTTCTCTCATATCTGAAACCACTGCTTTTATCCCCTCCTGCTCTCTTTTCATCACCTCTTGTTCTTCCTTAAGTTTATTTTGCCCTTTTTTTAAATCATCAAAACCCTTCATAATGTTTGCCATCAAATCTTGCATGTCTTGTTTTCGTTCCTGTTTATCCTGAACAAACATATTTCCAATTTTTGTTCCAAATTATCCACCTTCTCATTAAATTTATCAACATCTGATTTAAACCCTTGCCCCCCCTTTATTGGCACCATTGATGGGGTTGTCACTGTCATTATAGTTGCTGTTGTTGTTACTGCCATCGGTGTCATTGCAGCTGTGGTTGTTATAGTTGTTGTTGCAGCTGTTGCTGTTGTTATCTTTGCTGTCGTTATTACAATAGATTTCACAGCTGCAGATGCCATCGTAGGTGGAGTTGTCACTATTTTTTGCTGCTGCTGCTGTTATAATTGCTGTGCAATTTTTCTCACAGTCTCTTGGTCCTCCAAATCCTTTATTTCCTGTTGCATTGTTTTCTTCATCTCCGACTCCTCTTGTTCTATCCTGGTGAACCTTTTAAAAATCCTATCTGAGGATGACTATCTCTGTTCTTATCCAGCCCACTTTCTCCTTCTCCTTCCCTCTTCCCTGATGTTTCATTCAAACACTGTTCTAATTGCAGACAGTCTCCAGTTTATCTCCACAAAAGTATATCTTCTGTAACACAGTCAGCCCATAGCTCTTTTAACCATCCTTATATCCCTTTAAGCAAGTAACAACCAATTGCCACTTCCACAAAAGAAGGAAAAAATGCTTGTAATCCAATGGGAAAAAAAGAGAGAAGGCAAAACAAACTTCTGGTCCCAAAAATGAAGAAGACAAAACAATACTTTCCAAGAGACACCACTTATCAGACTCCCAGCGCCATCTTACTCCCTTCTTCTTTGTATCCAAATATCCAAAAATTCAAAGAAAGGGAAAAGGTTCCAAGCCACCAAACCCTCCTCTTTTAAGCCCAAATGTCCATCATCCAATCTTTAATATTTTCTGGGGGGGGGGGGAATCCCCGTATTCAATAAACTTTTCTGCTTTTCCACTTTTCCTCCCCCTCCACCACTTCCAAAAACTCACTCTCTGCAGCAGCAAATTCCTCACAGCTCTGCCGAAATGTTTCAAGGCTAGCCAGGCTGAATGAGGCTCGCTTTCACTTTCCCCCTTCAAATCCCAGCAAACTCACCTCCAGCCACCGGCTTGCCTTTTGCTGCCTTTATCAATTTAGGTTATCATAGTCCAAGCCCAGTCTGCGGCTAGGAAAAATCTCCCATTCCTGCACTGGCAAAGTCCGCCCAACCCCCACTTCTCTTTGAAATTCAAAACTCACGTCTATCTCCTTTTTCACTCAGCTTTTCAGCCAGTCCAAAGTAAATTCCATCAGTTGTTGACTTAATCTTCCTCCTCCACCTTTTTTAACGTCTCTGGAACATTTTAAACTCTTTTAAAAAGCCTCTTTCATCATCATTTTTTCCAAGTGAAAGAAAGTTCAGTCCGTTCAGTCCCACATTAGGCCACACCCCGGGCTTCATCTTTAAGGAAGTATTTCTACCTCAAAAGATTTGTTTGTTTGTTTGTTTGTTTGTTTGTTTGTTTGTTGGTTGGTTGGTTGGTTGGATTTCTATACTACCCATCTGGGTGTTATCCCACTCTGGGCGGTGAAAAAACAGAAAATGAATAACAACAATACACACAATGAATCAAAACTCACCATCAACAAATACATCATAGACTAGATTAGACTTTAAAAAAAATTGGTGTCAGAGACTTGGGGACTAAACCTAACTGGCTAATTTATCAATAGGGGAACAAACAGAAAATGAATAATAACAATACCCATAACAAATCAAAACCCACCACAAACAAATACATCATAGACTAAACTAAACTAAAATAAAATAAAATAAAATAAAATAAAATAAAAATAATTGGTGCCAAATCTTCAGATGCCGTATCCATTCTGGATATTGGCTACCATCATGTGCAGGTGTCGCTGGCTGCAACTCGTATTCGAGAATGCGTCCCCCCCCCCCTGAAACAGGGAAAATGCCATTGACGTGAATTTGTTTAAGGTGGATCCTAGCTTGCCATGAAGTGATCCACACACTATAATCTCAGAGGCATCTCCTGTGACACGTATGAAATGAGACATGCAGGATTTAACACTGGGACTGCAATGGACTGCCTCAGCCTTGAGGATATTATCAAGGTGCGCCTTCACAGCCAGTCCATCATTACCGAGTTGGGCAGCAATAGAAATTTAGAAATTTGAATAAATTTTAAAAATCTGGCATGACCCCTTCTGCCTCCATGACCGTTGGGAACCACAGTTCCTCCTTCGTTCATTTTGCTGTTGGGCCCAATAGGATGGTTTCCAGTGATATTTCCTCCACTGAGGGGGCCATTACCCCACCCAAAAGGGCTCATCCGCCTGTAGCCATTGGCCCCTTTGGGGATCAGGTTATTTACCACCACCCAACACTCGGGGTTGATGTGCAGGTGTGGAAGGAGAGAAAGCTTATGTCTTATGATGTATACTGATGTTTTATGATGATATAATATTGTTGACTAGCTGATTGCCTGGCCTTGGCCGGGGTGTGTTTGTTGTATGTGTAGGCTTTCCAGCCCCTGATTCACCCCAACACACAGACTCTCTCTCTCTGTCTGTCTGTCTCTCTCATTCAGGCACACACATCACACACACACACCAGTGACTGACCCAGAACCCACTGTCTCGTGCATTTTCTTGCATGCATGCACACAGACACACACTCCCTGTCTCTCTCTGTCTCTCACTCACACAGCAGTGATGTACATTGAAAGTGTCTCATTCCTGGGCTATAGAGGCTTACATGGAATCGGTTGTTCCATCCGCATCTGTTTTATAGATGTAGGTTTTCGCAGGAATTCCAGGACCTTTCCCTATCAGTCATTCACTCTCAACCAATCACAGTCCAACATGCAAATCAGCTCTCTCCAACATTCTATCTCCAGGCCTTGCTGTTAAACCAATCACAGTCCAACATGCAAATCAGTTCTTTCCAACATTCTATTTCCAGCCCTTGTTGTTAAACTGCCGTTTTTTCTCCCAAGACACCTTGGGAGTTGTAGTTACCGTTCCTTTTCCCATTTTGTGGGGCACAGGGCCCACCTCGGGCCCCAGGGCCCACATCTTGACCATCTCTCTTATGCCAGGTAAGTGTGTGCACAGTTTGGACGGGGATAGTTAAGGCGTGTGGAAGCCTTTACAGGACCCACACGGGGACATTTCTCTTTTACAGGTATAGATGTATGTGCTATTATTATACTGTATTGTATTATATTCTATTTTATTCTATTGTAGTATTAGATGTTTTGTGGTTTCTATGAGCCACCCTGAGTCACATTGTCGAGTGGGCGGCATACAAATCCAATAAATCCAATCAAATCAAAGCTGAAAGGAAGAAAACTGATGCATTTGAAATATGGTGCTGGAGAAAACCTCTGCAGGGAATTCCCTGGAACGCCGGAAAGACAAGACAGAGGCTCCTAGAGCACGTCAAGACTGACGTGATCTCTGGAGGCCAAAATGCTGAAGCCGTCGACACCAAAAGAATTTACTAGGGAGGTCTTGGACGCGATATACTGTTTTAAAACCTTATCACTGATACAACACTATTGATCCCTGAAGAAAACTTTTGAAAAATCCTGTATCGAAAGGGTTTCGGATCTTTTGTGTTACCTTGAGAAGACTGCTATAATAAATTTATTGACAAACGGTTCCAGTGGGCTATAGCAGGTCTGTCAAGGCCAGGACAGTTTTGGAGGTTATTTGTCCTCGAAAGCCAGTCGTATCCAACCCTAGGGGGCAGTGCTCACCTCCATTTACAGCCAAAGAACCAGCACTGTCTGCATCTGCAGACCTTTCCGTGGTCCAGGGCTGTAACTAGAGGGCGGGCCAGGGTGGGCTTTGGCCCACCCTGAGTTAGCAGTTTGCCCACCCTGGCAAGGCATGGTTTCCCATAGGAATGCATTGAAAAGAGGCTTTGTTGCCCACTCTGAAAAAATATTTGCCCACCCACATCTCGAATCCTGGCTACGGCCCTGCCATGGTCATGTGGCAGGTATGACTAGATGGCGGAGTGCGCAGAACACTGTTACCTTCCCCACTGAAGCAGTACCTATTTATCTACTTGCAATTTCTTGCTTTCAAACTGCTAGGTTGGCAGGAGCTGGGACAGGCAGAAGTTCACTCCATCATGCAGTACTTGGGTCTCAAATTGTTGGCCTGACGACCTTCCAGTTGTCAAATTCAGCACCTTAAAGGTCACCCTTGCTTGAGAGCCGGTCGTATCCGACTCTAGGGTTCAGTGCTCATCTTCTGTTTATCAAAATGGGGCATACCTGCGATGATTTCAAAGTGGTAGTCTTAGAAACGTGCAGGTCTCATTCTTTTCAAAAAATAAACATGGAGCAACTATTACTCCGTAGAGAGGCTTTTTATATTTACCAATTTGGTACATTGCCACCCAAAGGTCTCAACTCAGAATTAGAACTCTCCTCTTATCTTTAGAAAAATACCTACAATTTTTGAGTCGTGTTCCCCTTAAGATGGTAAAAGCATTAAGGGTCTAGTAAGCAAACTTTATGCTTTAATAAATAAGGGAAGTGATCCACAGGAAGATTTGAAATTTAAGTGGGAACAGGATTTGAATATAAAACTAGGAAACGATGAATGGAGAAATAAGTGGAAAAAGAGGATAATGAGAACTATGTCAGTAAGAATTAAGGAACATAACTATAAAATGTTGTGGCAATGGTACCTGACACCACTGAGGTTACATCAGATTGACAATAAAAGGGATAATTTATGTTGGAGATGTAAAGACATCGTTGGAACTTATGAGCATATGTGGTGGAGTTGTAAAATGATAAATGATTTTTGGAGAAGAATAGAAAGAGATATGGGAAATAATGGGCAAGAAAATTAAGCTGGCGTCAGGTACCATTATGCTAACAGATGTGGAAGGTATGTGTCTAAATAAGGAGGGAAAAGAGTTATTAGAAATAATGTTAACTACGGGTAGACAATGTATTGCTAGAAATTGGAAAAATGATGTAATTATACAGACGGGAGAATGGTATAAAGAAATGTGGAATCTAGCATTGAATGATAAATTGACATGGGAGATAAAAGTAAAAAGGGATAAATTGAAGGAAAATAGGTTTTGGAGTATCTGGAAGCCTTTTGTCGATCACTCCCTTATGGGTAGGGATAGTTTTAGACCTGTACCATCTCAAAGTAGTTTTTGGAGATAATACAGAGACCAAACTCTCCGGGGCAATGTAAATATACACTGGGTGATTTGTAATTTGAAAATTTGGAGCTTGATAGTTGTTAATAAACAATTGTAATACTGAAAGTTTTTATGAAAGTTATAGTTATAGTATTAATCCTTAACATGGATATTTAATAGTATGTGTACTATAACAGATAATCGTTCAACTATCATTTATGTGGCTATTTTCTATGAGGCTTATGTATTTTTGTTATGTTATATGATGTATTGTTATTTGTATGTTTGTAATTTTTTTTGAAAATGAATTAATAAAAATTAATTTAAAAAAAGATGGTATTTCTTCTCTCATGGTAGTTTTCTTCACAGTTGCTTCCAGCAAATAGTCCCTTTCAGATCCAACTTTAAATAACTCCAAGTCTCTCTAATTCTCTAACGTTGTTAGCCCACCAAGAATTCACATATAGAAGCATCACAATGCGAATAAATATTATCTACTTTTGGTAAGACATTGTATTATAACGTTGTGGAGGTGGGGGAGACTTCAGGTTTTTGCCTGGTTTACTTTTTGGGTCATATAAGTGAGAGTCCCCAGCTGGGAAAGAGGCTCCATTAAATCAGGTGTTCTCAACCTTTTTAAGCCGAGGGCCAGGTCACGCTCCCTCAGACAACTTTGGGGCAGGATGGCTATTTTGCCCTTCTTCCACCACATGGCACTTCTGGGTGTGGTGGAGGCAGTGGGGGTTCCCACATGAAATGGTGCTGCAGGACGCATCCAGCCCACAGGCCGCAGGTTGAGAATCCCTGGGTTAGATGGACACAACAACCACTTCACCATTCCATTTTCACATACAACAAAACCAGTACAACTAATTTGGCCCCAGATATTTGAGGAGGACATTTAAGCATATTGTTTTCTGGACCCAATTGAGAGGCAGGTAACTTTAGAAGGGCCCAAGGGGACTTTCTGGCTCCAGAGTCTTCTGTATGCCTCAATAACCACCACAGTAAAGGTCTCCCTCATTCAAAAGCCAGTCATGTCTGACTCTAGGACTCGGTGCTCATCTCCATTTTCAGCCAAAGAGCAGACGTTTCCTTGGTCATGTGGCAGGCACGATTAGATGTTGGAGCACATGGAACGCTGTTACTTATCTGGCTGAAGTGGTATCTATTGATCTACTTGCAATGTCTTGCTTTTGAACTGCTAGGTTGGCAGGAGCCGGGACAGATGACGGGAGCTCACTCTGACATGCAGCACTTGGGACTTGAACTGCCAACCTTCCAGTTTGTTACAGAGATGGGCGATAAAGATAAAAACAGTGAACAGAAAGAAACATGTTTGTTTCTGTAGCACCTTTGGGACGGAAGGGAGTCGGGCCATGCACCCTAAAAGCAAAGCAGTCACACTTGTTTACCACCCCATAGCGCCTAGTGCACTCTCTATGCCAGCGCTTCCCAACCTTTTCAAGCAGGGGCCAGGTCATGCTCTCTCAGTCAGCTTTGAGGGCCAGACGGCTTTGATGTTCTGGTAGAAATGTGAAGCAGCCAGCATAACAGGGCCAAACAACTTTATTAGGCAATCAGAATATGGGGAACAATGGTGCAGCACTGCTAAATATATACAATCGGGAATGGATACATTTGGGTGGGAAACAAAAGGATTGGACGGGAGAGGAGTGGGGTGACTGGAAGGTCATCGGACCGGAGTGAAAACTATACAAGACTATATAGTTTAGGCGGGAACGCAGTCCCGCGATACCTTAAAACCAAGAAGAAGGAGACAAAATGGAGGATCGTACTGATCCCCATTATAATACAAAATGTCCCACCTTTGAGAAGTTTGAGTAGGGGGCGACTCAACGAAAACTTGCCTCATTTGGGTTGGAGTTGAGGTAGACTCGAATGTAGGAGGATGGGGGGGGGGTGTTTCTTGGGAGACATCAAAGTCCCGCTTTTTGCTTGGACGAGTGGGGGAACACTCTGCAAACTCCCCCCAATCCTGTAAACCAAAGGCTACGCTTCCACGTTCTAGGCTTGCTGATGGCCTCCAAAGGAATTGGGGCTGGCTTGAATTAGAAAGTTGGGGGCTCCAGCTGATTGCCGAGCCACCTTCCTCGTCTCCCCCTTAGGATAAGTGTGTGTGGGAGGACCCTAATGTGGAATTGCCCTGAGTAGAATCACGTTGTACCTCTTGAAACTCCGTAACCCTATGTCTGAGCTGGTCGGCATGGCGCCGCCATAGCAAACCAGTACAGTACCTGTTTTGACATGATAGGACACTGGCCCTGTTTGTTCCACCACAACTCCTGGAATCCATGCTGGACCTGTGGCCACATAGTTCCAACAGTGTATTGGATCTCCGGCTGAGAATATCTTTTTATGAGCAATTTCAACATTAACACCCCTATCCTCCACCCTGGAAGGATCCAACCAGTCGAGCAGTGAGACCGATCTCCTGCGCATTAGAAGCTCGGCTGGCGACAGCCCTGACACCAGGGGAGCTGTCTGGTAGCAAAGGAGGAATTGGCAAAGTTGTAAATCAATGTCCCCCTGACCCATGCGGCGAAGTGCCTTTTTTGTAGTGCAAACCTGACGTTCCACCTGACCGTTGATGGCAGGGTGAAAGGGGACAGAAGTTACATGCTGAATAGCATTCCTTTCGAGGAATGCCTGGAATTTGGAAGAGGTGAAAGTTGTGACATTGTCAGACACAAGCACGTCTGGTAGTCTGAAACAACTGAACAGCCTCCAAAGCTGCTTAATCATGACCGCAGAAGAAGTACTGAGCATAGGAATAACTGCCAACCATTTTGAAAATGAGTCGACCACTAGTAGGAAGAGCGTGCCCCGAAATGGACCAGCAAAATCAATATGTATTCGCGACAGTGGTCCATGGGCAGTGTCCCATTCCCGAGAGGGAAGCCGGGACTCTTCAGGTTGAGAACTCTGGCAACTTTGGTAAGTGCCCACCAATTGTTCAATGTCCTGGTCTACCTGGGGCCACCAGAAATAGCTCCTAGTCAAGGCCTTGGAGCGCACAATACCAGGGTGACTAATGTGTAGAAGCCTAAGTACCTTAGAGTGTAACACTGCATGAATGACCACCCTTTGGCCCCACAGGAGGCAACCTCTCTCGAGCGAAAGCTCGAACCGCTTCCTAAAGAGCACTTTAAACTCCTCAGCAGGAGGAGATGTGGGTCAGCCTTTCTTAACCCAAGAAACTACCTGAGACAGAAGTTTGTCCCTTGCTGTTGCCTTAGCAATGTCTGAAGGCACTCTGGGGGGGCGAATCGAGAGATTTGATCAGCAGCACCTGTTGATCTTGCTCAATCTCACAATTGGGCTCCCCCAGGTCTGGCAACGGAGACCGTGACAGCGCGTCAGCATGGCTGATGTCTTTACCCGGACGGTGAATCAGGGTGTACTGATAAGCATTTAAGAAAGTAACAAAAATCCCCAACAAGGGTTTGTGATCCATTACAATAGTGAAAGCTCTTCCGTATAGGAAGTCGTGGAACTTCTTTGTTCCAGCAACTATGGCCAGAGCCTCCCTGTCGGTCTGGGATTAGTTGCGCTCGGCCTTAAATAGGGACTTTAAATAGAATGCAATCGGGGCTTCCTTCCCATTTTCCAGCACATGACAGAAGACAGCCCCCACCAGTGAAGCATCACATACGAGAACCACAGGTTTTCTGGGATCGAAGTGAGTCAAGACTGCTTCGGAAGACAGAAGCTCTTTTAACTCACGAAACGCACGATCCTGGTTTTGCCCCCACCGCCAGACTGCGTCCTTCTTTAGGAAACAGTGTAGCGGCTCCACTACGGAAGCCTTCCTGGGCAGGATGGAGTGATAAAAGTTAAGCAGGCCCAGGAAAGACTGCAACTCAGATTTTGTAGTTGGACGGGGGGCATTGTGAATGGCAGCAAGCTTTGAATCGGAGGGTTTGACCCCCTCGAGAGTAATCTTAAACCCAAGGAACTCTACTTCACATGCAAGGAAGACACATTTGTATTTTCTAAGATGTAACCCTGCATTTTCAAAAACCTGTAACACCCGGTCTAACCTGTTAGCGAGTTCGGACTCGCTCCCAGCAGTTATGAGAACGTCATCGAAATAGGGGAGGACCCCAGGGAGACCCTTTAATAGACGTTCAACAAGTGACTGAAATATACCAGGGGCTGCATTCACCCCAAACTGAAGGTGCATTATCTTGAAGGCCCCCTTATGAGTAACGATGGTTTGGGCCGCAGCAGCAGCAGGTGTAACAGATAACTGCTGGTAGGCCTGTGCTAAGTCCAACTTAGCAAAACTTTTACCTCCATGTAAAGCAGCCAATAAGTGGCTAATTACCGGCACCGGGTATGCATTAGGCCAAATGGCCTTGTTGATAGTGCATTTATAATCTGCACAAATCCTCACCTCCCCATTGGATTTGATCGCAGTCACAATTGGTGTCTCCCACTCCATGGAGTCCACCGGAACCAAGATTCCCTGACCCACCAGTTTGTCCAACTCGGCCTTGATTTTGTCCTTTAGGGCAAATGGTACCCTGCGAGGCTTGAGACGAATAGGCCGCACGGCCAGGTCAAGGTCGAAAGACACAGGGGGGCCTACGTAATTACCCAGTCCCTTTTTGAATACTGCCGGGTGCGCGTTACAAATGTCCTGCACCGGGTCAGCATGGACGGCGTTGATGCTGGACAGTTTACTCCCTAGTGGTTCAAACCACTTCACCCCAAGCAAGCAGTTTGTGCCTTGTTTGACCACTAAGAGAGGTAGTTTTGTTGCAATGTTATTGAACTCAAAGGCAAAATCCCCCACCCCCAGAACTGGAATCTGGCAACCCTGCACGTCTCGGAGAGACGTCTTCAGTACAGCTGTTTAACCCATTCACCACCAGGGCTCGCCATGTCTTGCACAAGACTTGGCCCAGACTTCTTCATAGTATTTTCTTAGGTGCTTTCCCAACTTGTCAGTGTGATTTCTTGGAAAGCCCTCCCGCTGTTCTCACCGTTACAGCCTGAAATGGCACTTGATCAAGGGGCATCCAGGATCAGTAGCCGCGAGTAATGTTTGGTAACTAAAACCACTTGGCCGGAGTGGACAACAGAGTGGCTCCGTAAACAATAAACAACACTGGGGAAGAAGCCGGGGAAACCCATCCTTGCTCCATGTTTCATTTGGTTTTACTTTGCCTGTTTCATCGCTGGCTTTTCATGGTCTAAATATTCAAATTATTTGGAATAGTAGACGCATTAGCCTGCATTGCAAGCATTTCGAAGAATAAACAAAACCAAAACTGATGTGTATACATTGGGGTGCCCAAACTACAGCCCATGGGCTGGATCTGGCCCCCAATGTCAATTCATTCAGCCCCTGATGCTCTCATTGCTCACGGAAGTAAAACGGGCGCATTTTACTTCTGCTTCCAGGAGCAACGAGGGTGGCGTGGGCTGGATGAATTGGCGCCAGGGGCCAGATCCGGTCCACAGGCCGTGGTTTAAGCAGAGAAAATGGCAACCTAAAATCTGTCTCATCCAGTTGCAAAACACAGATTGCAAGGCATGATTTACTTCCACTTCTGGTGGAACCATGTGACTGGCCCACTGAACCACGTGACTGGCCCACTGAACCATGTGACTGGCACATAGCCTGAAAAGTTGAGGCACCCCTGGTATACATTGATGTCATGAAGCTTCACTCCCATGTCTGACAAAGTAGACTTGATCCACGAAAGCTCACGTTGAAATATAAGTTAGTCTTCAACTTGTGATAGCGTTTTTGTTTTACAGAGGACCCTCGCTTAACAAACAGCTCGCTTAAAACAAATTCACATAACAAAAGGAAATCCATAGAAAATAGTGGCTTGATTAACTAATTTCCCTCCAGAACAGATTACAGCGGAACCTCATACAACAACCGTCCAGTATAGCAATGAGATCGCATAACAATTAGGTTTTGGGGGGGAAATGGTGTCCCGCATAACAAATTTCCCTATGGAAAAAAATCGTACAACAATTTTCAATGGGAAAAACCACTTAGCAAACATAATTGTTGTACGATGCGTCCCATAGGGAAAATCGCTATACGAGGCATGCATTGGTTTTCAATGCATTCCTATGGGAAACCATGTTTCAGTTAACAAATTTTGGGTTTCAATGAATTCCTATGAGAAATTAACTTTACAAATTTTTCGTAGTACAAAAGTCCCGGAGAATGCATTACATTTAAGTGAGGATCCACTGTATTCTCTGATATATTTTAAGGTTTGAACACTATTTAGATGGGACTGCAGTGGATCAAGTGGCTAAGATGCTGACTGGAAGGCGGGAGGTCAGCCGTTCAAGACCCGAGTACTGCAGGACGAAATGAGCGCCCGTCTTTGTCCCAGCTCCTGCCAACCTAGCAGTTCGAAAGCAAGACATTGCAAGTAGATCAATAGGGACCACTTCGGTGGGAAGGTAAAGTGTTCCATGTGCTCCGGTGTCTAGTCATGCCTGCCATATGTCCACGGAAACACCTGCAGCAGACAGCACTTGCTCTTTGGCTATGAAAGAGATGAGCACTGAACCTTAGAGCCGGATACAACTGGCTTTCGAACAAGGGTGACCTTTACCTTTACTATTTGGAAGATTATTTTTTATTGTAAAAAATCTGTGCTTTTTAAAGTTGTTTCCAGATTCATGTTTGGCATCAGCTACAAGATTTCCAGTTGGGGTATAAATAGGCATTTTAAGTGCAAAAATAATGCAACAAATAAAATTTCGTGTCAGAAATTACTGTGTTGAAAGAATTTTTGTTGGAGAAACTGCGTCAGGGGATGCCCGAATGAGGCTCCTTTCATGTCCCCAAGACCCGTTGTGCAGCGCTCGGGTATTGAACCCCAACTGTCCAGACTCCAAGCTCAGCATCTTAACCACTAAGCCACCAACCTTGTAAGGAAATTAATTTAGTTTTTAAATTTTCATGCCGCCCACTCAGGCGAACCCGACTCAGGGCGGCTTACAGCAGATTAAAAACATATAAAGCAGATATTAAAAACCCAAGTCACCCACCCACCCCACATCTGCCCCGCAAGCCAGGCTGAGTCAACCTTGAGTCCTGGCCAGGATCAAACTCACAACCTTTGGCAGTTTAACCAATGCACCACCAGGGTCCTTCACTCCAATTCGTTTTTGTGTCTGTCTCCTAATCTTCAAGTGACTGATCTAAATGTGTCATCTCCGTGTTGTCAACATGGTTTTGAAGGCACCATATACTGTACTAAAATTTCTGACACAAAACCGAACCAGTGCAAAGAAGAATCGACAGAGGCAATCACGAGGCTTCTCTTACTTTCAGGCTACAACTATGACCAGTGTTGTATCCCACCGGAGTGGCCCCTATTTATCTACTTGCAATTTCTTGCTTTTGAACTGCTAGGCTGGCAGGAGCTGGGACTCATTCCGTCATGCAGTACTCGGGTATCGAACTGCTGACCTTCCACCTCCCAGTCAGCGTCTTAACCAATTGAGCCACTGCAGCCACTAATCAGGTTGTAATTTAGGGTAATTAAATTCAGTGGATGGAGATGGGAGTACACTGAAATAACCTCCTCGAAGATTGTGGTATTTTTGAACCGTAATCGGGCGTACACTGGTACACTGTGTTGCTGGCTAATCTTTCTCACACTAGGTCAGGCAAAAGGAACTGCAGAATGAACTCACCAAAAGGTGCCTTCGTTTTGCCAATTTCATGCCTGGCCTGAACACAGAGGTAGTGAAATAGTGAGGGCTGGACATAATGATCCATAGGGCCCAAATCCTACTACACTAAGACAGGGAGTTCTCAACCTTTTTAAGCCAGGGGCCAAGTCACGCTCCCTTACAGCTTCGGGGGCCAGATGGCCATTTTGCCCTTCTTCCGCCACATGGCCCTTCCTGGTATGGTGGTGGCCACATGAAATAGTGCCGCGGGACACATCTGGCCCATGGGCTGCAGGTTCAGAATCCTTGAATTAAAGCAAAGCGTACAATGTCCACCAATCTTAATACATGAAAAGGCGCCGCAGGCCGCATCCCGCCCATAGGCTGCAGGTTGAGAATCCCTGCACTAAGAACACATGGTGGGATTTTGAAGTGACTGCATGAGGATATTGGATACGTCTTGTGTAGACAGCATTTCATGCACTCTGTGTAGTCCATGTGTCCATGGAACCAGCTACAGACAGCATTGGCTCTTTGGCTATAAAGAGATGAGAACTGAACCCTAGAGTCGGATACGACTGGCTTTCAAGCAAGGGCGACTTTTACCTGTGTAACCTTACTTGAGGGAGCAGAAAGGCCAGTGCACCTTTCTTTCAGTGGGCCAAAGCTGCTTTTCCCCAGCCAAACTGGATACTCAAGCTATGTGGCAAACGGAATGCTAGCCACTGTGGCTCTGGTGTGCCATTTGAAAGATGCTCACTTTTCCCAATCTGCCCCTTTACCTTTAGTGGAGGCTTTTGTGAAGCATGCTTCCATACCACCGCCCCATGGCAAAGCCAGATGTACAAAATTTCATCTGATGCATTTTTATCAGGTTCACAAAACTTTCAGTATAAATTTTGGATCTCTCTTTCTGCTATTTCCAAAAGGTGTTTTGTCTCAAAACCTGGTTAGTTCTTTAAGAGCTGGCTTTACCACCACCACTCAGCTTAGAAGACCAAGCCGATTCAAATCCAGGACAGTCTCCTGTATCCTAGGCCAGTGATGGCGAACAATGGCACTCCAGGTGTTCTTGGATTTCAAATCCCAGAAGCCCAAGTCCCTCTGCATCCACACGAATGGGTTTACTGGCACTCCCACTGTTCTTGGACTTTAATTCCCAGAAGTCCAAATCCCTGTGAATCCACACGAAAGGGTTTACTGCGCAGTAAACCCATTTGTGTGGATTCACAGGGATATAGGCTTCTGGGAATTGAAGTCCAAGAACAGCTGGAGTACCAAGGTTCGCCATCACGGTCCTAGGCCGTGATGCTATATCACGCCAGCTTTTAATTAGTTGTTTAAGTTTCTTATACAAGCCACACTCTTTATCCACAAGAGATACATTCTGAGACCTACCATGGATCTCTGAAACTGTGGATAACAGCAAACCATTTTATACTGCATCTAGTGGCAGCTCTGAGTCTCATTTACACACTGGGATCAGAATTTAAATCCCACTGGAATCCCTCTTGAGGGAGGGCAGAAGCTTCATCCATCCTGGCCTGTGGCCAAGAATGAATTTGCATGCCGCCAAAAGGGCTCAGGACCAGAAAGTGACTCAAAGGAACTGGATCAGTGGTACTATGAGTGTCAGGTTGCAATGCAAAAGGCAGATGAAAGGCCACAGCATTATATTCTCAAGGACAGTCTTCATGGCTGATCGCCATGAGGATCGCTTATGTTCGGATTCAGATACGGCACAAGAAGTCCAAGAAGGGATCAGAATCACAAGCATGCGACACTGGGCAATTCTTAAGACCTTTATTAAGAGATGCTTGCAGTTTGACTTGAAAAAATCATGTGTATTTCATACAAATTAAAAATGAGGTTCTTAAAAATCCCAACTCGACCAGATATGAAACAATTTAAAAACCTTTAAAGGTGTATTGAGAAAAAACAGGCCTTTAAAAAACATGTTTGTTGCTCCCAAAAGGAGGAGACTACTTTTTAGGTAAAAATAATAAAAATTCCATGCTGCATAGATAATGCAGAGAGTTCGAGTTTTATCTGGTCAACAGCAAAAAGCAAGCACTTAAGGTCTTCCGTTCCAATTCTTCTGTTCATTTCTTATTGCTGGAATTTCACTCTTTTATTTCATACTCTCTTCTTTGATGACTAAACTGGGGAAAAAACAGAAGAGAGAAACCACTTCACTTCACAAAGTAAATACCAGGACCTGTGTTGGGGGGCCTTTGCCTTTCCTCCATCACATGGCACTTCCGGGTGTGGTGGACGCAGTGGGGGCACATGAAATGGTACTGCGGGTTGCAGGTTGAGAATCACTGCTCAAGTCTTTATGTTATTTAAATAAAATTTAACGTTGTAATTTATTTATTTATTCTGATTTATATTGCCGCCCAACTCTGAAGACTCTGGGTGGCTCACAGAAAATAAAACCAATATATTTTAAAAACCAATGAAAATTATGGGCAGTATCTAACAGTGATAAAAAACCAGAACGCTTCTGAGAATCCTTGACATAAGGCTTGAATATATGCTTGAAATAATTTCTCCTGCAATCATCTATACAGTGGCACCTCAGTTTACAAACACCTTGGTTAACGTAATTTTGGGTTAAAGAATGAAAATCCGTTGAAAATAATGCCTAGGTCAATGTAATATTTCTAGCAATACGAAGCCAATTCTCCCCAGGATGTATTGCACCTGGGAGGTTTATAGCACCAACTTTTTATGGGAAACTGCATTCCGGTTTAATCCAAAACATCCCGGAGAATGCATTAAATTCGTATACCGAGGTGCCACTGTACTCAAGTCAGAGGGAAGCCATCAAGCATGTATGGTTTCATGTCGAGGACTCATACGTGATGAGACTGGGCACTTGGATGGGTCAATGGGAGGCCCCCCTCTGATATGTTTTGGGCCGGAAATCTTTTTTCTTCTCCTGCCTAATTGCCACAAGCTCTCAGTCCATAAAAACAGTCTTGCTGGAACAGGCCACAGCCCATCCAGTCCATGTGGCAAAATGACCATACTGACCCTGAAGCTGACTAAGGGAGCATGACCCAGCCCCCGGCTTTAAAAAGTTGAGAACATAACAGCCTTGCTGGAACAGGCCACAGCCCATCCAGTCCAGCATTCTGTCCCACAGTGGCTCACCATTGGCTTCAGGGTATTCCCAGGTAGATGCCTTCACCTGCTAAGGATTCCCTGGACATGGCATTGAGAGAGATCCTGCCTATCTCTCCAACCCGGAAGTTGTCCTTAGGTATCCATAATTATAGCCATGGATACCCTTGTCCTCCATGAACCTACCCTTAGTCAGTTGCTGATCCAGGACAAGACCTGTCCCTTTATTCCATGACTGGCAAGTTTATTCAAGAGCCTTTGGTGTGGGACCTTCTCAAAAGCCTTCTGAAAGTCCAGATAAACAATGTCAACTGGATCCCCCTTATCCACATGCTTGTTGACACTCTCAAAAAATTCCAACAGATTAGTGAGGCATGACTTGCCCTTGCAAAAGCCATGTTGGCTCTCCTTTAGCAGAGCCGTCTCTTCTATGTGCCTATTAATTCTATCTTTTAGGATGGTTTCCATCACTTTACCTGGGACACATGTCAAACTGACAGGTCGGTAATTTCCTGGATCACCCCTGGATCCTTTTTTGAAAATTGGTAATACATTCGCTACCTTCCAGTCATCAAGCACAAAGCCTGATTTGAGGGAAAGATTATATATTTTGGCTAGGAGATCAGCAATTTCATCTTTAAGTTCCCTGAGAACTCGTGGATGGATGCCATCTGGTCCTGGTGATTTGTTAGCATTTAGTTTAACAAGACATGCAAGGACCTCCTCCCTGGTTATTTCTATCTGGCTTAATTCTTCGCTTTCCCTCCCTACGAAGATAGGCTCTGTTTTGGGCATGTGGTCTCTGTCTTCTTCAGTGAATACTGAAGCAAAGAATTCATCGAGTCTCTCTGCAATCTCTGTTTCCTCTTTAATAACCCCTTGCCTTCCATTGTCATCTAATGGTCCAATGGCCTTCCTAGTTGGGTTCTTACTTCTAATGTACTTAAAGAAGTCTTTGTTATTTCTCTGAGTATTATTAGCTATACGCTCCTCAAAGTCTTGCTTTGCTTTCCTGATTGTTGCCTTGCATTTGTTCTGCCAGAATTTATGTTTCTGCCTGCTGTCCTCATTCGGACAAGCCTTCCATCTTCTAAATGAGCTTTTCTTGCTCTTGATCACTTCCCAAGCAGCTCCTGTAAGCCACATTGGAGTCCTCTTGGACCTGGCAGTGCCCTTTTTCCTTTTGGGTATGCATTCCAATTGAGCCTCTGTTATTGTTTTTGTAAACAGCCTCCATGCCTCTTGGAGTGTTTGGACTCTCTCAATTTTCTCTTTCAGCTTCTTTTTTACTAGTTTCCTCATCTTTGGGAAATTTCCTTTTTGAAAATTTAAGGTCTCTGTGTTAGATTTTATCAGTGACTTGCGTTCTACGATCAAAAACATAATTGAGTTGTGGTCACTGTTCCCTATTGGATCAGTCACATTAACACCTTGCTCCAGATTCCTGAGTATTACTCAGGACCAAGTCAAGGATTCTTGTACCTCTAGTTGGGTCTTCAACCATCTGTCCCAGGGAACAATCATTGAGCATATCTAGGAGGGCAAAAGAAGAAGGGGGAGGCCAAAGATGAGATGGCTAGATGGTATTGTAGGCACAATGGGCACAGAGCTGGGAGTGCTGAGGGGGATGGTGGAGGACAGAGGCGCCTGGAGAACAATGGTCCATAGGGTCGCAAAGGGTCGGAATCGACTGTGCGACTGAACAACAACAACAACAACAGGAACTTTATCTCTTTATCATGTGCTGAACAACAGTTCACCCAGTCTATGTGAGGGTAATTGAAGTCCCCCATTATAACCAGGCTTCTCTTCTTGGATGCCTCCTTTACAACATTCTCCAACTGCCAGTCTCCCTCAAGAGTTTGGGTCGGAGGCCGATAGTATATGCCTACTGTTAGACCATCCTTGTGGCCTGGTACTCTTACCCACAGAGCTTCTAATAGTGACTCCAAATCACCTAGATATTCCAATTCGTACGATTTTATCACTTCTTTGACATACAAGGCTACACCACCTCCCATTTGCCCCTTCCTATCCTTCCTGTACAGTTTGTAGCCAATCAGTTACGTCCAAAGCATAGGGTGTCCCTTCGCAGCACTCTTATGGCTGTGGCTCTTCCATCTTGAACTCAAAGCAGAAAAGAACGTGCTGCCTTTTAATGCACAACCTGCTGGAAAGGCAAATTATGACAGTGCAACCAGACTGTAAACAAATGATCTTGCTATGAGCAGGGCGAAAGACTTTATGAACTTTTGGAAAAATGAACTTCACATACATCCCCCACCCCTGAGTTAAATCTAATCTATGAAGAGGCTACGCAAAAGCTCACATCACTTCAGATATAGTCTGGGTTGCCCAAGCACACTCATGGCGAACCTTGGCTCTCCAGGTGTTCTTGGACTTCCAATTCCCAGAAACCAAAGCCTCTGTGAATCCACACAAATGGGTTTACTGCACGTACGCCTCTGTGAATTGAAGTCCAAGAACACCTGGAGTGCCGAGGTTTGCCATCACGGCCCAAATGGAATGCAAGTAAATTCCTGGCGTTAGCCCTGCATACAGTACATCCTGCCACTGTACAGAGTGGGACTACTCTAGCATCACCCGCAGGACTCTGCTCAGCACTGCATCTTAACAGGTTGCTCCTCCGTCCATTCCTTGTTTTGCTTTCATTTCCCTTCCAGTCTGATTTTCACCCCAGGAAAGCAGGCTCACGTTTTGCTCTTAGGGGGTGCAACGCGACAAAGTGCTTTTGTGGTTGTTTTGAAAAGCAGGGTCGAAGCCACATTCTGTTTGCCTGTCTCTCCTCCTTCCTGGGGGCTGTGTGTGTGTGTGTGTGTGTGTGTGTGTGTGTGTGTGTGTGTGAGTTAGTTAGTTAATTAAACGAGGAAGATTAGCCATGTGATCCAAATTCAAATTGTAAAGAATGCAAAAGGTGCAGGAGGTAGGTGATAACTTTATTGGATCGCTAACAAAAACAAAATGTTGCACGAGCTTTCGTGGCTCCAAGACCACTTCTTCAGGCATGTATTAAAATGTTGCTTGTGGTTTGCTCCCAGTCCGTGTGATCTTCTTGTGGGAGTGGCATCCTAACTTCATGAAATATTTTGCTGTTCTTAAGAGCGCCTGGCAGACCACCACGCCATGAACATTTTAATACATGCCTGAAGAAGTGGTCTTGAACCACAAAAGCTCACACAACGTTTTGTTTCTCTTAGTGATCCAATAAAGGTATCAGCTGCATCTTTTGCATTCTTTACTAATTAATTAAAGAGACCTTTCTGTCACTTAAAAGAGGGCACCCTTACCCGGATGATGGTAGAGATGGTAAGCCGGCATTTACTCAGCCCCGCCCTGCTCAGCTTCGGGAGCGGACGTGTTTTCAGCTGGTGTTTCGGCTGCCTTGGTCTCTTTGCCATCCTGTGGTTTAGGGTTTTCTGGGCGTCTGCGTCGGTAATTGAAGTTACGCCGGTACCGACGTTGAGACGGCTGCTGGCCCTGGGACTCGTCGCCCTGGTTCTCTTTGTCTTCCTCGTTGCCCTCCTCTCGGGGCTGTCGTTGGCGAGGAGGACCCCTGCAAAAGACCCAAGGAGGCTTTCAACGGCTTGAGCCCCGCCTCCGGCTGCTCCCCTCCTACACTCCCAATTCTGCAGCACAAAAGAGGATCGGGGGGGGGGGGGGTCTCACCTGCGATAGCGTGGTCTGTAACCCCGGTACATGTTCTGCCGGACAGGTCTGCCTTGTTCTCCCGCCCCCTGGCTGTCAGCACCCTGGAAGGTAAAGAAGGATGCCTTGAACCACAGGAGACGACTGACAAATTCCCATCATTTGCAAGTGGCTAAGACTGCAGTGGTTCAAGTGGTTAAGACGCTGACTGGAAGGCAGCAGGTCAACAGTTTGATACCCGAGTACTGCATGACGGAATGAGCGCCTGTCTCGGTCCCAGCTCCTGCCAACCTAGCCGTTCGAAAGCAAGACATTGCAAGTGGATAAATAGGGACCACTTCGGTGAGAAGGTAAACAGCGTTCCATGCGCTCAGGTGTCTAGGAATGCCTGCTACGTCCATGGAAACATCTGCAGATGCAGACAGCACTGGTTCTTTGGCTATGAAACAGAGATGAGCACTGAACCTTAGAGTCGGATATGACTGGCTTTCGAGCAAGGGTGACCTTTACCTAGCAAGCTCAAAACCAATGGGAAACAGCCATTAGTATAATGTACAATTCAGCTGCAGCCTAAAACACACCACAGTATGGAAGAAGCATAATGGCAGCATTTCCCACTATGTTCTGTGGAACACTGGTGGACTTCAATTCCCAGAAGCCTAAGTCAGTTCCCCAAAGCACTGATCAGGCAATGGACTGACAGAGGCTTCTGGGAATTGAAGTCCACCAGTGTTCTGCAGCACGCAGTTTATGAAACGCTGGATTAAGGAGTAAGAGAAAGGCACGGCTATCACTGACATTGAGGGAAGAAACTCTGCCGCCTCTTCCAAACTGCTGTGGGGCTCTTTTTGGAACCTCAAGACAAGCAAGCATATGCCAGGTATGGCAAATGACATACCAGAGACGATTGGTTCCCTCTTCAGGCGCTTCTGCAAAGCAGTTCTGTTGCTGTACGCCGGCCCAACAATGAGGCAGCCGTGCATACAGCGAGTGGTGAGCAGCCAACAAGGGACACACCCCTAGTATGTATTTCCGCATACTTCGGCTGGATTTCTACAACTGCAAATAGCAATGATTTCAAACAGCCAGACGGGCATGACCAGAGATGCGCACGTGTATGCCTTTATTCCCTCCCAAACCGCAAGCCGCCTTCAGAAAAGATTACCTCCACTATCTCTCCTTGCATGGGAGCATTGGAATACTGTGGTCTCCGACCATAGGGCCGGCGCATGTAGTAGGGCGGGTACCGCCTCCTGCGGTAGGGGCGGCGCTGTTGGGACTGGCCTTCCGGCAAGCTCTCTGACCCCTCGTTCTTTTCTCCACTCTCACTACTTTGGTAATTCTGCTGGTAGTTGCGTGGAGGACCTCTACGCCGTGGATAGCGTCTGTATTGGTTGCGGTCGGCTGCGTATTTACTGCCTTGGACAGGCACGCCTCCGGGTCCCGTCACGTTGGCTGCCTCCGCTCCCTGAAAGGAAAGGACCATCAGAAAGCCAGGTGAGCAAGAATCAGCCACATCAGGATGAATGGGCAGCACACAGAGCAAAAAACGCCACCCCTGCCCTTCAGGGAGACAGGAACAGCTGCCCTTTTCCCCGGCCTCGCCGCCAAAGGCTCACCAACCCACCTTTTCTCCTTCAACCACATCAAACTCCACAGTCTCGCCATCGCCTACACTGCGGAGGTACTTCCGGGGGTTGTTCTTCTTTATAGCAGTCTGAGAAGGAAACACACCGGGTTGAGAATTGGACACCTTTCTCTTACTGGCTTCAACAAAAATGGAAAGTTTTCCCTGATCATGCTGCCCTTGTCGCTCCTGGAGGCAGAAGTAAAATGTGCCCATATAGGCATGTTTTAGTTCTGCTTCCAGGAGCAAGAAGGGTGTCGGGTGAATTGGCGCTGGGGGCAAGACCCATACCTGTCAAGCTTCGGGAAATTTCTGTCAAGCCCCTGTATTTTACACTTTCCTGCCATCATCCCGTATTAGTTAGATTGCAATTAGAATGGAGGCCAGCACAGGATAAGCATAGCAGTCCAGTTTCCCATTTTGGACGGGAAATTTCCCTTATTTGACAGGAGTTTCCTGAAATGTGACAGGTATGGCGAGATCCGGCACACAGGCCATTGTTTGGGCATCCCTGGTTTAAGCAGAGAAAATGGCAGCCTTAAAATCTATCTCATGCTGTTGCAAAACAGATTGCAAGGCATGCTTTACTTCAGTTTTCGGTGGGAGAAACCACATGACCAGCCCATGGCCTGAAAAGTTTGGGCACCCCTGCACTACAGGCTCAACTCCTCTCTCATGCCACAGGCATCGGAGAAAGTGGATGCCAGACAGACAGACAGACAAACAATATGGCCTCCGACATCTACGCTTAGCCCAAATGCTCTACTCCAAAAGAAAAAAAAGGGGAGGGAAAGAAACTGGAGCTGTTCCTATGTTTCCTTCCCAGGGTGGTCCCTGCAACTCCAGGAAATCGGTTTAGCAGCTTGAATGAATACCATAAAGCCCTAAAAAGCACAAGCCTCGTCTTTGGAATGGCAGAGGCTTGTATTCTCAGTTTGCTCCTGTGACTGCACTCAATTAAACTGACCTTCATGGTTTGCTTAGCAAACATTTTTTGGTGTCAGCAGCAACAGCTGCACTTAACAGCCAAGTTAAATAGCACAGGCAGCATTTTCCCGGTACCCGGCCTCTGAATAAGCAAGTACCATGTGCCCCACACAGGAGTGTATCCACAGGCCCAGCTTTCCCACCCCACTTCTTCAGAAAGACGCAAAGGCTGATCCACACGGGAAACCCCCACAGGTGACTCGCTGTCCCAGCAAGAAAGCCTGAACCATTTACATAGGTCTATTTGACCAGATACGCCACCATGGCTAAACCTTGGCACTCTCAAGTATTCTTGAACTTCAATTCCCAGACGTCCCGATCAGGAGTGCTGGCTTGGGCTTCTAGGAACTGACTCAATGGCCCCATACAGTCCCTTCTAGCCCTAGGCGTCTATCATTCTAGGTCAGTGGCACCTCTTCTTGGACTTCAATTCCCAGAAGCCCAAGATAGCACTCCTGCAGTAAACCCATTCGTGTGGATTCACAGGGACTTGGGCTTCTGGGAATTGAAGTCCAAGAACACCTGGAGTGCCAAGGTTCACCACCACTGGGCTATTGCAAGTAGTTTATCTTCCCACAACTTCCAACTTTTTTCTGCTTGTTTCAAATCTTTCAATGTTCCTGTTCCATCTCCGAGCATATGTTTAAAGTCCTAAAGAATTAGAATTTAAGGCAAGAGAATCAACAGCTGTCTACCAAGAGATTCCTGGCTAGATGCATGTGAGAAAAAGGAGGAATTTCAACCTCCAGTGTCTTAATTCACCTCTGTGAGGCTCTTTCTCTTCTTCCCTCACTCAAAGCAGTTCAAGAAAAAAAAGTGTCAGCTCCACACGGGCACAGAAGGGAAGGAAGGGACAGGTCAGACTCGGAAGCAGGAAAGCACTAAACCAGGGGGGTTCTCAACCTACGGCCTGCAGGCCAGCCCCGCCCGCGGTACCGTTTCATGTGGCCCACGTTGTTGCGGTCGACAAAAACAGAAGCGTTTATGGCAGCAGTAAATGTGCCCACGGTTGTTGTAACTGTGTTATGTTGGGTGGGGGAATGGCCCCAGCTCTTGAGAATTTGTGAACTTTTAAAACAGATACCTTTCTATCCCTACACATCTTTTCATAAGAATGTAGCATGTCTAAGCGACAAGTCTCACCTGGTGGACAAACACATCTTCCTTGGTGTCATTCCTGTAAAACAAAAGCATCCTCAATTAAGGTAACAGAACAAGCAACTTATATACCCCAGTGACGGAGCTGTGTTAAGTTTTGGACAGAAGGCAGCCTGTAGCACTGGGAGCCTGCCAAAGAACAGACATCACTCCTCACAGTTCACACTCATGACTTTTCTTGTGCTAAAAATACAGGGAGAGTATTAACGTGGAAGTTTCATGTTGTGTTTTTTTTCCAAATGCTTGCAAATCTACCTAACATAATCCAGCAGGATGAAGTTGAAAGTCTGCCAAAGAGTCTTTTTAGACACATCTCTCTTTTTTGTAGGAAAGCCTTCATTAATATTTGATACAGAAAACATTCACGGGAACTAGAGCGCGGACAGACATGCCCCATTGTGTAAAGAAGTATTTTCAAAAACAAAGTTTACTGTTTACTAAATCAGACCCTTTTCGAACTAGCAGCTGGAGCAGTGGTTCCCAAAGTGGTCCCCACGCCCCACAGGGGACTTCAATTCCCAGAAGCCTAAGTCAGTATATTGGCTGATCAGTGCTTTGAGGAATTGACGTAGGCTTCTGGGAAATGGAGTCCAAGAACCAAAGTTTGGGAAACACTGAGCTGGAGGAAGAACTCTGGAGTCAATGCATTATCTCTCCCTATGCCACCTAAATTAGATGTCTTGATGTGGGGGTATCATAGGTAGGATCTCTGGAAATAAGGATATTTATCTTGCAGCTTTTCACAGAGTATTGCACAGCAGAATCTAATAAGGTAGAGTTTGCAACTGCACAGCAGTGGAAGCATATCTTCAGAGTCCACTGAACAGAAAATGTTTAGGAAAATGTTCCACTCAAGGAAACATAAATTTAAGCTCTGCAGAAATTCTATAGTATTCTTTTTGATCTCATTGCTTGGGAGACCTGCTGGCACCAAGTCAGAACTCTGTGCCTGATGGATCTACCTTAACGGCATAGCCGGGCTCATTTAACACTGGCCAGGAAGACCCTCCCTCCATTGCACAGCCTGGTATCCACCTTACCCTTCTGGACAATGACCAAGATGCACCAGAACAGCCAAAGTTGAATAGGATGGACACCCCATTAATTTATTTTTTGAACAGCACCACATGTTTAAACACTATTCACACTACAAGAAAACACCAGCAGATAAAGAGATAAAATAATGGTGATACCTAAAATAGGGGAAAGGACCCCTATCAGTAAATTTAATTTCTGTCAAAGTGAGTTAACAGTAATCTATTTTCAGTTGACTGTGTTTAAAATCTATTTTTATTTACCATAAAGAATCTTGCCCTCTTCGCTTAGGTTGTGTGTAATTTTATCATTGCTTTATGATTCGTTCTCTTGTTGTAAATAGTGGGAATCATTTCCCTGGTTGGCAGTACATAAATGAACTAAAGACATAAATAAGACAATTTCAACAAGAATGCTATTCAGAAAATAGGTTATGTATGTGAGACTAGGCAAGGATAATGCCTGAGAGGTGAGATCTATAGTTGTTGTCCTTTCATTAACTGCTCATCGCATCTCTGAGAGATTAAAGAAAATCAGGTCCTTGGGTCATCTCCCTGGGCTGGGCCTAATGACCTGTAATCTAATTAACACTTGGCACTTCCTTCCTTTGAAAAACAAACTTATCCCCAGGATAGAGAAGACGCTAGCTTTAGCTGCTCCCCTTTTCGTTACCACTTCATTTGCTAAATTTGCTTTTGCATCCCAAATAATATTTACCCTTTTGCTCAAAGTTCAAAAACCAGCAAGCAGCTAATTGCACCAGTGGGATAGGATCTTGCCAGTCCATTTTCTAAAACTGTGATGGCGAACCTTGGCACTCCAGGTGTTCTTGGACTTCAATTCCCAGAAGCCCAGGTCTCTGTGAATCCACACGAATGGGTTTACTGTGCATGTTCTTGGACTTCAATTCCCAGAAGCCCAAGTCTCTGTGAATCCACACAGCATATGCACAGTAAACCCATTTGTGTGGATTCACAGACTTGGGCTTATGGGAACTGAAGTCCTAGAACACCTGGAGTGCCAAGGTTCGCCATCATGGTTCTAGATTCTAAGGTGAGCTTTCCCACTCTCATTTCATATGGCAGCCATGAGCAAACAAGAGCCCTACTAATCCTCAGCCAAAAGCACTTCTATTTCCTAAACCTTCGTTTGCTATGGCGCTGTTACAATTCCATGCTCTGTCTAGCCCAACACTTTTTTCACACAGGCAGCAACTGAAAACATCCTCTCTGCCATACCCTGTGAAAACACTAGCCCCCTTCTCGACTCAAGTTCCACGGGAAGTGCTTAAATCGCAATGTCTCTGGAACAACAGTTCCTGTGAGAGTACGGTATTGGAGGTGGGGAGAGTCATTTGTAAATAAATAAATATGCTAGTACAAACACATTGTAAATTAAATGCGGATTACTTTGTCAGACATAAAGGTCCTTGGATCTTCTAGAAACCACATGGCTTGCCAAAAAAAATAATATATATATTCAGAAGTAAAAACCAGACATGGCAAGGGCTGTAAATACAGTCACCGAAACACAGGGAACTGCACAGCTGCACTTTGCCCAAAAGTTGAAGCAAGAGTAGGATGGGTTAGGGCAGTGATGGCAAATCTTGGCACTCCAGCTGTTCTTGGACTTCCAATTCCCAGAAGCCCAAGTCTCTGTAAATCCACACGATTGGGTATGCACAGTAAACCCATTTGTATGGATTCACAGGGACTTGGGCTTCTGGGAATTGAAGTCTAAGAACAGCTGGCGTGCCAAGGTTTGCCGTCATGGGGTTAGGGTAAATTCAGTGAGAGGAGTAGAGTCTGGCAAAGCTAGCCCAGCATGAACTAAGTCTCCTTCTATCCCACTCACCCCCATTACTGAAAAAAGCAAATGAAGAAAGCAACTTCTCCAGGCCCTGCTCACCTGTTGATGAAGCCATAGCCGTTCCTTACGTTGAACCATTTCACTGTCCCCAAAACCTTCGTTGCTGCAAGACAGAAAAAAATGAGGCAAGTTAAGACAATAAGGTGGCTGAAAAGCTTTCCCATATGTAACACAGGGGGGGGGGGGGGGACCTCTTCAGCAAGGCTACATCAACAGTCACTGAGAGACAATCAGCAGAAAGCTATTTTGCACACTAGAAATGTTTCAAGTGTAAAATGTGCAAAAATTGTCTACACATACGGAAGTGACGTACAGTATTTACTTTTGGATACAACTGCATGTTATTAGGCTGAATTATTTAAGTTCATGTTGCTCACTGGTTGAATTAGGTTTAAAATGTAATGTGGCAAATTGACATGCTCTAAAGGTTTCCCTTGCTCGAAAGCCAGTCGTATCCGACTCTAGGGTGCAGTGGTCATCTCTGTTTCTAAGCCGAAGAGCCAGCGCTGTCTGCTTCTGCAGACGTTTCCATGGTCATGTGGCAGGCATGACTAGACACCGGAGCGCACGGAACGCTGTTACCTTCCCACCGAAGTGGTCCCTATTTATCTACTTGTAATTTCTTGCTTTCGAACTGCTAGGTTGGCAGGAGCTGGGATGAAGACGGGAGCTCATTTCCGTCCTGCAGTACTCGGGAATCGAACTGCTGACCTTCCGCTTCCCAGTCAGCGTCTTAGCGACTTGAGCCACTGCAGTACCCTCTAATCTACTGGAAATGGAAAGGGACAAAATGTGGAAAGCTCACATACGTGCTTTTAAGACCCTCTGTACAGAAGTCTGCAGCCTGACCCCTGCACATTTTTGCTTGTGACTGACACCTGCTTATTCTCAAGGAAAAGGACAAAATTATGATCTTCATGGTTTTTCTAAAGCAGGGGTGGCCAAACTACTGCCTGCAGCACCAAATCATCCGGCCCTCACTGCTCCCAGAAGCAAAACACACCCACGTGTGTGCAAAATGCTGTGAATGCACCTGTGGCTGTCGTAAATGTGTTTACAACAGCAGTGAGTGCATTTACGACAGCATTTTGTGCATGCGGGGGCCAGATGATTTGGTGCCGTGGGCTGTTGTTTGGCCACCCCTGCTTTAGAAAAAGCCATGTAGATCATAGTTATGCCTTTTCGTTGCGAATAAACAGGTGTCAATCACATGCAAAATTGCACATGGGTCAAGCTGCAGATTCCTGTAGTGTCTTAAAAGCACATATGTGCCTTCCACCCTTTGTTCCATTGCATTTTCAGTAGATTAGAGCATGTCAATTTGCCACATTACATTTAAAACCTAATTCAATTAGTGAGTAATATGAACTTAAATAACTCAGCTTAATCACGTGCAGTTGTATGCAAAAGTAAACACACAGATGTGTATATGACTTTTGCACACTTTAAACATTACATGCACAACGCTACCATAAATTACCCATAGCTGTCGTTTTACTTCTGCTTCTGGTGGGAGGAACCACATGACCAGCCCACTCAACCATGTGACCGGCAAGTGGCGCAAAAGGTTTAGGAACCCATGTTCTAAAGGTTACAGTGCATTAAACTGCAATAGTGTCAGCTTCATGCTCTACCAAAATGAAAACTGAATACAGCAAAAAGAAAAAAATAACAAGAAACATACACAACCAAACACTACAACAAAAAAGGGGTGGGTGGTTGACTTTACAACAAAATAATGCATTGTCTGCTCTTGTGTGTGTGGTTTATTTTCCCCAGTGGTTTAATCTGGAGAAACAGAACTTTTCCTTGGCAACCTGCTCATAGCTCTAGATCAGGAGTTCTCAACCTTTTAAAGCCGGGGCCCAGGCCATGCTCCCTCAGGCAGCTTTGGGGACCAGACGGACATTTTGCCCTTCTTCCTCCACCACATGGCACTTCCTGGTGTGGTGGAAGCAGGGACACACACCACATGTCGCAAGCTGCGTCCAGCCTGTGGGCCACAGGTTGAGAATCCCTGTTATAGATCATATGGGTCATTTTTTAAAATAAAAAAAAAACAGGACAAAAATGGAGACAAGCAAGCTGACAATCCTGCAGGCACGTGTAACCAGCAAACAGGCACCAAGGAAATTGTAAATGCCAAGAGTTTGAACTAAAGTGGGAAGGGAACAGTATTTTTGTTTTTAAAGGCTACAAAAGTTCCCACCTAAATAAAGTTCCTATTCTTTACTGCCAGGCAGCATGGACAATATGGAGCTAGAGAGAGAAGCCACTTGCAAAGGGCAGCTTTTCCTATCACCCAAAGCTCATTACTAAAGGCCACGTGGCCTCCATGCTCAGGAAGGACCAAGAAAAAAACTCCTGCCTGGATTCCCAGAATGCCCTGCCAATCCCCAGGGGCTGGGAGGAGTCTCAGCAGGCGCCCCCCTGCCCCCCCTGGCTAGGCTGCCAAGATCTACTACAGAGACTTAACTCAGGTATCCCAGCGGAACGGAAGAGGAAAGAAGTGGATGTTTAGGAAAACAGCCCTCCTCAGTGTAGGATGATCTCTAACATCAGCCTGGTAAAGGTTAGGTAAAGGTTTCCCTTTGCTCGAAAGCCAGTCGTATCCGACTCTAGGGTTAAGTGCTCATCTCTGTTCCAAAGCCGAAGAACCAGCGCTGTCTGCTTCTGCAGACGTTTCCGTGGTCATGTGGCAGGCAGGACTAGACACCAGAGCGCACGTACCCTTGCTCAAAAGCCAGTCATAGCCACCTCTAAGGTTTGCTGCTCGTCTGGTTCTAGCCAAAAAGCCAGTGCTGTCTGCATCTGTGTGGTTAGAGAGTGAGAGGTCCAGCCCTAGGCTTCTCAAATATGGGGTGCCTCAGGGATCTGTGCTCTCTCCTCTCTTATTTAACATCTACATGAAGCCGCTGGGTGAGATCATTCGTTCCCACGGGGTGCGGTACCATCAGTACGCGGATGATACTCAATTGTACATCTCGGCCCGTGGGGACCCCAGTGATGCTGTTGAAATCCTATCCGGATGCCTGGAGGCCATTGGGGTCTGGATGGGGGCCAATGGGCTTCGGCTGAATCCCAGCAAGACAGAGTGGCTGTGGATAAGGGGCCCCACGTTATCCAAGGAGTTACCATCTTTGGTACTGGATGGGGCTGTTTTGCCCCAGACAGACCCAGTGCGCAACTTGGGGGTCCTTCTGGACTCACGGCTCCTGCTGGAAGAACAAGTGGCAGCTGTGGCCAGGGGGGCTTTTGCCCAACTTCGGGTGATTCGCCAACTGCGCACGCTCCTGGACCGGGGCTCCTTGCTTATGGTCACTCATGCTCTGGTTACTTCCCGACTAGATTATTGTAATGCGCTCTACATGGGGCTGCCCTTGACGACCATTCGGAGGCTGCAGCTGGTCCAGAATGCGGCGGCCCGGGTGGTGATGGGGTGTGGGCGATATGCCCATGCCTCACCGCTGCTTCGGGAGCTGCACTGGTTACCAGTTTGTCTCCGGGTGCAATTTAAGGTGCTGGTTTTGACCTTTAAAGCCCTATATGGCAGGGGGCCAGGATACCTTAGAGACCGCATCGCCCCAAGAGTGACTGCCCGTCCAACCAGAGCGGACCGGAGGGGCTCTCTAGTGGTGCCGTCAACGAGGGGTGCACATCTGTCTAGCACCCGAAGGAGGGCCTTCTCCGTGTCCGCACCAACCCTCTAGAACCTCCTACCAACAGATCTAAGACTTCAAAGTGAATTGCTGCCCTTCAGGAAAGGAGTAAAGACCTGGCTGGCAGGGCAGGTGTGGGGCCCGAACGGGACTATGGCCCCCACCGGCTGGCTTTTATAAGACTCTCTCTCTTTCCCTCTGTGTGGTAGGTGGGACGGGTGAGTGGGATATGGGTTTTAAATGGGGGTGGATGTCGGATTTTTTATTGGGTGGGTTTTATAAGGTTTTACAATGTTTTTATGTATTTTTTGGAGTTGTTGTAATGCCGCCCTGAGTCGGGTTCTGCCTGAGTGGGCGGCATTTACAAATGTGAATGATAGATAGATAGATAGATAGATCTGCAGACATGTGGCGGGCACGCCTAGACAGTGCGCAGAATGCTGTTGACCTTCCCCACCAAAATGGTCCCTATTGATCTATTGGCAATGTCTTGCTTTCGAACTGCTAGGTCGGCAGAAGCTGGGACAGAGATGAGAGCTCACTCCGTCATTGCAGTACGCGGGGTCTGAAACTGCTGACCTGCCAACCTCCCAGTCATCAAGTTCAGCGCCTTAACCACTTGGGACACAACCATTGCTGGTTGACCACTTGAGCAACCGCTGTCCAAAAAGCTGCCTATATATATATATAGGAACATAGTTTTTGTGTTTTAATTTTGCTTTTAGCTGAGGTCTTTATGTCATGTTTTTATTGGTAATGGTTTTATCTTTCTTGTATTGTACATATATATATTTTTCTGTTGTTGCCGCCCTGAGTGGTGCGTTGCACTAGGGGGGCAGGGTAGAAATCCAGAAAATAAATAAATAAACAAACATTTATTCCAACGTAGTGGATGTATAGGAGAGTTCAACAACTGCCCAAAAGCTTTGGGTTTCATTTAACCGTTGAGTCCTTGAGTCTCGAACTGGTGAGGCCCTGCCGTCTTCACTGCTTGAGCCACTGCAGTTCCCAGAATGAAGCTGGGCTGGAGGGAGGTCCTGGGAACCCAAGGCCTCATGAAAGGCCTTGTGGGTGTGAACCCCTGGCCATGGATATCTGGCTCCCCTCCCAGGTGGTCGGTGGTGCCTTAAGGCGGGTCCAGTTCGCCCTGCCTGGGCCTTCCCCCGCCTCGACACTGGCCAAGCTGGGAAAGCAACAGTTCGTGGACACACATTCTGCACATTTTTTTTTTACTTTTCATGCTTCATTATTATTGTATTGTATGATATCTACACGTTGTAATGGCCGCCTTGAGTCAGCTTCGGTTGAGAAAATGCGGGATATAAATTAAAATCTATTATTATTATTATAATAAAAGGGCGGCGTTTCCCCCGCGCTAAGAACAAAGGGGCCCTCATCCTGTACAAAGAGGAAACCCTGCCTAGTGGTGGTAGCCCCCCCACCCCACGGCTAGTGGCCTGGGCTCCTTTCCCCACAACAACGTGGCCTAGCTAACAAGCAGAGTGCGGCCTAGTGGTCGGAAACCCGCATCCAGTAGTCAACGGCGCGCACACAAAAGGGCTCCGCGCACGGCGGACATCTTGAGCAGTTTGCTCGGCCACGCCCCCTCCCACGTTTTTAATACCCTCCTTTTTCTGAGCGGCGCAGGCGCACTGGGGGGGAGGCGCGCGAGGCCAGGGGCGCCTCAACGGTCAGGGCTCGCGCTGTCGGGGGGGGATTAGAATGGAGCGCTCCGAACCCGCCAATCAGGAAACAGGACAGGAGGGAAGAAGAGGGGAGGGGGAGAGGAGGAGGGAGGCAGATTAGAACGGGGGAGGGAGGGGGAAAGGCAGGCGCGCGCGCACGCGCCAGCCAATCGCGAGGAGGGGAAAAAGGGCAGGGGAATTAAAGAGGGGGGGGGAGGAGGAGGTGGCGGGCATGCGCTCGCCACTCTCCACAGCGGGGACGAGTGGGTGGCGTCCCCCCCACTCCCGCAGGCCCCGCCCACTCCCCCCTCACGGCGCGCGCGCACACGGCTCCCCTCACCGATGACTTTCTTGTCCCCGCCGGCGGGGGGCGCCGCTGAGCCCAGGCCGCCTCCGTTGGTGCCGTTGCCGTTCCCGTTGCCTCCTCCTCCTCCGTTGCCGGGCTTGTCGGGCCCGCCGGTGGCGTTGGGGGCCGCGGCGGCAGGGGCGGCGGGGGCGACCGCCGGAGGGGTGGTCGGCCCCCCCGCTGTGGTGGCCACGGCCGCCGCTGCTGGTGGCAGAGGGGCGGCGGAGGGGGCCGCCTGGGTCTCGGCCTCGCTGCTCATGGCGCCGGTGGCTGTCAGTGGGCGCCGGTGGTGGTGGTGACTGGCTTCCTTCTTCTTCTTCGCAGCAGCAGCGCCGCCTCCCGCGAGGTGTCGATGGTGATGACTCGGGGGCCGGCCGTTGGTGGGCGGGCGGGGGGCTGCTCCCTTGCTCCCTCCGGGCTCGCTGGGCTCCGCTCTCCGCTCCCGATACCGATCGAACTGGCCCACAATGGCGGCGCGCGCTCGCTAGCCACTCCGCAGGCGCCGCCCCCCCTGCGCGACACCCATTGGCCGGCCGGGGCTGCCTGTCAGGCGCCGCGCGAGCCCATTGGCCGGCTCCTACCCCGAGCTCCGAAGGGCGGGGAGGCGAGCCTTTGGCGCGCGGCGGACGTCCGTCAAAACTCTCGCGCGCCCATTGGCTGGCCTTTTTACTCTCGGCCCGCCTCTCTGGAGGCTGCCCTTGGATGGAACTCCACGCTTCGTACCTGCTTGCTGGGCGCTGGATTCTGATTGGTCGAACGTCCTGTGCCGCCACGCCCCCTTTCCCCCGCAGCCAGGAAATCTATTTTGGCTCACGCCCAACGGGGACCCACGTGCGCGGCGAGCCTGAAGCCCGCATGGCTCTTACTTAAGGCAGCGGGACGGGTCCCTTCCGCACCAGTGATGGGCAACCTTGGCACCCACTCCAGGTGGTTCTTGGACTCCAATTCCCAGAAGCCCAAGCCAACACACCCCGCGGATCAGGGCTTCTGGGAATTGGAGTCCAAGAACCACCTGACACGAAAACGAGCCAGCCTGGAACGTGTTAATTATGTTTAAAAACCCTCCTAGCTACATCTGCCTTCCCTTTTGTGTTGTTCAGTTGCACAGTCGATTCCGGCCATTTGCGACCCCATGGACCATTTTCCTCCAGGCACCTTCTGTCCTCCACCATCCTCCTCAGCCCTCCCAGCTCTGTGCCCATTGTGTCTACAATACCATCTATCCATCTCATCTTTGGACGCCCCCTTCTCCTCTTGCCCTCCACCTTTCCCAGCATCAAGGCCTTCTCAAGTGAGTCCTCTCTTCCTCATTTGATGTCCAAAGTACTTTAGCTTCATCATCACTATTTGTCCCTCTAATGAACAGTCAGGGTTGATTTCTTCTAAGATTGACCTATTTGTTCTCTTTGCTGTCCAGGGGACTCTCAAAACTCTCCTCCAAGACCACATTTCAAAGGCATCTATTCTTCTGCGTTCAGCCTTCCTAATTGTCCAGCTCTCACATCCATACATTACTACTGGGAAAACCATTGCTTTGACTATTCTAATTTTTGTTTGCAATGTGATGTCTCTGCTTTTCACTATGTTCCCCAGGTTTCTCATCGCTTGTCTCCCAAGAATCAGTCGCCTTTTTATTTCATGGCTGCAATCCCCATCTGCAGTGATCTTTGATCCTAAGAAAGTAAAATCTGTCACTGCTTCTACTTCTTCCCCATCTATTTCCCAGGGACTGATGGGACCTGTTGCCATTATCTTGGTTTTCTTGATATTAAGTCTCAAGTCAGCTTTTGCACTCTCTTCCTTCAACCTAATCAGGAGCTTCTTTAGGTCTTCCTCACTTTCTGCCATTAGGTTGGCTTCGTCTGCATATCTCAAATTGTTGATGTTTCTCCCAGCAATTTTGATCCCATATTGTGATTCCTCAATTCCTGCATTGCGCATTATGTGCTCTGTGTATAAGTTGAATAAGCAGGGTGACAAAATGCAACCTTGTCTTACTCCTTTTCCTATTCCAAACCACTCCGTCACTCCATGTGTCTGTCCTAACTGTTGCTTCTTGGTTCGTGTACAGATTTCTCAGGAGGCATATGAGGTGTTCTGGTATTCCCATCTCTTTAATTACTTGCCACATTTTGTTGTGGTCCTCAGTCAAAAGCCTTGGTGTAATGATCAATAAAACAAAAGTAGACTTGTTTCTGGTATTCCTTTGTTTTCTCCATGATCCAACGTATGTTGGCAATGTGGTCTCTAGTCCCCCTACCTCTTCTGAAACCAGCCTGCACCTCTGGTAGTTCTCTCTCCACATGTTGCTGAAGTCTCTCCTGTATTATCTTGAGCATCACCTTGCTGGAATGTGGGATGAGCGCAATTGTTCGATAATTTGAGCATTCTCACCTTTTCATGTGCCCCCCACACACACACACCCAGAAGTGCAGTGTGGTGGATGAACGGCAAAATGGCTGCCCCCCCCCCCCCCCCCCGAAGCTGTCTGAGGGAGTGTGACCTGGCCACGGCTTTAAAAGGTTGAAAACTTGCTTTGTTAGAACATTTACGCTCAGAAACCTGGCACTTGGGCTGAAGGAACTGACTTGGAGGTGCTGGGCTGATGAGAGATTGTAGTACCAAGCTGAAGGTGTGTGTGTGTAGTATTGTGGTCCCAAACCCATCCGGACAGTGCAAGTTCGGGAAGGCCATTTATTTATTATTTAGCATAAGATGGGGAAGGCCATGCTGGCCACTGTTGCAATACAGAACATGCTCAGGAAAGCCAATATTTACTTGTACATTATTAAATTAAAAAAAGCAATTTGAGTAATAAAGATGTGGGATTGCCACGTCTACCTGTGGGTATCCAGCAAGGCTTTTTAATGTAGAATTTTATTAAAAGCCGGGGACTGCGCTGGCTCAGTGGCTAAGACGCTGAACTTAACGACTGGAAGGTCAGCAGTTGAAGACCCGAGTGCTGCATGATGGAGTGAACTGTCTGTCCCATCTCCTGCCATCCTAGTCATTCAAAAGCAAGAAATTGCAAGTAGATCAATAGGTACCCCCTTCGGTGGGAAGGTAAACAGCATTCCGTGAACTCCGGTGTCTAGTCCTGCCTGCCACATGTCCACGGAAAGGTCTGCAGACACAGACAGCGCTGGCTCTTTGGCTATAAACCTAGATGAGCACTGAAACCTAGAGTCGGATACGACTGGCTTTCGAGCAAGGCAATCTTTGCCTTTATTAGGTATTTGTAGATGGGTCAGTATCCCACCTTACACGAGTTCTGTGTTCTGACAGCAGGACATGTGTGGCGCATTGAGAATCCCTGCCTTAGGACACAGCAGGGTGTGTTGGCTGGCAGGAACAGTTACACAGTGGTCAATTTTGCAGCAGATACTGTACTTCCTGTTTCCTAGGCTGAGCTTATCCCTTTAACCCCAGGGGTTCTCAACCTTTTCAAGCTGAAGGCCAGGTTACGCTCCCTCAGACAGCTTCAGGGGCTGGACGGCAATTTTGCCCTGCCTGCCACACATGGCACTTCCTGGTGTGGTGGAGGCAGTGGTGGCGGCGGCACATGAAATGATGCTGTTGGCCATATCCGGTCCCTGGGGTGCAGGTTGAGAATCCCTGGTTTAACCCATGAGCTTTAAGTAGAAGGCAAGAGAATAAAATCAGAATCTAGAAGGTCTTTGTAAACAGAGTGCTTTAGCTGCTGCCCATTTTCTAAGCCTGCATCAATTCTGCTGATCAGCTTTGCTTTTAATTGATTTTGCTAAGTTTTGCACTTTTTAGTCTTGGTGTGGATTCTGTAAGAAGTGGCTGATGACACGACCGAGTTCACTGTTTTGACTTGTTAGCCACTTCCAAGGCTCTTTTATTGGCCAAGGGCAAGATATTAAATAAGTAAATAAAGATATCCATCCTATTCATGGGAAAAGGACATACCTGTATTGGGTTGCAGAATTTCTTCTGGGAAGGCAGCGTCCAAACCAGTGTTCCCTAACCTTTGGTTTTTGGACTTCAATTCCCAGAAGCCTAAGTCCAGCATCGGACAACAGCTATGTTTAAAATATACTCTTTGGGGCCACACAGGTTTTTTCATCATCCTCTCTGTTACATTTTTTATTTCCTTGTTCTTATAAGCCTGTGATGGTGAACCTTGGCACTCCAGCTGTTCTTGAACTTCAACTCCCAGAAGCCCAAATTTTGAAATTATTGGACTTCAATTCCCAGGAGCCCAAGTCCCTGTGTATCCACATAAATGGGTTTACTGTGCGTACATGCAGTAAACTCACTTCGTGTGGATTCACAAAGAGGGAATTGTAGTCCAAGAACACCTGGAGTGCCAGTAAACTCATTTGTGTGGATTCACAGAGACTTGGGCTTCTGGGAATTGAAGTCCAAGAACACCTGGAGTGCCAGTAAACTCATTTGTGTGGATTCACAGAGACTTGGGCTTCTGGGAATTGAAGTCCAAGAACACCTGGAGTGCCAGTAAACCCATTTGTGTGGATTCACAGAGACTTGGGCTTCTGGGAATTGAAGTCCAAGAACACCTGGAGTGCCAGTAAACCCATTTGTGTGGATTCACAGAGACTTGGGCTTATGGGAATTGAAGTCCAAGAACACATGGAGTGCCAGTAAACCCATTTCGTGTGGATTCACAGAGACTTTGGCTTATGGGAATTGAAGTCCAAGAACACCTGGAGTGCCAGTAAACCCATTTGTGTGGATTCACAGAGACTTGGGTTTCTGGGAATTGAAATCTAAGAACACCAGGAGTGCCAGTAAACCCATTTCGTGTGGATTCACAGAGACTTGGGCTGCTGGGAATTGAAGTCCAAGAACACCTGGACTGCCAAGGTTTGTCATCACAGTTAAAAGCAGAAATAGATGACTGCATCTAGTAATGCACAACCTCAATGGAGTTGTGTACCCTAATAAAGAACAGCCTCCCCCTCCCTCTGCCCCATGCAACCTTGCTTTTCAGGCCCCTGCGTGACTGCGAGTGGGCTTCCATGCACCTGCACAGAGCAGTGGCCCATTCACCAGGTGATTCAGTGGGCGTTCCAAACGGAACAACTCAGGCAATTAAAGAAACCTCTTTATTTACATGGCAAAGAGCATGAACGTCGGGGACAGATGAATCACAGAGGCAAGCAGGAAGCGGTGATGATCCAAGACGAAGGCAGACTAGGCTAAAAGGAAGAATCAGTCGACACAGCTGTATCAGAAAAGCATCAGACCCATTTCTCCATCCTAGCAATTTCTCCAGAAGCGTTGACCACAACCACGCGTGTCCTGGGGCCTGCTCACATCAGCGGCAATCTTGCTCAATCCATGCAGCAAGGGGCACTGGGACGCCAGAAGTGAATCTCTCGCAGGCCCCAATTTTAGTCAGAAAGAATCACTCTTGGAGTGTAAAACTTGGTCCTAGTGTGTAAGTTGTGATGGGAGGTTCTTTATCCTGGTGTGCTCTCCATTGAACTTTTGGGCAGTTTTTTGGAGTGGGCGGGCGGGATGGCTGCAGTGAACCTCTGGCAAACAAAACTGGTTCCCTTAACCTTGGCTATGGAATGTGGCTGCACATGCCTTAAAACAGAGGTTCCCAACCTAAGGCCCGTGGCCTGGATCTGGCCTCTGGCGCCATTTCATGTGCCCCTCACCCCCTCCAAAAGGCATCCAAGAAAAAAATGGCCACCCCTTTGAAGCTGTTGGGACAAAATGGCCACCCCCATCGTCCAGGCAGGGCAAAATGGCCGTCCAGCCCCTGAAGCTGACTGAGATCCCGTGACCCGGCTTGAAAAGGTTGGAAACCACTGCCTTAAAAGATGAATAATTGTGTACAGGAAAACCTATGCAATGTGTACAAACATGATTTCATAGATAGTTTTAGGTTTTTGGACTTCAATTCCCAGAAGCCTAAGTCAACTCCGGAAAGCACAGATCAGCCAATGTACTGACTGAGGATTCTGGGAATTGAAGCCCCTCCTTTGGGGGCCTGGGCCCCACGTTGGGAACTACTGAATCAGAGGCTACAAACGAAGTTAAGTGTGGCATGATGTACTCAAGTTGGGAGCCGGGTCACGTTCTCTC
Source organism: Bradypodion ventrale (assembly GCA_035047345.1). NCBI lineage: Eukaryota > Metazoa > Chordata > Lepidosauria > Squamata > Chamaeleonidae > Bradypodion > Bradypodion ventrale. The sequence goes on along the minus strand of JAWDJE010000017.1, from coordinate 11,635,230 downwards.
AGCCAACTTTGAGAGCCGGACGGTCACTTTGCCCTGCCTGCACGATGGGGCGTGTGTGTGTGTGGCCATTTTGTCCCAATAGCTTCACATGAAATGGCACCATGGGCCGGATCTGGCCCACAGGCCGTAGGTTGGGAACTCCTGTACTAAAGGAAAGTTAAGATCTATGGGAAGCTGCATTCTATGTGAATCGAAAAACAGAATACACAAATTGTACGAAAGGATAGGCATCCTATTCTTTTCCCAAATCCAGCACACGCCTCTCCCGCTCCCAGTAGCATATTTCTCGGCAAAGACTGACATCATCATAGGAGGCTGCTTCACGGTTGACCGCAGGTACCTACCTGATGGCTCTCCTTCCTACATCTCCCCACACTGGGCAATCACTACAGGCAACTTGGGTTTGTTATTTGGTCCTGTGGGCACATTCTGGAGGGGGGGGTGAGAGAGAAAAAAGTAGCATTACCAGTAGACCAGCTAACCCCCATCCACTCCCAAATAAAGCCCCAGCCGAGGTACCTGTACGATAACTGGGACCATCACCCTTCCTTCCCTGTAGAATTTGGCACCCAAGGCTGTGAGTCCTCAGGGTGGTCAGGTTAGTTAACCACTGCCTGATGATTGGCGTTGAGTTGCCATGACTGGTAAGTTTATTCAAGAGCCTTTGGTGCGGGACCTTCTCAAAAGCCTTCTGAAAGTCCAGATAAACAATGTCAACTGGATCCCCCTTATCCACATGCTTGTTGAACCTCTCAAAAAATTCCAACAGATTAGTGAGGCATTATTTGCCCTTGCAAAAGCCATGTTGGCTCTCCTTCAGCAGCGCCTTCTCTTCTATGTGCCTATTAATTCTATCTTTTAGGATGGTTTCCATCACTTTACCTGGGACACATGTCAAACTGACCGGCCGGTAATTTCCTGGATCACTCCTGGATCCTTTTTTGAAAACTGGTGTTACATTCGCTACCTTCCAGTCATCAGGCACAAAGCCTGATTTGAGAGAAAGATATATTTTGGCTAGACTAGCAATTTCATCTTTAAGTTCCCTGAGAACTCGTGGATGGATGCCATCTGGTCCTGGTGATTTGTTAGATTGATTTTAAGCTGCCCTTTTCTCTGCTAAAAAACAGGGGTGCCCAAACAATGACCCGTGGTCTGGATCCGGCCACCAACGCTAATTCATCCAGCCCATGCCTCCGTCGTCGCTCCCAGAAGCAGAAGTAAAACACGCCCACACGAGTGCATTTTACTTCCGCTTCCGGGAGCAATGCAGGGCAGATGAATTGGTGTCAGGGGCCGGATCAGTCCCATGGGCCATAGTTTGGGCACCCCTGCTTTATAGAGTAGAAACACCAGACATGGCTTATTCCCAGTGAAGCCGACTATCAACTTTAACTTGCACCAAGGGCTCTTTGAGGTCTGGGTGAGATTCTCGCCTCCCCAACCCAAGGACCCACAGGTGGGCTTCTCCTTCAGGTGTTAACCGAGCCCTGACCCTTCACAGCTTCTGGAACTGGGCGAGACCAGTGCGCCCAGGTGAGACTTACCTCAATTTTTCTCATGACAAGAAGGCCATCAATGATTTTACCTGTCAGGTGAAAAAGAAGAAAGAAAGAGTGATTCCTTTATAACAATTTCTAATACACCAGCAAAAAAGTCATACTGCATACAAATGACACAAAAAGGAAGGGGGAGAAGGCTGGAGAACACAAATGCTCTCTTCTTTGGTGGGGAACGAAGCACAAGGAACATACCGAGCCACACGCATGGATGGCGTGAAACATAGGTGTGCAGGATTATGAGGCTGTTTTGACCCACAAATTCCACAATTCACTAGGAATTCTCCAGGCAGGATTTCTAGGAGGCAGCTAGTCGATATTTGGCTCACCTCAAGCACGGCCTAGCTCCTTCATTTCCGGTTGTTAATGGGGAAAGATCTCATGGTACTTCCTGGAGTTACAGTTCTTTGGGAGGTGCCCTCTATAAAGCCCAAAGGCAGTGATGGCAAACATTTTAGAGACTGAGTGCCCAAACTCAACAGGCTGTTGTCTGTGCTGCAGAGGGGTGGGGGCAAACTCTGTGCTGGGGGAGAGAAGGCGCTCCCATTGCGCTGCTGGCCAGAGGGGCGGGAAGAACTCTGTGCTGGGGGAGGAAGGAAGCGCTCCCATTAGGCTGCTGGTCAGAAGGGTTGGGTGAACTCTGTGCTGGGGGAGGAAGTGCTCCCATTGGGCTGCTGGCCAGAAGGGTTGGGTGAACTGTGCTGGGGGAGGAAGGAAGCGCTCCCATTGGGCTGCTGGCCAGAAGGGTTGGGCGAACTCTGTGCTGGGGGAGGAAGTGCTCCCATTGGGCTGCTGGTCAGAAAGGTTGGGTGAACTCTGTACTGGAGGAGGAAGTGCTCCCATTGGGCTGCTGGTCAGAAGGGTTGGGTGAACTCTGTACTGGAGGAGGAAGTGCTCCCATTGGGCTGCTGGCCAGAAGGGTTGGGCGAACTCTGTGCTGGGGGAGGTAGGAAGTGCTCCCATTGGGCTGCTGGTCAGAAGCGTTGGGTGAACTCTGTGCCTGGGGAGGAAGCGCTCCCATTGGGCTGCTGGGCAGAGGAGCAGGGTGAAATCTGTGCTGGGGGGAGGGAGGAAGCACTCTTATTGGGCTGCTGGGGTGACAGCACATGTGCCCACAGAGAGAGCTCTAAGTACCCCGTCTGGCACGCATGCCATAAGTTCACCACCACTGGCCTAAGGGATACTAAGACTTACAACTCTCAGAGAAGAGCACGGACACCCTCCACCCACTTTATTTTAAGGCATTAAGAACAGGCTGGAGAAGGCCACGCAACTTCAGAAGGAGGCCTGGTTCCAGGTGAGCCAAGAGGAGGTGACTCTAGGTGCGGGTTAGCAGGGTGACTCCAAGAATCCTGATTGTTGAATTCTGGCAAGTGGGATCCCAAGAGAACCAAGCCTGAGACCAGATTAGACCTGATTGTTGAGAAAGGCAAGCTGCCACTGTGGGAAAGACATACTTTGGTGCTCAGCTGCTACAAAGATTTTGAGACCTACGGATTTACAACCCTGGGGGGACTGTGAAGAAAAAAAGCAGAAACATTTTCAGTTGCTGGTTTCTTTTAAGTTCCTTTTAAGACAAAACTGTCCTTTTATGTAGGAATGACATAGCCTTCACCCCCCAAAGTATTCCTAGCTCACCCCAAGAATTACCCTCATCCCATAAGCCTTCAGTCCCTGACAGGAGAAAGGCCAGGTCGCACTTTTAAAAGCACTTTCTGCTATTATGGGCTAAAGCAAGGGTGCCCAAACATTTTGGGCTGTGGGCCAAATGTCATGTGGTTCAGCGGGCCAGTTGCGTGGTTTCTCCCACTGGAAGTGGAAGTAAAACGTGCCTTGCAATCTGTTTTGCAACAGCTATGTTTTGCAACAGGATGAGGCAAGATTTTTTAGCCTGCCATTTTCTCTGCTTAAGCCAGGGGTTCCCAAACTACAGCCCATGGGCTAAATCCGCCCCCCCCCATGCCAATTCGCCTGGCCTGCATTGCCCTTGTCGCTCCCAGAAGAGGAAATAAAACACACTCATTGTGCCCACTTCCGTGAGCGACAAGGGCAGCATGGGCCAGATGAATTGGTGTCAGGAGCCGGATCTGGCCTGTGGGCCATAGTTTGGGCATCCCTGGGCTAAAGAAACCTCTACCCCCATGGCTGTTCCTACAGGCCTAGAGATTGGATCTTAGTCAGCACAGAAAGATATACTAGCAGGTGAGTTTCTCTTGCAGGACAGACAGAAAGTCCGTGTGCCAAACAGTCTCTCTTGAACCTCTTAAATCAGAGGTGCCCAAACTTTTTGGGCCGGTCACGGGGTTGAGCATGCCAGTCACGGGGTTCCTCCCACTGGAAACGTAAGTAAAACATGCATGCAGTTTACGACTGCTGCGAGTCATTTACGGCAGCGTTATGCAGCCATACATGCGCGTTTTACTTTCACTTCCGGGAGCGGTGAGGGCGGTGTGGGCCAGATTAATTGGTGCTGGCCCACAGGCTGTAGTTTGGACACCCCGCCTCAAATGAACCTGCTGGCCAAGTTATGGTGGAAGGAGTGACAGTTATTCGTAACAACTTTGTTGGGGAAACAATGCTAGGATTAAGTCAGTTTTGATAAAAATGTGAAATTTTCTAAAATGATGTTTAAAAGGCATTTTAGAGGCATGATTTCACATTTTTTCAAGGTTTATGCCATTTTCTTAATGCTAAGTAGCAGGAGAAGTATTTATGTAGTTTCTTCTTCTTCACATGTTTGCATTTTCAAGACTCAATATCAGAAGCAGCCATTACAGGGAACCACCTTACCAGGTTGTGGTAAGGACAACCCTTTCATGGATGTTATGAACGGCTCTTAACAGCCCCTCTATTACACATCTATAACGTTATCACTTGAAACATGAACACAGTGGTCTGTTTTGATGGGCTACATACAGCCCTCTTCAGAGATAGGTACACATATACACATTCACAGTTAGTCTTCTTCTGTATCTAGGCAAGACGTGAAAGTGCCAAAACGGAGGCACCTTTAGGTGAGCTCATTCTGCAGTTCCCTTTGCCTGACCCAGTGTGAGAAAGATCAGCCGGCAACACAAGGTTCTCCTTGATCACAGGTATCTCTCCCCTGCCAGGTAAGCATAAACAGAACATCTCTTTAGGTCAGGGATTCTCAACCTGCGGCCCGTGGACCAGATGCAGCCTGCAGCACCATTTCATGTGGGGGCCCCCACCGCCTCCACCACACCAGGAAGTGCCATGGGGTGTAGGAAGGGCAAAATGGCCGTCTGGGCCCTGAAGCTTTCTGAAGGAGCATGACCTTGTCCCCTGGTTTAAAAAAGGTTGTGGACTCCTGCCTTAGATCCAAGAAAGCCCCTAGGCAGCGGTAAGCCAACAGGTGTGCCTCAGTGCGCTCACCAGAGTTTTGGCCCTTGACTTATCACTTACCAAACACAACGTGCTTCCCGTCCAGCCAGTCACATTTGGAGCATGTGATGAAAAACTGGCACCCGTTGGTACTTGGGCCACTGTTTGCCTGGCAGAAAGAAATCACATGGGGAGAAATCATACCTGTCAAGTTTTGGATTTGGAAATAAGGGAAATTTCCCAGCAATTACGGGGTACTTGACAGCTATGCTTATCCTGTGCTGCCCTCCAATGGCGGCAATAGGGCATTGCAGTCTAATTAACAAGGGATGACGGTGGGAAAGGGTAAAATAAGGGGTTTTCCTGGCCAATAAGGGATACTCGACAGCTATGGGAGAAATTGGCAAGGATGCAGCACTTTGCACAAAGGTACTGATTTGCAATCAGCAGAAAATGGGAGCCGTGACTTTTGGGAGGGATGCTCCCGTTTCCCAGGGGAGCAAGAAAGATTGCCTGAACATCTTGGGAAGGGCCACAAATATTGTCCCATCTGGATCTGGACCCTAAATGGAAGGCTTCTGAGCCCAGCTGACAAAGAGAACTTGGCTTGCAAGCAAAGGCCACGGACGGCAGCTTCACTTTGCAACTGACCTGCTTCAGGGACAAGCCTGCAGCCACACAAGGGAAATCCTCTGTGTTGCAATTGGCCATTCCTGACCACCCCCCAAGCGAGTGTGAGCTTCTCTCTTCAGGCTGAGACCCTGACCCCGGTCACAGCCCAGCCTTCAAACCTAACAGGGAATAGACCCAAACTAGTTGGGAGACCACAGACCTTGGGCCTGAAACAACCAACCCTCCTGGGTGTCCCAATCTAGTCCCCTGGAGATCCACAGATAGAGGTGCCAACTAGCTAGTGGTAGTTTCTCAGGTTGTGTATGGCGCACTCCCTTTCCCACCCCACCCCACCCTAGAAGAACAAAAAAAACCTTCGTAAAGCTCAGAGGTGGGACTGGGGTGGCTCAAGTGGTTAAGACGCTGAACTTGGCAACTGGAAAGTCGGCAGGTCAGCAGTTTGAGACCCGAGTGCTGCACGACGGAATGAACTCCCCGTCTCTGCCCCGGATCCTGCCAACCTAGCAGTTTGAAAGCAAGACATCACAAGTAGATAAATAGGTACCACTTTGGTGGGAAGGTAAACAGTGTTCCGTGCACTCCAGTGTCCAGTCATGCCTGCCACATGTCCACAGAAACGTCTGCAGACGTCGCAAACATGCTGGCTCTTTGCCTATAAACAGAGATGAGCACCAAAACGTAGAGTTGGATACGACTAGTTTTCCGAGCAAGGGTGACCTTTACCTTTACCTAAAGCTCAGAAGGATGAGCTTTAGGCTAAATGATGATGGTATTTTTGACCCCACATCCTGCTGGGATGTGCCCCTGGCTCCCGAGCAATTTGGCGAGACTGAACCAGGCCCTCCGCCGTCCTTTCCCTCTGGGAACTCACCATAGAGAGCAATCCAGGAGCAGAGTGTTTCAGTTTGAAGTTCTCATCTGCGAAAGGGCCCCGGTAGATGCTTGCTACTCCGGTACCGTCTCCCTGTTGAAGAAAGCTTTCAGGTTTAGCTCAAAACAGGAATCCGAATCAAAGCAGGTCTGACATAGGGTTGTCCAATTCTCTCTTGAAGGCTTCCAGTGTTGCTCACCGCCTCTCAGGGCTGTGGGTTCCACTGTCGTACTGCTCTAACAGTTAAGGCGTTTCCCCCAATATTCAGCCTATATCTGGTTTCCTGTAGTTTCAACCCTTTATTACGCATCTTGGGATGACGGGATGATCCTGTTCTTCCTCTTTATGATTATCTTTCAGGTATTTGAAGAGTGCTATCATCATCATATCCCAGTGATGGCGAACCGTGGCACTCCAGCTGTTCTTGGACTTCAATTCCTAGAAGCCCAAGTCTCTGTGAATCCACATGAATGGGTTTACTGTGCGTACGCACAAGTAAACCCATTTGTCCACACAAATGGATGTGTGGACTCATGGATTTGTGGATTCATAGAGACTTGGGCTTCTGGGAACTGAAGTCCAAGGACAGCTGGAGTGCCAGTAAAAGCATTCGTGTGGATTAAGAGAGATTTGGGGCTTCTGGGAATTGAAGTCCAAGAACAGCTGGAGTGCCAGTAAAAGCATTCGTGTGGATTAAGAGAGATTTGGGCTTCTGGGAATTGAAGTTCAAGAACATCTGGAATGCCAGTAAAACCATTCGTGTGAATTAAGAGAGATTTGGGCTTCTGGGAATTGAAGTTCAAGAACATCTGGAATGCCAGTAAAACCATTCGTGTGGATTAAGAGAGATCTGGGCTTCTGGGAATTGAAGTTCAAGAACAGCTGGAGTGCCAAGGTTCGCCATCATTGTCATATCCCCTCCCAGTCCCCGTTTCTCAAGGCTAAACATGCCCAGTTCCTTCAGTCTTTCCTCCTAGGGTTTGGTTTCCAGTCCTCTGATTATCCTTCTTGCCCTTCTCTGGCCTGGCTCTAATTGTAGATGGGGGTCTAACTACTGCTGAATAGAGGAGGACTAGTCATACTTCATGGGTTTTGGAGACTAGCCACATCGCACTGCTGATTCATACTTAGCCTGTGATCTACCACAATTCCAAGATCCTTCCTGCTCAGACCTGTGCTGGGGTGCCAAAGTACCGGGATGGGGAGCTGCGCGCGCGCCTCTACTGAGAACCCATAACTTTAAAGGGCCACACCACCTCGGCAGTTTCCACTTCGCCTCCTCTCGCAGGGCTCCCCTCAGCTCAGTGGGAGAAAGTCTGAAGCACTTTGGCACTCTTCGGACTTTCTCCCACAGGGCCGAGGAGAGCCCTGCGAGAGGAGCTGAAGTGGAAACTGCCGAGGTGGTGTGGCCCTTTGAGTTATGGGTTCTCAGTAGAGGTGCGCGCGCAGCTGCCCATCCCGGTAATTTGGTGCCCAAGCACGCGGCCTGTTCCTGCTCGTAGTATTACTGAGCCAAGTCTCCCCCATCTTGTAACTGTGCATGGGCACCTAAAACTCTGAAATGCAGGATGGCAGCTCGAGCATCATCCTTCTGACCCCTCAGTCCAGTCTCCTCTGCTGGCTGTGTGGACGGAGAAGGCCTCCTTAAGCCCAGGTAGCCTCAACAGACAATGGATTCCAACAGCGCCATTCCCACCCCTGCACAGGGAAGTGAAAGCAAGCTTTTAATCTTAATTCCCCGGCCCACGGTCCTCCCCACCCCCCACATGACAAAGAGTGTGGGGAGGGGAGAAGCTCCTTCCCAGGGGGCGTCATTGACCTAGTTTCCCCCTGTTCAGAGGCTCATGTGCAGCCCAGCAGATTAGGCCTTGCTTTTCCGATAAAGCTTCCTGGTCTCACTGGGCGATGCCCAAGCAGTGGTGGAAATGGAGCCGGGGCTGTAATACTAGGGCCACTTGGACCAGGCAGCCGTCCACACCAAAGTCCCTGCAGCAACAGGTCAGGCCTATGGAGAGGAAGCACCAGGCGCGGCCCTTCTCCGCCTTCTTCTGCTGGCAGGGAACTGGGTCTCGGCTTCCTCCCTATAGTGCAGTGGTGGCGAACCTTGGCACTCCAGCTGTTCTGGGACTTCAATTCCCAGAAGCCCCAAGTCAGCACTCCTGCTGATCAGGGCTTCTGGGAATTGAAGTCCAAGAACAGCTGGAGTGCCAAGGTTCGCCACCACTGCTATAGCGAAGCGAGGAGGAGGGGTACGGCCATGGCCCGGGTGGACTGGCAAAGGAAACTGACTTGGGCAAGGGGACTCTGGGATGGGATGGGGGTGAAGGCCAAACTTTCTTGGGATCTTAGGACCATTTTCCCACCCCCATCCCTCTGAATTAAACCAGAGGTGTCATTCTCCCTTTTGGAAGGTGGTATGAAGGAAGTGGGTGTAATGAATTACCGTGGACTCTCAATTAATGACACGTTCTAATAGTGTCATTTTCGATTAACGACGCTACGACACTCCCAATGTGATTATTCGAATAACGTCGTTATTTGAAGAATTACGGTATTTTTACCGTCTTATTCGAATAACGACTTTTTTGTCGTTATTCGAATAGCGATGCTACTTGGGGAACCAAGTAATGTCGTTATTCGAGGGTCCACTGTAAAACGGAGCCTTTGCTTTTAGTGAGTTTAAAATGGACGCTGTTGTTGCTTTCCTTAGAAGTGAACCCCTGAGAAACCAAGAGTTTGGAGTTTGGCCAAGGGCCCAGGTGTGGATTCCTTTTCCTTGAAGATCATCATAACAATCTGGGACTGTGTGAACGGAAGGGAGTGTTTGATGGATGATTGAAATGTGCAGTCTTATTGGGTGACAGAGAGGAAAAGGAGGGACAAAGAATGAAAAATGGATTCATACCTGTCAACCTTCCTGGATTGGCCAGGATTTCACGGTTTTTGGCGCCGATTTGCGCCATTTCCTGCCCCGCGCTGCCGAAACCCCAGAATTTGGAAGCGGGGGAAAGGAGGTACTGCGCAGCCCTTCTGCGCAGGTTGCCTTCTATGCAAGGGTTTACACTTCCTAGCCCTGTTCTACGCATGCGTAGAAGGCGTCCTACGCAGAACCGTTTGTGCAGGTCCCGTATTTTCCGGACCCACAGTTGACAGGTATGAATGGATTTGGTCATCTAGAATGTTAAAATAAACACCATTATTATATTGTTCGCATGTTCAACGCAGGGTGGAGGAGTTTTCTATGCTTGCTTGTAAGTAGAATGGTAGAAAGATTTAATCTTGGTTTTCCAAGCTGGCTAGGCCAGGAAATATAGTGAGATACTGTATGCCTTTCTTGATTTATCCAGGGAAAGGGGAAAAGTAAAAATGTTCCTTTATAATTTTATAACTTTTTTGAGATCCCAAACTTTGATCTATTTCCCCATCATATAATAAAGCTGACTTGTTACAGAAGATGTTGTATTATTATTTTTTAATAGAGAGCAATAGCTGGTGGGAGAATTCCAGCTCCTTTATTAACAATGCTACATACTGCTACCTAAGCTACACATGGCTATTTCCTACCTGATCCGGCTGGTTTGTAAGCATCAACAGCCAGTGATTGAAAAGCTATCATAGATTTCTCTAGCTTGGAGCAGAACCACAGGTACAGTAAAATCCTAACTTGTGTACGCATCAAATTATGTAAAATTTGACTTATGTAATGATTTTGTGCTAAAACCATGTCCCGATTTACGTAACGCAATTTCCTATGGGTTTGCTTCGATTCACGGAAAATTCATTTCCCTATGGGTTTGCTTCGATGTACGTTAAAAAAATCATTTCCCTATGCGTTTGCTTTGAGTTACATAAATATTTATTTTTCCTATGGGTTTGCTTCGAGTTAAGTAAAAAACCAATTTTCGTAAAAGCCTATGGAATGGACTTCTTATGTAACTTGGGGTTTTACTGTACTCTGAAGCAGCACAAAGGTTTTATGTGGGCTTCCTGAATGGGTGCAGGTCTCCGTCAGCTGTAACGAGTACTATGATAGTGGGGTAATGGGCTTTGTTATCATAGAATAACTGAATTGAAAGGGGCCTTCTAGGCCAGGGATTCTCAACCTGGCCGGATGTGGCCCTCGGCACCATTTCATGTGGCCCCCCACCGCCTCCACCACACCCGGAAGTGCCATGTAGTGGAGGAAGGGCAAAATGGCGTTCCGGCAACCAAAGCTGCCTTAGGGAGCATGACCCCGGCTTATAAAGGTTGAGAACTCCATTTCTAGGCCACCGAGTCCAACCCCCTGCTCAATCCGGGAATCCGAATCAAAGCTGGTCTGACAGATGGTTGTCCAATTCCTACAGTGGGAACTCCCAGGGCCATTAAAATAGTTCTCGCCCTAGCCTTGGGGAATGAAAGAACCTCTCTTACCTCAAGGAAGAAGAGAAGGTGGCAAAGAGTCTTGCCTTTAGGCTCAGGGTCACCAAACACTAACAGACACACCTCTGTGTCTCAGATGTTTAGCCAGGTTAGGAATGGACAACTTGCAAGAGATTCCTTTTTTTCTTTTCTTCCTCGGACCTGCTCCAATAAGGATCCAATCCCATATTTTATCTCATGTGTGGCAAAATCCATTATGTCTACTTGTTCCCCATCTGGGAAACATAGTCTGTTATTAGCACACTTCAAATACCTAATAATAAGCTTGTATCAGAAATTATTCTGGGTTGAAAGGATTTTTGCTGGAGAAACTCTGCTCAGGGGACGCCCAAATGAGTCTCCTTTCATGTCCTTTTCCCACCAAAGCGGTCCCTATTTATCTACAGTACTTGCAATTTCTCGCTTTCAAGCGGCTAGGTTGGCAGGAGCTGGGACAGAGACGGACACTCAAACTGTCATGCAGTACCCGGGTCTCAAACTGCTGACTTGCCGGCCTTCTAGCTCACAAGGCAAGTTTCTTAACCACTGAGCCACCGCAGCCCTGAAAGATAATCCTAAAGAGGAAGGGCTGGATCTATTCTCCATCATCCCAGAGTGCAGGACATGCAATAACAGGCTCAAACTACAGGGAAACAGACATAGACTGAATATTAGGGAAAACGTCCTAGAGCAGTACGACAGTGGAACTCACTGCCTCGAGAGGTGGTCAGCGCTCCAACACTGGAAGCATGCAAGAGAGAGTTGGGAATCAACCAAATCTATTGGATCTGCTTTGATTGGGATGCCTGCATTGAGCAGGGGGTTGGACCCGATGGCCTCAAAGACCCCAAACTCAGTAATTCTATAATTCTATTGTAGGAAGATATGGGTTTATTTTAATATCAAAGGTGTATTGTGCAACCTGGCCTGCTGAATCCTGTGTGTGACTCTGAAGCTTGCATCCATAAAAAGAAATTCAAATGCACCTGGAAAGCCATCCTCGGTTCCTTCCCAAATTATTAATCCTAGGATTCCATAGGCCTGGCACTCCAGGTGTTCTTGGACTTCAATTCCCAGAAGCCCAAGTCCCTGTGAATCCACACATATGGGTTTACTGGAACTCCAGCTGTTCTTGGACTTCAATTCCCAGCCCAAGTCTCTGTAAATTCACACCAATGGGTTTACTGGCACTCCGGGTGTTCTTGGACTTCAATTCCCAGAAGCCCAAGTCCCTGTGAATCCACACAAATGTGTTTGCTGGCACTCCAGTTGTTCCTGGACTTCAATTCCCAGAAGCCCAGGTCCCTGTGAATCCACACGAATGGGTTTACTACACAAACATACAATAAATCAATTCTTGTGGATTCACAGGGACATGGGCTTCTGAGAATTGAAGTCCAAGAACAGCTGGAGTGCCAAAGCTCACCATCACTGCTATAGGCATTTAGACTGGATTCAAACTGACACAACCATGCAATACAGACACACCTCGGGAGGGAACATCACACATCTCTTGCCCTAAATTAAAACCAAAGAGAATAGGGAAAAATAAAACTCATGGTACCTACATTTACAAAATCACCTCCCTGGATCATGAAGTCCTTTATAACCCTTAAAGAGAGAAAGAGAGAGAAAGTGATATTGTGGGATGGGCACATAAATGAGTTACTCTATAACTAATTTGCCCGCTGATTGCCTGCTATTCAGTGGATCTATGTAAAGGTAAAGGTCACACTTGCTCGTAAGCCAGTCATATCTAGACTCTAGGGTTCAGTGCTCATCTCTGTTCATAGCCAAACAGCCAATGCTATCTGCGTCTGCAGATGTTTCCGTGGTCGCGTGGCAAGCATGCCTCAACACCAGAGTGCATGGAATGCTGTTTACCTTCTCACCAAAGTGGTCCCTATTTCTCCACTTGCAATTTCTTGCTTTCGAACTGCTAGGTTGGTAGGAGCTAGGACAGAGACGGGAGCTCATTCTGTCATGTAGCACTCAGGAATCGAACTCTGATCTTCCAGTCAGCAAGTTCAGCATCTTAACCATGTGAGCCATCGCAGTCCCTATGTAGGGCAGGCCAATCTGTTAGATTACCCTAAGCAGGTGATGGCAAACCTTGGCTTTCTAGGTGTTCTTGAACTTCAATTCCCAGAAGCCTAAATCAGTATACCTGCTGATCAGGGCTTCTGGGAATTGAAGTTCAAGAATATCTGGAGTGCCAAGGTTGGCCACCACTGCCCTAAGCCATTAATATTCAGGCACTGCAGTTGCCAGCAGCAGAGCTTGAAACATTCCCTCAATGGGCTAACCCAGGTTGGTTGACGGCTGCCCCTTTGAAGCTGTTGGGGCAAAATGGCCATCTGGCCCTCGAAGCTGACTGAGAGCATGACCCGACCCCCAACTTGGAAAGCTTGGGAACCCCTGCACTATGGTATGGCCATCCATAGCCTTCCTGCATCACGCCATGTCACACTCCAATGTGAGTCTGAGTTCCCCAAAGCAGCAGTAGGTTGTTTAGGATGAACCCCCAAGACACCAAATCCAGAGTCTTAGGACTCCTTCGGGAGTTATTGTTTTCCACAGCTACAGCATTAAGTGGAAGGCTAAAGGATTGCAGTGGCTCAAGTGGTTAAAGCGCTGACTGGGAGGCAGTTTGAGACCTGAATGCTGCATGACAGAATGAGCACCTGTCTTTGTCCCAGCTCCTGCCAACCTAGCAGTTCGAAATCAAGAAATTGCAAGTAGATAAATAGGTACCACTTCGGTGGGAAAGTAAACAGCTTTCCGTGCGCTTCAGTGTCTACGCATGCCTGCCACATGTCCACGGAAATGTCTTCAAATGCAGACAGCGCTGGCTCTTCGGCTATAAACAGAGATGAACACTTTACCTAAAGGAGGTGGACAACCACAGAATTGTGGGAACCTGCATTGCTTCGATTTGTTAATGGAAAAGGACAGTGCATCGATCTATTAAAGTAGACCAACGTAAAACTGATCTTGAACTTATTTTGGGAATTTAATGGAGCAGGAGGAGAGGAACTCTCAGAAAGAAACACTCCTTCTTCCTAACAACTAGAAAAGTTCTCATGCCCTACTTTTACATCTCAAAAATCAGAAGCCAGCATGATGGATTTTTCTCTTTTAAACTGTGATATACCTAACCCACAGTGTCTACTGTTGCATTCCCCCCACTTCCGTGTCTAGGCTAGATGTGAAACTGCCAAAATGAAGCCTCCTTTTGTTGAGTCCATTCTGCAGTTCCTTTGTCCTGACCTAGTGTGAGAAAGATTAGGCAACAACACAAAGTTACCATTGCCAGGGTATGCCTGATTGTGGTTCAAATATAACACAATATTCGATGAGGCTTTCTGTGTACTTGTACCATGCTGAGAATATAATGCAGTGGCCCTTCATGTAACTTCCACATCGCACATGACCCCCTGTACCACTGATCCAGTTCTGTGAATCACTTCCTGGTCCTGAGCCCTTTTGGCAGGCAAAATCCTCCTCAGTCCCAGGCCAGGATGGTTGAAGCTGCTGCCCTCCATCAAGATGGATTCAAGTGGGGTTTAATCCACTTGGGGACCATTACCCTTCCCTGTGGACTTTGGCACCCAAGGCTGTTAGTCCTTAGGGTAGTCAGGTTAGTTAACCACCACCTGATTAGTGGTGTTGAGTCGCTGGCAGTAGGGTTTACTCTACTACCATATAGTAGGATAACCTGTCCAATCTATGTTGCATGTTGGAGCCTTAACCAAAATGTAGGTAACCAGTGGCCCAGTTGATGCTGCCAATACATCCATCAACCCCAACCAAGAGTCAAGAACGATGGGAACTGGAGTATAAGGACCACAGGTTTCCTGCCTCTGAGCCTCAGGTATTGGTTATCTGCAGTTCCCATTAATCCTGACCAATGGGTTAGCGATTCTGGGAGCTAAAGACTATTAATAACCAGAGACCCAAGTTTCTCTTGTTGTCTTGGAAGAGGAAACTAGAGAAGGACCTTAGAAGCTGAATATGCAGTTCCCAGTCATGCCATGTCACAGCTGGAATGACTTTTAGGGAGGCCTAGAATGGCAGCCACTGCAGCCAAGGGACCTTAGAAGTCTGGAGCAAGTTCAAAAGGCAGCCTACTATTTAAGACAGGGATTCTCAACCTGTGGGCTGCAGCACCATTTCATGTGACCCCCAACTGCCTCCACTACACCAGGAAGTGCCATGTGGTGGAGGAAGGGCAAAATGGCCGTCCAGCCCCCGAAGCTGTCTGAGGGAGCGCGACCCAGCCCCCGGCTTAAAAAGGTTGAGAACTCCTGATTTAAGAAGTGGCCTTTACTAGTTCCACAGCCCCACCAAGCTTCCATGGCTGAGCAGGGGGATTCAAACATAGATGACCTGAGTCCTAGACCTTCACTCTACCATCCCACTCGGTATCTCAGGTTTAGAAGTAGTTCATTGTTTTATCAACAATGGCAAGAGCTTAATGGGGCAACGTACCTGTGGAAAGTACTGCCTTTGTAGCCGATCGGAACGCCATCTTTCCTGAAAGATGAGGAAACAGAGATTGAGAAGAGGCAGAAAGCAAAAGTAACTGGTTCCCAAGTGCAACACACACCATGTGTGTTAGCCCAAAGAAGGGAACGGCAAGGAGATGGCCTTCAACTGATAGACTAATATATTTATTTATTTATTTTATTTAGATTTGTATCCTGCCCTCTAGCCCTAGGGCAACTCTATGTTCTGCTAATGTTATAGAAGTGTTGATTTACTCAGTTGCAATTTTGATAATTACTTTGTAAGTCCATACATTCAAGTCATAACATGGCTTAGTGGTTAAGATGCTGAACTTGATGGCTGGAAGGTTGGCAGGTCAGCAGTTTGAGACCCAAGTGCTGCACTATGGAGTGAGCCCCTGCTTTTGTCCCAGCTCCTGCTAACCTAGCAGTTAGAAAGCAAGAAATTGCAAGTAGATAAACAGGTAACAGTGTTCCGTGTCTAGTCATGCCGGCCACATGTCCACAGAAACATCTGCAGATGCAGACAGCCCTGGCTCTTTGGCTGTAAATGGAGATGAGCACCGAACCCTAGAATCGGATACAACTGGCTTTGGAACAAAGGAGAAAGCTTTTTGACCCAGTCAATGTTTTTCCTCTGCTCTAGAGAAAGAGCCCAGGAAGGAAATGTTGGCACTCTGGAGCCCAACACCTGGGAGCAGCACAGAAATTGAGTCTGACAGGTAGCTTTGCATTACCACCTTGAGATCCTTGCCAGTCCAAATAAGTAGGGAAACCACCAAATCTTTGGGTTTAAATCGAAAAAGACAACATACCTGAATTCACCCGTGCAAAACTGCCTAAAAAGAAAAAAAGAAAGGCAAGTTATCGCTTCATATCCATTCACAGCAAACTTCATGCAGACTCAAACTGTCCTGCATGCTGAAAGTTGGTTACCATACACTTCCAGAAGAAAGTAAAATTAAAAAAGTTTCAAAACCATGTTTACATATGATAAGTACAAATGTAAAGTTGAAAGAACAAACCAAATCACAAGCATGAAATGTTTACATCAGCAGATGCAAATTATATATACAGTGGAACCTCGTATAACGAACGCTCCCTATAGTGGGGGGGAAATCGCATAACGAATAGGTTTTTTTTTAAAATGGCACCTTGCAAAATGATTTTTCCTATGGGAAAAACTGTACAACGAATAATCAATGGGGAAAAACCGCTTAGCGAAAAAACTCATTGTATAATTTTTTTCCCCCATAGGATAAAATCGTACAACGAAAAAGTCGCATAGCGAACAGACCTGTAGAATGAATTAAAATCATTATATGGGGTTTTTACTCTATAGAGTAGAATGGCAATCCCCTTCCAGCAACATTGCATGCCTCACCATTCGAAAAGAAGGCAAACTCATTCTGCACCTAGAATATGGGCCCAGGGTAAACTAAAAACAAAACACATTATTAAAACATGGCTAACAAAATTATTGAATAATTATTGAATAATAATAATAATAATTACTGAAGAACATACACTACATTAAAACAATTTAAAAAACAAGACAAGGGAGAGGGGGGAAATGACCCACCACTGAAATAAATTTCAGTGGCTTAAAAGGTCTTACTTATTGGGAACTAGCAATTGCTACCCGGTTTGGGGGTTTCGCTGGTTGGGTCACTTGGGCCCTGTGGAGAGAGGAGGCAGGGAAGGGGGGAGGCAGACGCGATCAGTCACCCCTTCCCTGTCTTTGCCGGGGGGGGGGGGGGGGAGAGGCAGGGAGGCAGGAAAGGGGGGAGGTGGAAGCTGGGATGTGTGGGTCTACCATTTAGTGTTTCTCTTGTGCACACCCACCCAGTCTCTCTCTTATGCACACCCACCCATCACACCCACCCAGTCTCTATCACGCTCACCATCTACACACCCTCCCACCCAGTGTCTTACTCTCACACTCTTTTTCACACACACAGCCATTTACTATCCCACCCATTATCTCTCTTTCTCTCACACGTGACATGTGCACACCCTTCCACCCAGTGTCTGCTACTCTCTCTCTCTCACACACACAGTCTCTCTCTCATGCACACACACATCCACCCACACTCCTAACCAGTCTCTCTCCCTCTCACACACATAGCCATCCTCGCCTTTCTCTGCCCTCCCACACACACACATCCACTCACACTCCTTCCCAGTCTCTCTCTCTCTCACACACACAGCCACAGTCGGCTTTCTCGGCCCCCACACACTTACTTGTCCAGGTAGGGTCTTCCTCCTCTGCCGCCTATGCGACCCGGGTGCCTACTGTGATGTTTTGGGCTGAGGGTGGGAAGGCTGGCAGGGCAGAGGCAGTGCCTACGGCAGCGCCTCGCTCAGCCGCATCTTCAGGAGGCACGGAAGGGGCAGCAGGCAGACCGTTCCCTCGGCCCGGGCTCTGTCTTTCTCGGTAAGGCAGGGCCCTGAGCTGTTGTTTTGGGCGCGCATCAGCCGTTTGTTTTTTTCCACGCGTGCTGGCTGTCCCGCCTGCTCTGCTATTGGGCAGTCCTGCCTGATTGGCTGACGCGTGCCGCGGCACGGAGGACACTGGGATTCATAGGGTTTTTTTGTTGCTGTTCGTGGGGCGTTGGCCCCACTCTCGGCTTCTGGACCCTTGCGGTGATGATGTCCAGGACAAAAGGTAAGTGTGGCCGGCATATTACGGGATAGGCTGCACGTGTGTGGACACGCATTCTGCACATGCACGGCCACATTCCTTCCTTATAGGTTAAGATCAGATTATTTCCTCAGATTTGATTACTATTTTCTCCTTGAGCCAGTAACAATGGAAGACACCATTCAATATCTGTACATCCACCAATGGCCCACCAAGCCAGTATTTTTAAGTCATGGCCAAATACAGTGGTACCCCGCAAAATGAACGCTTCATACAACGAAAGATTCGCACAACGAAACGTTTGTTATGCAATGGCGATACTCCGCACAAAGAATTTTTTTCGTTATGCGCGGTTTTCGGTAAGCGGGGTATATGAACATTTTCTTTTCATTATGCGGGGTATCACCCATTTGAACCGCACAATGGAAAAAAACGCACAACAAAGAGCTCCGCGTATTTGGATTTCTATGCTTCTTCCTTCCCCATTAATGAGGACCTGTGATTTTGTTGGCAACCTTGCATGCGCCAATACTGGCAATCAGTGGGAGAGGGGTGTATAATCGAATGTGATTGCCATTTGCCATTAACTTGATTGGTAAAGTCCCCCCCTTCCTGTTTATTTTCTTTCATTGTTTTATTGGTATTTTCCCCTTCTTCTTTGACCTCTGATTGAGCAACAAGCACGTGCTGGAGACTCTTAGTTTTCTTTTAGTCCTTCCTATTGCAACTAGAGATGGTAACTGTAAGTAAAGATACCTTTGTCTGTTTTAAATATTTCTAGAGTACGGTACTTTTATTATGCAAAGTGCTAGTTTGTGTGTCAAAAGATATTAAATGGGTGGTCTGGGGCTGAAACTGAGCTGATCTCTCCATGTTTCTCTGTTGGTTTTTTCTGCCTCATACTCTAATTAAAATTCCCCGATAGATTTTAAGTATTGGGCAACTGTCAATTTTGCTTTTCTGGAGACTAAATTGGTACTAGCTGTTTTTATCATTGGAAACAGACGATCAGGTTGAAAGACGAACACGGGAAACCTCTCCTTTTATGGAATAGTAGCCATGTTAGTCTGTTTCAAGCATATCAGAGAATAAACAAAACAAAAATAAAGACTTTGTAGCACTTTGAAGACTAACTGTTATATTTTAATGGGAGCTTTCGTGGATCAAGTCCACTTAGACAGACATGGGAGTAAAACTTCATGGTATCAATTTGAGAGCCCAAATCAAGAGCCTTTCCTCACATGAAGAGGCAGCAAGGCCAGGGGGAGCGATCCAGAAGGCTGAGCTGATGATCGAGGCCAGGAGTCACTCATGGAAAAGGGATGCTTGACGCCCCTTCTTCTGCCCTGAGGCCTCAGGGTGTGAGTTTGATCCTGACCAGGACTCAAGGTTGATTCAGCCTTCCATCCTTCCGAGGACAGTATAATGAGCATGCTAATTGCCCTGTGAACTAAACGAGTTAGTCTCTAAGCGAGGTGCTCTTTATGCGAGGTTTTACTGTATAACAAACCTTGGTAAATGTTCTAACAATGTTCTAAATGTAGGCTATCTACAATATCTATTTCTGCCCCTACGCTCTGGACGGCTGGCAAGTCGGCAGTTTGAGACCCGGTGGATTGTATGCCCATCTCTGTCCCAGCTCTTGAGGACATGAAAGGAGCCTAATTTGGGCATTCCCTGAGTGGAGCTTCTTCTGCAAAAATCCTTTCAACCCAAAATAATTTCTGACGCGAAATTATTAATAGGTTATTGTAGCTCAGTAATTAAGAAGCTCACCTTGCTGGCTGGAAGGCTGGTAAGTCACAAGTTCGAGACCCGGGTACTGCTTGACAGATTGAGCACCCATCTCTGTCCCAGCTCTTCGGCATTATCTGAGCGGAGTTTCTTCTGCCAAAATCCGTTCAATCCAGAATAATTTCTGACATGAAATTATATTTATTTATTTAATCAAGTTTTTTATGCCCCACCCTTGCCGTGGCGACTTCAGGCGGCTTACATTATATATGCAGGGGACCACGAAAAACAATTACAAGTAAGCAACCTGTCCTTATAGCGCCCTGGTGGCGCAGGGCGGGGTTAAACTGCTGTCCTGCAGCCAGAAGGTTGTGAGTTCCATTCAGACCAGGGCACAAGGTTGACTCCACCTTCTATCTTTCCCTAACTAAACTAAACTTCCCAGGTCAGTAAAATGAGGACCCAGCATGTTGGGGGCAAAAAAATGTGAAATAACTTGTGAACCGCCCAGAGTGCACTAAAAGCCATGAGTGCACAGGTTAGTTAACCGTTGCCTGACATTCGGGGATGAGGAGCAGCTGTGGCTGCCATCGCCATAGGTGGGTCCCAGAGATAGACCACCGCTCCTGGGAGTGGAATAGAAGTGTATATTTCGTCATTTTGTCCTGCAGTACACAGGAATCGAACTGGTGACCTTCCGCCTCCCAGTCAGCGTCTTAGCCACTTGAGCCACTGCAGTCCATTGTGCATTTATTTATTTTGTATATTGTATACTTATTGTATTGTTATGGCTACTGTTGTTTGCCGCTTCCAGTCGACTTCG
Source organism: Bradypodion ventrale (assembly GCA_035047345.1). Taxonomy (NCBI): domain Eukaryota; kingdom Metazoa; phylum Chordata; class Lepidosauria; order Squamata; family Chamaeleonidae; genus Bradypodion; species Bradypodion ventrale. The sequence goes on along the minus strand of JAWDJE010000017.1, from coordinate 11,614,712 downwards.
GGCTGAGGGAAGCGAGATATAAATAAAACTAATAAACCATTTCATGTGCGCCCCCCCCCCCCACACACACACACACACGTCTCCATCACTCCCGGAAGTGCCATGTGTGGTGGAGGAGGACCATCCCCCCCCCCGGCCGGCTTTAAAAGGTTGAGGAGTCCTGTGGTAATAAAACATATTTAAAGATATATTTAAGTGTGACTGCTCTATTGGTTAGCTTCCTCACAGGAGGCGCAGCCAGTCAACTCAGCTAGCTCGTCTCCCATCTGCGGACAACGTTGGGGCGACGCTCTAGCCGCGGAGAGGAGGAAAGAGGTGACCGGAAGCGGCCGCTCTAGCCGCTGAGGGGGAGGGAAGACGTGACCGGAAGCGGCCGCTCTAGCCGCTGAGAGGGGGAAGACGTGACCGGAAGCGGCCGCTCTAGCCCCAGCCTCGCCTCTCGGCTCCCTCCGCCGTAGGCTCTCACCTGAAGTTCTCCGCCGTCTTGGGCACCACGTCGGCGAAGAGTTCCACCTTCATGCGGCCCACCTCCTGCCGAGGGAAAGGGGGCCAAGGGGGCGTCAGGGCGGCCGGGAGGGGCTCCTGCCCCCAACCACCACCCCCACTCACCTTCCCCGCCCGCCCCCCCTTACCTGGCCTCCTATGGTGACATCGAAGAACACCACTGGGTTGTTGGGGTTGGAAGCCAGCACCGCCATGGCGACCACCTCTCACCCGGAAGCAGAAGGCGCGACACACTTCCTGTGTCGCGGGAGTGGCGCACTCGCACTCCCCAGGAGCATGCGCAGAAAGGGTTTTGTTGGTGGCGCTGTGGGTGCCTGGGGCGGGCCGGAAAGGGGGTCGCGTCGTCCTCAGCAGCCATAAAATAAGAATACTGTATAGGTAAAGGTTTCCCTTGCTCGAAAGCCAGTCGTATCCGACTCTAAGGTTCAGTGCTCATCTGTTTCAAAGCCAAAGAGCCAGCGCCGTCAGCTTCTGCAGACGTTTTCCGTGGTCATGTGGCAGGCATGACTAGACACCGGAGCGCACGGAACGCTGTTTACGTTCCCCACCGAAGCGGTGCCTATTTATCTACTTGCAATTTCTTGCTTTCGAACTGCTAGGTTGGCAGGAGGCTGGGGCAAAGACGGGAGCTCATTCTGTCCTGCAGTACTCGGGAATCGAACTGCTGACCTCCCGCCTCCCAGTCAGCATCTTAGCCTGCTCTGTACCAGAGCAGTATTAGTCACGTACTAGTCATGCCTGCCACAGAGTCTTTATGAGTGGAGCGGCTATAAAAATATGAACTATAAATAAATTCCCTTTCACAGCATGTCTGACAGAATGTGGGATGTGCTCAGGTAGCAACACAGAGGTTAAATTCATTAGCATTCAGTGCCAGTTGCTTGTTTTGTAATTCCCCACATGTAAAATTGAATAGGGGACAGTTAGGGCAGATCCAAGTAACAACCATAGATCGTCTACCACTGCCAGCTCTGGGAAGCAGTTTGATTTGCATGATGATGTTATTTCTGATTTAATCACTCTATGACTCTGTGTTTGGTGGATATAAGCTCATGCCTTGCTATTTCATTCCTATGTCTGAAGAAGTGGACTTGATCTACAGAAACTCACAATAAAAATATAGAGATATGGAAACATATCATATACTCTGAAAACCCTGTTAGGGCTTTGGTTTGGAACATAGGACTGAAGTGGCTTAGTGGTTAAGATGCTGAACCTGATGACTGGAAGGTTGGCAGGTCAGTAGTTCGAGACCTGAGTGATGCATGATGGAGTTAGCTCCTGTCTTTGTCCCTGCTCTTGCCAACCTAGCAGTTTGAAAGCAAAAAAATAGTAGATAGATAAATAGGTACCACTTTGGTGGGAAGGTAAACAGCATTCTCTGCACTCTGGTGTTGAGGCATGCCTGCCACATGTCCACAGAAACTTCTGCAGATGCAGACAGCGCTGGCTCTTTGGCTATACACAGATGAGCACTGAACCTGAGTTGGATATGTCTGGCTTTCGAGCAAGGGTGACCTTTACTATGGATATAACAACAGATTTCTTCCTCCATAGACCCTCAAACTTCAATTTGCAAATCATGATATTTTGTGATTTTCTCCGGTTAGTCTTCAATTTGTGCATTACTATCATCGTCCCAGGCCAGGATGGATGAAGCTGCTGCCCTCCATCAAGATGGAGTCAAGTCCAATAAATACAAAATTTCCAAAAAAATCTAGATTCTAGGGAGTTATATTATTATTAAAGGTAGCATGATTCATGTGCGGTATCACAAAGGAATTATATATGTAATTAGTTATGTTATTCTTGCTGATGCTTTTTAAGGCTGTATTTTGACATGCCGAGGTAACTAAATAAGAGAATGACCCTTTACATCCTCCGAATGGAGATGAGCCTCAAGTCTGCTGACTCAAATCCAGGAAGAGCTTTATGGCAAGAACAAATATCCTTGAGGGTATGCAGGAGCAAAACCAAATTAAAAGATGGAGGAAGGAGCTCACTGGGAGAGAGTCATCATTAAAGGAGGAAGATATGGTTGAGGAACTCAACCACTACTATGTCACTTAGAAGACCCTGAATAGGCTTAGGGCCAGAGTCCTTAAATGCAAGACCAGCAGGCTCAAGTGGGGGCTGCCAGTGGATAACCACGCCCTGTGTGAATGTGGAGAGATACAGAATCCAGATGATTTACTGGTCTGCCAATTACTACCAGTAACATCCATCGTTGAGAACTTGAGTTTGACCAACGACAAAGCCAAGAAGATTGCTTCATTTTGGCAGTCCATTGTGACACGAAAGAAGAAGCATCCCAGTAGCAGGTGTACCAGTAATTTATAAGCTTGTGTAGCGACGTGCTGTCAAAGCCATTCCCAATTTATTGCAACCCTAACAGGGTACATGATATAAGTTTCCATATCTCAATGAAGATGTGAGTCCTGAGTCCATATCCCTGTGTATATGGGCTCTCATCATATTATATAAACATATACATGTATAATAGAATAATGACTTTATGACTACGACTGTACAAGTAAAAATACATTTTTAGGGAAGATGTTCAAAGGGAGTGGAGGTTTTTCCTGGTAACACTGTCTTGAGAAATGGGAATACCATGACTTAGCAGCAATAGGAGAGTTCTTCTGGGAGTCGCTCTGTTCGTTTTCCCTTTGGAAATTCTCTTGCCGCTTGGACTTGATCACAGCAGGACGGCTGAGGTGGATTCTCTTTAGGGGAGTCGGCAGGCTCTGCTAGGGAGGCCACATTTAAATAGCCGATCTCTGATGACTGGAAAGGTGACGGGAAGAGCAAAGACTTTCCCCCGGAGTCCTCTTCTTTCCCGTCCTTCATGGCCTTTGGCAGGCTGTGAGAGTCCAAATGTCCAGTTGCTAAAAGGCTGAAAGAGAAGTCAAGGGCTGTAGCCGGGTCTCTCTACCAGAGGTGGTAATCTCACTTACTCCTAATCTCACTCACTGCTTTGCTTTGCTTACCCACTATAGCAGTGGTTCCCAATGTGGGACCCACCCCCCGCAAGCAGACTTCAACTCCTAGAAGCCTCATTCACTACATTGACTGATCAGTGCTTTTGGGAATTGAGTTAGGCTTCTGGGAATTGAAGTCCAAAAACCAAAGGTTGGGAAACACTGCCCTATAACAAAGTGGGACTTGCTAGAGAGAAATTGACAGCCCAAAACTGTTTCTTGGTGCAGAAACACAGAGAGGTTATAGATACAAGTCGCCTCCTGTATCCGTGAGAATACTTTCTGAGAATTACCACAGATACCTGAAACCATGGAAAACAGTGAACCCTGTACTTTACTTTGCAAACAGTGGCATATAGTGGCCAGCTCCAGTCAGGTGCCAAAGAAATACCTATAACAGTGGAAGCCCGAGTTATGAAATTAAAGGGTCGGGGGTTTTCATATTGTGAAATTTTCATATCTCGAAGCGCGGTTTCCCATAGGAATGCATTGAAAACAAACTACAATAATCCGTTCTGGAGGTCAGAAAAAAGTCTTAAAACCTTTTCTTCTGTTCAAAACTCTTCATAAAGTGCACTACTTTGGAATTTTTCACTGCATTTTCGCCACTTTATAAAGAAATTTGAACAGCTAAAAGACGGGTTTCCCCACATTTTTTTCCTGACCTCCAGAAAGTATTAATTGGTTCTCAATGTATTTTCAGCATTTCTGACAGCGGCCTCTAGTGGCCAGCTGACAATCAGCTGTTAGCTTCCCCTGCTGCCTGAAGTGCTGAAAATGCTGTGTTTTAGCTGCCAAAATGCACTGGAAAAAAATCTAGAAACAACAGAAATGCTCTCCATACCCTCCCGCCACTGTGGGAAGCGGCAGAGGCTGTTCGTATGGGGGAAAAAATAGTCGAGGCATCATTTTCAATGGATTTCTTTTCGTATCACAAGAATTATGTTACTCGAGGTGTTCGTAACCCTAGGTTCCACTGTATATTATGTATTTCAGGTTTTTTTTATTGAATATTTTTTGGTCCACAGATAACTGAAACTGTGGATACTGAAGGCATGGATATGGGAAGTGATTTGCATATGAAAAGGGATTCATCCAATTAAAGCCTACATTAAATTAAATTAAATTTAATATTTCAGTTTGTTCGCCGCCCACTCAGGGGGAACCTGACTCAGGGCGGCTCACATACTTAAAAAAACCCACATAAAAACAGATTAAAACCCCTAACCCACATTAAAAAATCCCACCCACTCCAAGAGGCAAAAAGAAGGTACATCTCATGATAAGAGCCAACAAGCAGAAGCCACATTGTCTTCAGGGCTCCACATCTGCCACGCCAACCAGGTCTTAAGACCTTTCCTGAAGGGCAGCAACTCCGTCTGCAACCGTAGCTCTACTGGTAGGAGGTTCCAAAGGGTCGGAGCGAACACGGAAAAGGCCCTTTTCCTTGTGCCAGAGAGGTGGGCCCCCCTGGCTGATGGGACAATTAGGGAGCCCCTCCGTTCCGCTCTGGTTGGATGGACAGATGTCCTCAGGGCGATGCGGTCTCTTAGGTATCCAGGCCCACTACCATATAGGGCTTTAAAGGTCATAACTAACACCTGAATTGCACTCGGAGGCAAACCGGTAACCAGTGCAGCTCCCGGAGCAGGGGCGAGGTATGGGCATAAGGTCCACACCCCATCACTACCCGGGCTGCTGCATTCTGGACCAGCTGCAGCCTCCGAATGGTCGTCAAAGGCAGCCCCAAGTAGAGCGCATTGCAATAATCTAGTCTGGAGGTGACCAGGGCATGTGTGACCGTAAGCAAGGAGTCCCTGTCCAGGAGCGGGCACAACTGGCATATTACACGAAGTTGTGCAAAGGCCCTCCTGGCCACTGCCACCACTTGCTCTTCTAGCAGCAGCTGCAAGTCCAGGAGGACCCCCAAGTTGCGCACTGGGTTTGTCTGGGGCAAATCCAAGACCAAGGATGGCAGCTCCCAGAATGGTGTAGGACCCCGGACCCACAGCCACTCAGTCTTGCTAGGATTCAGTTGTAACCCGTTGGCCCCCATCCAGACCCCCCACGGCCCTCAGACATCCAGATAGGACTTTGACAGCATCGCTGGGGTCCCCACGAGATGTACAACTGAGTGTCATCCGTGTACTGTTGGTACCGCACCCCGTGGGAATGAATGCCTGAGGTTTGGGGAGGCAACATTTCCAAACCCGTAACTCACTGTGCAATACCTTAGGTTAGGAAGTGATAGCATCTGGCTTTGTAGGGGGCACTCAGAGAAACCAATGTTTTTCAGTTCCTGGAAAAGAGGAATTAGGTTAATCAAGATGTAATTTCTAAGTATTCTGGCTTCCTATTTAGAAGGCAAAGAATGGGCACTTCTCCCTCCCCAATGCTTATGATGGGGAGACTCTACAACCAGGGGCCACATAACAGAGCAAGGACTGTTCGTGTGCAAGCATTTTGTAGCATGTAATTTAGTGATTCATGTCTCTGGCTGAATGCTTGGTTGGTCAGTTAATATGACATCTCAATGACCAGCTTTGAGGGTTGGATGGCCATGTTGCCCTGCCTTCACGATGTGGTGGACCATATTGTCCCAACAGCTTCAAAGGGAGTGGCCATTCTGTTTCTAGAAAGCCCTTGGAGGGTGGGGGCCCACATGAAATGGTGCCGAAGCCCAGATCCGGCCCATGGGCCTTAGGTTGAGAACCCCTGCTGTAGAGAGACTGTTCTATCCCATCTAAACCAGAGCTTGGGATAGCCCATCTTCTACCTTTAATATGTCTCATCAGCTGCATTTGAAGGTAAATATCAAAAGCCAGTCGTATCTGACTCTAGGGTTCGGTGCTCATCTCCGTTTATAGCCCAAGAGCCAGTGCTGTCTGCATCTGCAGATGTTTCTGTGGACATGTGGCATGCATGACTAGGCACCGGAGAGCTCTGAGTGCCGTTACTTTCCCCCATCAAAATGGTACCTGTTTATCTACTTGCAATTTCTTGCTTATGAACTGCTAGGTTGACAGGAGCTGGGGCAGAAATGGGAGCTCACTCCGTCGTGCAGCACTCGGGTCTCGAACTACTGACCTGCCAACCTTCCAGTCATCAAGTTCAGCATCTCAACCACTGAGCCACCGCAGTCCCTTGAAGGGCAAAGAAGGGTACAAATAAATGCCAATGAAAGCCCAAAGGGTTCCTGCCTTGAGCCTCGGGAGTGGGTCTTGGACCTGTCATCCTTCGGCCAGGCCTTCTTCTCCCGTATGGCTGTGGAGGGAGGGAGGGATCCTGGCTATGCCCAGCCATGCCCAGGGGTTTCCTTACTTCCAAGCTGTGGCTGTGGATGTTCTTCAGAGCCCGTTCAAGGATGCAAACCTGGCCAGTGAGCTGGAGGAGCCGGTCTTGCAGCTGCTTGTTTTCTTCGTCTAGAAAATGCATCCTGGAAAACCCCACAGGCAGAAAAATGTCCCTCTTGGGTCTGTCTGATCTCTGCCATCAAGACCGAGATGGGGCAGCAAAGCAGGGAACTGGACGCCAGAGGCAGAGGCCAGACAGAAAGCCGGAAGGCAAGAGGGAATGACACTTGTGGCCAAAATCTGGAATTCGGGGACCTCGATTTATTGCCACTCATTTTTACCCAAAGGGTGACGTGGAGTGAGCGATGCATTTATCTTTGCTTTTAATACTTACAGCCTAACCCATACCTGTCAAGTTTTGGATTTGGAAATAAGGGAAATTTCCTGAGAAATAAGGGATACTTGACAGCTATGCTTACCCTGTGCTGCCCTCCAATGGTGGCAATAGGGCATTGCAGTCTAATTAATAAGGGATGACGGCAGGAAAGAGGGTAAAATAAGGGGTTTTCCTGGCCAATAAGGGATACTTGACAGCTATGCTTATCCTGTGCTGCCCTCCAATGGCGGCAATAGGGCATTGCAGTCTAATTAATAAGGGATGACAGCGGGAAAGAGGGTAAAATAAGGGATACTTGACAGCTATGGCCTAACCTGAGAATGATTTATTACTGTAACTTTGTCAGAGTGTAGAACTTTAATTTTGTTGCTAACAGATAAGCATTTAAAGTCCTGAGGAAGACTTTTGATTCGAAAACCGACATTACCGGAGCCATTTGACAACCTCATTATTCCTCTGCATTCTTATCGTAGTAAAGAAAATTCAGCAACAATTCTCTGACTCAAACGGTGTTTCTTCGAATTCTATGTTTGCACCGTTTGGGGCAATGTTTGCACCCGTGTTTACCCAATTTCATGGGAGGCAGGGGTTATTTTCAGACTGAAAATAAAGCTCTAAGGGAAAGGAGGTTTGGAGGGAGGAGGGAGGTTTTTAAACAAGAACAGCCCCGTTGAGATTGTTCTTGTTCTAGAGCCATGATGGCAAACCTTGGCACTCCAGATGTTCTTGGGCTTCAATTCCCAGAAGCTCCTGTAAATCCACATGAATGGGTTTACTGCGATTCATCTGGCTCACACCGCCCTCGTCGCTCCTGGAAGCGGAAGTAAAACACGTCGCGCCCGTATGGTTAAGACTCTTCCGGGTTAACCCTTCCTCTGTATGGGCGCGTTTTACTTCCGCTTCCAGGAGCGACGAGGGCGGCGTGGGCCAGATGAATCGCAGTAAACCCATTCGTGTGGATTCAAGGGGGCTTCTGGGAATTGAAGCCCAAGAACATCTGGAGTGCCATGGCTCTAGAACCTGAACTCTAAATGGGATCTCCAGGCAGATTGTGTGGGAACATGACACAGACATTGGTGGGCCTTGCGGCATTGCGGGAGTTTCTACCTTCTCTGCATGACGAAGATGGCCTGTTGGTGGCTCCGGTCAGCTTCTTCAAGGTCAAGGAGCTGCTGCGAAAGCTTTGTTTTCTTCTGCAGCAAATGTTCATTCTCGGCGGACATCCGTTTGATCAGGGCTTGGTTCTGCATGCAGGGGGCGAAAACAAACAAAACCCCCCACAACCTCATCTCAGAGTGGACAAGGTTTCCAGCACCCTATTCTCCACCTCCGGCTCACCAGGTGTAACGCAGGAGTGCATCGCTTCTGGCACACAATCCCAGTTATTATATGGCAACTCCTCATTCTGGCCAGGAGGATGAGGCGATTGGAGTCACAACCCAGCATCATCTAGAGCAGGGTTTCTCAACCTTGGCTCTCCAGGTGTTCTTGGACTTCAATTCCCAGAAGCCCAAGTCAGCACTCTTGCTGATCAGGGCTTCTGAGAATTGAAGTCCAAGAACTCCTGGGGGCCCATGTTTGAGAAACCCTGATCTAGAGCAGGGGGTTCTCAACCTTTTTCAGCTGTGGGACATGCCATGCCAGACTGGTGGTCCTTCCCCCCTGCTGTAAAATGCATCCTAGCTGTCGTAAATGAATTTACGACTGTCACAAATGTGTTTACAATGGCCGTGGACTCATTTACAGCTGCCGTAAACATGTTCGCGATGGCTGTAAATGAGTCTACAGCCAGTTCTGGCTGGGGCAGCTGGAGCAAGGTTGGGGGCCAAATTGTTAGCCACAGCAGGCCGGATCCAGCCCATGAGCAATAGGTTCAAAACCCCTGAACTAGAGGGCCTCAGGATCCCATAAGAACAGCCTTGCTGGAAGAGGCCACAGGAGCCCATCCAGTCCAGCATTCTGTCTCACACCGTGGCTCACCATTGGCTTCAGGGTATTATTCCCAAGCAGATGCCTTCAACTGCTTAGGATTCCTATCTGGAAATGGCATTGAGATATATCCTGCCTATCTCTCCAACCCCGAGGTTGTCCTTAAGTATCCATAATTATAGCCATGGATCCCCTTGTCCTCCATGAACTTGTCTAATCCTTTCTTAAAGCTGTTAAGACTGACAGCTGTCACCACGTCTTCTGGCAGGGAGTTCCATAGACCAGAAATCCTCTGGGTGAAAAAGTACTTTCTCTTATTTGTTTGAGAACTATTACCCAAAAGTTTCATGGAGTGTCCCCTAGTTCTAGCATTATGCGATAGGGAAAACAGTTTTTCCTTATCTACTTTGCCCACACCGTGCATGATTTTATAAACTTCAATCAGGTCACCTCTTAGATGCCGTCGTTCAAGAGTGAAGAGGCCCAACCGTTGCAGCCTCAGATGGTAAGGAAGGTGTTCCAGTCCCCTAATCATTCTGGTTGCCCTCCTCTGTACTTTTTCCAGCTCCATAATATCCTTCTGGAGGTATGGCGACCAGAACTGTACACAGTATTCCAGGTGGGGCCTCACCATAGATTTATAAAGAGGCAAAATGACACTTGCTGACTTATTTTCTATACCCTTCCTAATGATCCCTAACATTGAGTTTGCTTTTTTCACTGCTGAGGCACACTGGGTTGACACCTTCATTGAGCTCTCGTCCACCAGGACACCAAGGTCCCTTTCCTGGTTTGTCGCAGAGAGTTCAGACCCCATCAGTTTATAAATGTAATTGGTTTTTTTTTTTTGCCCCAACATGCATCACTCTGCACTTACTAATGTTGAAGCTCATTTGCCACTGTTTTGCCCACTCCCCCAGTGTCAAGAGATCCCTCTGGAGCTCCTCACAATCTCTCACAGTTTTCACTACCCTGTATAATTTATTGTCGTCAGCAAATTTGGCTACCTTGCTTTTTACTCCTACCTCTAGATCATTTATGAAGAGGTTGAAAAGCAGGGGTCCCAGTACTGAACCTTGGGGGACCCCACTCTTTACTTCCCTCCACTTGGAGAAGTGTCCATTTAGTGCTACCCTCTGTTTCCTGTCCCTTAGCCAGTTGCTGATCCAGGACAAGACCTGGCCCTTTATTCCATGACTGGTAAGTTTATTCAAGAGCCTTTGGTATGGGACCTTGTCAAAAGCCTTCTGAAAGTCCAGATAAACAATGTCAATCCCCCTCCAGAACAGACACAGTGAAAACCTTCTTCTTGTGCCACATCGAATTCTGAATACTGTACTGACAATCCTCATGGCGATCAGTCATGAAGATTGTCCTGGGAACAATATGATGCAGTGGCCTTTCATCTGCCTTCCACATCGCAGCATGACACCCATAGTACCACTGATCCAGTTCTGAGAGTCACTTTCTCGTCCTGAGCCCTTTGGCACACAAAGTCCTCCTCAGCCCCTGGCCAGGATGGATGAAGTTGCTGCTGAATCAAGAGGGATTCAAGCAGGATTTAATCCACTTGGGGACCATCACCCTTCCTTCCCTGTGGAATTTGGCACCCAAGGCTGTGAGTCCTCAGGGTGGTCAGGTTAGTTAACCACTGCCTGACGATTAGCATTGAGTTGCCAGCAGTAGGTTCTTCTCTATTGCCATAACAGGATAACCTGGCAGGTGAAACCCTAGATCCGTGATGGTGAACCTTGGCACTGCAGATGTTCTTGGACTTCAATTCCCTGAAGCCCAAGCACCCTGTCAATCCACACAAAGGTTTACTGCGATTCATCCGGTCCACGCTGCCCTCGTCGCTTCCGGAAGCGGAAGTAAAACATGCCCATACGGAGGAAGGGTTAACCCAGAAGAGCCTTAACCGTACGGATGTGTTTTACTTCCGCTTCCAGGAGCGACGAGGGCAGCCTGGGCAGGATGAATTGCAGTAAACCCACTTGTGTGGATTCACAGGGCTTCTGGTAAGTGAAGTCAAAGAACATCTAGAGTGCCAAGGTTCGCCATCACGGCCCTAGATCTAAATAGAGAACTTCTAGAAGATTACCCAATCTTGGAACGTCCTTTTTTAAAAATAGGATCACCATGCGAGTCTCATTACACAATGGGATGGGGATACTGTGGCCATCGTTGCTCCAAGCATAAAAGCAGACTCGGCCTGCTGCACCATTTCATGTGGCCCATGGGCCAACTGGAAGTGGAAGCATTTACGGCAGCCATACATGCACCCGTGGTTGGGGTAAACACATTTACAACAGCTGCAGACACATTTTATGGCAGCATTTATGGCGGGAGAACCACCAATCCGGCCCACTCAACTGTCTGAGGGGGCATGGTCCGGCTCATGGCTTTAAAAGGGTCAGAACCACTGGTCTAGTGACTTGTGACCCCTTCTTCTTTGAAAGGAGCTGGAAGCTGGCCGTGGGATGATGGGAATGGCCGTCCTGAGGCCCCGGGGTCAGGGACGGCTGTCTCAGGCCCTCACCTTTTCTCTCTGACTCTTTGATAACTGGATTTCGTTTTCGAGGTGCCTGATGCGGACATCACGCTGCTTCATTTCAGAGATGAAGGTCTCCTTGGCCCGCCGGAGCTTGGTCTTGTGCCGGAGCTTCCTCTCGTTGTGTTTCCTGAGGAGGCAGAAGGCAAGAGGACAGAAAACTTCAGAAGAGGTCCAACCCTTCAAGACCAAAGATCAGCTCCAAACACAGGCCCACATGGACTAGGTTCTGTATTTCTATGGTGGAACTGACCCATTGCTCTAGTTCAGAGGTTCCTAACCTAAGGCCCGTGGGCCAGATCTGGCTGACGGCACCATTCCATGTGCCCAACCCCTCCAAGGGCATTCAAGAAACAAAATGGGCACCCCTTTGAAGATGTTGAGACAAAATGGCCACACACACACACACCCATTGTGCAGGTGGGACAAAATGGCCGTCCAGCCCTCGAAGGTGACTGAGAAAACATGACCCAGCTCCCGGCTTGAAATGGTTGGGAACCCCTGCTCTAGTTTGCTAAACTTCAGCAATGGGACTAGCATTCCAAAAGAATGCAGGGAGCATCTCTGGGTCTTCGAGAGGGATTTCCCCCTTCCTCCAACTATCACCACCACAGGCATCATAAATTTGTGCATCTGTACCACCAACCCAGAGGGACTGCGGTGGCTTAGTGGCTAAGACACTGAACCTGGAGACTGGAAAGGTTGGCAGGTCAGCAGTTTGAGACTTGGGTGCTGCATGACAGAGTGAGCTCCCGTCTCTGTCCCAGCTCCTGCCCTAGCAGTTCGAAAGCAAGAAATTGCAAGTAGATAAATAGGGACCACTTCGGTGAGAAACGTAACAGAGTTCCGTGCTCTTCAGTGTCTAATCATGCTTGCCACATATCCACGGAAATGTCTGCAGAGACAGACAGCACTGGCTCATTGGCCGTAAACGGAGATGAGCACTGAACCTGAGAGTCTTAGCCACTGCAGTGGCTTAGTGGTTAAGACACTGAGCTTGGAGACTGGAAGGTTGAGGTTCGAGACCTGAGTGCTGCACGACGGATTGAGTGCCCGTCTCTGCCCCAGCTCCTGCCAACCTAGCAATTTGAACGCAAGAAATTGCAAGTACAGTACAGAAATAGGGACCACTTTGGTGGGAAAAGGTCTTGAGGTCATGAAAGGAGCCTCATTCGGGCATCCCTTGAGCGGAGTTGCTCCAGCAAAAATCCTTTCGACCCAGATTAATTTCTGACACGAGATTATTATAATTACCAGATACGATAAGAATTGTATTTTAACAATAAGAATTTAAATTTTACCACCATCACCACCCTCCATCCACCATGTGCTTCCCTGCTAATTCTGATGGCAGCCCACCCTCCTTTAAAAAGGCATTGGGATGGGACCCATTGTCACCTGATCGAGATGTCCACCTGTTCCAAGAGGAGCATGTATTCCTTGTGGAGGGCTTTCTTCTCCTGCTGCAAGGCTAGAAGCTGTTCCGAGAGCTTCTGGCTGTGCTTTTGGCAGTGGAGATGCTGGGGGAGAAAGAAGATTTGGGATTCTCAAAGCAGGGTTTAAGCAACATTAGCCAAAGCAGGGGCTCCTCAGGCATGTTGGCCGATGCACGGCCATTGGAAGGGGAAAGAGGGGAGGAGGAGAGCCTGGTAGGCACACGATCTCTCTACTCCAGATTGTTTAGGACAGGGGTGCTCAAACTACAGCCCAGTCCATTTCTTCAAGTACAGGTTACCAAGTGTAACTAATTCAAACAAAAACAGCAACCCTCCTAGAAGATCCTTTCTCCTCCTGCCGTGTCCATTCTACCGTTTCTTAATGCTCCCTCCTGTAACAGAATGAAGTATACCCTGTGCTTTATTCTCATTCAATTAGTGATGGGCACCAAAAAAAATTACTACCATACCATGGGTGTGGCCTAACTGGTGGGTGTGGCCTAACTGGTGGGTGTGGCCTAACCAATGGGTGTGGCCTAACAGGTGGGCATGTGACTGGGTGGACCTAGTCCTGCAGGAAGAGAACTTCCATCCTGCAGGATGTCTGTCTGACTTTGGGCATTGCGAGAGTTGCCCTGCTTGCGCCATGCTGCCTGGACACTCTCGCAATGCCCAGACAGACATCCTGCAGGAAGTTCTCTTCCTGCAGGACTAGGTCCAGGGATCGTGAAAGTTGCCACTGCTGCTGCTGCTGCTAGAAGGAGGCAAGGGGAGTGGCGGGGGGGGGGGGGGGCGAGCTGCTCTGGGTGGCGCATGATGTCAACTCCCCCTCCCCTTCCCCCAGGGCCAGGCGTGCACATGCCGCCACCTCCCCCACCTCCCGAGCGGCACTTGCAGCCTATTAAGGAGGCAGCAGCAGCCGCTCTGGAGGAGAAGGAAGAGCCGAAGCCGAAGCCAATGCCGTCGGGTCGCCCGCTCTCCTGGGAAGAGGTGGGCGGGGTAGGGTCGGGGCGTGGCCAGCCAGGTCTACTACCAGTCCACTCGGACTGGGGCGGACCGGCTGATGCCCCTCTCTGTTTTCAATCCCTCTGCATTCAATATGGCGATTTCAGATCAGGGGGAGAGAAAATGGAACATAAACAATATGTGGGCCTCATGCTTTAGAAGAAATGAAACTAATGTGTGATTGACATGTCTTATTGTAAGATCATTGGTTAGAATCCCTAAAGGGGAGGGCCAAAGGTGGACCCTGTGGGAGGAGATACAGCCCAGAGATGCACGCGCGCACACATGCCGACACAGAGACACTCTCTGGAATACTGTGCTTTGAAGCAGACAAAATGTAGAACCCTGAGAGAAAGGGGGTGGTGGTCTTTCAGCTATCCCTTAGAGAACCAGTTTGGTTCATTTCTTTGCTTTGAAATGCTTTCTAAGCTTTTGATGGACTGTATCCTGTATATACCCGTCAAGCGCAGCTCCCCAAATTGGTAATAAATCATTTTGATGTGTGTTCAGTGATTTAGATAGAAGCTTTGCCTTTCCATCATCCCAGGGACACCTGATCTATTTCTGCTCTAGAAGGTGCATGGCTAACTGTCAATGACACCTTTGATGTAAATCTAAATTACCATGGTTACCCAGGAACCCTATAAGGGAGAGAAGGAAGGAGGAGGAGAAGGGACAGCGAACATCTTTCAGAGGGTGAAACTTTGTCACTCGGGTCTTCAAGATGCCCATCTAGAGGGGGACCTATTGGGGGGGGGGGGGCTCAGAAGCCTCAATCTCTTATTTCTTAGACTGATTTTATATGTTTTTACTTTATTAGAAATATGTTTTAAGTGTAGAAGTAGGTTAATAAAAATCATTGAAAAGGCATTTTAGCTGTCTGCCTGTCTGTGTACTTATCTGGATTCCTGGGCACATAGCCGATAAGGAGAAAGCTTTGGCTGCACTCCCAGAAACACATATCTCTCATTGAGAGAAACGGGAGCCGTCATGGCTCAGCTCGGCCACTGATGAGAAGATTGGTGGTGATGGAGGGAGGGGGCAGGTCTGAAGCCCTGTGAAAGGGGAACTTGAGACCCCAATTGGCCACTGAACCCCCTCCCTCAGCCATGACAGTTCTTACTATATATAC
This sequence comes from Bradypodion ventrale, assembly GCA_035047345.1. Classification (NCBI taxonomy): domain Eukaryota; kingdom Metazoa; phylum Chordata; class Lepidosauria; order Squamata; family Chamaeleonidae; genus Bradypodion; species Bradypodion ventrale. The sequence goes on along the minus strand of JAWDJE010000017.1, from coordinate 11,599,484 downwards.
TCAAGTATAAGTTTGGTTTTTAGTTGCCAAAATGAGGTCCAAAAAGAGGACTTGACTTATCCTCGGGTCAACGACTCTGAGGGTCCCAAACCTGCAGTGGTTCAAATTCAAACATACAGTAAAAAAAAAACTAGCACTACCGTAAAAACTCAAAAACATACCCACACAAATGTCTAGATTAATTTTACCATATTTTCATGTATTTTAATTAATAAAACTCACTAGCAGCTGCTGCATTTTCCACCCCCGATTTATACTTGGGTCAATCTATTTTTTTAATCTTAGAGCACCAAATTAGGTACCTCGACTTATATTCGGCAAGACTTATACTTGAGTATATATGGTAAATTCTTGCCTAATGCCTCTATTTGGTGAGTCCCCATATCAGTCTGGGAGGATTGGGGGGGGGGGTACCAGAGGTAATGGGAATGTATGGGATTTCTCCCCCAACCCCCAATAGGCACCCGCATCACTCCCTGTCCACCGCCTTCCCAAGGTGCCCAGCACACTCCTGTTTTGAACCATTTTAATATTTTATTTATTTATTTACACACACTTATATCCCGTTCCTCTAGGGGCAAAACACCATCCCTACTCAGGGCGGCTAACATCATAAAAACCAGCCATATGATGATCAAAAGTTAAAAATCACACACAATAAAACTCCCAATAAAATCATCATTACACATTGCAATAACCGCAACCCAGGACCCTTAAAACGCAACCTATTTAGGACAAAAAGGAGCCGGGCAGCATATCTAATGCCTAGAAATAGGCAGTACATTCACAAAGGCCTCCTCAAAGAGCAGTGTGTTTAGTTGTTTTTTAAAAGACTGCAGGGATGGAGCCTGGTGTAGCTCAGCTGGAATAGCATTCCACAGCATTGGTGCCACCACTGAAGAGGCCCTTCTCGTCACAGCCTTTCTAGCCAATCTCGGGGTCGGTGTGGGAATGTATCTGGATTCTGTCAGGCTGTCTCTGACACATTTTGTAAACAAAAGCCTCTTTGCTTACTGAGAGACAACGCTAGATTTTGGGCATGCGTAGAATAGTGAAAAAGAATTCTCCTTTCTTCTCCTTATTTGGGCTCTGACACTTCTGATTGGCTGTGTGCCTTAAGTTTTGTTTCTGTTAAGTTTCGTTTCTGGTATACTCTGCTTGCTTAAGTTTCGTTTCTGTTATACTCTGCTTGAATAAAGAGAAGCCATTAGTATCCTTTGTTCAGCCAAGGACAGCAGTCGTGTTTTCTGTCCCTCTCTGTTTTTTCCTTACTCTGAGCCTAATGAAGCTGGACTTCGTGGACTCTTCTAAGTTTCTATCTGGGGCAATAAACTGCTCTGTTAGATGAGGCTGATTATCTTTACCTGTAGCTGTGCCGACATTGAGGAGCAAGTGAGGTGGGCTACTGTCCTGAGGGGAATACGTTCCATAAGGTAAGAAGGTCCCAAACCATTTATCCAACATTTTGACATTGAAAATCTCTGTTTTCAACAATGGTATGCTCATAGAATAACACTTCCAGGACACTGCTCACCTCGTTGGATAATGTTTTCTTCTCTTCTTCCAAGACCCGCAACTGGACCTCCAGCTGCTGGGATTGAACCTGCAGCTCAGCGCATGTCCTTGTCAGCTGGCCTTCTTTCTCCCGAGCAAGCCTGAGTTGCTGCTTAAGTGCTTCTGCCTGCCGATCCAGGAGCTTCCTGGTGAGAATCGTACCCATCAGGAGAAAAACAATGCCTCGGGTTACGCATTTAAATTCATAACTCGAAACATGGTTTCCTGTAGGAATGCATTGAAAACCAATTAATCTGTTCTGGAGGTCAGGAAAAACGGTTTTCAATGCATTCCTATGGGAAACCGTGTTTTGGGTTACAAATTTTTCATAATGCAAAACGTCCTGGAGAACGCATTAAATTTGTAACTCAAGGTAACACTGAATGGGAGAAGCTAATGTATGGCTTGAATACTTAAACCCCCTTGCCAGTTTTGGATGAGGACTAAACTACACTTGTAGATATCCCACCCCACCCCCGCCCCCCCAAAAAAGATATTTGTGAACATCCAAAATGTTCTTCTCACAGTCTGTCATATTTAGCCCTTCAGAATGAGGATAAGAAGTCTTATCTGGCTTCCTAACATCATCATGTTTACGGTGCAACACTGAATCAAAGTCACTTAACAGAGTTCAAAACAAAGTGGGAAAATCAAGTGGTTAAGACGCTGAACGTGACGACTGGAAGGTCGGCAGGTCAACAGTTCCAGACCCAAGTGCTGCACAACAGAGTGAGTTCCTGTCATCTGTCCCAGCTCCTGCAAACAAAGCAGTTAGAAAGCAAGAAATTGCATGTAAACAGGTACCACTTTCGGTGGTAAGGCAACGGTGTTCCATGCGCTCCGGCATCTAGTCCTGCCTGCCACGTGACCACAGAAACGTCTGCAGTCACAGACAGTGCTGACTCTTTGGCTGTAAACGGACATGATTGGCTTTTGAGCAAAAGCAACCTTGACTGTTGACCTTACCCTGAAGCAATTAACTTTGATTTTCCATTTTGATCTATTCAGGGTTTCCAGAGTAACTACCCTTGTTTATCTGAGAGTAAATAAAACAGAACAGCAAAAGAGAGAGAGAGACAAAAATGTTTAAAGACCAGGGGTTCGCAACCTACAGCCCATGGGCTGAATCTGGCCCACGATGCCAAATAATCTGCCCCCCCCCCCGCAACCTCACTCCAGCCGGAATCGGTCGTGGACTCATTTATGCCTTCGTAAATGCATTTACGATAGCCATGGATGCATTTTACGTCAGCATTTACGGCAGGAGAAACCACCAGTCCAGCCCGCTCAGCTGTCTGAGGGGGCGTGGTGTGGCCCATGGCTGAAAAAGGTTGAGAATACCGGTTAAAGACTAACTCCTGTATTTAAACGTGAGCTTTCGTGGAACAAGTCTACTTCATCAGACCCTTGTTTAAGTTGCCAGAGGCTCAGCGTTTGCCAGTTGCACTCTGCTAGTAGAAACGTCAAACATTCTTACAAAAACGAGCCGAAGCTTCGTTCTCCTTACTTCGTGGGAAGGAAAACAAGGCCGGGAAAGAGGGGATTATTCTACCTTTTCTGCTGCTCCTCCTGAAACTGCTGCTGCGCCTCTGTCTCTTTTTCCCAGGCCTCTTTCACGTCTTCCTCTATTTGCTTCCCCCGCAAGAGTTGTATCTGGTGTTGACACTCCTTCAGCTTCTGCTGTAGCTCCACAATCTGGAAAGGAGAGTGATGATGCCACCCAGGAACGTGCAAAATGCCCGGAAGGTTGTTTTGTGGGCTTAGCCCCATTGGAATGCCACGTTGCCTGCCCATAAACAATGGTTTTCTCCAGGGAGGTGTGCATGTGAAAAGTTGTTATAGATCAGTGGTGGCAAACCTATGGCACATGCGCCAGTGAGGGCACTCAGAGCCCTCTCTGTGTGCACGCACGCTATTGCCCTAGCACAGAGTTTGCCCTACCCCTCTGCCCAGCAGCCCAATGGGAGCGCTTCCTCCAGGGGTGTGCTGGCTATGCTAAAAGTGTGCTGGACAGGGAAGGAGGGGGCAGCGCCTATGGAGGATACCGCATGATGTAATGTATTGTAACTGCCAGGTGACATACTTCTGCACACCTGCGAGGGGGGGGGGGGGCAGCAGTGCCGTATTTAGGATCTGTGGGCCCCTAGGCTGAACCTGTGGGGCGGGCCCTACTGGGGAAAGTATTTTTTAAAAATTAACCTACAAAAAACAAATTTTCAGAAATTATCCAATTAAAAACTGAAAAAATAAAACCAGGTTTTAAAAATTGACGTACAATCACGTGGTGTGGGCCCTCTTTGTGGTGCGGGCCCATAGGCTGCAGCCTAGGTAGCCTATGCTTAAATCCGTCCCTGGGCGCCAGTCACTCACCCCACCCCTCTAACCAGCAGTCCAATGGGAACACTTTCTCCCTTCCCCCAGCACAGAGTTCACCCCACCCCTCTAACCAGCAGTCCAATGGGAGCACTTCCTCCCTCCCCCAGCACAGAGCTCACCCCACCCCTCTGCGCAGCAGTCCAATGGGAGCACTTCCTCCCTTCCGCCAGCACAGAGCTCACCCCACCCCTCTAACCAGCAGTCCAATGGGAGCACTTCCTCCCTCCCCCGGCACAGAGCTCACCCCACCCCTCTGCCCAGCAGTCCAATGGGAGCACTTCCTCCCTCCCCCAGCACAGAGTTCACCCCACCACTCTGCCCAGCAGTCCAATGGGAGCACTTTCTCCCTTCCCCCAGATCAGAGTTCACCCCACCCCTCTGCCCAGCAGTCCAATGGGAGCACTTTCTCCCTTCCCCCAGCTCAGAGTTCACCCCACCCATCTGCCCAGCAGTTCAATGGGAACCCTTCCTCCCTTCCCCCAGCTCAGAGTTCACCCCACCCCTCTGCCCAGCAGTCCAATGGGAACACTTTCTCCCTTCCCCCAGCTCAGAGTTCACCCCACCCCTCTACCCAACAGTCCAATGGGAGCACTTCATCCCTCCCCCAGTACAGAGCTCACCCCACCCCTCTGCCCAGCAGTCCAATGGGAACACTTTCTCCCTTCCCCAGCACAGAGTTCACCCCACCCCTCTAACGAGCAGTCCAATGGGAGCACTTCCTCCCTCCCCCAGCACAGAGCTCACCCCACCCCTCTGACCAGCAGTCCAATGGGAGCACTTTCTCCCTTCCCCCAGCTCAGAGCTCACCCCATCCCTCTGCCCAGCAGTCCAATGGGAACACTTTCTCCCTTCCCCCAGCACAGAGTTCACCCCACCCCTCTAACCAGCAATCCAATGGGAGCACTTCCTCCCTCCCCCAGCACAGAGCTCACCCCACCCCTCTGCCCAGCAGTCCAATGGGAACACTTTCTCCCTCCCCCCAGCACAGAGCTCACCCCACCCCTGTGCACAGCAGTCCAATGGGAGCACTTTCTCCCTTCCCCCAGCTCAGAGTTCACCCCACCCCTCTGCCCAGCAGTCCAATGGGAGCACTTCATCCCTCCCCCAGCACAGAGCTCACCCCACCCCTCTGCCCAGCAGTCCAATGGGAACACTTTCTCCCTTCCCCTAGCACAGAGTTCACCCCACACCTCTGCCCAGCAGTCCAATGGGAGCACTTTCTCCCTTCCCCCAGCTCAGAGCTCACCCCACCCCTCTGCCCAGCAGTCCAATGGGAGCACTTTCTCCCTTCCCCCAGCTCAGAGCTCACCCCACCCCTCTGCCCAGCAGTCCAATGGGAGCACTTTCTCCCTTCCCCCAGCTCAGAGCTCACCCCACCCCTCTGCCCAGCAGTCCAATGGGAACACTTTCTCCATTCCCCCAGCACAGAGTTCACCCCACCCCTCTAACCAGCAATCCAATGGGAGCACTTCTTCCCTCCCCCAGCACAGAGCTCACCCCACCCCTCTGCCCAGCAGTCCAATGGGAACACTTTCTCCCTCCCCCCAGCACAGAGCTCACCCCACCCCTGTGCACAGCAGTCCAATGGGAGCACTTTCTCCCTTCCCCCAGCTCAGAGTTCACCCCACCCCTCTGCCCAGCAGTCCAATGGGAGCACTTCATCCCTCCCCCAGCACAGAGCTCACCCCACCCCTCTGCCCAGCAGTCCAATGGGAACACTTTCTCCCTTCCCCTAGCACAGAGTTCACCCCACACCTCTGCCCAGCAGTCCAATGGGAGCACTTTCTCCCTTCCCCCAGCTCAGAGTTCACCCCACCCCTCTGCCCAGCAGTCCAATGGGAGCACTTTCTCTCTTCCCCCAGCTCAGAGCTCACCCCACCCCTCTGCCCAGCAGTCCAATGGGAGCACTTTCTCCCTTCCCCCAGCTCAGAGCTCACCCCACCCCTCTGCCCAGCAGTCCAATGGGAACACTTTCTCCGTTCCCCCAGCACAGAGTTCACCCCACCCCTCTGCCCAGCAGTCCAATGGGAACACTTTCTCCCTTCCCCCAGCACAGAGCTCACCCCACCCCTCTGCCCAGCAGTCCAATGGGAGCACTTTCTCTCTTCCCCCAGCTCAGAGCTCACCCCACCCCTCTGCCCAGCAGTCCAATGGGAGCACTTTCTCTCTTCCCCCAGCTCAGAGCTCACCACACCCCTCTGCCCAGCAGTCCAATGGGAGCACTTTCTCTCTTCCCCCAGCTCAGAGCTCACCCCACCCCTTTGCTCAGCAGTCCAATGGGAACACTTTTTCCATTCCCCCAGCACAGAGTTCACCCCACCCCTCTGCCCAGCAGTCCAATGGGAACACTTTCTCCCTTCCCCCAGCACAGAGCTCACCCCACCCCTCTGCCCAGCAGTCCAATGGGAGCACTTTCTCTCTTCCCCCAGCTCAGAGCTCACCCCACACCTCTGCCCAGCAGTCCAATGGGAACACTTTCTCCATTCCCCCAGCACAGAGTTCACCCCACCCCTCTAACCAGCAATCCAATGGGAGCACTTCCTCCCTCCCCCAGCACAGAGCTCACCCCACCCCTCTGCCCAGCAGTCCAATGGGAACACTTTCTCCCTTCCCCTAGCACAGAGTTCACCCCACACCTCTGCCCAGCAGTCCAATGGGAGCACTTTCTCCCTTCCCCCAGCTCAGAGTTCACCCCACCCCTCTGCCCAGCAGTCCAATGGGAGCACTTTCTCTCTTCCCCCAGCTCAGAGCTCACCCCACCCCTCTGCCCAGCAGTCCAATGGGAGCACTTTCTCCCTTCCCCCAGCTTAGAGCTCACCCCACCCCTCTGCCCAGCAGTCCAATGGGAACACTTTCTCCGTTCCCCCAGCACAGAGTTCATCCCACCCCTCTGCCCAGCAGTCCAATGGGAACACTTTCTCCCTTCCCCCAGCACAGAGCTCACCCCACCCCTCTGCCCAGCAGTCCAATGGGAGCACTTTCTCTCTTCCCCCAGCTCAGAGCTCACCCCACCCCTCTGCCCAGCAGTCCAATGGGAGCACTTTCTCTCTTCCCCCAGCTCAGAGCTCACCCCACCCCTCTGCCCAGCAGTCCAATGGGAGCACTTTCTCTCTTCCCCCAGCTCAGAGCTCACCCCACCCCTCTGCTCAGCAGTCCAATGGGAACACTTTCTCCGTTCCCCCAGCACAGAGTTCACCCCACCCCTCTGCCCAGCAGTCCAATGGGAACACTTTCTCCATTCCCCCAGCACAGAGTTCACCCCACCCCTCTAACCAGCAGTCCAATGGGAGCACTTTCTCTCTTCCCCCAGCTCAGAGCTCACCCCACCCCTCTGCCCAGCAGTCCAATGGGAGCACTTTCTCTCTTCCCCCAGCTCAGAGCTCACCCCACCCCTCTGCCCAGCAGTCCAATGGGAGCACTTCCTCCCTCCCCCAGCACAGAGCTCACCCCACCCCTCTGCCCAGCAGTCCAATGGGAACACTTTCTCCCTCCCCCCAGCACAGAGCTCACCCCACCCCTGTGCACAGCAGTCCAATGGGAGCACTTTCTCCCTTCCCCCAGCACAGAGCTCACCCCACCCCTGTGCACAGCAGTCCAATGGGAGCACTTCCTCCCTCCCCCAGCACAGAGCTCACCCCACCCCTCTGCCCAGCAGTCCAATGGGAACACTTTCTCCCTTCCCCTAGCACAGAGTTCACCCCACACCTCTGCCCAGCAGTCCAATGGGAGCACTTTCTCCCTTCCCCCAGCTCAGAGTTCACCCCACCCCTCTGCCCAGCAGTCCAATGGGAGCACTTTCTCTCTTCCCCCAGCTCAGAGCTCACCCCACCCCTCTGCCCAGCAGTCCAATGGGAGCACTTTCTCCCTTCCCCCAGCTCAGAGCTCACCCCACCCCTCTGCCCAGCAGTCCAATGGGAACACTTTCTCCGTTCCCCCAGCACAGAGTTCACCCCACCCCTCTGCCCAGCAGTCCAATGGGAGCACTTTCTCTCTTCCCCCAGCTCAGAGCTCACCCCACCCCTTTGCTCAGCAGTCCAATGGGAACACTTTTTCCGTTCCCCCAGCACAGAGTTCACCCCACCCCTCTGCCCAGCAGTCCAATGGGAACACTTTCTCCCTTCCCCCAGCACAGAGCTCACCCCACCCCTCTGCCCAGCAGTCCAATGGGAGCACTTTCTCTCTTCCCCCAGCTCAGAGCTCACCCCACCCCTCTGCCCAGCAGTCCAATGGGAACACTTTCTCCATTCCCCCAGCACAGAGTTCACCCCACCCCTCTAACCAGCAATCCAATGGGAGCACTTCCTCCCTCCCCCAGCACAGAGCTCACCCCACCCCTCTGCCCAGCAGTCCAATGGGAACACTTTCTCCCTTCCCCTAGCACAGAGTTCACCCCACACCTCTGCCCAGCAGTCCAATGGGAGCACTTTCTCCCTTCCCCCAGCTCAGAGTTCACCCCACCCCTCTGCCCAGCAGTCCAATGGGAGCACTTTCTCTCTTCCCCCAGCTCAGAGCTCACCCCACCCCTCTGCCCAGCAGTCCAATGGGAGCACTTTCTCCCTTCCCCCAGCTTAGAGCTCACCCCACCCCTCTGCCCAGCAGTCCAATGGGAACACTTTCTCCGTTCCCCCAGCACAGAGTTCACCCCACCCCTCTGCCCAGCAGTCCAATGGGAACACTTTCTCCCTTCCCCCAGCACAGAGCTCACCCCACCCCTCTGCCCAGCAGTCCAATGGGAGCACTTCCTCCCTCCCCCAGCTCAGAGCTCACCCCACCCCTCTGCCCAGCAGTCCAATGGGAGCACTTTCTCTCTTCCCCCAGCTCAGAGCTCACCCCACCCCTCTGCCCAGCAGTCCAATGGGAGCACTTTCTCTCTTCCCCCAGCTCAGAGCTCACCCCACCCCTCTGCTCAGCAGTCCAATGGGAACACTTTCTCCGTTCCCCCAGCACAGAGTTCACCCCACCCCTCTGCCCAGCAGTCCAATGGGAACACTTTCTCCATTCCCCCAGCACAGAGTTCACCCCACCCCTCTAACCAGCAATCCAATGGGAGCACTTCCTCCCTCCCCCAGCACAGAGCTCACCCCACCCCTCTGCCCAGCAGTCCAATGGGAACACTTTCTCCCTCCCCCCAGCACAGAGCTCACCCCACCCCTGTGCACAGCAGTCCAATGGGAGCACTTTCTCCCTTCCCCCAGCTCAGAGTTCACCCCACCCCTCTGTCCAGCAGTCCAATGGGAGCACTTCATCCCTCCCCCAGCACAGAGCTCACCCCACCCCTCTGCCCAGCAGTCCAATGGGAACACTTTCTCCCTTCCCCTAGCACAGAGTTCACCCCACACCTCTGCCCAGCAGTCCAATGGGAGCACTTTCTCCCTTCCCCCAGCTCAGAGTTCACCCCACCCCTCTGCCCAGCAGTCCAATGGGAGCACTTTCTCTCTTCCCCCAGCTCAGAGCTCACCCCACCCCTCTGCCCAGCAGTCCAATGGGAGCACTTTCTCCCTTCCCCCAGCTCAGAGCTCACCCCACCCCTCTGCCCAGCAGTCCAATGGGAACACTTTCTCCGTTCCCCCAGCACAGAGTTCACCCCACCCCTCTGCCCAGCAGTCCAATGGGAACACTTTCTCCCTTCCCCCAGCACAGAGCTCACCCCACCCCTCTGCCCAGCAGTCCAATGGGAGCACTTTCTCTCTTCCCCCAGCTCAGAGCTCACCCCACCCCTCTGCCCAGCAGTCCAATGGGAGCACTTTCTCTCTTCCCCCAGCTCAGAGCTCACCCCACCCCTCTGCCCAGCAGTCCAATGGGAGCACTTTCTCTCTTCCCCCAGCTCAGAGCTCACCCCACCCCTTTGCTCAGCAGTCCAATGGGAACACTTTTTCCATTCCCCCAGCACAGAGTTCACCCCACCCCTCTGCCCAGCAGTCCAATGGGAACACTTTCTCCCTTCCCCCAGCACAGAGCTCACCCCACCCCTCTGCCCAGCAGTCCAATGGGAGCACTTTCTCTCTTCCCCCAGCTCAGAGCTCACCCCACCCCTCTGCCCAGCAGTCCAATGGGAACACTTTCTCCATTCCCCCAGCACAGAGTTCACCCCACCCCTCTAACCAGCAATCCAATGGGAGCACTTCCTCCCTCCCCCAGCACAGAGCTCACCCCACCCCTCTGCCCAGCAGTCCAATGGGAACACTTTCTCCCTTCCCCTAGCACAGAGTTCACCCCACCCCTCTGCCCAGCAGTCCAATGGGAGCACTTTCTCCCTTCCCCCAGCTCAGAGTTCACCCCACCCCTCTGCCCAGCAGTCCAATGGGAGCACTTTCTCTCTTCCCCCAGCTCAGAGCTCACCCCACCCCTCTGCCCAGCAGTCCAATGGGAGCACTTTCTCCCTTCCCCCAGCTTAGAGCTCACCCCACCCCTCTGCCCAGCAGTCCAATGGGAACACTTTCTCCGTTCCCCCAGCACAGAGTTCATCCCACCCCTCTGCCCAGCAGTCCAATGGGAACACTTTCTCCCTTCCCCCAGCACAGAGCTCACCCCACCCCTCTGCCCAGCAGTCCAATGGGAGCACTTTCTCTCTTCCCCCAGCTCAGAGCTCACCCCACCCCTCTGCCCAGCAGTCCAATGGGAGCACTTTCTCTCTTCCCCCAGCTCAGAGCTCACCCCACCCCTCTGCCCAGCAGTCCAATGGGAGCACTTTCTCTCTTCCCCCAGCTCAGAGCTCACCCCACCCCTCTGCTCAGCAGTCCAATGGGAACACTTTCTCCGTTCCCCCAGCACAGAGTTCACCCCACCCCTCTGCCCAGCAGTCCAATGGGAACACTTTCTCCATTCCCCCAGCACAGAGTTCACCCCACCCCTCTGCCCAGCAGTCCAATGGGAGCACTTTCTCTCTTCCCCCAGCTCAGAGCTCACCCCACCCCTCTGCCCAGCAGTCCAATGGGAGCACTTTCTCTCTTCCCCCAGCTCAGAGCTCACCCCACCCCTCTGCCCAGCAGTCCAATGGGAGCACTTCCTCCCTCCCCCAGCACAGAGCTCACCCCACCCCTCTGCCCAGCAGTCCAATGGGAACACTTTCTCCCTCCCCCCAGCACAGAGCTCACCCCACCCCTGTGCACAGCAGTCCAATGGGAGCACTTTCTCCCTTCCCCCAGCACAGAGCTCACCCCACCCCTGTGCACAGCAGTCCAATGGGAGCACTTCCTCCCTCCCCCAGCACAGAGCTCACCCCACCCCTCTGCCCAGCAGTCCAATGGGAACACTTTCTCCCTTCCCCTAGCACAGAGTTCACCCCACACCTCTGCCCAGCAGTCCAATGGGAGCACTTTCTCCCTTCCCCCAGCTCAGAGTTCACTCCACCCCTCTGCCCAGCAGTCCAATGGGAGCACTTTCTCTCTTCCCCCAGCTCAGAGCTCACCCCACCCCTCTGCCCAGCAGTCCAATGGGAGCACTTTCTCCCTTCCCCCAGCTCAGAGCTCACCCCACCCCTCTGCCCAGCAGTCCAATGGGAACACTTTCTCCGTTCCCCCAGCACAGAGTTCACCCCACCCCTCTGCCCAGCAGTCCAATGGGAGCACTTTCTCTCTTCCCCCAGCTCAGAGCTCACCCCACCCCTTTGCTCAGCAGTCCAATGGGAACACTTTTTCCGTTCCCCCAGCACAGAGTTCACCCCACCCCTCTGCCCAGCAGTCCAATGGGAACACTTTCTCCCTTCCCCCAGCACAGAGCTCACCCCACCCCTCTGCCCAGCAGTCCAATGGGAGCACTTTCTCTCTTCCCCCAGCTCAGAGCTCACCCCACCCCTCTGCCCAGCAGTCCAATGGGAACACTTTCTCCATTCCCCCAGCACAGAGTTCACCCCACCCCTCTAACCAGCAATCCAATGGGAGCACTTCCTCCCTCCCCCAGCACAGAGCTCACCCCACCCCTCTGCCCAGCAGTCCAATGGGAACACTTTCTCCCTTCCCCTAGCACAGAGTTCACCCCACACCTCTGCCCAGCAGTCCAATGGGAGCACTTTCTCCCTTCCCCCAGCTCAGAGTTCACCCCACCCCTCTGCCCAGCAGTCCAATGGGAGCACTTTCTCTCTTCCCCCAGCTCAGAGCTCACCCCACCCCTCTGCCCAGCAGTCCAATGGGAGCACTTTCTCCCTTCCCCCAGCTTAGAGCTCACCCCACCCCTCTGCCCAGCAGTCCAATGGGAACACTTTCTCCGTTCCCCCAGCACAGAGTTCACCCCACACCTCTGCCCAGCAGTCCAATGGGAACACTTTCTCCCTTCCCCCAGCACAGAGCTCACCCCACCCCTCTGCCCAGCAGTCCAATGGGAGCACTTTCTCTCTTCCCCCAGCTCAGAGCTCACCCCACCCCTCTGCCCAGCAGTCCAATGGGAGCACTTTCTCTCTTCCCCCAGCTCAGAGCTCACCCCACCCCTCTGCCCAGCAGTCCAATGGGAGCACTTTCTCTCTTCCCCCAGCTCAGAGCTCACCCCACCCCTCTGCTCAGCAGTCCAATGGGAACACTTTCTCCGTTCCCCCAGCACAGAGTTCACCCCACCCCTCTGCCCAGCAGTCCAATGGGAACACTTTCTCCATTCCCCCAGCACAGAGTTCACCCCACCCCTCTAACCAGCAATCCAATGGGAGCACTTCCTCCCTCCCCCAGCACAGAGCTCACCCCACCCCTCTGCCCAGCAGTCCAATGGGAACACTTTCTCCCTCCCCCCAGCACAGAGCTCACCCCACCCCTGTGCACAGCAGTCCAATGGGAGCACTTTCTCCCTTCCCCCAGCTCAGAGTTCACCCCACCCCTCTGCCCAGCAGTCCAATGGGAGCACTTCATCCCTCCCCCAGCACAGAGCTCACCCCACCCCTCTGCCCAGCAGTCCAATGGGAACACTTTCTCCCTTCCCCTAGCACAGAGTTCACCCCACACCTCTGCCCAGCAGTCCAATGGGAGCACTTTCTCCCTTCCCCCAGCTCAGAGTTCACCCCACCCCTCTGCCCAGCAGTCCAATGGGAGCACTTTCTCTCTTCCCCCAGCTCAGAGCTCACCCCACCCCTCTGCCCAGCAGTCCAATGGGAGCACTTTCTCCCTTCCCCCAGCTCAGAGCTCACCCCACCCCTCTGCCCAGCAGTCCAATGGGAACACTTTCTCCGTTCCCCCAGCACAGAGTTCACCCCACCCCTCTGCCCAGCAGTCCAATGGGAACACTTTCTCCCTTCCCCCAGCACAGAGCTCACCCCACCCCTCTGCCCAGCAGTCCAATGGGAGCACTTTCTCTCTTCCCCCAGCTCAGAGCTCACCCCACCCCTCTGCCCAGCAGTCCAATGGGAGCACTTTCTCTCTTCCCCCAGCTCAGAGCTCACCCCACCCCTCTGCCCAGCAGTCCAATGGGAGCACTTTCTCTCTTCCCCCAGCTCAGAGCTCACCCCACCCCTCTGCTCAGCAGTCCAATGGGAACACTTTCTCCGTTCCCCCAGCACAGAGTTCACCCCACCCCTCTGCCCAGCAGTCCAATGGGAACACTTTCTCCATTCCCCCAGCACAGAGTTCACCCCACCCCTCTAACCAGCAATCCAATGGGAGCACTTCCTCCCTCCCCCAGCACAGAGCTCACCCCACCCCTCTGCCCAGCAGTCCAATGGGAACACTTTCTCCCTCCCCCCAGCACAGAGCTCACCCCACCCCTGTGCACAGCAGTCCAATGGGAGCACTTTCTCCCTTCCCCCAGCTCAGAGTTCACCCCACCCCTCTGCCCAGCAGTCCAATGGGAGCACTTCATCCCTCCCCCAGCACAGAGCTCACCCCACCCCTCTGCCCAGCAGTCCAATGGGAACACTTTCTCCCTTCCCCTAGCACAGAGTTCACCCCACACCTCTGCCCAGCAGTCCAATGGGAGCACTTTCTCCCTTCCCCCAGCTCAGAGTTCACCCCACCCCTCTGCCCAGCAGTCCAATGGGAGCACTTTCTCTCTTCCCCCAGCTCAGAGCTCACCCCACCCCTCTGCCCAGCAGTCCAATGGGAGCACTTTCTCCCTTCCCCCAGCTCAGAGCTCACCCCACCCCTCTGCCCAGCAGTCCAATGGGAACACTTTCTCCGTTCCCCCAGCACAGAGTTCACCCCACCCCTCTGCCCAGCAGTCCAATGGGAACACTTTCTCCCTTCCCCCAGCACAGAGCTCACCCCACCCCTCTGCCCAGCAGTCCAATGGGAGCACTTTCTCTCTTCCCCCAGCTCAGAGCTCACCCCACCCCTCTGCCCAGCAGTCCAATGGGAGCACTTTCTCCCTTCCCCCAGCTCAGAGCTCACCCCACCCCTCTGCCCAGCAGTCTAATGGGTACACTTTCTCCCTTCCCCCAGCACAGAGCTCACCCCACCCCTCTGCCCAGCAGTCCAATGGGAGCACTTTCTCTCTTCCCCCAGCTCAGAGCTCACCCCACCCCTCTGCCCAGCAGTCCAATGGGAGCACTTTCTCTCTTCCCCCAGCTCAGAGCTCACCCCACCCCTCTGCCCAGCAGTCCAATGGGAGCACTTTCTCTCTTCCCCCAGCTCAGAGCTCACCCCACCCCTCTGCTCAGCAGTCCAATGGGAACACTTTCTCCGTTCCCCCAGCACAGAGTTCACCCCACCCCTCTGCCCAGCAGTCCAATGGGAACACTTTCTCCCTTCCCCCAGCACAGAGCTCACCCCACCCCTCTGCCCAGCAGTCCAATGGGAGCACTTTCTCTCTTCCCCCAGCTCAGAGATCACCCCACCCCTCTGCCCAGCAGTCCAATGGGAGCACTTTCTCTCTTCCCCCAGCTCAGAGATCACCCCACCCCTCTGCCCAGCAGTCCAATGGGAGCATTTTCTCCCTTCCCCCAGCACAGAGTTCGCCAAGGCCCCCTGCAACATGGTTGGAGTACTCTCTGCCTAGAAAACCCTGGAAAGGCATTGCCCTAAACCAAAATTGAACTGATGGCACACAACAACAGCAGTCTGTGGATCCAAACTAAGAACAGAGAAACTAACAAACGCAAGATTCTTTTCCCTGTAGATCCCAAGGTCTTTTTCAGAACTGGTCTCCTGGCAAGGGGAGGTGAGAGAGCTCTGCCCCCTCTTACCCTTTAAATCAGGAGTTCTCAACCTTTTAAAGGCGGGGGCCGGGTCATGCTTCCTCAGACAGCTTTGGGGGCTGGATGGCCATTTTGCCGTTCCTCCACCACATGGCACTTCCTGGTGTGGTGGAGGTGGGGCACATGAAATGGTGCTCCAGGCTGCGTCCAGCCTGTGGACTACAGGTTGAGAATCCCTGCTTTAAACGGCAGCTCCTTCACGAACCCAAACTGGCAACTGACCCTTTCTTCGGCTTTGGCCCTTCTGGCTTTCTCCTGGGCCAGCGTCTCCCGCAAGCCACTCTGCTGTTTCGCCTCTCTGGACTGCTTCATCAGTTGCAGTTCCAGTTCCTGGACCTTCTGGTGGATGAGTTCATTCTGCAAAGGTGAGGGAGAAAGAGGTCTTGGAGGAATCAAAAAAACATCAGCGGCACCAGCCTCAACTCCTCTTTGGCCTTTAAAAAAAAAAAGGGGGGGAATCCATGTGTTCTTTTGCCATAGACTGGTCAGGGGGCGCAGGGAGAGTGTCACTTCCAAAACATCACACTTCACCTCCAGCCTTGGGCAGGTTTTCCTTCTTCTTCAAGTGCGAAATCCGATTCTGACTATTTGTGATCCTCGTGGCATTCAGCCATGAAGATTGTCCTGAGACTATAATGCAGTGGCCTTCCATTTGCCTTGCACATTGCACTGTGACACCCATAGTACCACAGAGCCAGTTCCATGGGTCCCTTTCTGGTCCTGAGCCCTTTTGGCATGCAGAGACCTTCACCCTTCCCTGTGGATTTCACCCTGTGGTTTTTCTGCATTAAGGTTTGGTGTTTTTTTTTGCTTATACATTGGGATCCAGTCTGGCCATGTTATCTTACTATGGTAATAGAGTAGACCCTAGTGCCAGTGACTCAACACCAAGTGTCAGGCAGCGGTTAACTAACCTGACAACCCTGAGGACTAACAGCCTTGGGTGGCGAGGTCCACAGGGAAGGAAGGGTGATGGTTTGCCAATGGGGTTAAATCCCACTTAAATCTCTCTTGATGGAGGGCAGCAGCTTCATCCATCCTGGCCTGGGGATGATGATGATGACTTTGTGTGCCAAAAGGGCCCAGGACCAGAAGGTGACTCATGGGACTGGATCAGTGATACTATGGGTGTCATGCTGCAATGCAGAAGGCAGATGAAAGGCCACTGCATTATATTCTCTGAACAGTCTTCATGGCTGATCACCATGAAAAAGAAACCTAAATACTGTAATAATAATTATGTGTCAGAAATTATTCTGGGTTGAAAGGATTTTTGCAGGAGAAACTCCGCTCAGGGAACACCCAAACGAGGCTCCTTTCATGTCCCCAAGAGTTGGGGTAGAGACGGGTGCTCAATCCGTCATGCAGTACCTGGGTCTCGAACTGCCAACTTGCCAGCCTTCCATCTAACAAGGTGAGCTTCCTAACAACTGAGCCACCACAGCCACTATTACCCTGATGATTGCCTGTATTCGGATTCGGATACAGCAGAAGAAGGAACTTTGGAATGCAGACCCTTATTTAGGTGAGAGTCTCCACTGACCCCTCAAAAGGCTGGATGATATTGGAGTTGTGGTTCCACTCTCATGTCTCCATGGTATTGTGCTGTAGCAGCACCTATTTATCTACTTGCAGTTTCTTGCTTTCGAATTGCTAGGTTGGCAGGAGCTGGGACAGAGACGGGAGCTCATGTCTGTCTTGCAGCACTCGGGAATCGAACTGCTGACCTTCCGCTTCCCAGTCAGCATCTTAGTTACTTGGAAGCCCATTCCATCTCGCAGCACTCTGGTCTTGAACTGCTCATCTGAAGGTCATCAAGTTTGGAGTCTTAACCATTGTCAAGAAAAGATAATAAAAATTATACACAGCCCCCATCCCTGGTCCTTAAGATCCCCCCAAAGAAGAGCATACTAATATTTCCGGGATGTAGTGTCAAGAAGGGCTTCCCATAAGACTAATACCCATTTATTTTAATCATTTGGAGATTCCGACTCTCTGTTTTGATGCATCTGTTCGATGTTTCTAGTTCCTTTTGTCTTTGGGTCATGTCTGTTCCTGATAAGGCAAGATAAAATTATTTCTAACAAACAAGATTTCTCCCCCAAGCAGGGACATTTCCATCATTCCTAGCGGCAAAGTGTTCTACTTTGCTTGGATCTCTTATGGCAGTGATGGCCAACTTTGGCGCTCCAGGTGTTCTTGGACTTCAATTCCCAGAAGCCCAAATAAGCACTCCTGCTGATCAGGGCTTCTGGGAATTGAAGTTCAAGAACACCTGAAGTGCCAGTGTTTTCCATAATTGTTCTATGGTGAACCTTGGCACTCCAGGTGTTATTGGACTTCAATGCCAGGTGTACTTGGACTTCAATTCCCAGAAGCCCAAGTCTCTGTGAATCCACACGAAAGGGTTTACTGCATGTACGCTCCAAGAACACACACATTAAATCTATTCATGTGGATTCACAGAGACTTGGGCTTCTGGGGATTGAAGTCCAAGAACATGCGCAGTAAACCCATTTGTGTGGCTTCACAGAGACTTGGGCTTCTGGAAATTGAAGTCCAAGAACATGCGCAATAAACCCATTCATGTGGATTCACAGAGACTTGGGCTTCTGGGAACTGAAATTCAAGAACACCTGGAGTGCCAAGGTTCGCCATCACTGTGACCTATGCCTTTGGCAAGCAGAGCTCCCACCTTGAGGTTCTCCTGCTGGAGTGAAAGGTTGTGTTTCTTCAGCTCCAGGTTCTTCTCCCTTTCGTCCCTCAGCTCCTTCTCGGTGCATCTGCACAAATTCTGAACTCGGCGAACATCGTGCTGGAGCTGCTGCAACTCCTCTTGCTGCTGAAGGCGTTTCTCTCCAGGAGGGCCCTGCGCAACAGGAGAGTGGGTGGAAACCAGGAGGACAGTTGCTGAAACTGCCACACAAGGAGCACCAAGAGTCTTAGATATACAACCCCCTGGGAACACCACACTGGTCTGGGACTAGCCTGGGAGTTGAGCAAAAGAGGGCGACAACAATAATCTCACTCCTTGTTTTTCAGTCCATAAGAAATGTAGGCGGACAGGATTTCATTCAGCTGCTCATGGCCATGTCAATTTGTTTTCAACTCCTAATGTTCTGGCCAATGAAGTCAAAGGTATGGGCGTTTTGGTGTCTTGCAACAGAAGACAAGCAGGAGCCGCAGTAAGGGCTAAAACCAGGTTTATTGCATCGTAGTAAAGTGAACATGAGGTACAGGTGAAACAACAGCCTTATTTATAGTACATTTTGAATAGCCCAGGTAACAGTCCACGCCCATCTTCTCCAGATACAGTAGAGGCAGTAGTATCCTGCCCGATGCAGTAGAGGCAGTAGTATCCTGCCCTTCAGGTATGCAGGTGAATGGGTATCCTGTGTCCAACGCTGCTACTGCAGGTGCAGCATTGTTCTTTAACAGCTTGATACAATGAAACAATGATTGCTTACAATAGATACAATTGACAGATACAAATCTGTTAAAGGGATACTTATCACAGAACATTCAGTACATAACATCCCTCCCCCCTAGGTGAGGACGAAGTCCTCCAGCCATCGAGGCTTTCCGCACGTTCGCTTTGGGCGAGGGGTGGCCGCACTCTGGGCCGGAGTTCCTGCATTGGAGGAACGTGACTGAGTTCCTGCATTGGAGGAACGTGACTCGTTAGCGGTTGGCTGCGAGTCGTAAGCCGGGGATTGGGGAGGTCTAGGTGTGGGAGTAAACTCCAGGGATGTGAGACCGGGGGCTCCAGGGACTAAAGAAAAACCCCGCTCCTCGCTTGGATGGGTGGGGGACCACTCTGAAAAATCCCCCCAGTCCCCTAACTCAAAATCTAACAAATCCTCGAAAACCCTCTCTTCTAAATTGTCCCTGTTACCCGGATGTCTGAAGACTGCGGGTTTGTATCATTTTCCTCCCCCGTGTGGCTTGTGTCTCCCCCTTGGGATAAACGGGTGGGGGAGAACCCTAATGCTGAGTGCTCCCTCTGGCTACTAGCATCTTGCCTTTCCACTACTCTGCCTCTGAGTTGGTCGGCGTGCCTCCTCCAGAGGAGCCCTGTGCCTGTCTCAACATTGTAGGATACTGGCCCCGTCTGTCCGACCACTATTCCTGGTACCCAAGTCGGGCCGCCAGCCGCGTAGTTTTGGCAATGTACTGGCTGGCCGATCTCGAAACTCTTGGTGCCCCCTGTTTCTATGTTTCTACCCGTGTCCTCCAGCCTGGTTGGGTCTAGCTTTGAGAGGATCGTGGCGGGTTTCCTCCGCATGAGGAGCTCGGCAGGTGAGAGCCCTGATGCTAAAGGGGTTACTCGGTACCTTAACAGGAATTGGCAGAGTTGCAGGTTCAACTCCCCGGAGCCCATCCTACGCAGTGCGTCCTTCGTTGTTTGCACCAGGTGTTCCGCTTGACCATTTGTAGCGGGGTGAAATGGGGCTGCAGTAATGTGGCGAATCTTATTAATCTCTATGAAACCCTGGAACTCCGCTGACGTGAAAGTTGTGGCGTTGTCGCTCACAAGTACGTCAGGTAAACCAAAACAGCTGAATACCTTGCATAATTGCTTAATCGTTGCAGCTGATGATGTACTAGCCATTGGAATTACCTCCAACCACTTGGAGTAGGAGTCCACTATTATGAGGAAAAGGGTGCCTCTGAAAGGACCCGCAAAATCCACGTGTAAGCGTGACCACTGACCCCTGGCCATGTCCCATTCTCTGTGCGGAAGTCGGGACTCCTCGGGGCGGGTGCTCTGGCAGCTCTCGCAAGTGCCTACCATGTGTTTTATATCTGTGTCCAGTTTGGGCCACCAGACGTAACTCCTAGCTAGCACCTTGGTGTGCACGATCCCCGGGTGGCTGATATGCAGCATCTTTAGCACCCGGGACCTCAGAACTTCGGGGATTACCACCCGCTGCCCCCAGAGTAAACAGCCCCTTTCTAGGGAGAGCTCGTCTCTCCGCCTACCGTAAATCCTGAATTCCTCTGTAGGGGAGCTTGCCGGCTAGCCTTTCTGTACCCATGAACTGACTAGGGTCAATGACTTATCTTTCGTCGTAGCCTTGGCAATCTCAGCTGGCAGGATTGGGGGTGACTCTAGGGCCTCAATCAGGAGCACCTGGTGGTCCTGTTCTACCTCGCACTCTGAATCCTCTGCCTGTGGGTGGGGTGACCTGGAAAGAGCATCGGCATGACTAATCTCCTTGCTGGGGCGGTAGGTCAGTGCGTACTGGTACGCGTTGAGGAAGATCGCCCAACGCAGCATCCTTGGGGACAAGATCTGCGGGGTTGGCTTATCTGTAGTGAAGATTCCTAAGAGGGGCTTGTGGTCGGTCACGACTTTGAATGACTTACCGTAGAGAAAGTCGTGGAACTTTTTGGTTCCTGCAATGATCGCTAGGGCCTCCCTGTCAGTTTGCACATAGTTGTGCTCTGCCTTGGACAGGGATCTCGAATAGTATGCCACTGGGGCCTCTCGCCCGCTCTCTAGCACGTGGCAGAGGACTGCCCCCACCCCCACCGGTGAGGCATCGCAGATCAGCACAACGGGTTTCTTTGGGTCGAAGTGGGTCAACACAGCCTCGGAAGATAGAAGCTGTTTGAGCCCTCCGGAATGCCCGTTCCTGACTGTCCCCCCACCGCCAAGCCGCATCCTTCTTGAGTAATCTATGCAATGGCTCTGCAATTGATGCCTTTCCCGGGAAGAACGAGTGATAGAAGTTAAGGAGTCCTAGGAAGGACTGCAATTCGGGCTTGGTGGTGGGGCGAGGAGCATCTTTCACTGCCGCTACCTTGGATTCAGCTAGCTTAATGCCATCAGGGGTTATTCTAAAACCCAGAAACTCTACTTCCTCAGCAAAAAATACGCATTTATCCTTTCTCAGCCTGAACCCCGCTTTTTTGAACACTGTTAGCACGTGGTCTAACCTCTTGGCCAATTCCTGCTCCCCCCCCCCCCGCTGTAATCAGAATGTCATCAAAGTAGGGGAAAACACCTGGGAGCCCTTTTAACAACCTTTCTACAAGGGACTGAAAGATCCCCGGAGCCAAATTTACGCAGAATTGTAGGCGCATCACTTTAAAAGCTCCCTTATGGGTCACAATTGTCTGAGCGGCGGCTGTAGCTGGGGTTACCGACAATTGTTGGTATGCCTGGGCAAAGTCTAGTTTGGCGAAACACCTCCCCCCATGCAGGGTTGCAAGCAGGTGGCTTACCACTGGTGCTGGATACGCATTTGGGCGGATTGCCTTGTTAATCGTGCACTTGTAGTCAGCGCAGATTCTAACCTCCCCATTAGCCTTAAGCGCCGTAACAATGGGGGTTTCCCACTCAGCGGAATCCACCGGCACCAAAATCCCCTGACCCACCAATTTGTCCAGTTCAGTCTCTATTTTGTCCTTTAGTGTAAAAGGCACTCTTCTTGGCTTCATCCTGATGGGTCGAATGTCGGGGTCCAACTCGAAATAAACTGGGGGCCTTTGAACTTCCCTAGCCCCTTCTCAAAAACGGCAGGATGTGCGTTACACACCTCCGTGATCGGGTCAGCCTGCACAGCGTGTATGCCTCCAATGAAAACTCCTAGGGGCCCGAACCACTGTGTACCCAGGAGGCAGCAGGACCCTTTCTTTAGAACTACTAGGGGCAACTGCGCGGAGCGCCTCTTAAACTTAACCTTGAACTCTCCCACCCCCAACACTGGTATACTTTTGCCCTGAAC
This sequence comes from Bradypodion ventrale, assembly GCA_035047345.1. Classification (NCBI taxonomy): domain Eukaryota; kingdom Metazoa; phylum Chordata; class Lepidosauria; order Squamata; family Chamaeleonidae; genus Bradypodion; species Bradypodion ventrale. The sequence continues at coordinate 11,577,713 of JAWDJE010000017.1, read as the reverse complement.
GTCCCGCAAAATAGTCTTAAAGGCCTTCAGCTTGGGATGTGACTTCGGGGGAATACACAGAAATTCCCTGTGGGAGACGATGGAGTACGCCGACCCCGAGTCGATCTCCATCCTTATTGGGACCCCCTGAACCAGTACCTCAACAAAAAATCGGGGCCGCTGCAACTGCACACTGTGGACTGCCTGGTCGCAGCTCTCGGGAACCCGTCGAGATGCGCGGTGCTCCTGGGGCTCGTCGTCGAAGATGTGCCCGACCCCGTCTGCCTTACGTTGCGGCCGTTCCGCCTGGCCCTTGCTGTCGTCTTGACGCCGCTTGCAGACCCTTGCGATGTGCCCGCGCCACCCGCAGTTGTGGCACTCCGCCTTCTGGAATGGGCATCGGCTCCGGTTGTGGGATGCCCCGCATCCGTCACAGCGACGGTTCTCTCTGGCATGGTCTCGCCTCTCCGGGCTCCTCTGCACCCGTTGCACGTCCTCATCCTCGCTGCAGTTGGAGGTTGACGTGGAGGACTCGGAGGCCCCTCGCTCTCTGTGGGAGGAGCAGCTGTGGACTGGGACCACCGGCGGGGGCCCCCAACCGCGGCGGTCCTGGCCCGGCACACCTGTTCGCCTTCGTTGCACTGACTCGGCGGCTTGGGCGATGCACAGGACATGCTCGAACGAGATGCTCTCGTCTTTAGCCAGTATTTTTTTTCCTGGCCCCCTCATCTTGCAGGCCCAGCAGGAGCCTGTCCCTCAGCACCTCGCTCAGGGATGCTCCCCACCGGCACGGCACGGCAGCCACCCGCAAGGCTGCCACGAAGTCTGCCATGGACTCACCGGCCCGCTGGCACCGCTGCTGGAACGCCAACCTTGCCGGAAACACGGAAACTTTCGGCCAAAAGTGCTTCCTCAACTCGGCGAGGATCTCGTCTAGGGGCACGACTCTGAGCGGTCTCGGCGTCAGGAGGTTGGTTGCCAATTCCAAAGTCTCTAAGCCGCACTGGGCCAGTAGGAATTCCCGCCGCTGGGATTCTTCCTCGATGCCCTCGAGGTCCAAAGCGTAGAAGAACTGCTCCTCGTAGAGTTCCCATCTCTCAGGCTTTGTGATGTCGAAGGGCGTGATGTTCACTTGTCGGGACGCCATCCCACCTTCGTCACCAATTTGGTGTCTTGCAACAGAAGACAAGCAGGAGCCGCAGTAAGGGCTAAAACCAGGTTTATTGCATCGTAGTAAAGTGAACATGAGGTACAGGTGAAACAACAGCCTTATTTATAGTACATTTTGAATAGCCCAGGTAACAGTCCATGCCCATCATCTCCAGATGCAGTAGAGGCAGTAGTATCCTGCCCTTCAGGTATGCAGGTGAATGGGTATCCTGTGTCCATCGCTGCTACTGTAGGCGCAGCATTGTTCTTTAACAGCTTGATACAATGAAACAATGATTGCTTACAGTAGATACAATTGACAGATACAAATCCGTTAAAGGGATACTTATCACAGAACATTCAGTACATAACAGGCGTAATGGGCAAATGTTAAGACTACCTGTCCCAGCGCCATGCGCCCAAAACCGATTACAGCATTGTTCAGCACCAAAATACCTCGGTGTGATGCTTGACACTCTCTTTTCAGCAGCACTGCTTGAATACCAAAGCCAAAGTTAGTACAACGAACAACATCACCAGGAAACTCACCAACGACAAATGGGGAACTCAGCCACGTAGTAAAGGCAGAGACAGGGTTCTTCCTTCGGGCTGGTGATCACCCCAATAGGAAAGCCATGAGCCCTTTTACTGAGTACATCGAGAGTTTCTTACCAGAGGCATATGTGACAGTTAATAATTGGTGTGAGCAAGCAGGCACGTGAGGGGATTACAAGCGGTGGTCGTGTCAGTTAGCAATTGGGTGTGTGTAGGCAGTCACGGGAGTGGCATGACTCAGGGAGCGTGCTGGGTGCATGATCAGGGACGTGCTAGGGATCTTGCACAATATCAGAAAATATCTCAAGGGAAGTTTCTCATAGATAAGGTTTAGTTAGTTAAGGACAAGGTTTGTTTGTCAGGATGCATGGCTAAGGACCTTTGGCCAGGTCTGTCGCAAGTCAGGTTTGTCGCAAGTCGCAAGTCGGGATGGGTTGCATTTAAACCATGATGGGACCAGATTGCTGGCACTCAACATCAAAAAGGCTGCAGAGCAGCTTTTAAACTGATAACTGGGGGAAAGCCGACAGGAGCTGGGCAGCATCCGGTTCGGGAAAGTGTGTACTTGAGTAGTGAGGAGGATGCAAAAATTACTGAGCAGAGCAAGGAGCTAGCCACCAGCACTCTAGCAGAAGGATGCAAGAGGCAGTCTAACAATGCAACTGGATTCAAAAGACTGTATCAGGAAAGCATATATAAATGCTTGTATACAAATGCCAGAAGCCTCCGGAACAAAATAGGGGAGCTGGAATACTTAGCAATAGATACGAATATTGATATTATTGGTATCACTGAAACCTGGTGGACGGATGATAACCAATGGGATACAGTTATCCCAGGCTACAAACTGTACAGGAAGGATAGGAAGGGGCAAACAGGAGGTGGTGTAGCCTTGTATGTCAAAGAAGTGATAAAATCGTATGAATTGGAATATCTAGGTGATTTGGAGTCACCATTAGAAGCTCTGTGGGTAAGAGTACCAGGCCACAAGGATGGTGAAACAGTAGGCATATACTATCGGCCTCCAACCCAAACTCTTGAGGGAGACTGGCAGTTGGAGAATGTTGTAAAGGAGGCATCCAAGAAGGGAAGCCTGGTTATAATGGGAGACTTCAATTACCCTCACATAGACTGGGTGAACTGCTGTTCAGCACATGATAAAGAGATAAAGTTCCTAGATATGCTAAATGATTGTTCCCTGGGACAGATGGTTGAAGACCCAACTAGAGGTACAAGAATCCTTGACTTGATCCTGAGTAATACTCAGGATCTGGTGCAAGATGTTAATGTGACTGATCCAATAGGGAACAGTGACCACAACTCAATTATGTTTAACTTGATCATAGACTGCAAGTCATTGATAAAATCTAAAACAGAGACCTTAAATTTTCAAAAAGGAAATTTCCCAAAGATGAGGAAACTAGTAAAAAAGAAACTGAAAGGGAAAATTGAGAGAGTCCAAACACTCCAAGAGGCATGGAGGTTGTTTACAAAAACAATAACAGAGGCCCAATTGGAATGCATACCCAAAAGGAAAAAGGGCACTGCCAGGTCCAAGAGGATTCCGATGTGGCTTACAGGAGCTGTTCGGGAAGTGATCAAGAGCAAGAAAAGCTCATTTAGAAGCTGGAAGGCTTGTCCGAATGAGGACAGCAGGCAGAAACATAAATTCTGGCAGAACAAATGCAAGGCAACAATCAGGAAAGCAAAGCAAGACTTTGAGGAGCGTATAGCTAATAATACTCAGAGAAATAACAAAGACTTCTTTAAGTACATTAGAAGTAAGAACCCAACTAGGAAGGCCATTGGACCATTAGATGACAATGGAAGGCAAGGGGTTATTAAAGAGGAAACAGAGATTGCAGAGAGACTCAATGAATTCTTTGCTTCAGTATTCACTGAAGAAGACAGAGACCACATGCCCAAAACAGAGCCTATCTTCGTAGGGAGGGAAACCGAAGAATTAAGCAAGATAGAAATAACCAGGGAGGAGGTCCTTGCATGTCTTGTTAAGCTAAACACTAACAAATCCCCAGGACCAGATGGCATCCATCCACGAGTTCTCAGGGAACTTAAAGACGAAATTGCTGATCTCCTAGCCAAAATATATAATATTTCCCTCAAATCAGGCTTTGTGCCTGATGACTGGAAGGTAGCGAATGTAACACCAATTTTCAAAAAAGGATCCAGGGGTGATCCAGGAAATTACCGACCTGTCAGTTTGACATGTGTCCCAGGTAAAGTGATGGAATCCATCCTAAAAGATAGAATTAATAGGTACATAGAAGAGAAGGCGCTGCTAAAGGAGAGCCAACATGGCTTTTACAAGGGCAAATCATGCCTCACTAATCTGTTGGAATTTTTTGAGAGTGTCAACAAGCATGTGGATAAGGGGGATCCAGTTGACATTGTTTATCTGGACTTTCAGAAGGCTTTTGACAAGGTCCCACACCAAAGGCTCTTGAATAAACTTACCAGTCATGGAATAAAGGAACAGGTCTTGTCCTGGATCAGCAACTGGCTAAGGGACAGGAAACAGAGGGTAGCACTAAATGGACACTTCTCCAAGTGGAGGGAAATAAAGAGTGGGGTCCCCCAAGGTTCAGTACTGGGACCCCTGCTTTTCAACCTCTTCATAAATGATCTAGAGGTAGGAGTAAAAAGCAAGGTAGCCAAATTTGCTGACGACACTAAATTATACAGGGTAGTGAAAACTGTGAGAGATTGTGAAGAGCTCCAGAGGGATCTCTTGACACTGGGGGAGTGGGCAAAACAGTGGCAAATGAGCTTCAACATCAGTAAGTGCAGAGTGATGCATGTTGGGGCAAAAAACCCCAATTACATTTATAAACTGATGGGGTCTGAACTCTCTGCGACAAACCAGGAAAGGGACCTTGGTGTCCTGGTGGACAGCTCAATGAAGATGTCAACCCAGTGTGCCTCAGCAGTGAAAAAAGCAAACTCAATGCTAGGGATCATTAGGAAGGGTATAGAAAATAAGTCAGCAAGTGTCATTTTGCCTCTTTATAAATCTATGGTGAGGCCCCATCTGGAATACTGTGTACAGTTCTGGTCGCCATACCTCCAGAAGGATATTATGGAGCTGGAAAAAGTGCAGAGGAGGGCAACCAGAATGATTAGGGGACTGGAACACCTTCCTTACCATCTGAGGCTGCAACGGTTGGGCCTTTTCACTCTTGAACGACGGCGTCTAAGAGGTGACCTGATTGAAGTTTATAAAATCATGCATGGTGTGGACAAAGTAGATAAGGAAAAACTGTTTTCCCTATCGCACAACACTAGAACTAGGGGACACTCCATGAAACTTTTGGGTACTAGTTCTCAAACAAATAAGAGAAAGTACTTTTTCACCCAGAGGATTACTGGTCTATGGAACTCCATGCCAGAAGAAGTGGTGACAGCTGTCAGACTTGACAGCTTTAAGAAAGGATTAGACAAGTTCATGGAGGACAAGTGTATCAATGGCTATAATTATGGCTACCTAAGGACAACCTCCAGGTTGGAGAGATAGGCAGGATATCTCTCAATGCCATTTCCAGGGAATCCTAAGCAGGTGAAGGCATCTCCTTGGGAATACCCTGAAGGAAATGGTGAGCCACTGTGTGAGACGGAATGCTGGACTGGATGGGCTGTGGCCTGTTCCAGCAAGGCTGTTCTTATGTTCTTAAGTCCCAGTTTGCCTAAGACTTTTGATCGACCTTTTGGAAGTTCCAATAATATTCCTACATTATTCCTACAGAACCATCCATGTTTGCCTACATCAGCTTTGGCCCTGAACATCTCTGTAGCGGAGTATGCTACTCCAGGATGGAGCGCATCCTACACACACAAAATAAGTTGACATAGCTGACAATGAAGCCATGCATAGAGTGAAAGGATGCCTCAAACCTACACCAGTTGAGAAAATATCCCCTCTTGTTGGTCTGGCTCCACCTAAGATCCGGAGAGAAGTAGTGGCGGATGCCGAGAGAACTAAGCAAGAGAATGACCCCCCTCCAAATCCCCTGAATGGAGATGAGCCTCAAGAATGCTGGATCAGATCCAGGAAGAGCTTTATGGCAAGAACAAACATTCTTGAGGGCACAAAAGAGCAAACCCAAATTTTAAAATGGAGGAAGGAGCTCAATGGGAAAGGCGCATCATTGAAGGAGGGTATAGCTGAAGATCTCAATCTCCCCTATATCACTTGGAGGACCCTGAATAGGCTGAGGGTTGGAGTGCCTAAATGCAAGACCCAACAGGCTCAAGTAAGGGCTGTTGGCGAACAACAACACACGCTGTGTGAATGTGGAGAGATACAGAATCTGGATCATTTACTGGTTTGCCGATGATTGCCAGAATCATGCACCGATGAGGACTTAAGTTTGGCCAACAACAAAGCCAAGAAAGTGGCTTCGTTTTGGCAGTCATCTCACCCTCCTTCCAATGAGCTCAGAATCACTGACCCGATTCCTCTGCTGGCCAATATATCCTCCTCCTAATAGCCCTGTGATGTAGGGTACAGGCAAGAGAGATTAACTGGCCCACGGTTGCTCAGGGAGCTTCATGGGCAAGTGGGACCCTGGGATCCTCCAAGCTCCATTTGAATATTCTAACCCAAGTGTGCCTAAACTTTTCAGGCCAGTCACAGAAGTACGGGTGTGTTTTACTTCCACTTCTGGGAGTGACAAGGGCATTGTGAGCCAGATGAATTGGCATCATGGGTCAGATCCGGCCCCCGGGCTATAGTTTGGGCACCCCTGCTCTAACCACTAGACAACACTGTTTGGACTTTCACGCAACAATTTCATGTCTTCCACCACCCTCCTCACCACAAAACATCTACCTGGGTCAAAGCACTGCCTACGCTCGCACACACATGCACACGCACACGCGCACACACACACACACACACAGCGTAGGGATCTCTTACTTGGGAAGTTGTCTGACCTGCTTGGCATCACCTTCTGTGCCCCCCTTAGACGTCTGGGGCATGGGAGGTGGGTTCTCCCCCAAACCAGCCTCGTGTTTTGCTCTCCCAGTTGCTGGGCTGCGGGCGCTGAGCTGATGCTCCAGGGCAAGGATGTCGTTCTTTAACTGAGTGTTTTCGTCCCACAAGAGGTGTTTCTCTTGATAGCTGTCCCTGATTTGTCTCTCAAGTTCCTCTATCTTCCGACTGCTCTCTAACAATTTAAGACTTGAGGTTTAAAAAAAAATGGACAGGGGAAGGAGGAAAGAAGGAGGATTAAGATGCTAAACTTGATGACCAGAAGGTTGGCAGGTCAGCAGTTTGAGACCCGAGCGCTGCATGACAGAGTGAGCTCCTGTCTCTGACTCAGCTCCTGCCAACCTAGCAGTTTGAAAGTAAGACATTGCAAGAGGTAAAGCTTTGGTGGGAAAGGTAACAGCATTTCATGTCCTCTGGTGTCTAGTATGCCTGCCTCATGATCATGGAAGTGTCTGCAGATGCAAGACAGTGCTGGCTCTTTGGCTGTAAAGAGAGATGAGCACCGACCCCTAGAGTTGGATAAGACTGGCTTTTGACCAGAGATCTTTAGCTTTAATAATCAGTTACATGAGGCACACCTTTCATAGAATTGTGGCATTGCACATCAGGGTTACCTCGTCTAGCCCGTTGCTTATGCTGGAAATCTGCAATTAGAGAGTCTCTGATGGACAGGCCGCAAACTTTCCTCAATTCCCAGAACTGATGGTGGCCAAACTGTGACTTCTCCATATGGCTTGCTGAACCCTAAGAGTATTCCTCCTGCCAGCTGCCATTCCTTCAGGCTCAGTGATTCCAAGTCTCTGTGAATCCACACGGATAGGTTTACTGCGTGTACACTCTGGGTGTTCTTGGACTTCAATTCCCAGAAGCCCAAGTCTTTGTGAATCCACACGAATGTGGATTCACAGGGACTTGGGCTTCTGGGAAATTGAAGTCCAAGAACAGCTGGAGTGCCAGCAAACCCATTCATGTGGATTCACAGGGACTAGGGTTTCTGGAAATTGAAGTCCAAGAACAGCTGGAGTGCCAGCAAACCCATTCGTATGGATTCACAGGGACTTGGGCTTCTGGAAATCGAAGTCCAAGAACAGCTGGAGTGCCAGAAAACCCATTCGTTGGATTCACAGGGATTTGGGCTTCTGGAAATTGAAGTCCAAGAACAGCTGGAGTGCCAAGCTTTGCCATCACTGTCATAGATGGTTTGTTAGTGTTGGAGAGAGATGACTGAGACGGTCTTCTTGGTTCGTAAATCCGGAACCCATTGCTTACTTTGTGAAGACTGAGAATTGAACAAGGTGAACTAATTTGCAAACTTCAAGAGGAGAAAGAAATTCCTTTTGTGACAATCAGAGTTTCCCACGGGTCAAGTAAGTTTCTTCTTCTAATCACAGAATATCTTTAATGTCTGCTTCTCCACTCAGAAACGTCATCTCTACTTTTCTGCCCGGTTTGACCTTCCGTCCTGGACAGCAGCCAAGAACGACAGTGGATTACGGTCACTGCCTCCTGCTGACCCAGTTGGATTAGTCCTCGGCTCAAAGCCAACCCCATTCCCAAGCCCACAGATGAGGCCGGGGTGGCGCTCCAGATGCCATGCTGCAAATCTTGTCATCTGGACCCTGAGTGGGTAGCTGGGCTTCCATCTGACAACCTGTGGATGGTTGCATAACCCCCACCCTTTTGCTCGCCTGTCAGGAACATCTGACTAGTAGGGTTCAGACTGGAGGTGCAGCCTCCAGATGTTCTTGGCCTGTATGCAGCCACACTCTTCACCACTGGCTATGCTGCCTAGAGTTAATTCTTCTTCTTCTTCTGCCGTATCTGAATCCAAATCTTGGTGATCCTCATGGCAATCAGCCATGAAGACTGTCATGAGAACATAATGCAGTGGCCTTTCATCTGCCTTCTGCATCGCAGCATATCACACACACACACACACACACACACACACACACACACACACACACACACACACAATACCACTAATCCAATTCCTTTGAGTTACTTTCTGGTCCTGAGTCCTTTTGGCACACAAAGTCCTCATCAGCCCCAGGTCAGTATGGATGAAGCCGCTGTCCTCCATCAAGATGGATTCAAGTGGGATTTAATCCATTTGGAGACCATCACCCTTCCCTGTGGATTTCGACACCCAAGGCTGTTAGTTCTGAGGGTGGTCAGGTTAGTTAACCACCGCTTGACACTCAGCATTGAGTTGCTGGCAGTAGAGTCTACTCCAGTGATGGCGAACCTTGGCACTCCATCTGTTCTTGGACTTCAATTCCCAGAAGCCCATGTCTCTGTGAATCCACACAAATGGGTTTTTATTGGCACTCCAGCTGTTCTTAGACTTCAGTTCCCAGAATCCTAAGTCTCTGTGAATCCACAGGAATGGGTTTACTGGCACTCCAGCTGTTCTTGGACTTCAATTTCCAGAAGCCCAAGTCTTTGTGAATCCACACAAATGGGTTTTACTTCATATTCATCCAAGAACAGCTGGAGTGCCAAGGTTCATCATCACTTGTCTACTGTATTACCACAGCAAGATAACCAGGCCAGACTGGCTACAGTTAATGGGGGTTGTATTCCAACAACACAGAAGGACAGGGTGGGTGTTCTCTACCTCTGGCTAGGCCTGACACAATCGCCATGTGGTTCTGAATTTTAAAAAGTCACTTCATTGTCTCAAATGCCACATGGAAAGACAGATGAGATTTGCTTTACCCCAGCTGTTCACTCTCTTCTCCCGGTCTGTGGGGACATTTATCCAAAGGGTCATCTTGAGCTGTCTTCCTGTTGGTCAAAAATCGCTCTTTGGACTTCTGTTCTTCTATAAACAGTTGGTTCAGTTGCTCACATTTCTGAGAGAGTTCTGAAATCTGCAAAGTTACGGAGGTCATAAGAACATAAGAACAGCCTTGCTGGAACAGGCCACAGCCCATCCAGTCCAGCATTCTGTCTCACACAGTGGCTCACCATTTCCTTCGGGTATTCCCAAGCAGATGCCTTCACCTGCTTAGGATTCCCTGGAAATGGCATTGAGAGATATCTTGCCTATCTCTCCAACCCGGAGGTTGTCCTTAAGTATCCATAATTAGAGCCATTGATACCCTTGTCCTCCATGAACTTGTCTAATCCTTTCTTAAAGCTGTCAAGACTGACAGCTGTCACCACTTCTTCTGGCAGGGAGTTCCATAGACCAGTAATCCTCTGGGTGAAAAAGTACTTTCTCTTATTTGTTTGAGAACTAGTACCCAAAAGTTTCATGGAGTGTCCCCTAGTTCTAGTGTTATGCGATAGGGAAAACAGTTTTTCCTTATCTACTTTGCCCACACCGTGCATGATTTTATAAACTTCAATCAGGTCACCTCTTAGACGCCGTCGTCATTCAAGAGTGAAGAGGCCCAACCGTTGCAGCCTCAGATGGTAAGGAAGGTGTTCCAGTCCCCTAATCATTCTGGTTGCCCTCCTCTGCACTTTTTCCAGCTCCATAATATCCTTCTGGAGGGATGGCGACCAGAACTGTACACAGTATTCCAGATGGGGCCTCACCATAGATTTATAAAGAGGCAAAATGACACTTGCTGACTTATTTTCTATACCCTTCCTAATGATCCCTAGCATTGAGTTTGCTTTTTTCACTGCTGAGGCACACTGGGTTGACACCTTCATTGAATTGTCCACCAGGACACCAAAGGTCCCTTTCCTGGTTTGTTGCAGAGAGTTCAGACCCCATCAGTTTATAAATGTAATTGGGGTTCTTTGCCCCAACATGCATCACTCTGCACTTACTAGTGTTGAAGCTCATTTGCCAGTGTTTTGCCCACTCCCCCAGTGTCAAGAGATCCCTCTGGAGCTCCTCACAATCTCTCACAGTTTTCACTACCCTGTATAATTTAGTGTCGTCAGCAAATTTGGCTACCTTGCTTTTTACTCCTACCTCTAGATCATTTATGACGAGGTTGAAAAGCAGGGGTCCCAGTACTGAATCTTGGGGGACCCCACTCTTTACTTCCCTCCACTTGGAGAAGTGTCCATTTAGTGCTACCCTCTGGTTCTTGTCCCTTAGCCAATTGCTGATCCAGGACAAGACCTGTCCCTTTATTCCATGACTAGTAAGTTTATTCAAGAGCCTTTGGTGTGGGACCTTGTCAAAAGCCTTCTGAAAGTCCAGATAAACAATGTCAACTGGATCCCCCTTATCCACATGCTTGTTGACACTCTCAAAAAATCCCAACAGATTAGTGAGGCATGATTTGCCCTTGTAAAAGCCATGTTGACTCTCCTTTAGCAGCACCTTCTCTTCTATGTGCCTATTAATTCTATCTTTTAGGAAGGTTTCCATCACTTTACCTGGGACACATGTCAAACTGACAGGTCGGTAATTCCCTGGATCCTTTTTTGAAAATTGGTGTTACATTTGCTACCTTCCAGTCATCAGGCACAAAGCCTGATTTGAGGGAAAGATTATATATTTTGACTAGGAGATCAGCAATTTCATCTTTAAGTTCTCTGAGAACTCGTGGATGGATGCCATCTGGTCCTGGTGATTTGTTAGTGTTTAGTTTAACAGGACATGCAAGGACCTCCTCCCTGGTTATTTCTATCTTGCTTAATTCTTCGGTTTCCCTCCCTACGAAGATAGGCTCTGTTTTGGGCATGTGGTCTCTGTCTTCTTCAGTGAATATTGAAGCAAGGAATTCATTCAGTCGCTCTGCAATCTCTGTTTCCTCTTTAATAACCCCTTGCCTTCCATTATCATCTAATGGTCCAATGGCCTTCCTAGTTGGGTTCTTACTTCTAATGTACTTAAAGAAGGCTTTGTTATTTCTCTGAGTATTTTTAGCTATACGCTCCTCAAAGTCTTGCTTTGCTTTCCTGATTGTTGCCTTGCATTTGTTCTGCCAGAATTTATGTTTCTGCCTGCTGTCCTCATTCGGACAAGCCTTCCAGCTTCTAAATGAGCTTTTCTTGCTTTTGATCACTTCCCGAACAGCTCCTGTAAGCCACATTGGAGTCCTCTTGGACCTGGCAGTGCCCTTTTTCCTTTTGGGTATGCATTCCAATTGGGCCTCTGTTGTTGTTTTTGTAAACAGCCTCCATGCCTCTTGGAGTGTTTGGACTCTCTCAATTTTCCCTTTCAGCTTCTTTTTTACTAGTTTCCTCATCTTTGGGAAATTTCCTTTTTGAAAATTTAAGGTCTCTGTTAGATTTTATCAGTGACTTGCAGTCTATGATCAAGTTAAACATAGTTGAGTTGTGGTCACTGTTCCCTATTGGATCAGTCACATTAACATCTTGCACCAGATCCTGAGTATTACTCAGGATCAAGTCAAGGATTCTTGTACCTCTAGTTGGGTCTTCAACCATCTGTCCCAGGGAACAATCATTTAGCATATCTAGGAACTTTATCTCTTTATCATGTGCTGAACAATAGTTCACCCAGTTTATGTGAGAGTAATTGAAGTCCCCCATTATAACCAGGCTTCCCTTCTTGGATGCCTACAACATTCTCCAACTGCCAGTCTCCCTCAGGGGTTTGAGTTGGAGGCCAATAGTTTATGCCTACTGTTAGACCATCCTTGTGGCCTGGTACTCTCACCCACAGAGTTTCTAATGGTGACTCCAGATCACCTAGATATTCCAATTCGTACGATTTTATCACTTCTTTGACATACAAGGCTACACCACCTCCCATTTGCCCTTTCCTATCCTTCTTGTACAGTTTGTAGCCTGGGATAACTGTATCCCATTGGTTATCATCCGTCCACCAGGTTTCAGTGATACCAATAATATCAATATTCTTATCTATTGGTAAGTATTCCGGCTCCCCTATTTTGTTCCGGACGCTTCTGGCATTTGTATACAAGCATTTATATATGCTTTTCTGACACAGTCTTTTGTGTCCAGTTGCATTGTTAGACTGCCTCTTGCATCCTTTTGCTAGAATGCTGGTGACTAGCTCCTCGCTCTGCTCAGTAATTTTTGCATCCTCCTCACTACTCAAGTACACACTTTCCCGAACCGGATGCTGCCCAGCTCCTGTCGGCTTTCCCCCAGTTATCAGTTTAAAAGCTGCTCTGCAGCCTTTTTGATGTTGAGTGCCAGCAATCTGGTCCCATCATGGTTCAAATGCAACCCATCCCTCCTGAACAGATTTGGCTTGCCCCAAAATGTTCTCCAGTTCCTGACAAATCTGAAGCCCTCCTCTCAACACCACCGCCTCATCCACACATTGAGGCTTCTGAGCTCTGCCTGCCTGGTAGGTCCTGCGCGAGGGACAGGCAGCACTTCTGAAAATGCTACCTTGGAAGTCCGGGACTTCAATCTTCTTCCTAACAACCTGAATTTGGCTTCTAGGACAGACCGCTTGGCCTTCCCAACATCATTGGTACCAACGTGTCCCATGACAACTGGCTCGTTCCCAGTTCTCTCTAACAATCTATCTAGATTTCTTGTGATGTCTGCAACTTTTGCACCTGGCAGGCAAGTCACCATACGGTTATCATGTGCATCACAAATCCATTTCTCTGTATTTCTAATTATTGAATCACCTAGTACAAGGAGCCTCTCTCCTGCAATCTGTTCATCTACATGCACCTCATCAACCATATTAAGGGAGAGAAACTCAGTTTGTTCCTGTTGTTTATCTTCCTGGATCTCATCAAGTGTGATGAAGGAGAGATCATCAGGTGGAACCAGTTGTTCCTCTGTGTGTTCCTCATCAGGTGTGATGAGGGAAAGAGCCTCAAATTTATTCTGTAATTTCAGACTCTCAGAGTGATCCCCTACTCTTCTCTTCCTTTGAGTCACATTCCTCCAACCATCTCCCTCCTGAGTTAGTGAAGGGCCTTCTCCCTCAGAACTGTGCCCTGTCTCTTCTTTGTCCAGCATAGTCTGCTCCGCTCTGTCCAAGAACAGCTCAAGCTCCTTAATTTGTTGATGGTTAGATATGCAGGCCTCTAGCTGCTGGACCTTCTCTTCTAGTAGCGCAACCAGCTTGCACTTGCTGCAAGTGTAGTTCTCTTATATGCTTTGGCAAGAACACAAATATGGCACAAGTATTGCAGGTAACTACAGCTGTCCCCCTCAGAATCCATTTTAACAAGTGCAGTATTCTGGGCCTCAAAAATGTACACGTTTACTACCTTTCTACCTAGTAAGACTATATTCTTCCTTTGTTACTAGTTTGCAATCTCATGCGCCATTAGGCGCGCGGGCCTCTAAAGCAGCTCTACTCCAACTGCAAAACTTACCAGTGCTCACTTCCTTTGTTTGGCTCTCCTCAGCAGCAGCTCTGCTTAAGAGCACATGCAGAGTCAAAAGGGCTGACCCTGAAAGAGCTCAGAGCTTTTAAAGGCTAGTGTGGCTCCGCCCCTATGAGTCACAGTTCAGGGAAGGGCCCAGTGTGGCTCTGCCCCCTGCTTCTGGAAGCTTCTAACTGCTTCCTCTGTTTGAACAGAGGTGGCTCTCAGCAGTTTAAATTATCAATTTAAATTAGTGGAGGCCTCTAAAGCAGCTCTACTCCAACTGCAAAACTTACCAGTGCTCACTTCCTTTGTTTGGCTCTCCTCAGCAGCAGCTCTGCTTAAGAGCACATGCAGAGTCAAAAGGTCAGTAAATGGTCAGTAAATGCTGGTTAACTTGTGAACTGCCCAGAGAGTGCACAAAGCGCTTATATGTGGTGGTATATAAGTATGAGGGACTGCAGTGGCTCAAGTGGTTAAGACACTGAACTCAACAACTGGGAGGTCGGCGTTCAAATCCCAAGTACTGCATGATGGAGTGAGCACCCGTCTCTGTCCCAGCTCCTGCCAACCTAGCAGTTCGAAAGCAAGAAATTGCAAGTAGATAAATAGGGACCACTTCTGTTCCATGCACCCTGGTATCTAGTCATACCTGTCCCATGTCCATGGAAATGTCTGCAAACATAGACAGTGCTGAATCCTAGAGTTGGATATGACTGGCTTTCAAGCAAGGGCAACCTTTACCAACCTATAGAAGTGTGATTGCTTTGCATCGCTGTGTTAGAAGGGCAGAATCCCTCCCACTTACCTGGTTTTCAAGCATCAGCTTTTCCTGCCACAGCTTCTCATGCGTCACGTGCAGAAAATCCCTTTCCTCTGCCACTCCCCGAAGCACCTGGATTTCGCTGTAAAGCCGCAGGAGTTCTATCTTGGAATTGTGCAGCTCCTGGTTAAACAACCCGAGAGGCTAATGAGTTGCAGGTTTAAACACAGCTCGGTAGCAAGGGGGGGGGGGGGGGGAGAGAGATACTGCAGCTGCAATTTGGTATACCTACTGCCCCAGGTGAGGCACTGAATGAATTCATCAGGGCTTAATGCTGAGAAAGAGACATGCAATTACACTTCTTTTTCTTCTGTGTCTAGGCCAGGTATGAAACTGCCAAAATTAAGGCACTTTTTGCCTCTCTTCCATCAGATGCCAAATGATCACTTTTTTGCTCAATATGGGAAGAACGGTATAGTAATGTTTGCACAATAAATCCGTTCACTATAGCGGGAAACGAACTTGATGTATGTAGCACTTGCGATCTGGTTTGGGAAACAAAAACTGTTATGTTACCAAGTCTTAAAAAACCATATGTGTTACAACACTTGAGTAATTGCAATAGTTCGGCATGCGTCTACTTGTGTGCATGTCCATGCAAATTAGGCTACATCGGGAAAACAGAATGAAAAATTAAAGTGCGCATAAACGAACATAAATCCAGGATAAAGAACATTGTTCTACAGTCACCCCTAGTCGAACATTTTTTGGGAAAGGGCCACAAAGCTGAGGACTTGAGATTTGTAGTTTTGGAGTTAGTGAAAAGCAAGCAGTTTGAGAGAACAGATATTTCGACTGTACTGTTGAAAAGGGAGGCTTACTTTATTCATTGTTTTAATACGTTGCATCCCAATGGTTTGAATGTAGAGCAAGACTTGTCATGTTTCCTTTAAATAATGATTATACAATGTTACATCCAGATGTCAGAATTTTTATAAGTATCTCAGGTGCATGAACTAATGTAATTATAGAGAACTTAAATTTGAGTAAGGGTGAGTAGAGGATTTAATGTCATGGCCCAGAAAGAAAAAACATGAGAGGCTTAAACGCGAGAACATTATGAGAACTGTATAGGTAAGTCTAAGATTGACCAATGTATTTTGTATATTTCCATGTTGTATTGTGTTAAATGGGAAAATGTATAGTGAGTATTGATTTGTATATTAATAATTGTTATTGTATCTTCTACAGAATATTTTCCTTTTCCTGATGATAGTGTATGAAAAGAGATTTATCGAATTCTCTTTGGAAAGGAAATTTATATTTGTTTGGAATTACACTTTATTGGAATAACAAACTTCTTGTGATAGTACATGAACTTTATTGGAATTATTGGAATCATTTTTCATCTGAAATATTGAAGAATTTATACATTTATTTTTACTGAAGAAAAGTGCCATTTGTTTTTTGGACACTTTTGAACTAATAGTGGTTGAAAATACTTAAGTTAGTAAAAAGATATACTTGTGAATCAAACAATTTTCAGTGGTTTATTTGAATACATCAAGTTCATTTACCGCTATAGTGAACGTATTTATTGTACAAATGATCACTCTTAGCTTGGAAAAGTTATTTTTTGGGGATTACAACCCACCCAGGTGACTCCCCACTACCGCCACCACCAGCAGCCAGTATTCTGATAGCTGCAGTCCAAGAAAGGAACTTTGGCAGTCTCTGGTCTGATCTGTCTCACAGGGCTGTTCCTAAGACACGACAGCAAAATGGAGAGTGGTTTATTCCACCTTGACCTCACAGGAAAACATGCTGGATGAGGCAGGATATAAATACGACTTATGATTTGAAACCAGAACTCACAGGTGCACCAGTTTGGCCAAGTTATCCTGCTATGGTCATAGAGTAGACCCTACTGCCAGAGACTCAACAGCAATCATCAGGCAGCATTTAACTAACTTGACAACCCTGAGGACTAACAGCCTTGGCGAAGTCCACAAGGAAGGGTGATGATCCCCAAGTGGATTAAATCCCACTTGAATCCCTCTTGATGGAGGGCAGCAGCTTCATCCATCCTGGCCTGGGGTTGAGGAGGACCTTGTGTGCCAAAAGGGCTCAGGACCAGAAGGTGACTTGCAGGAATGGATCAGTGATACTATGGGTGTCACACTGCGATGCGGAAGGCAGATGAAAGGCCACTGCATTATACTGTTTCCAGGTCAATCTTCATGGCTGATAACCATGAGGAGAGCCAATATTCAGAATTGAATGTGGAAGAAGGTTTTCACTGTGTCTGTTCTGGAGGGGGATCCTGAGGCCCTCTAGATCAGGGGTTCTCAACCTACAGCCCCCGACGTCACTCCAGGAATCGGCTGCGGACTCATTAACATCCATCATAAATGTGTTTACGACAACATAAATGAGTCCATGGGCGTTGTAAATGCAGAAGTGGATTAGCAGTACTATGGGTGTCATGCTGCGATGCAGAAGGGAAATGGAAGACCACTGCATTATATTGTTGCCAGGACAATCTTCATGGCTGATAACCATGAGGGGAGCCAATATTCAGAATCAGATGCAGTACAAAAAATAGAACAATCACAGGTTGTGGGCTGCCCACCTTCTTTTCGTCTTTGAGTGCCTTCTGTGTTGCTTCAAGGTCCTGTGCCAACTGTTTCCTCTGTTCAGCCTCCTCCAAAAGTTTATTTTCCAGCATTTCAATGTTTCCTTGGTGAATTTTTAGCTTCTGTGACCAGCAAAATGAAAATTGTTCAGCTGCTGCAGGGGACGCATGTAGAGAATGTCTAACACCCCACACAGGACACAGGAAAAGACAGGTTGTACTTACTAGTAACTGTCGTTCTTCAAGTATGTTGTTTATGGATTTACACCTATGGGTTTCACGCTTGCGTGGAAGCCATCTCGGAGCTGTAGAGCTGATTGAATAAGATTTAGTGTTAGGACCGCCCATCATCTCCACCCGCTCTCGGCGCCATTTTGCGCCTCTACCCTCAGTTCTGTTGAAAGCTAAGCACTGGAGAAAATAGGATGTCTTAGCAGTGTAGCCATCAGAGGGGAGGATGGGTGGGCAGTGTGAATCCACAAACAACATACTCGAAGAACGACAGTTACTGGTAAGTACAACCTGTCTTTCTCCTTCATGTTGTTTGTGGATCCACACCTATGGGAGACTAGCAAGCTCACTTACTTGGAAGGTGGGCAGTCACTGCTGAGATGTCATGTGCAGGTAGAAGAGGCCTGGTGGAGATGGTTAGAACCTGGAGGCCCTCCAGGTGGAAGGTCGGAGGCCCGCAGTCAAAATGGAATGGCCAAGTCTGGTGTCAGTCAGTGACCTGGTGTCCAGTCTGTAATGGTTGACAAAGGTAGAAGGTGTCGACCATGTAGCCGCCTTACAAATGTCCTCAAGGGCGATGCCCTCCAGGAAGGCCGTGGAGGTGGTGATGGACCTGGTGGAATGGGCCCTGACAGCAACAGGTGGAGGCTTGGAAGCCAGCTGATATGCCAAGTGAAGAGTGTGGCAAATCCATTTGAACAGTCTTTGGGAGGAAAGTGTTTGACCTTTCCTATGGCCCCCATAAGCGATAAAAAGACACGGAATTCAGCTTTCCTCCTAGTATAGAACAGGAGTGTTCTGCGCACATCCAGGGAGTGCCAAGTCCTTTCTTCCCTGGAGGATGGGTGAGGAGAAAAGACAGGCAAAGTGACCACTTGGGAGAGGTGGAACTTGGTGACAACTTTAGGTAAGGACGTCAAATCAGAATAAAGTACCACACGGTCATAAGAACATAAGAACAGCCTTGCTGGAACAGCCCACATGAGCCCATCCAGTCCAGCATTCTGTCTCCCACAGTGGCTCACCATTTCCTTCAGGGTATTATTCCCAAGGAGATGCCTTCACCTGCTTAGGATTCCCTGGAAATGGCATTGAGAGATATCCTGCCTATCTCTCCAACCCGGAGGTTGTCCTTAAGTATCCATAATTATAGCCATAATTATAGGTCATCAAAGAACTGCAAAAACGGAGGGTCAGAACGAAGAGCAGCAAGTTCCCTGGCCCGTCGTGCAGAAGTAAGAGCCACTAAAAAGAATGTCTTCCAAGAGAGCAGTTGCAAACTTGAAGTGGCCATAGGCTCAAACGGGGGGCGCATGAGAGAATCCAGAACAGTGGTCAGTGACCATTGAGGAGTGGGTGTCCTCCATGGTGGGAAAACATTTTTGAGACCTTGGAGAAAACGCTTCACCAAGTCCTCATGGAAGGCAGTGCGGAGAGGTGAACGCGAACGAGCATTGGAGACCACAGCCGCAAGATGCGCTCTAACTGACGAATGGGAAAGGCCCGATTCGGCCAGGTGTAGAAGGTAGTCGAGGAGATCCTCAAGAGAGGCCATGCTAATAGTCTTGTCCCTGGCCTTTAGGTGGCCAGTAAACCGTCTGAACTTGGCCGAGTAGGACCGAGACGTGGACGGTCTGATGGCAGATTGCAGAATCCTATTTAGCCATGCCATCAGGTGCAAGCTCTGAAGGTCTGGGTGCAATATGCTGCCATCCTCCACGTGGATGAGGTCTGGTCTGTCGGGCAGCAACATCTACTCGGATGCGAGTTTCCTGAGTAGTGGAAACCATGGCTGCCTCGGCAAGGAAGTAGCTATAAGAATGGCTCGAGTCCTGTACAGTTGAAGAAATAGCAGCACTCTCTGTACGGGACAATAGTAAAGGTTGCTCTTACTCAAAAGCCAGTTGTATCCAACACTAGGGTTCAGTGCTCATCTCTGTTTCAAAGCCAAAGAGCCAGCGCTGTCTGCTTCTGCAGACGTTTCCGTGGTCATGTGGTAGGCATGACTAGACAACAGAGCGTTGGTATAGAAATGTAATTGCTAATTGCCAGGCGAGGCCGTCCACACATGCTCAGAGGCCCTCTTGATGTCCCAACATTCTGCAAGTGGCCCAAGCGAAGATTGCTTTCTTGGGTGGGTGGGGGGGGGGAGAGCAAGAAAACCAGGTCCTTTGGCTTGGCATTCAAACTTAAGAGTGCACGCACAGAGTGGGGGCATGCTCCGTACCACCATTCTCCCCCTCCCTCATCCTCCCCCCCCACTCCCAGCAGCTGGAGCCTCAGATCCAAAAGGGGGGGGGGGACGGGGAGGAGGAAATAAAACCCCAGACGCAGGCATGATTTTACACCGGAGTGCATGGAACGCTGTTTACCTACCCATTGAACTTGGCCCCTATTTATCTACTTGCCATTTCTTGCTTTCAAACTGCTAGGTTTGCAGGGACTGGGACAAAGACGGGCACTCATTCTGTCATGCAGTACTCGGGTAACGAACTGCTGCTACAGATGAGATGCCACAAGATAGAAAAAGCCGTGTCCCCCCTCCTTGTTCACCAAGCTGCTGTTGCTGCCACCTACTGGTTGTTCTAATAGAAATGCAAGAAAAATCTGTGTTTTTTTCTTCCAAATCAAGTGGTTTGAAAACCGTGAATTTTCAGTGTTTTTTATGGAACCATGTGGGACAGTTACAAAATGTGAAATTCATGGTTTTCCGGGGCATATGGCAACTCTATGTCCACGGGTACATGAATGCGTCCCCCGACGACCCCTTTCTACCCCCCCTCTAGAGCAGACCCTGCAGCATTTGCTGTTGAGGTCCGATGCGAAGAGGTCCATGGTCAGGATGCCCACCTGAGGCAGAGCTGACGGAACACGGATTCGTGGAGCTCCCATTCGTGACTGGATGCAGACCATCTGCTGAGGCTGTCTGCTATCGTGTTGTGTATACACCTGATGTGTAGTCCGATTGGTAGCACTCCCATAGAAGAATTGAGAGGTATAGCAGGGACTGAGAGCGGGTCCCTCCTTGCTTGTTCAAATAGGCCAGGGCTGTTGTGTTGTCAGATGCTATCTGAACTATGGATCCGAAGATCAGGGGCTTGAACGACTTGAGAGACTTCCAAATCACTAGTAACTCGAGGAAATTGATGTGGTGAGACCATTCACTGGTGGACCATGTGTCGTTGATGTGAAGAGACCCCAGGTGCACACCCCATCTGAGGTTGCTTGCATCCGTGGTGATCTGAAATGCTGGGGAAGAACGATTGAAGGTCTTTCCCATGGTGATGAAAGCTGGATCCATCCACCACAGAAGCTGTTCCCTCAACTCCGGAGTGGGGCAGAGATGCACTCGCGGGTTGTCTTGTAGTGGGTTGAAGGACGCCAGAAGCCAGGATTGTTGAGATCTGATTTTTTGCTTGGTGTGGAGGATGACTGCTGTGGTGTAGGCCATCAACCCCAAAAGCCTTTGGGCTTGACGAGCAGTCACCATCCAGTGGGAGCGAAAGATGGATACTACGGATAGCCTCGAGTCCGGTGGGAACGCTCTGCTGCAGATAAGAACATAAGAACAACCTTGCTGGAACAGGCCACAGCCCATCCAGCATTCTGTCTCACACAGTGGCTCACCATTTGTTTCAGGGCATTCCCAAGCGGATGCCTTCACCTGCTTAGCATTCCCTGGAAATGGCATTGAGAGATATCCTGCCTATCTCTCCAACCCGGAGGTTGTCCTTAGGTATCCATAATTATAGCCATTGATACCTTTGTCCTCCATTAACTTGCCTAATCCTTTCTTAAAGTTGTCAAGACTGACAGCTGTCACCACTTCTTCTGGCAGGGAGTTCCATAGACCAGTAATCCTCTGGGTGAAGAAGTACTTTCTCTTATGTGTTTGAGAACTAGTACCCAAAAGTTTCATCGAGTGCCCCCTAGTTCTAGTGTTGTGAGAAAGGGAAAACAGTTTTTACTTATCTACTTTGTCCACACCGTGCATTATTTTATAAACTTCAATCAGGTCACCTCTTAGATGCTGTCTTTCAAGAGTGAAGAGGCCCAACCGCTGCAGCCTCAGATCGTAAGGAAGGTGTTCCAGTCCCCTAATCATTCTGGTTGCCCTCCTCTGCACTTTTTCCAGCTCCATAATATCCTTCTGGAGGTATGGCGACCAGAACTGTACACAGTATTCCAGATGGGGCCTCACCATAGATTTATCAAGAGGCAAAATGACACTTGCTGACTTATTTTCTATACCCTTCCTAATGATCCCTAGCATTGAGTTTGCTTTTTTTCACTGCTGAGGCACACTGGGTTGACACCTTCATTGAGCTCTCGCCCACCAGGACACCAAGGTCCCTTTCCTGGTTTGTCACAGAGAGTTCATACCCCATTAGTTCAGATCCCTCTGGAGCTCCTCACAATCTCTCACAGTTTTCACTACCCTGTATAATTTGATGGAGTCAAGTGTGGCCCTAATGAAGTCCACCTTCTGGGGGGGGATGATCTTGGATTTCTTGAGGTTCAACCTCAGGCCGAGACTCTCCAGGAAGATGATCACAAAAGCAATGCCTCTTGTTGCTTGGTCGTGGGAAGAGGAACAGATCAACCAATCATCTATATACGGATAAACTGTGATCCCCTGTAGACATTAGTGGGCTGCCACTGGAGCCATACACTTCATGAATACTCTCAGTGCAGTGGACAGGCCAAATGGAAGACACGTGTACTGGAAGATCTCTTCCCCCATGCAGAAACGGAGGAACTTTCAATGTGATCAATGAATGGGGACGAGAAAGTATGCATCTTTCAGGTCTATGGTGGTGAACCAATCCCCTTCGTTGATGAGGGGAAAGATAGACAGAAAGGATACCATTTGAAACTTCTTCACCAGGATGTACCGATTGAGCTGGCGTAGTTCGAGGATTAGGCGGAGGCCCTAGTCCTTCTTGTCCACGAGGAAGTAGCGCGAATAAAAACCTTTGGCAGAGTGTGTTAACAGCACCGGTTCGATCGTGCCCTTTTGTAGGAGAGATGAAAGCTCCTCCTCGAGTTGCGGGGATGGATTCGTGTGACAGTCCTAATGGAGGGTGCATCTTGAGTTCCAATTTGTAACCATGGCCTACTATCTGAAGGACACAGCTGTCTGATGTGATGGAGGTCCAAACCGTGAGGAAGTTTCGAATCGGAAGGTAAGGAAGGTGGAGGGTGGGAGAGCCTACGGCCAGGGGCAGGTTAAACCTGCGGCTTCTGCCTCCGATCGGTACGCTTACCTGACTGCTGGTTTTGCGGCTGGTACCGGGGCTGACTGTACTGTTTCCTAGGCTTGTAGAACTGCTGCCTAGGCTGATCCGAAGGATGGAACTGTTGCCGTGTTTGTTGATCCTGTTTCTGACCAAAAGGCTGGAACAAGTGGTAGAACCCAGTACCGCCCAACCGAAGCTTGCTGGAGGTGGTAATATCCCTGTTGAGCATGTGATCTGTTCTGGAGGCAAAAAGTCCTTGGCCATCAAATGGCATCTCCTCGATGAGCTTCTTCGTGTCATCGGCAAAGTCTATGGATCGGAGCCACGAGTGGCGCCGGATCTGAATAGCTGCAGCAATGATTTTGGCCTCAGAGCCACAGATGTGTCTGGAGGTCCTGATCAGTTGCTGCACCAGGTGGATTCCCTCCTTACATAAGGTGTCCAATTCAGGGCGAAGCTCGGCTGGCAGCTTCTCCATGAAAGACTCCAGCTTCATCCAAAGCTTCACGTTATAGCCTCCCATGGCAGCCGAGTAGTTAGCAGCCCTGAGTGACAATGAGGAGTGGGTGTAAATGTGTCGACTGAGGGCATCAAGCTTCTTGCCTTCTTTGGAAGATGGAACCAGCACACTATTAATGGTGGTGCGCTGTTGTGAGGCACGGGCCACACGGGAATTCGGTGCATGTGGAGGTGCAGTGGAGGAAATCACCATCTTCCCCCAGCAACTTGTATATAGCGTTGACCCTGGTGGAGATGGTATGAGCCAAAACTGGCTTCTTCCACACTGCCTTGGCTGCATGGGCAACCGTCGGCAGGAAGGGGAGATGAACAGGGAGGATCTTCTTGGTATCTGCCAGCCCACAGACCTCATTGGTGAAGGGAGATGGAGGGGTTTCAGCCTTGATATTGAGGGTGGTACCCATCCAAGTGAGCTGCCCAGTCAATGTGTGCTGGTCCTCCGGCTGAGATCGATCTTTGCTCCGGATCTGATCATCGGGTGACTTGTCCGCATCCACCAGCGGAAGCTGATCCTCAATGGTAGGTGGGTGGAAGGCCTTGGGGTCCGAGTCAGACTAGTACAGCCTGGCTGAACTCGGAGCATCCCCGGACATCAGTGAAGGTAGAGGGGAAGCATTGATGACCTGTTCCACCCAACGCCTCTTGGAATGGGAAGGCCGAGTGGTGGCCTTCTGTTTAGGAGGGTGTGTCTGTTGATCTGACAGAGGCAGATAGGAGGCCGATGTACCCGAGTCCTGAGATGGCGGTTGAGAGGGGGGATTAGGTCATTTGGGGGTGTCAGCGGGGTGTCCTGGTGGGGCGGCAGGAGGCTGAACTCCGCCGTAGACTCCAGCACCAGCGAGGATTGGATAGACATTGCCATCAGGAAAATGGCCGTTGCCAGGGAGGGAGGTGGCGAAGGTCTGTTGGCCTTCGCAATTGGAGGCAGAAAAGAGTGGTGTTTCTTTGACTTCTTTTTCTCCTCTTTTTTCTTCTTTTTTAGAAACAACTCAGCCGTGGTGGGTTTCCGAGCTGAAGTAGTGGTGGAAGATGGAGAAAGAGATTCGGATTCCTGATGAGTACTCGACGGTTGAAGAGCCAGCGCGGTCACCATGAGATGAGCTTGCAGACTGTTTTTCCTGTTCTTTTGGGCAACTTTGGAGAACTTCTTACACGTCGGACAGGAGTGGACGGGATGATTCTTGCCCAAGCAAATAAGGCACTTGTCATAGCTGTCCGTATGGGGTATTTTGGAGCTGCAGGTATTTTGAATGCAGCGATGGTGGCCATCCAATGGAGCACCATGATATAGGGCATGAAAGAGCGGAGGAGGCCCAAGAGGGAGGGCCCTCGGGACGAAAAATTGAGCCTTACTGACTCTGGCATGGAATAAAAATTTTCTTCTCTACAGACAGAGAAAAATGGGTCGGAAAGGGGGCGAGCCTTCCCAGCCTAGGAAAAATTGTAAAAATAACCTTCAAAAATCAAAAACTCGCAAAAATTGGTAAGAGCTCTCAATTAGCTCCTGCTAGCACAGCGGAAAAAAGAGAACTGAGGGTAGAGGCGCAAAATGGCTCCAAGGGCGGGTGGAGATGGTGGGCGGTCCTACCACCAAATCTTATCCAATCAGCTTTACAGCTCCAAGATGGCTTTCGCGCAAGCGCAAAACCCATAGGTGTGGCTCCACAAACAACATGAAGGAGAACTCTCTTTTTCTTCCCAATCTAGACATCATGTTAGGACATAAGTCTTTGCCTAACTGGCTGGTCAGGATAATATTTATACTGTACTTGCATATCTGCTATGGTGCTCTAAGAGCATTGAGTATATGACAGAGAAGGTGAATTGTATTGTCTCATTAGCTTGCCAATACTGTGGATAAAAGGAAGGTTGCAACCACAGTTACTTCAGTTCTATGCTCAACTCTATGCTCGACAACCGCTTAAAGCCCACGGACTACTTGGAGCTCAACTACTGCTTGGGGCTTGGCTACAGTTTACTGCTTAGTGCTGAGCTCATTACTCTTGCTACATTTGCTACTTTGTTTTGCTACTGGACTATTTGCAATTGGACTGTAAATCTCCATTATTGTTAAAGACTGGTAAGGAGAAAAGAATCTTCTGCTTTGCTTTTGAAACATGATCTTGACTATCTCTGCTATTGCTGGGCTTGACTTTCAAAAGCTTTTGAACTTTGCTTTCGACCTTTGATTTTGCAACAAGTAAACAACTCTTCTCACTAAACAGAATATTTGTTTGGTTGCTGTGTTGTTGTTCATTACTCTCTCAGACGTTCGCTGACATGCCCTTGCAACACAAGGGTTTACTCTACATCCTAACACACCAACAACAACAACCCACTTGGGACCACTCCTTGCCTCTTGGCAATCTGCCACTTCACTTGCCATTTCTCCATCCATCTTGTCCGGGTTGGTCTTCTGTGCATGGCATAACTCTGCCTCTAAGTGTGAGATCTTGAACAAACAAGGCAAGCAAAAAGAGAAAGAGAATTAAATAAGAAACCATGGATTTTCCCACCAGGCCTCTGTCTTTCATCTGCACCTCTTTTAGATCCTACATACTTGCCTAATCTATTGGGTAGCATAATATACATTGTATATTTTGCTTTAAGAACACTGAATGTATGATGCTTGACTGCATTAACTCATTAGCTCTTGTACATTGTGTTTAAAAGCAAGGTGTTAATTTAATTTAATTTAATTTTCAGATTTCTATGCCGCCCACTCAGGCGAACCCCACTCAGGGCAGCTTACAACAAATTAAAAACCTATAAAACAGATTTTAAAAAACCAAGTCACCCACCAACCTACCCACCCACCTACCCCCACCCTATTCACATACCTGTCAAGCACGGCTCCGGACAATATGGGACCTGCGCAGAAGGTTTCTGCGCAGAACCCTTCTACGCATACGTAGAAACCTTCTGCGCATGCGTAGAATGGTTCTGTGCAGAAGGGGATGCACAGTAACTACTTTCCCCCACCGTCAAATTATGGGATGGCAACGGCTCCAGGCGGGAAAGTAAGAAAAGCGGCGCTGAATTACGGGAAATCCCAACCAATACTGGATACTTGACAGGTATGTATTCATAAAAAGAATAAAAAGGGATGCAAGAAATACAGAGGGAGGGATACTCTAGATTTAGCTCCTGTAGGTAAGGCAGTTTTTCTTGACAGGAATGTTGGAAAAATAACTATTAAAAACAAAATGTTAAAGTCTATGTGGGAAGTCTGGAATAAAGCGAAGAAAATATTAGCTCCAGATAACTCTCCAGTTATTGAAATAGATGAGTTGGCAAGTTTTCCAATTAAAATTTATAAGAGAATGAAAGCTGTGTTGATTGCTAATGATGTGTTTTTATTGAAGGATTGGCTACGAATTTGTAAAGATGAAACAAAAAGAGCAGAAATTTATACAGAATTGAGGTTGAATTGGCTTCAAATTGTAAGGCTAAATAAATGGAATGACCAATACTTGATGGATTTCAGGTTGGAAAGGAATAGGACGGTATTTGAAGAGCTGTTATGGAAAATTAGAAAAGGAGAATTGGGATTAAAAGGCATGGTGAGCAAGATTTATAAAATAATAAATTCTGTAAGTGACCCTCAAAAACCTTGAGGACAGTTTTGGAACAAGAGCTAAATGTGAAGATTCCTGAAACAAATTGGAAAGCTATTTGGAAGAGAAGGATTATGAAGAAAGTGTCAGTTAGAATCAAGGAACATAATTATAAAATACTGTGGAGATGGTACCTGACCCCAGTGAGATTGAATCAAATTGATAAAACCAAGAATAATTTATGTTGGAGATGTAAGAACATGGTAGGAACCTATATGCATATGTGGTAGCATTGTAAAGTGATTAAGGAGTTTTGGGGGAAATCAGAAAATAAATTTTTGAAATAATAGGTAAGAGAATTGAGTTGGGACCAGGTACCATCATGCTGATAAATCTTGAGGATATTATTTTTGATAAAGATAAAAAAGAGTTGGTATCATTTATGTTGATGACAGGAAAACAATGTATTGCAAGGAAGTGGAAAAGTGACAGGAATATTAAATTAGAGGAATGGTTTGAGGAAATGTGGCAACTGGCTCTGAACGACAAATTGAAATGGGAATTGAATAAAAAGAAAATTTGTTGCTTCGCAAGCTTACGAAACTACTGTCTTTGTTTTACTTGCCTATCGAACTTTGCATACTTGGACTGTAAATATCTGATACCGAACTGACCAGTAACAAAGGAGAAGTTATCCTGTTTGCTTTTGTGACTTTGCTGTAAATACTTTATAATACCCTGAACTTTATTTTGCACATCAAGTAAACAGAAGCATATCTACTTGTTTTGCCTACTGTGTTTACCAAGTGTGTCCTCAGGCTCCTGCTGGTGCTGCTTTCTACCCGAGGGCTTGCTCTGCACCACTTAACAACCTCTACTGGTTTCCTGCAGCTCATGACATGCTATGTCAGCTCAACAAGCCAACCAACGGCATTTGTATGTGAGGTCTAACAGCAAAAAAGCTGCTTCTGTTTCTTCTGTGTCTAGGCCAGACGTGAAACTGCCAAGACGAAGGCAACTTTTGGTGAGTTCATTCTATAGTTCCTTTCACCAGATGACCTAGTGTGAGAAAGATTAGCCGGCACCACAAGGTGGCCGTTGCCCGGGGTATGCCCGACTGTGGTTCAAACAATGCCACAATCTTCGAGGAGGCTCTTTCTGTGTACCCCAACAAGCAGCTCAAATGCCAGCACAAGTTAAAACAAGTTCGCCTTCCAGCTGTGTGACAGCATCTGAGGCAGTCACATAGCTGCCCCTAAGCAGAGGTCACAGGGTTACTTTTATGGACTACAAAGCATCACTCCAGATAACAGGGTGAGTGGGAAATGTAATCTCAAGAAGGCACTTTTCCAAGCCTCTGTCATCAGCTGTAATGCATGAATGTGGAGAGATACAGAATCCGGCTCATTTCCTGTTCTGCTGATAAGTGCCAGAAATGTGCACACCAATCAGGACTTGCAAGTATGTCCATGTTATCCTACTATGGTAATAGAGTAGATCCTACTGTCAGCAACTCAAAGCCGAGCGTCAGGCGGCGGTTAACTAACCTGACAACCCTGAGGACTAGCGGCCTTGGTGAAGTCCACAGGGAAGGGTGAGGGTCCCCAAATGAATTAAATCCCACTTGAATCCATCTTGATGGAGGGCAACAGCTTCTTCCATCCTGACCTGGGGATGATGATGAGGACTTTGTGTGCCAAAAGGGCTCAGAACTAGAAAGGGACTCATGGAACTGGATCAGGTATGGGGGTTATGCAGCAGTTCAGAAGGCAGATGAAAGGCCACTGCATTATACAGTAAAACCCCAGATTACAACAGCCTCAGTTTAACTTTGCTGCAGTTTACAATAGCAAATCCTATGGAAATGCCGTCCCAAATTTTCAATTCAGGATCTTTTTTTTCCACTGCATCAGTACAAATGTTTTGGTTTACAATTTTTTTTTGTTACAACGGAGGCTGTTGCAACGGACCTCCATCATAACCCGGGGTTTTACTGTATTTGCAGGAAAAGTCTTCATGTCTAATCAGCAATATTCGGAATTGGATATGACACAAGAAGAATCAGGACTTAAGTTTGCTCAATGACAGAGCCAAGAATGTGGCTTCATTTGGGCAGTCCAGGGTTTGATCAGGACATGAAAGAAGCAGCAGCAGCTATAATGTACCCACATCTCGGTTCATGCCTATGGACACCAAAGCATCAAGCAACTTGCATTTGGAAGCCGTGGTCCCCCAAAAGGGCCTCTCCAAACCTTGACACCAGAGTGTAGAAGAAGCCTAGTAGGGCGACCTGGTCCTGAGAAAGTGGGGAAGGGGAAGGCCAGGATCTCCGTTACCTTTCTCTGCAGACCGTCCACCTGGCGCTCAAGCTGTTCCTGCTCAGTCCACCTTTGGCTCTGCATCTCTCCCAGATGCAACTCCAGCACCTCATTCCACTCCACCAGGTCTTCATGTTCATGTTCTGGTGCGTGAAGCTTAGGGCACAGCTGCGAGGGTCGGCACTGGATGCTTTCCGTGACCTGGTAGCATCTGGATTGACAGAAGCAGCAGGTTGAGGGTGAATTTTTCAAGAAAATGAAACCAAAGGTCTAGAACTCCCAACCTCCAACTCTACTTGATTAACTGTCTTTTCCACTATAATAATAATTTAGTGTCAGAAATTATTCTGGGTTGAAAGGATTTTTGAGGAAGAAACTCCACTCAGGGGATGCCCGAATGAGGCTCCTTTCATGTCCCCAAGAGCTGGGATAGAGAGGGGCGCTCAATCCGTCATGCAGTACCCAGGTCTCGAACTGTCAACTTGCCAACCTTCCATCTAACAAGGTGAGCTTCTTAACCAGTGAGCCACCACAGCCCCCTTATTATCTAAATAAGTTCCTGGGCCTTTCCATTTCAGAATCCAGATACAGGGCCAACGTGACTGATATCTCCTCCAAATAAAAACGAATACAACCACAATTATAACAACAGCGACTACAACAGCAGTAACAGCAGTAACTACAGCAACAGCAGTAATGACAGCAATAGTAGCATCCACAGCAGGAGGTGCCGCAGCATTAGGTGCCATTAAAAATACCTAAGGATACAAAGGGACCCAAGAGTGAATTTGAATTGATGTGTGAAAGGTTTGAAAAAATTGAGGCTTTAATTAAAGCTGGGCATCAGGATTCACATAAACAGATGGTGGATATGATAGACAAATTTGATAAAAGATTTGATGAATTGAAAAAAGGGCAAGTTGTCTTAAAAAAAGATCAGGCAGAAATTAAAAAAGAACAAAAAGAGCTCAAGACAGAGGTGAAAAGGATGAAGGAGAAAGAGAAGGCAAGAGATACGAAGGTGGACTCACTGGAAAAGTGTGTTGCAATGATGGAAGAACAAATGAGATGCCCAAATATTGTAATCTGAGAAAACTCTGGATTTGTTAAGAGATAGGATATTAGAATGGCTGACGGAATACAGTTACGCCCCAAAGAATATTGTAAGTATGTACCGTCTTGGACAGAAGAGGGGCAGAACGGGTCCCAGGAATATTTTGGTAAAGTTTGCTTGTGTGGTGGATAAAATGAGATTAATGTCTCATATCAAACAAACGGGTCCATCAACTTTGAAGATTGATGGTGCAGATGTTGAGGTCTATAATGATATAGCGGTTGAGGAAAGAATTTGGCAACAAATGATGAAACCGGTAACAAAGCGTTTGATTTACAAAGGCATTAAATATAATTGAAAATTCCCAAGACAGCTAATTTTTTTGGCACAGACAGAGGATTTGCAGTGAGAGAGGGCGCCTTTGTACTGGATATACTGGTGAAGGCAAAATTATTGGAGAATAGCACCAAAGAATGGGAAACTTTAAAGGATGAGCTGATAATGTCTGGAGGATTACGATTTGGAGGAAATGATGATGATGACAGTGTGCCCGAGGGAGCAGAAGGAGGAGGTTAAGTAGTTCAAATGCAGCTAAGAGAGTTTACCAATGCTCCGTTTCCATCTGATGCACTTTCCCCCCTCCCCTCTTTGAATATTGAAGGCCTCTTTTTCTCGCAGAAAGTGGGGAGGGTAAATAAGCTTTTTATATGTTTTGCTATTATTTTAAGTATGTATGTCAGGGATTAGGGATTTCTAGACTATTTTTGTGCATGCCTTCAGGGGGACGTGGCTGTTGTAGAAGTAGAGAGGTAACAGATAAAGAATGAAGAATGTGAAGGTAGTATCTTGGAATGTGAAGGGTACTGGATGTCAGATTAAGAGAAGAAGAATAGAAGCAGCACTTAGGAAAGAAAAACCCGATATAGTCTTTTTACAGTAAACACATCAAAAGTCAGGAGAAGTCAATAGGTTATTTTTAGGCTGGACCAAGATTTATGAAAAAGCATATGGATTATCAAAGTCAAGAAGAGTAGCAATTCTTATTTCAACCAGATTGGATTTTGTAATAACCAAGAGCATTTCTAACCCGGAGGGAAAATACTTGATAATCAAATTGATGATGAGGAGATAATGCTGGTAAATATTTATGCGCCTAACAAGCATCAAGAAACCTTTTTAGATAAAGTGTATGATATCTTGGAAGGAGAAAGATGTTCAAAGATGATTGTAGCAGGGGATTTCAATTTAATAAGATCAGCAATTGATTGTACCAATATGGCTAGGTGCAGTAAAGGGTCAAAAACACAGATTATAGATAAGTGGATGTCAGCTTTAGTACTGAAATATATGTGGAGAGAACTCCATGGAATGGAAAGGGCATATACTTTTTTCTCCCAGGTACATAATACATATTCAAGGATTGATTATATATTTGTATCAGAGAACCTGATTAGAAATTTGGAAGAGATTGAAATTGGGATATTTAAAGGATTGGATCATGCTAGAGTGATGCTAGATTGAGAATAGAAGGAGAAAAGGATGCAAGGAAAAATTGGAGATACGATGCCAGTCTATTTAGGAATCTCAAGAGTAGAGAACAGATCATTGAAAAGTGGGAAGAAAGTTGGAAATGGAATGAGAGACGTAAGCTATAATACGGTGTGGGATACTATGAAGGTGATTTTTAGGGGAGAAAGTATTAAGTTATTTAGTATTAAATTAGACAGGTTAAGGCAAAACAAAACAAAATTGAACAGGAAATAAGGAGGTTACAAGAGGAGCATGCAAAGACAAAGAGTAGAAAGATATATGATAGTGTGCAGAAACTGAAAAAGGAACTGGTGGGGAAAGATATTGAAAAGGTGAAAAGAAACCTGATATATTTAAAGAGAGAATATTTTGAATATAGTAACAAGAATTCGAGGCTATTAGCAAGGATGGCTAAAGAAAAAAGAAAGAAAAGATCAGATTTTTGATATATAAAGGGGGAACCAGGTGCAACAGAACAAAACATAAAATTAAAATAGTTAATGAGTTCTACCAGGAGTTATACTCAGAAAAAGAAGTAAATATAGAAAGATTAAGAGAATATTTGGGAAAACATAAAGGGCAACATTTAAATCAGAAGCATAAGGATATAATGGAAGATAGAATAACCAAAAAAAGAAATTAAAGATGTAATTGCAAAATTGAAGATAGGTAAATTACCAGGTGAGGATGGTTTATCCTCAGATTTTTATAAGGAATTTAAAGATATAGTTACCCAGAGACTGGAATTTTTTTAAAATTATATATTGGATGGAGGAATAATTCCAACTTCTAGGTTCAGATCAGTGATTGCACTAATTCCTAAACCTGGAAAAGACCCAAAAAAATTGAATCTTACAGGCCTATATCTTTACCTATAAGGAGGGACGTTAACCATTGGAATCCAGCAAACACACCCACACCCGTCCATACTATCCCGTACCGAGCCGCCCGCACTTGCCTTTACCTCGTCCGACCATCATCGCAAGGGTCCGGCAGTTGCAAGTGGGGCAACTGCCCCACAAACGCAAACAAAACAAATCAACTTCAAGTTCCAGCGTCCTCCGCGCCGTGCCATCCCTCAGCCAATCAGGCTGACAGGTGAGAGCAAGGAGAACGTTGGGAAAGCCGGCACACCCAATACAAAATGAGCCACGGAAAAAAAGCTGCTGCACGAACGCAAACAAAAGAAAGACAACTTCAAATCCCAGTGTCCTCCGCGCCGTGACCACTTCAGCCAATCAGGCTGAAGGGCACGAGCGCATAGAACATTGGAAAAGCCAGTGCATGAAAAATAAAATAAAATAACTCCTCACGCAATGGGAGCGCAAGGCCACCGCAGGCAGACGCAGTGCCTCACGGCCTCGCTAACCCAAACATCCAAAAACCATGGCAAGACAACCGCCGGCCTTCTTTCTTGGAGCAACAGGGAGAAGAGGGACTCCCTCTCCTCCCCGCTACCCCACCGAAGACATGGTGAGACCACCGCCGCCCTCAAGGTAAGTTGAGGCGGGGGGAAACCAGCAGCAGGCAGCACTTTGTCAGGGGAAGCACACTCCCTGGCGAATGACTGGTTGCTGCATTTGTACTACCCACATCACTGTTTCGAAAACTAGCACGAAACAGTGGTGGAGGTAATAGAAAAGCAGCAGCCAGCAATCCACAAGGAAGAGCACCACCCCTTATGGATTGTTGCCTGCCAATCTCCCGTTAGGTAAGCCAGGGGAAAAGGAGGCCGAGAGGAGAGAACCATCGTGAAACAGATAGCTCTTCTCTGCCTCCTTCTCCCCTGACCAACCTAACGAACCTTACCAGATGAAGAGCGAGCTGACTGCTGGCTCTTCATTTTCCCCATCACTGCATCGAAACCTAATTTCGAAAAAGCAATGGAGAAAAGAGGAAAAGACAGACAGGCTGTTCTTCACCCCACAAAACACAACCACAACAAAACAAAAACAGTTTAACATAAGGCCAACCATCAAAAATAAAAAACATAAATAAATAAACAAATAATTCAAATAAACCCAGTAAACAACAAAACAATAAACAACAGACTCAACAAAAAACACCCGAAATACCAAAGGCTAACGAAAAACCATGAAAACTCACTAAAAATACCTATCTGCAACATGAAAATACCTAACTCAACAAACAATAATAACACAAATTTAAAAAATAAATACGGGAAAAATAAAAAATAAATAAATAACAACCAGAAATATCCAAAACAATAAAACACATCTAAAATCCAGAATAAATACAAAGGAACAAGCAAAAACACATTGGGGGGTTTAAGTAGAAACTCTCTACTTAACCCCCTGGCCCAGCACCCCAAAATCAAAACAAAATAAAAATAGATTATAATAAATCAAGAACACTTACGAAAGACGTCCTCCCTCCATGCCTCCGCAACAGAACTGAAGAAAGAAAGACAATCACAGTACTCTTAATCACAGCCCCACCTAAATGCCAGAAGAGTATAAAACAGTAAAAAAATATTTTAAAAATCCTAATAAAATAAATAAAATAAAAAATTCAAATAAATTCAAAAACCACAAATTCAAATCACCACCACCCAAACCAACCCTAACCAAAAAAAAACACAAAAAATACTACCCGGCAAGGCAGGGCAAAATATGCTAGTCTTTAATAAACCAAGATGCTAAGATATTTACTAGCAAATAGGTTAAATAGTTTTATGGGAAACTATATAAATATGGATCAAGTCAGCTTTTAAAAAGGGAGACACATGGCAGATTTAACGAGGAGAGCACTTGATTTATTGGATATTGCTGTACGAAATAGGGAGAAGTTAGGATTACTGTCATTGGACATTTTTAAAGCGTTTGATTCGATTCAGTGGGTAACAATTAATGAAATAATATCTTTTCATGGATTCGGATCAAAGTTTTAAAAAATTATAGAGCAATTATATCAGCAGGGAACAGCAAAGGTTAAAGTAAATAATGCCTATACAGAAGATATAAGACTTGAAGCCGGAACTAGGCAGGGGTGTCCACTATCTCCAATTTTATTTATAATGTCAATGGAATTACTTGCAACAGTTATTAGACATGATAATAATATAGAAGGATTGGTGGGAAATAAAATAAGCTTGTATGTGGATGATACATTGGTGATCATGAAACAGGAGCATTTAAGGGACTTTGAGGATATGACGGGGCTAAGAATAAATTGGGAGAAATCTGAAATGATAACATGTAATATAAAGAGGAACAACTGAGGATATTAGAAAAATTTAAAATTCAGATTAAAGATAGTTTATAATATTTGGGGGTTAATATTACAAACAAATTGGAGAACATCAAAAAATTAAATTATGACAAACAGAAGAAATTGATTAAAGATCAAATTAGCCAATATAAGAAATTGAAATTGTTGTGGTTTGATAGGGTGGCATTGTGTAAGATGATGTTGCTACAAAAAATGAATTTTTTGTTTGACGTCCTGCCAATTCAATTTAAGGATAAAGAGAATTATAAAGAATTATCAAAACCTCTGCAACGGTGGAAGCAAACTGAAAATCTCAAAATGTTTGTGGCATTTGCCGCAAAAAGAAGGTGGACTAGGAATGCCAAATCTTAAAAATTATTATAGAGCATTTCAGATTAAAAATATTGTCAAGATCCTGATGAAAGAAAAGGTGATTTGGGAGGATATAGAGTTAGAGGAATTTGCAGATATAGGTAAGGCAGCTTTTTTAGATAGGAATATTGGAAAAGTCAGTATTAAGAATAATATGTTAAAGACACTGTGGGATGTGTGGGGAAAAAAACTAGAAAAGATTAGCCCCTGATATATCCCTAATAATTGAGGTTGAGGATATTCGAAGTTTTCCGATCAAAATTGATAAGAGGATGAGATCTGTGTTGACAAGAATTGATGCGTACCTGTTCACGGACTGGATACAAATCTGTAAGGATGAAATGAAAAAAGCAGGAATATATGCAGAAATGAAGCTAAACTGGTTGCAGATACTGTAATAAGATTAAATAAATGGAACCATTCTGCGCAGGTCACTTCTACACATGCGTAGAAGGGTTCTACACATGCGTAGAAAGGACCTGCGCAGAAGAGATGCGCAGTAACTACTTTCCCCCGCTGCCAAATTACGGGGTAGCGTCGGCTCCGGGTGGGAAATGAACAAAAGCAGCACAAAATTACGGGGAAATCCCAGCGAGGAGAACAAATAGGTCAATCTTAGAAGAAATTAACCCTGACTGCTCATTGGAAGGTCAAATAGTAAAGATGAAGCTAAAGTACTTTGGACATCAAATGAGAAGGGAGGATTCACTTGAGAAGGCCTTGATGCTGGGAAAGGTGGAGGGCAAAAGAAGAAGGGGAAGGCCAAGGATGAGATGGCTAGATGGTATTGTGGACACAATGGGCACAGAGCTGGGAGGGCTGAGGGGGATGGTGGAGGACAGAGGCGCCTGGAGGAAAATGGTCCATGGGGTCGCAAAGGGTCGGAGTCGACTGTGCGACTGAACAACAACAAAACCCGTCCATTACAGGGTACTTGACAGGTATGGTGTATTGCTATGTATTTTTGCAAAAAAATTAATAAAAAATATAAAAACATTAAAACGAATACCTGCACACAGAAAGCCAGCTACCAGGATGAAGCAGCCTATCCTAGCGCTCTCCTTCATCAGCTAGTTCAGTGATGGCAAACCTTGGTGCTCTAGCTGTTCTTGGACTTCAGTTCCCAGAAGCCCAAGTCTCTGTGAATCCACATGAATGGGTGTACTTGCACATACACAAACAAAGCAACTGTTTACTAATCTTTCTAAAGCAATGTAAGCAAATAACTATTTTGTTATATTTCAAAACATGTGTGGACAATTTAATTGCTGGGCTAGAGTGGGGAGTGTAGTGCTTGGAGAACTTGCAAACTATAAGTAAAACTATTTGTAAAGCTGTCCTGTCTACTGATGTATATAAAAAACACCCTTAACAACAATGATATCAAGCAAGAAGATCTCTGTGCCAGAAATGAAGATAGGGAATTGCAAAGGACATGCTTTCCCCCTATACTGGCTTTGTGTTACCTTGGATGCAGGGTCTGGATCTTTTCATGATCTCCGGCAGCTTCGGCTAAAGAGTCTCCTTCTTCAGCTTCCACCTCTGCTGTCTCTGTCTGCAACAACAACCACAAAACAC
This sequence comes from Bradypodion ventrale, assembly GCA_035047345.1. Taxonomy (NCBI): domain Eukaryota; kingdom Metazoa; phylum Chordata; class Lepidosauria; order Squamata; family Chamaeleonidae; genus Bradypodion; species Bradypodion ventrale. The sequence continues at coordinate 11,540,750 of JAWDJE010000017.1, read as the reverse complement.
TGAGCAAGACTGGAACCTGCCTTGGACTGTGTCTATCTCATTTTGTTGAAGGAGTGCTAAGAGCGGCAATGCAGGATTTCTCCCAGCCCCATGGGTGGGGCCAAGACAGGGACCTATTCTACCTAAAGCAGTGGTCCCCAACTTTTTTCTGGCCATGCCCACCAATGCATCTCTAAAATCCTGATGCCCCCCTCCACCCCGTGACATATAATTCTTACTACTACTACTACTACTACTACTACTACTACTACTACTACTACTACTACTACTACTACTACTACTACTACTACAATAGATCATTTGATCAGTGGCTGCAGCAAAATTTCACAGACTGATTATTTGCAACGCCATAACAGAGTTGCAAAAATTATCCATTGGAAGCTTTGCGAGAAGTTTCGATTTGAAAGCAATAAAAATCATTGGGAACATCAAGTAGAGAAAGGTTTAAAGAATGAGAGAGTGAAGATCCTGTGGGACTTTAATATTCAAACAGATAGACATCTGCTTCACAACACACCTGATATAACTGTTGTGGAGGAGAAGAAGGTCTGGTTTATTAAGATTGCTATACCAGGAAATGAAAGAATGGAAGACAAACAACTGGAGAAAATCACAAAATATCTTGATTTGCAAATTGAAGTCGAGCGTCTATGGCGGAATAAATCTATTGTTGTTCCCATTGTGATCGGAGCCCTTGGAGCAATACCTAAAGGACTCCCTAGATATTTGGAAATTTTGGACATCCTAACTCTCCCAAAATACTCAGACGTTACCTTAACAGCTCTTAGGTCCTTGGGCTTGAACTGCTAATTTTATTCCAGTGAACCAAATGGTTGATTTGAACAACAACAACAACAACAACAACAACAACAACTTCATGTCAGAAATTATTCCGTGTTAACACCCCCAGCCGGGGGGTGAGGAGGAGAGCCAGCCAGCCGGGAGAGCGAGCGGCGGAAGGGCCAGCCGCGCCGCTGCCGGGCAACCACCCCCAGCCGGGGGGTGAGGAGGAGAGCCAGCCAGTCGGGAGAGCGAGCGGCGGAAGGGCCAGCCGCGCCGCCGCCGGGCAACCACCCCCAGCCGGGGGGTGAGGAGGAGAGCCAGCCAGCCGGGAGAGCGAGCGAGCGAGCGAGCGGCGGAAGGGCCAGCCGCGGCCGACGCCGAGCTACCACTCCCAGCCGGGGGGTGAAGAGGAGAGCCAGCCAGCCGGGCGAGCGGCGGAAGGGCCAGCCGTGGACGCCGCCGGGCAACCACCCACAGCCGGGGGGGAGAGGAGGAGAGCCGGTTGAGCAGCGGAAAGGCCAAGAGAAGACCAACTGAAAGACGGGAAGAGGGCAGAGGAGGAAAAGCAAGGGGAGAGACTCAGAGCCCCAGGCAAAGGATAAGTACCTGATATGCAGATGTAGAAGACTTAACATAGAAACTGACATAGAGACTTTATACTAACTAAATACAGAAATTGACATAGAGACTGTATATAAAGTATGATAATATGCATGATAATATGTTGTCTAAAATGTTTTAAACTTCTAAAAACTGTGATAAAATGTATGAGGAGGGAAAAATGGCGTAGACACCGGCAAACCACGCCACAAAGCTTGCCAAGAGAACCCTATTGACCAAAACAAAAGGCAAAACAAAAGGGCAGGCTAGGTGATACAGGATGCTTAACACCACAGAGGGGAGAAAGGGGAGGGACAGGAAGGGGGAGGGGAAATGCAATGTTGTAAGGAGCAATACTGCATAGGGACATGGAATGTGAGATCAATGAACCAAGGTAAACTGGAAGTGGTAAAAAATGAGATGGAAAGAATAAGCATTGACATCTTAGGCATCAGTGAGCTCAAATGGACAGGGATGGGTGAATTCAGCTCTGGAAACCATCATATCTACTACTGTGGGCAAGAAAACCTTAGAAGAAATGGAGTAGCCATAATTGTCAATAAAAGAGTGAGAAAAGCAGTAATGGGATACAATCTCAAAAATGACAGAATGATGTCAGTCAGATTCCAAGGCAAACCTTTCAATGTCACTGTGATCCAAATATACGCACCAACCACGGGTGCAGATGAAGCCACAATGGACCAGTTCTATGAGGACTTACAACACCTCATAGAACAGACACCAAGAAATGATGTCCAAATTATATTAGGAGACTGGAATGCCAAAGTAGGAAATCAAAAAGTGGAGGGAATAACAGGCAAATTTGGTCTTGGAACACAGAATGAAGCAGGGCAAAGATTGATAAAGTTCTGCCAAGAGAACACACTGGTCATAGCAAACACTCTCAGCAACACAAGAGGCGACTTTACACATGGACATCACCAGATGGCCAACACCGAAACCAGATTGACTACATACTCTGCAGCCAAAGATGGAGAACCTCCATACAGTCAGCAAAAACAAGACCTGGAGCAGACTGCGGCTCAGATCACAACCTACTGATTGCAAAATTCAGGCTTAGACTAAAGAAAATAGGGAAAACACGGAGACCAGAAAGATATCACCTAGACAGCATCCCTAAAGAATACGCGGTGGAGGTGATGAACAGATTTAATGGCTTAGACTCGGTAGACAGAGTACCAGAAGAATTATGGACGGAGATGAGGGACATCATGCAGGAAGCAGCAAAGAAAATCATACCAAAAGAAAAGAAGAGTAAGAAAGCAAAGTGGTTGTCTGATGAGGCTCTTAAAATAGCAGAGGAAAGAAGGAACGCCAAAGTCAAAGGAGAAAGGAAAAACTACAATCATTTGAACACAGAATTTCAAAGAAAAGCAAGGAGAGATAAGGAAAACTACCTAAAAGAACAGTGCAGAGAAATGGAGGAAAACAACAAAAGAGGCAGAACCAGAGATCTCTTCAAAAAAATCGGCGAAATCAAGGGAACATTTAAAGCAAAAATGACCATGATGGGGGACAAAGACGGAAAGGAGCTAGCTGATGCAGAAGAAATTAAGAAAAGATGGAAAGAGTACACAGAGGAACTTTACAAAAAGGACCTCAACACTCCTGACAATCACAATGATGAAGAAATTTAACTTGAGCCAGACATCCTGGAGAGCGAAGTCATAAAGGCCCTAAAGAGCACTGCAAACAACAAAGCTAGTGGAGATGATGGTATCCCAGTTGAATTCTTCAAAGCGCTAAAAGATGACGGCATCAAATTACTGCATTCAATATGCCAGCAGATTTGGAAAACAAAACAGTGGCCACAGGATTGGAAAAGATCAGTATACGTCCCAATCCCAAAAAAGGGCAATGCCAAAGAATGTTCAAATTATCGAACAATCGCGCTCATCCCACATGCCAGCAAGGTGATGCTCAAGATAATACAGAATAGACTTCAGCAGCATGTGGAGAGAGAATTACCAGAGGTGCAGGCTGGTTTCAGAAGAGGCAGGGGGACTAGAGACCACATTGCCAACATACGCTGGATCATGGAGAAAACAAAGGAATACCAGAAACAAGTTTACTTTTGTTTTATTGACTACACTAAGGCATTTGACTGTGTGGACCACAACAAGATGTGGCAAGTAATTAAAGAGATGGGAATACCAGAGCATCTCATATGCCTCCTGAGAAATCTGTACATGAACCAAGAAGCAACAGTTAGGACAGAACACGGAATGACAGAGTGGTTTGGAATAGGAAAAGGAGTAAGACAAGGCTGCATTTTGTCACCATGCTTATTCAACCTATACACAGAGCACATAATGCGCAGTGCAGGGATGGAGGAATCACAATATGGGATTAAAATCGCTGGGAGAAACATCAACAATCTGAGATATGCAGACGATACCACCCTAATGGCAGAAAGTGAGGAAGACCTAAAGAATCTCTTGATTGGGCTGAAGGAGGAAAGTGCAAAAGCTGGCTTGAGTCTCAATATCAAGAAAACCAAGATAATGGCAACAGGCCCCATCAGTTCCTGGAAAATAGACGGGGAAGAAGTAGAAGCAGTGACAGATTTTACTTTCTTAGGATCAAAGATCACTGCAGATGGGGATTGTAGCCATGAAATAAAAAGGCGACTGATTCTTGGGAGACAAGCGATGAGAAACCTGGGGAACATAGTGAAACGCAGAGACATCACATTGCAAACAAAAATTAGAATAGTCAAAGCAATGGTTTTCCCAGTAGTAATGTACGGATGTGAGAGCTGGACAATTAGGAAGGCTGGACGTAGAAGAATAGATGCCTTTGAAATGTGGTGTTGGAGGAGGGTTTTGAGAGTCCCCTGGACAGCGAGGAGAACAAATAGATCAATCCTAGAAGAAATTAACCCTGACTGCTCATTGGAAGGTCAAATAGTAAAGATGAAGCTAAAGTACTTTGGACATCAAATGAGAAGGGAGGATTTACTTGAGAAGGCATTGATGTTGGGAAAGGTGGAGGGCAAAAGAAGAAGGGGGAGGCCAAGGATGAGATGGCTAGATGGTATTGTAGACACAATGGGCACAGAGCTGGGAGGACTGAGGGGGATGGTGGAGGACAGAGGCGCCTGGAGAACAATGGTCCATGGAGTCGCAAAGGGTCGGAGTCGACTGTGCGACTGAACAACAACAAAAGGATTTTTATGGGAGAAATTCAGGGGATGCCTGAATGAGGCTCCTTTCATGTCCCCCAAGAGCTGGGACAGAGACAGGCACTCAAACTGTCATGCAGTAAGTGGGTCTCGAGCTGCTGACTTGCCAGCCTCCCAGCTAACAAGGCGAGCTTCTTAACCACTGAGCCACTGCGACCCCTTTATACTTATTATTCAAAAAGTGAACTATTTGCGTGGGGGAAGCCTAAAAGGCCATTCACTGTTCGTAACTCATTCTCGAATTGCCCCCCTTAAAAATCAAATTGCCCCCCTGTGGGCTGTATGCCCCACATTGGGAACCATAGTGCTAGAGGAAGAGCAAGCCTTGTTTTCTTGTGTTCACGTGTGGAAGTGGCTTTAATGCTTTGGAAATCCATCTCTCCCTCTCCATTTCCAGTTGGCCCCAGGGCTCATTTGGTGAAAAAAAAGGGTGCGTTTCCACCCATATTATTGATTGCAGGAGGAGGACAGGAAATCCATATTGACTGCCTCACTCTTGTTGCAGTACGCACACACTCATCCCACACACATATATGTATAGACCCGAGTTGGAAACATTATACAGTAGTCAGTTTAAATCTCCTCTTCCTCCTCTTCTTCTTCCTCCTCCTTTACCTTTACCTTTTCCTTCTCCCGTATCCAGATCCGAAAACTGGCAATCCTCATGGCGATCAGCTGTTTAAGCAAAACCTGCTATATCTGGTTGAACTGCTGTACATTTTCTAAATTAGCTTGACAGAAAGTCCTTAGCTCAGAATCACCCAGAAGTATTTTGGCCAAGCAGGGAATGTCTCTTAGATCCAGTTCTGTCCACCACCACCTCCCCACATTGGCTGTTTTTACAGAAAAAGGGGACTACACACCTGTAAGAAACAGCCTTCCAGCTCTCCAGTTTCACCCGTTTCTGTGACTAAGCACCTTGGGTCTTCCTCAGCCGACTTGGAAATCTCTTCATTGGGACTCTCAACCTTGAAAAGCCCACAAAAAGCAATAAACCAAGCACTTTCTCATAATATTCTATTGTCCACAATAGAACGAGGGTGACATTAAGATTGATCTGTATAGTCAAACCTTTACACAAGAATTTAATTCGTTCCATGAGGTTAGTTGTATCTCGAAAAATTCTTATCTTGAATTTCCCATAGGAATGCATTGAATTTCGTATCTCGAAAAAAATCCTATCAAAAATTTATATCTCAAACCTGATTTCCCCCCCCCTCAGATTTTCAGATGTATCTCAAGTTTTTCTTAAGTCAAACCAGTCTTATCGCGAGGTTTGACTGTACTTCTTGCGGACGTGGATGGCTGAGTTTCCAAATGTGGATTGCTTCAAACTAGCAGTGATGGCAAACCTTTTAGAGACCGAGTGCCCAAACTGCAACCCCAAACCCAGTTATTTTTCTCAAAGTGCCAACACAGCAACGGGGGAGGAAGGGAATACTCCCATTGGGCTGCTGGGCAGATGGGTGGGGTGAACTCTATGCTGGGAGGAAGCACTCCCCTTGGGCTGCTGGGCAGAGGCATGGGACAAACTCTGTGCTGGGGGAGGGAGGAAGCACTCCCATTGGGCTGCTGGGCCATACATGTCAACCCGCGGCTCCGGAAAAACGGGACCTGCGCACATCGCTTGTGTGCAGGTCGCTTTCCACACATGCGTGGAAGCGCTACGCCGCTTGCGTAGGGGCTGCACAAGCAGCGCAGCTCTTCCGCGCATGCGCGGAAAGAGTTTCCCCCCGCTGCCAAATTACGGGGTTTTGGAAGCGCGGGGCGGGTTATGACGTCAATCGACGTCAAATTACGGGGTTTTTCCCAGCCAAATCGGGAAGGTTGACAGGTATGTGCTGGGCAGAGGTGCTAAATGAACTCTGTGCTGAGGGGAGGAAGCTCTCCCAGTGGTCTGCTGGGCAGAGGGGCAGGGTGAACTCTTTGCTGGGGGGAGGGAGGAAGTTCTCGCATTGGTCTGCTAGGCAGAGGGGTGAGGCGAACTCTGTGCTGAGGGAGGAAGTGCTCCCATTGGGCTGCTGGGCAGAGGAGCGGGGCAAAATCCCTGCTGGGGTAACTGCACGGGTGCCCACAGACAGGGCTCCGAGTGCCACCTCTGGCACACATGCCATAGATTCACCACCACTGCACTACACTTTAGAAAGGACCTTAAAAGCCCTGTGCCGTCTCCTAGGTATTTTTCCATGAGAAATTATTTAATGGACTCTGAACATGCAGTAACTTTCTTGCCGGGCTGGTGAAAACAAAGATGGTTCTGTCTACCCGGCCTGCCTATCCCAGAACCTCATTGAGTGGCCGCTGAACATGGCAACTAAATGTAGCAAACAACCAGCCACCTGAGATGGGGCAAGGCAGGCCTCCTATCACCACACAGCCTTCTCTTCCAGGACACAGGCACCCCTTTTCCCAGCACCGGCCACCAGCAGAGACTGTCTCAGTTTGCTAATAATGGGGTCCGCCAAAAGAGCTAAGCAAGAGGACCTTCAACACCCTCTGAATGGAGATGAGCCTCAAGTCCAGGAAGAGATTTGCGGGTAAGGTTGCCCTTGCTTGAAAGCCAGTTGTAATCCGACTCTAGGGTTCAGTGCTCATCTCTGTTTCAAAGCCGAAGAGCCAGCACTGTCTACTTCTGTAGATGTTTCTGTGCTCATGTGGCAGGCATGACTACACACCGGAGCACACGGAACGCTGTTTACCTTCTCACCAAAGTGGTCCTTATTTATCTACTTGCAATTTCTTGCTTTCAAACTTCTAAGTTGGCAGGAGCTGGGACAAAGATGGGAGCTCATGCCGTCCTCCAGTATTCGGGTATCGAACTGCTGACCTGCCGCCTTCAGCATCTCAGCCACTTGAGCCACACATACACATTTAATATCAACCCACCCAACACCCTGATAATGCTAAACCATTATGGGCCAGTCAGCCCACTGCCAAACACAGTGCACAACATGTCCCCTCCACTGATGCATATCTGACCAGTTACACACCTGGCCCACTCAGCAAGCCAACAGTGCTGGATCCATAGACAACAGTGGAATAAGTTACAGACTTTATCGCAATGAAGCAGCGACTCAAACCGTAGCAACCAGGACTTACCCGGTCCAAGAATCTAGGCGTGAAAGTCAAGTCAAGAAATCGGACCCTGTTCAGTAATGCTGAAATTTCTTGGTCCAGGGGGCTTCTGCGCTCTTCAGGCTCCGTCAGCTCAGACACGTCTAAAAGCAATCAGAAGCCAAGACTGAGTGCATCCAAAGAGCCATTGCTTTGAGTCTGAGACACAGCACAGTTCTTGGGAATAGAACAAGCAAGCCATGGTACACCCGCCTTGGTTTACAGCAAGGATTCCCAACCTACGACCTGTGGGCCAGATCTGGCCCACAGCACCATTTCATGTGGGCCGCCGGTGCATCTCTGCCCTCACTGCTACTAGACGTGGATGCATTTACGACAGCTGTAAACATGCCCGTGCATGCGTAAATGCACCTGCAGCTGTCTGAAACGCATTTACGACAGCCATGGCTGCCATGGCTGCGTTTTATGGCAGCGATGAGGTGTAGTAGCAGAGTTGCACTTGGCAGTGCACAGCAGAGTGGTGCTTCCCAGGAATGCTACGTGGACTGAGACTTGTTTGATGCAAAAGGTTTACTCAAAAGGTTGAAGGATAAAGGGCTTCGGTATATTTACAGTGGCAAACATAAAGCAGATAGAGTCTCTTTGTAAGCAAAGCACAGTTCCAATTACTGCGATAATAACGGATAACAATTGTAATAGACTTTGTGCTCAGCAAAGGGTGAGCTTGGGACTCTTCTACATCTCTCCAGCTCATAGACAGTAGTATGAAGCACAGCATGCAGCAGCCCTGAAGTTTTAGTGAGCATAAAAGCTAACCTAGTGCGAACCAAGTGTCGTGAATATTGGATCTGTCAGATTCTCACTTTTCTGCTTTTTTCAGACAGGCCTGTCTGTGGCCTGTCTTTCCTTGCCAATTCCTTGAAGGAGGGGTCTGGCCAGAGCAGTACAGTCTAAACTCTGATAAGCCTGTCCTGGGAAATCAGTCTGGGCTTCTGTGTGTAAGCTTGCTAAACCACAGGAATGCTGTGTACAGCCAAGAAGGCATGATTGTCTCCCACTTGTATGTTCCCCAGGCTGCAGGCATGTTTGTCTCTTGCAGTACATGTTTCCATGTTTAGTCTTTCCCACACCAGGGGGGAGGGGACATTTCTTTCCCATGGGAAAAGGGCCAGAGGCAATCATGCTGAATCATTGTGGTTAACGGGCAGTCCTTTGGAAAGCCCCTAAACTGAACACACCTCTAAACAAACAGGTTACTCTCCACCTTTACTCTAAGGGAGGGGTAAGGAGTAGCACATCTTGATAGGACACTCTTGTCCTAACCAGACCCTGCTGGGTGGAGACAGGAGGCTCTGATATGAGGGGCTGTAATTCAATTTTTTAGTGGGCTGTTGGGGCTCTTGGAGAACTTTTGGAAGACCAAGGAAAAAACACCTGATGGACCCCTTTGTAGGTGCAATACTGGACTTTGCCGTTTGAGGATGGAGTGTTGGACTTAGCCATTTTTCTAGAAATGGGACTTTGCTGATTTTCTTCTTCACTTCAATGCTTCTCTATTTTATGGAAATATAAAATAAAGCCTATCTTGGACTTTAGAATGGAATTGGATTATTTGCTTCCTGAAGCTCACACTCAGCCGGTTAGATTTTCAGCACTTTTCCCCCGAACAGCGATCCTCTGAGAATCTCTGAGCAGTGCACCGCAGGCAAAAGCCTCTTGTGTGTGCATGCTAGCCCCTGTGAAGGAGGGGCGGAGGGAGAATTGGAGTTAACTAGCTCTGAGAGACTCAGGGGCTGGCAGAAAGCCACCCCCTCCCGCAACACCAAGCACTATACTTATAGAAGGCACTTGTGATTACACATACAAGGGCTAACATCTGTGCTAGTTAGGATACATTCCACTTAAAGCGGTATGGTAGTACTTGCAGTAGCTATAATACAATATATACAATTTGTTGTTGTTCAGTAGCATAGTCGATTCTGACCCTTTGCAACCCTATGGACCATTGTCCTCCAGGCGCCTCTGTCCTCCACCATCCTCATCAGCCCTCCCAGTTCTGTGCCCATTGCATTTACAATACCATCTAGCCATCTCATCTTTGTCCTCCCCCTACTTCTTTTGCCCTCCACCTTTCCCAGTATCAAGGCCTTCTCGTGTGAATCATCCCTTCTCATTTGATGTCCAAAGTACTTTAGCTTCATCTTCACTATTTGTCAGGGTTGATTTATTCTATTTGTTCTTCTCGCTGCCCAGGGGACTCTCAAAACTCTCCTCCAACACCACATTTCAAAGGCATCTATTCTTCTGTGTTCAGCTTTCCTAATGGTCCAGCTATCACAGCCATACATTACCACCAGGAATACCACTACATTGACTATGCGGATTTTTGTTTGCAAGGTGATGTCTCTGCTTTTCACTATGTTCCCCAGGTTCCTCATAGCTTGTCTCCCAAGAATCAGTCGCCTTTTTATTTCATGGCTGCAATCCCCATCTGCAGTGATCTTTGATCCTAAGAATGTAAAATCTGTCACTGCTTCTACTTCTTCCCCATCTATTTCCCAGGGACTGATGGGACCTGTTGCCATTTTCTTGGTTTTCTTGATATTGAGTCTCAAGTCAGCTTTTGCACTTTCCTTCAGTCCAATCAAGAGATTCTTTAGATCTTCCTCACTTTCTGCCATTAGGGTGGTATCATCTGCATATCTCAGATTGTTGATGTTTCTTCCAGCAATTTTTATCCCATATTGTGATTCCTCCATCCCTGCACTGCGCATTATGTGCTCTGTGTATAAGTTGAATAAGCAGGGTGATAAAATGCAGCCTTGTCTTACTCCTTTTCCTGTTCCAAACCACTCTGTCATTCCATACTCTGTCTTAACTGTTGCTTCTTGGTTCGTGTACAGATTTCTCATGAGGCATATGAGGTGTTCTGGTATTCACATCTCTTTAATTACTTGCCACATTTTGTTGTGGTTTACAGTCAAAAGCCTTGGTGTAGTCGATAAAACAAAAGTAGACTTGTTTCTGGTATTCTTTTGTTTTCTCCATGATCCAACGTATGGTGGCAATGTGGTCTCTAGTCCCCCTGCCTCTTCTGAAACCAGCCTGCACCTCTGGTAGTTCTCTCTCTACGTGCTGCTGAAGTCTATCCTGTATTATCTTGAGCATCACCTTGCTGGCATGTGGGATGAGCGCAATTGTTCGGTAATTTGAACATTCTTTGGCATTGCCCTTTGTTGGGATTGGAACGTACACTGATCTTTTCCAATCCTGTGGCCACTGTTTTGTTTTCCAAATCTGCTGGCATATTGAATGCAGTAATTTTACTCCATCATCTTTTAGCGCTTTGAAAAATTCAACTGGGATACCATCATCTCCACTAGCTTTGTTGTTTGCAGTGCTCTTTAGGGCCTTTCTTACTTCATTCTCCAGAATGTCTGGTTCAAGTTCAATTTCCTCATCATTGTTATTATCAGGAGTGTTCAGGTTCTTTTTGTAGAGTTCCTCTGTGTACTCTTGCCATCTTTTTTTGATCTCTTCTGCATCAGCTAACTCCTTTCCGCCTTTGTCCCATATCATGGTCATTTATGCTTTAAGTTCCCTTGATTTCCCCAATTTTTTAAAAAAGATCTCTAGTCCTGCCTCTTTTGTTGTTTTCCTCCATTTCTTTGCACTGTTCTTTTAGGAAGTTTTCCTTATCACTCCTTGCTTTCCTTTGAAATTCTGTGTTCAAGTAATTGTATTTTTTTCTTTCTCCTTTGCCTTTTGCATTCCTTCTTTCCTCTGCTATCTTAAGAGCCTCATCAGACAACCACATTGCTTTCTTACATTTCTTTTCTTTTGGTATGGTTTTCTTTGCTGCTTCCTGCATGATGTCCCGCATCTCTGTGCATAATTCTTCTGGCACTCTGACTATTGAGTCTAAGCCATTAAATCTGTTCATCACCTCCACCATGTATTCTTTAGGGATGTTGTCTAGGTGATATCTGTCTGGTCTACTTGTTTTCCCTATTTTCTTTAGTCTAAGCCTGAATTTTGCGATCAGTAGGTTGTGATCTGAGCCACAGTCTGCTCCAGGTCTTGTTTTTGCTGACTGTATGGTGATTCTTCATCTTTGGCTGCAGAGTATGTAGTCAATCTAGTTTTGGTGTTGGCCATCTGGTGATGTCCATGTGTAAAGTCGCCTCTTGTGTTGCTGGAAGAGGGTGTTTGCTATGACCAGTGCATTCTCTTGGCAGAACTCTATCAATGTTTGCCCTGCTTCGTTCTGTGTACCAAGACCAAAGTTGCCTGTTATTCCATTTACTTTTTGGTTTCCTACTTTGGCATTCCAATCTCCTAAAACAATTTGGACATCGTTTCTTGGTGTCTGTTCCATGAGGTGTTGTAGGTCCTCATAGAACTGGTCCTCTGTAGCTTCATCTGCATCAGTGGTTGGTGCATATATTTGGATCACAGTGACATTGTGATACAATACTGTAAAACAAATACTTACTACTCCCAAAAGTTTACGGTGGGGGAACCACACTACCATCCCGCTCACCTGTCGGGGGTGTGTGTGGTCTGGCCAATGGCGTAAAAAGGTTGGAAACCCCTGGTTTACAGGATTCCCACCAAGCCACCACAATGGTCTTATTGTAATAGGCAGATTTTGGCACATGCCACTAGGACAGGGGTCTGCAAAGTCGGCTCTCCAGGTGTTCTTGGACTTCAATTACCAAAGGCCCAAATCGGCACACTGGTGATCAGGGCTTCTGGGAACTGAAGTCCAAGAACATTTGGAGAGCCAAGTTTGTAGATCCCTGCTCTAGGACATTCTTGCTTGCAGGCGGCTTCTATCACCATAGTGAAATGTTTCAGGTCTACCGTAATTGCATCCAGGAGAGTGATGGACAGCTTGCTTCAGGCAGGCCAAAGTGAAGGGGTGGAAAGAGGAATCTAAAGAGCTAGGATGATTAAAAATAACACTTCTTCTTTTTGTGCCATATCTGATTCTGAATATAGGTGATCATCATGGTGATCAGTCATGAAGATTGTCCTGAGAATATAATGCAGTGGCCTTCCATTTGCCTTCCACATCACAGCATGACACCTGTTCCACTGATCCAGTTTCATGAGACACTTTCTGGTCCTGAGAGCCCTTTTGGCACACAAAATCATCATCACCCCCAGGCCAGGATGGATGAAGCTGCTGCCCTCTATTAAGATGGATTTGAGTGGGATTTAATCCATTTGGAGACCATCACCCTCCCCTGTGGACTTCAGCACCCAAGGCCATGAGTCCTCAGGTTGTGAGGTTAGTTAACAACCACCTGATAAACGCTGGCAGTAGGGTCTTCTCTATTACCATAGCAGGATAACCTGGCCAAACTAAAACTATAAGAAGGAGAGGAAGCCATGGCCCGAGGGTATCTCTAGAAAAAAATGAATTTCCAACATAGAAACAAGCAAAAACAGGAGCACTGCTGCATTTTTAAGACTAACATATTCAATAAGAGCCCTAGGAGTTAGTTAAGGGTAAGGAAGGTCAGCCTTGCTTGAAAGCCAGTCATATCTGACTCTAGGGTTCAGAGCTCATCTCTGTTTACAGCCAAAGAGCCAGTGCTGTAAACCCATTCGGGTGGATTCACAGAGACTTGGGCATCTGGGAATTGAAGTCCAAGAACACCTGGAGTGCCAAGGTTCACCATGCCTTAGATCATGCATGGCGAGAGATGAATGGGCAGGCCATTTACCATTGCTTTCATCTTTATCCATCTCCTCCGTCGAGCTCTCGGTCATGGAAAGAACTGGTTGGGGATAAAAAGAAAAACAATGTTGGATTACTTTTATTGGGGGTGCCAATGACTGACTGCTACCCTTCTTACGAAAGAGTTCCCTAACTGCATGCCAGTGGTTTAGAAGCTTGCCTTGTTAGCTGGAAGGATGGCGAGTTGGCAGTTTGAGACCCGGGTACTGCATGACGGATTGAGCACCCGTCTCTGTCCCAGCTCTGGGGCATAGCAGTCCGAAAGGAAGAAATTGCAACTAGATCAATAGGGACCACTTCAAAGTGGTCCCTCTTTATCTACTTGCAATTTCTTGCTTCCCAACTGCTAGGTTGGCAGGAGCTGGGACAGACGACAGGTGCTCACTCCGTCATGCAGCACCTGGGTCTCAAATTGCTGACTTGCCAGGCTTCCAGCTAACAAGGCAAGCTTTTTAACCACTGAGCCACCATAGCCTTGGTAATGACAGCCCTGGTAACGGCAACCATGTGTTGTTGGCTAATCTCTCTCGCACTAGGTCAGGTGAAAGGAACTATGGAATGAACTCACCAAAAGGTGCCTTCATTTTGGCAGTTTCACGTCTGGTCTATGGAAGAAGAAGTTTTACCTATGTACCCTATAGGTTTGTTGTTTGGGGGATTAAATGGGGGAAAGAAAGTCCTGGGTGCCTCTCTAAGCTAGTTAGAGGGTGGGGGGATAACCTCAGTAAAACAAATGAATTAAAACACATGACAACATACCAAGTAAAATGCAACAGCCATGCACAAAAGGCAGTAAGGTCAAGGTCGCTGTTGCTCGAAAGCCAGTTGTATCTGACTCTAGGGTTCAGTGCTCATCTCTGTTTATAACCAAAAAGCCAGCGCTTTCTGCATATGCAGACGTTTCCGTGGACATGTGGCAGGCATGACTACACACCGGAATGCATGAAATGCACGGAATGCAGTACTCGGGGCTTGAACTGCTGACCTGCTGACCTTCCAGTCATCAAGTTCAGCGTCTTAACCACCAAGCCACCACAGTCCACTACAGATGCTACAGATGCAAAAGGTAAAGGTTTCCCTCGCTCGAAAGCCAGTCGTATCCGACTCTGGGGTTCAGTGCTCATCTCTGTTTCAAAGCCGACGAGCCAGCGCTATCTGCTTCTGTAGACGTTTCCGTAGTCCTGTGGTAGGCATGACTAGACACCGGAACGCACGGAACACTGTTTACCTTCCCACCAAAGTGGTCCCTATTGATCTACTTGCAATTCCTTGCTTTCAAACTGCTAGGTTGGCAGGAGCTGGGACAAAGATGGGAGCTCACTCCGCCCTGCAGAATTGAACTGCTGACCTGCCACCTTCCAGTCAGCATCTTAGCCACTTGAGCCACTTGCAGTCCCTTACAGATACGAAAACAGACCCACAATTACTGCTTTGAAAAGTGCCAGAAACTGAAATGAAACAAGGCAGCCTATCCCAAAGCTTGCCATTTGCTCACAGCGACATTATGCTTTCAACATGAACCACCAGAGAAACAATAAAGCTAAACTCTATAATATGCATTTACCTGGAAGTAAACCCCATTGAACTCACCGGTATCTACTCTGGGGGTAGACATATATTACTAGACAGGTCACAGTGATCCATACAGCGGTTCCCATACCATTTTTGGAAATCAGAATAAATTTTCCACCGGCTCAGCGCACCAAAGAGTCATCAAGAGAAGGAACGGACCAACGGCTTCCCTTGTGTGATTGGAGAGGGGGGGGGGGGCAATGTTGTCTGGAGGCCAAAACACTGGGCTGGCAATGTGCGCTCTGACGCAAAAAGCTGCGCTCAAATACGTATCTATCTATCACAGCTGCCCCCTGGGCAGGAGGCTGTGGGTCAGTTCAAGGGGAGCAGCGACTCTGGCGTTTGCAATAAACTGGGATGATGGACAGTTGCTTTGTTAACAGCATCTGCGTGGATGAAAAGGGGGAAACAGAGCTGAAAATCATCCAACCCCAGGGAATGAAATCCCATATGGCAGGATAATACCCTGCAGGATGAGACCCATGGCCTCCCCACCAAACCCAGTGGGCAACCAGACATCCCTGACAAGGCCACCAGTCAGAGATCAGAGCAGTGTCCCCCTCCTCACTGTTACCAGTATGGAGCATATCCACACATGCAAAACAAGTTGATGCCGCTGCGAATGAAGCCATGCGTAGAGTGACGGGGGTACCTCAAAGCTACACCAGTTGAGAAAATATGTCCTCTTGTTGGTATTGCTCCACCTAGAATCAGGAGAGAAGTTAACAGTGGACGCCGAGATGACCAAGCAAGAGAAGGACCCCCAAAGTCCGCTGAATGGAGATGAGCCTCAAGTCCGCCGGTTCAGATCCAGGAAGAGCTTTATGGCAAGAACAAACATTCTTGAAGGTATGTGTTATGTATTGAATGAATAAAGTATGCAAGAGCAAAACCCAAATTAGAAGATGGAGGAAGGAGCTCACTGGACAAGAAATAACATTAAAGGAGGAGGAGATGGCTGAGGAACTCAGCCTCCCCTACGTCACTTGGAGGACTCTGAATAGGCTGAGGGTTGGAGTCCCTCAATGCAAGACCAACAGGCTGCTGGCGGACAACAACGCACGGTGTGAATGTGGAGAGATACAGAATCCATTGCCTCATTTACTGGTCTGCTGGTAACTGCCATCAAACTTACTAGCCACCCTAATGGGGCTTTCAAGGTAGGTGTAAGGCTTATGGAGTGGCTTTATCGGCCCCACCGGATTCGAACCCCAGTCGCCTGAGTTTTTGTCCCATCTACAATGCCACAGTGGGTCTCGATCCATTTATGTGGTTAGAACAGTCATCAAGTCTGATATCCCTTTAGCTCACCTTCTTTCAACAGACTCTTGGTAGACCAGGGGTGCCCAAACTATGGCCCGTGGGCCGTATCTGGGCACTGATGCCAATTTATTTGGCTTGCACCACCCTCGTTGCTTCCCGAAGAAGAAGTAAAATGCGCCCGTAAAGGCATTTCTGCTCCTGTGAGTGACAAGGGTAGTGTGGGCTAGATGAACTGGCATCAGGGGCCAGATCTGGCCCATGGGCCATAGTTTGGGCACCCCTGTTTAAGCAAAGAAAATGGCTGCTTAAAATCTATCTCCTCCTGTTGCAAAACAGATTGCAAGGTACGTTTTACTTCCGCTTCCGGTGAGAGGAACCATGTGACCGGCCCACTGAACCACATGAACGTCCCACAACCCAAAAAAGTTTGGGTACCCCTGTGGTAGACTGACTGCAGTTTTATTGAAGACCTGAGCATTCACTACTGGGGAGCGCTGGGGCCCTCCTTGAACTACAGCTGAGGAATTCTGTGAAACTCCCCAAAACCAATGGTTTCACAGGGTGCCGCCAGGGTATCCAACTGGCACACCTACGTAGGGTAGGCATGCACCTATTTTATCCGATATCTGTTGTTGCTCCTTCCCTGCAAAGCGGAGCAGGCTGCTGCAGAAGGAGAGAGTGAAAGAGGCAAAGTCTCACAATTGTCCTGGGATTGAAATAGAAACATTTGTCAAGGTTTGGTGTATGAAAACCAAGACACAGGACACAGCCTCGGGCTGGGTTAACTCAGGTTTATTGCATGGTGGTCAGAGGGAACATGAGGTAATGGCGGATCAATAGCTCTTTATATACAGTCGTAACACATTTGAATGTGGTTCCATGATAGCCCATTGGCTACTGTCTGCGTGACGTCATTGCTGGTCACGCCCTTCTTGTCCAGGTGTAGGTGGTGGCGGGAAAACTTCCCGCGCTGTTGCCTTTGATGAGTTTGGACCAAGAGAGCCTTGGACGCTCGCTGCTGCCAGCTGGTGGTCATTAGCTCGCGTCCTATTACAGGGTTTATGTGATACAGCTGAAGGTTACATTGTTGCCCATAGGCAAGGTTACATTGGTTCAGATACATTGTTATCCATGTGGAGGATCAAACCATTAGGACACAACATCCCTCCCCCCTAGGATGAGACGAAGTCTCGAAACCACACTCTCCCCCCCCCTAGGATGGGACGAAGTCTCTCAGCCAAGATGGCTTATTTCGAACACGCTGGGGTCTCGGTGTGGGCTGCCTTCCCCCTGGTTTGCTACCTTCTCTTTGTCCCCTGGTTTCCTGCCCTGTAATTGGAGAGGGAGACTCGTTAGTGACTTGCCGCGGCTCCGCGGCGTTGTTGGGAGGTGTGTGCTTTATTGGGGAAGAACCGGGGGCACTGGGGGCTAACGAAAAACCCCTCTTCTCGCTTGGACGGGTGGGGGAACACTCCCGAAAACCCCCCCGGCTCTCAAAATCAAAATCAGAATTAAATTCGGGGGCAGCGGTCGCGAACTCCTCTCCCCCTTCCCCAGCCTCTGATAGAGCTGGCGTATCAAAAGGGTATGAGTCGGGGCCGCTGCTTTCCCCCCTTGCTTGGGACTGTTGTCCGTTGCTGTCCCCCCCTTGGGCTAAACGGGCGGGGGAGAACCCTAACGCTGAGTCCTGTCGCTGAGCTCCACTGACCGGCCCCCCACTCACTCGGTGCCTAAGTTGGTCCGCGTGCCTCCTCCAGAGGAGACCTGTGCTAGTCTCGACCCGGTACGACACTGGCCCCGTCCTTTCCACAACCGTCCCTGGTACCCAGGCTGGACCTGCGCTGGCGTAGTTCCTGCAGTGAACAGGATCGCCGGCGGCGAAACCTTTCGAGACTGCCAGCCCTATGTTTTTTCCTTTGTCCTCGACTCTCGTCGGGTCTAGCCTGGACAGGATCGTGGTCAGTTTTCGCCGCATCAGCAGCTCTGCCGGCGAGTAACCTGACGCTAAGGGGGTCACCCTATACGCTAACAAAAACTGACATACTTGGTGATTTAGGTCCCCCGGGCCCATGCGCCGCAGCACATCCTTTGTCGTTCGCACCAGCCGTTCCACTTGGCCATTCGTGGCGGGGTGAAACGGCGCGGACGTGACATGCCGAATGGCGTTTGCCTCCATGAATGCCTTGAATTCAGCGGAGGTGAAACAACTAGCGTTATCGCTGACTAAAGTGTCGGGTAAACCGAACGTGGAAAAGACTCTCCTTAGCTGGCTAATTGTAGTGGCGGAGGACGTACTCTTTACTGGGATGACCTCCAACCACTTGGAGAATGCATCCACCACCAGGAGAAACATTGTTCCTCGGAATGGGCCAGCGAAGTCTACGTGCACCCTGGACCATGGCCCCCTTGCTGTGTCCCATTCCCTATGCGGAAGACGGGCCGCCTCTGGTCGGGAGCCCTGGCATGCCTCACAAGTGCCGACCATGTGCTCAATGTCCGCGTCCAGCTGTGGCCACCAGAAGTAACTCCGGGCCAGCGCCTTTGACCGGACGATGCCGGGGTGGCTGACGTGCAGCAGTTCGAGTACCCTCGGTCGCAGGGACGTAGGAACCACCACCCGTTGGCCCCACAAAAGGCAGCCCCTCTCTAGGGACAACTCTATCTTTTTTCGAAAAAATGGGTCGAATTCCGTACCTGGGGATGATGCCGGCCACCCCTTCTGTACCCATGAGCTAACTTTCTCTAGCGTTCTGTCCTTTCCTGTGGCCCTGGCAATGTCGGCTGGTACTATTGGGGGTGAGTCTAAAACCTCTATTAACAAAACCTGGCGATCTCTTTCTGCCCTTTCCTTTTGGACGCCCGACAAGGGCAAAGGAGACCTCGAGAGTGCGTCGGCATGGCTGATCTCCTTCCCGGGCCGGTATTCCAGCTCATGCTGGTATGCGTTGAGAACAATAGCCCACCGCAGCATTCTTGGGGACAGGATCTGTGGTGTGGGCTTATTTGCAGTGAAAATTCCTAATAGGGGCTTGTGGTCCGTCACGATTTTGAACGGCCGACCATACAGAAAATCGTGAAATTTTTTGGTTCCCGCTACTATCGCTAGCGCCTCCCTGTCGGTCTGTGCGTAATTACGCTCTGCTTGGGACAGGGACCTTGAATAAAACGCTATCGGGGCTTCCCTTCCGTCGTCCAACACGTGGCAAAGCACCGCTCCCACCCCCACCGGGGATGCGTCACAGACTAAGACCACTGGCCGTTTGGGATCGAAATGCGTTAGGATTGCCTCGGATGTTAGGAGTTGCTTCAACTCTTTGAACGCCCTCTCTTGCTCATCACCCCACACCCATGTTTCCTCCTTTTTTAGCAAACGATGGAGTGGCTCGGCCACGGACGCCTTCCGTGGAAGGAAGGTATGGTAAAAATTGAGGAGCCCCAGAAATGACTGTAGCTCGGTTTTGGATGTGGGGCGAGGGGCATTCTTGATGGCGGCTACTTTGGATTTGGATGGCTTAATACCCTCTGGCGTGACTCGAAACCCTAGAAACTCAACCTCAGTTTCGAAGAAGACACATTTGTCTTTTCTCAGTCGTAGCCCCGCTTTCTCGAAGACAGTCAGAACTTTATCCAATCTCTTTGCCAGTTCGGCCTCACTCCCCCCTGTTATCAACACGTCATCAAAATAAGGCAACACCCCCTCCAGCCCCTTCAGGAGGCGTTCCACAAGCGACTGAAAAAGGCCGGGTGCCGAGTTCACGCCGAACTGTAAGCGCGACACCTGGAACGCTCCTTTATGTGTGACTATCGTTTGTGCCGCGGCCGTGGCGGGAGTCACAGGGAGTTGCTGATAAGCTTGAGCCAAATCGAGTTTAGCGAAACACTTTCCCCCATTCAGCCTGGCCAGAAGGTGGCTGACCACCGGCACCGGGTATGCATTAGGGCGGATCGCCTTGTTAATTGTACACTTATAATCAGCGCAAATGCGCACCTCCCCGTTAGCCTTCAGAGCGGTTACAATTGGAGTTTCCCACTCCGCGGAATCAACAGGAATAAGAATCCCCTGGCCCACCAGTTTGTCCAGTTCCGCCTCTATTTTGTCCTTTAGTGCGAATGGCACCCTGCGCGGTTTGAGTCTTATCGGGCGGACCTCCGGGTCTAGGTCGAAGGCTACAGGGGGTCCCTTGAACTTTCCGAGTCCTTTTTTAAAAACGGCGGAATGCGCGTCGCACACCGCTTGTATTGGATCCACCCCCACGGTATGCACTCCCCCTATGAACAAACCTAAGGGCTGAAACCACTGCGTCCCTAGGAGGCTACAACTACCCCCCTTAAGGACAACTAGGGGCAGCTCCGCGGAATGTCTCTTAAAACTGACCCGAAATTTCCCGACCCCCAATACTGGAATGCTGTTCCCCTGTACATCTCGTAGCGTGGACCTCAACGTTTTAAGTTTGGGTCGCACGTGGGGGTCGATTTTCAAGAACTCTTTCTGGGAAATTATAGAATAGGAGGACCCCGAGTCAATTTCCATCCTGATAGGGGCCCCTTGTACTAGTACCTCAACGAAGTAATGGGACTGTCCCGCGGCCACGCTGAACACCGGAGCGTCGTCCTCGCTGTCGTCCGAGATGCGGCCCACGCCGTCCTGCTTCCTCGTGGTCTGGGCGCCATCTTTGGACCTTGCTGGACGGTCCGGTCTGGTTGAGCGGTCTTGTGACTGCCTCCGGCCCTCCTTCCGTTTTCTGCACGCCTTGGCGATGTGCCCCCGACGTCCGCAGGTGTAACACTCGGCTTTCCTGAATGGGCACCTTGCGCGCTCATGGGCCGCTCCGCAACCATCGCAGCGGCGCCCCCCTTTTCGGACCCTCTGGACCTCCTCGCCGTCGCTGCCTTCCGTAGACGACTTTGAGGCCCTTCAGGTTGCGTGCACCGACTGTCCGGACTTTCCGTGCACCGAATTCTCCGCTTTGCCGGCTCTAGGACGCCACTCACGCCACTGGTGCATTTCGTCCACTCCAGCATTCGTGGACTCCGCGGCTTCCGCGGCCTCTACAACCTCTGCCAGCGTGGGTGGTGGCTCCTTGTTCATCAAGCTGCGCTGCACCTCCTTGTCCTTCAGGCCACACAGCACTCCGTCCCTGAGGGCCGTCTCTAGGTCGTCCCATCTGCAGGGGCCGGCGGCTATCCTCATGGCTGTTACGAATGCCTCAACCGACTCGTCCGGCGCTTGGACTCGCCTCCAAAACGCGCTCCGAGCGGGAAACATTGCCCTCGAGGGACGGAAACGCTCACGCAGCAGCTTCATGATGTCGTCTGCTTTGAATTCGCTCACCTTCTTCGGTGCAATGATGCCCACCAGCGTTCGCTTGGTTTCTATCCCAAGCATTCTGGTGAGGATGGCCCTCTTTCTCTCCTCATCGTCTTCTTTGACTTTGAGTTCCACCAGCGCCGCCTGGAAGTCCATCTCAAAAAGCTCCCAGTCTTGCGGTTTGGTGATGTTGAACCCGCTCTGTGCCCTGGCTGCTCCTTGGGGATCCATTATCCCACCTTCGTCGCCAATTTGGTGTATGAAACACAAGGACAGGCACATTTGGTAGCCAGTCATTGGTAAACAGAGTCCAGAAGAAGATCCAAAAGCGTAGTCAAATTCAAAGCAGACGCAGGGGTGTGCTGGGCACCATGAGAGGGTGCTGGATAGGGGCGAGGGGCAGCGACCAAGGGACGGGGAAGAAGGCTGTCCCCAGGAACTACTTGGTCAACGCCCTTCACTTGCTCCATCCAGCGCATGGCACTTTAGAAGTTTAGAAGAAAACATTGCTCCAAGCTGAAGGAGGGAGCTTGAAGCAATGGCTTAATCTAAAGCGCAGCGTGCTGGGCGGATAAAACAATAATAAAATTATTTTTTCTGCCACTGGGCACCAGAGGTGAGAGAGCACCAAGCTGAATCCCCCTGTCCCGGTGACCCAGCCGAGGGTAATCAAGCAGGCAGGTTTTACGGGTCAGAGCATTGCAGAGTTGGAAAGCACAAACGTTATTCTGACAAAGTTAGAGCAAACACACAGCTTCTTAAAGAGCACTTCAAGGCTCCGCAGGTGGGAGTGATCTCTGCAAATGAGCTCTTGCCTCCCTTCTCTGCACCTGGAGTTGGTTTCACAGCTGTAATCTACAGCGCCCTGATATCGATGGCTCAGCTCCATCACTGTCATCGGAGACTGCTGGCTGTGCTTTTGTGGAACAGGGAGAGGTAGATCCATGCTGACTGCGGGCTGAGGCACCATCTGCCAGCTTCCATCCTCAGACTCAGAGTCCAGGGCCACAACAATCTCCTACCCTTTGGGGTAAAATAATTAAAATTTAATAATCTGCCAGTGGCGGATTTGGAGTTGAACTCACCCTCTCTGCTCTGCTCTCCTTCCTCCGCACCCAGTTCCCCTGTCAGCCTCCAGATCTCCCCATGAGGCCTCTGACAACTGTGTGGGGCTCCGTCTAGGTTTTGCCAAGCTGGCTTCTGCAAGTCATTTCCTCTTGCCTTCTCTTCAGTGTGACACTGGAAGACATTGGATAATAAAATGCACTCATTTCCATGCTGCAAAATGCAATAGGAAGATTAGAAACTGCCAGATATCATTGGATCTGATACACTCTTAGTTGTCTTTCTGATGGCCAAGGTACCAGTAAAGCTCTCCTCCAACATCGTACTTCAAATGAATCCCAGACAATTTTAACATTCATTGGGAATACAGTTGCTTAGATAATCTTGGCTTTCCTCTCCAATGACACCATGAACTGATGTATACAAAAATCTTTAACAATTTTAATTATTTTTATGGTTAATATTAAAGTTAAGTAGTTTTTCAGTAGTCATAATTTTTCTCTTCTTGATGTTTAGCTGCATTTTCCTCACATCTGACAGCAACTTCTTGTCCACACTCATTTCTTTTAGTTTTTTTAAACTTAATATTCAACTATAACCCTGCTTTTGTGCTTTCGTCTTTAACTTCTCTCTTTAATCCTTTCAAATAGCTGCTTTCTTTTCTCCCAGGAACATGGTGTCACCTGCATTTCTTAAATAACTGGTTTTCCTCCACCAATTTTAACCTTCCTTCTAAATCTAATACAGGGGTTCTCAACCTATGGCCCGGGGGCTGGATGTGACCTACAACACCATTTCATGTGGCCCCCACACTGCCTCCGCCATACCCGGAAGTGCCATGTGTGGCAGGCAGGGCAAATGAACATCCGACCCACAAAGCTGTCTGAGGGAGCATGACCTGGCCCTCGGCTTGAAAAGGTTGAGAACTCCTAGTCTAATCCATTTTTCCACGTGACATGTTATCCATAATATAAATGATGTAGTTCTGGGGTGAACCCCCTTTTGCACACTAAAGGACTCAGTTCAGTCTCTGCATCTCCCAAGAAGACTGAAAAAGACTCTTCCTTTTAGAGACCCCTGAGATCACTGTCAGAGTCTGGCCAGGTGATCCTGTATGGTAATCGAGTAGACCACACTGTCAGTGACTCAACGCTGATCGTCAGGCAGTGGTTAACTAACCTGGCAACCCTGAGGACTAACGGCCTTGGGTGGCAAAGTCCACAGAGAAGGGTGATGGTCCCCAAGTGGATTCAATCCCACTTGAATCCATCTTGATGGAGGGCAGCAGCTTCATCCATCCTGGCCTGAGGCTGATGAGGACTTTGCATGCCAAAAGGGATCAGGACCAGAAAGTGACTTACGGAACTGGATCAGTGGTGCAATGGGAGTCATGCTGCGATGCAGAAGGCAGATGAAAGGCCACTGCATTATATTGTTCCCAGGACAATCGCCATAGCTGATTGCCATGATGACCGCCAATATTCAGAATCGGATACGGCACAAGAAGAGATCATAGTTGGTACAGACAAGGGGTTTCCAACCTTTTCAAGCCAGGGACTGGGTTACACTCTCAAAGTTAGCTTCGAGTGCCGGACGGCCATTTTTCCCTGCCTGCATGCTCGGTGTGGCCATTTTGTCCCAACAGTTTCAAAGGAGGTGGCCATTTTGTTTCTCAAATGCCCTTGGAGGGGTGGAGGACCACATGAAATGGCACCATAGGTCGGATCTGGCCCACAGGACTTAGGTTGGGAACCTTCTTCCATCGTTCAATTTGGTTTTCCTCTTGTGTAAGGACTGCAGTGGCTCAGTGGTTAAGATGCTGAACTGGATGACCAGAAGGGCAGCAGGGCAGCAGTTTGAGACCCAAGTACTACATGACCAAGTGAGCTTCCGTCTGTCTGTCCCAGCTCCTGCCAACCTAGCAGTTTGAAAGCAAGACATTAAATGAATGAATGAATAAATAAATAAATAAATTGCAAGTACAGTATAACCCTGACTTACGTAAAAAGTCCGTTCCGTAGGCTTTTGTGCAAATCGTTTTTTTATGTAACTCCAAGCAAACCCATAGGAAAAAATGAATTTTTTTACAAAAATCGAAGCAGACCCATAGGAAAAATGAATTTTGTGTAACTTGAAGCAAACCCATAGGAAAAATGTTTTTTTACATAAATCAAAGCAAACCCATAGGAAAAATGGTTTTTTCTACATAAATCGAAGCAGACTCATAGGGAAATGAATTTTTACGTAACTTGAAGCAAACCATAGGAAAAATGATTTTTTTTACATAAATCGAAGCAGTCCCATAGGAAAAACCATAGGAAAAATGATTTTTTTTACATAAATCGAAGCAGTCCCATAGGAAAAATGATTTTTTTACATAACACAAAGCAAGCCAATAGGAAATTGCATTATGTAAAGTGGGACATTTACGCAAATTGGGACATGGTTTTAGCATAAAATCATTATGTAAGTCGAATTTTATGTAACTTCAAGGCATATGTAATTCGGGGTTTTACTGCAGATAAATAGGTACCACTTTTGTGGGAAGCTAAACAGCATTCTGTGCACTCTGGTGTTTAGTCATGCCTGCCACATCTCCACAGAAATTTCTGCAAACGCAGACAATGCTGGCTCTTTGGCTATAAACAGAGATGAGCACTGAACCCTAGAGTTGGATACGACTGGCTTTTGAGCAAAGGAGACCTTAATCTTTACCTACCTGCAGGTTAGCAGCACAAAAGTGTTCCAGACAGCTGGAAGAGCCGGACTTTCGTTCCAGCGCTTTGGTTTTCTGCAGCCGTGCGTTGCTCTCGACCTGTAAATAAGCCACCTCTTCGCTTAGGCTGCTATGGGCAATATCTGGCAAACCTCCTTGCTCCGGCACCTCCTCCATTTCTTTCTGCTGGGATTCTGGCAACAGGAAGGGGGAGAAAAGGATCAGGAAAATTAATGAAGCAAATAGCACAGTGGAACCTTGGTTAACAAACGGCTCGATTAACATAAAAATCGCATAACAAAAGGAAATCCATAGAAAATAGTGGCTCGGTTTACCGAATTTTCCCCAGGATGGATTAATTGGTTTTCAATGCATTCCTATGTGTTTCAGCTAATGTACAGTGGAACCTCATACAACAATGCCTCGTATAGCAACGAATCGCATACCAATTAGTTTTTTTTTGGGGGGGGAAATATTCCGCATAACAATTTTCCCTATGGAAAAAACCGTACAATGATTTTTCAATGGGAAAAACCGCTTAGCGGGGAAAAAGTGTACGATGTATCCCATAAGGAAAATCGCTATACGATGGATGCATCGTATAGCATTTTTTTCGTACAACAATGAGCCTGGTGGAATGGATTCAAATTGTTCTATGAGGTACCACTGTATTTGGGTTTTCAATGCATTCCTATGGGAGATTGCATTCAATGCATTCCTATGGGAAATTCGGTTAAAGTAATTTTTGCTGTAAGAAACGTCCCAGAGAACGCATTAATTATGTAAACCGAGGTTCCACTGTAATAATAATTTCACATCAGAAATTATTCTAGGCTGAAAGGATTTTTGCAGGAGAAACTCCACACCGGGGATGCCCAAATGAGGATCCTTTCATGTCCCCCAAGCTCTTTTCTCCAATCAAACTGCTACGTTGGCAGGAGCTGGGGACAGAGACAGGCGCTCAAACCATCATGCAGTACTCAGGTCTCGATTCCCGAGTACTGCATGACGGAGTGAGCTCCTGTCTCTGCCTCAGCTCCTTCCAACCTTGAGTCAAAAAGGGGAAGAGTCTCTTTATTATATTATTATTATTTATTCGATTTATACCCCGCCCTACTCGGCCCAGGCTGACTCAGGGCGGCTTACAACAGGTAAATCAAATACAGTATAACAAATGAAATACAATATAACAATATGAACAACACACAAAATACAATAGAGCATACAATTGCAAATTACAGGTGTTATGTATGCATGTCAATGTTACTGTAAAGCTGTAAAGACAAGAATGTATCCACTCCAATTACAATGTATCTCAGCTGCAAAGGAACGCGAGCAAGCAACCCATAGAGGGCAGCTGCGAGCGTTCAGCCTCACATGGTTCACATTGCTCAATCACGGACAGCCGCGGGAAATGTCCCCGCATTAAGCAGGAAGAGAAAACAACTGCAAGAGTGAGGCGTGCCTGGGTGAGGCCACGCCGGCAGTAGCCAATGAGCTACCGTGCTGCAAGATTCAAATGTATAGTCCTACTGTATATAATGAGATGTACCACCACCATTACCTCATGTTCCCCCGGATCATCATGCAATAAACCTGTGTTAAGCCAACCCTTCGGCTGTTTCATTGTCTTTGGTCCCATACACTAAACTGGCGACGAAGGTGGGATAATGGCTGCCCACGGGACCAAGACATGCGCCGGCTACGAGATCAAGAAGCCGGGAGACTTGGAGCTGTTCGAGATAGACTTCAATGGGGCGCTGGTGGAGCTCGAAGTTACGGACGAGGCCAAAAAGAGGGCCATCTTCATCAGAATGCTCGGGCACGAGACCAAGAGGACCCTGGTGGACCTGATCGCACCGAGAAGGGTGAGCGACTTCAAAGCTAAAGAGCTCCTGACGATGCTGCACAACCACCTCCGGCCCGCGATAGCGATGTTCCCCGCTCGGAGCGCGTTCTGGAGGCGAGTCCAAGCGCCCGGGGAGTCGGTCGCCGATTTCGCAGCGGCCCTGCGACAGGCCGCCGGCCCATGCAAGTGGGAGAACCCAGAAGTCACCCTCAGGGACTGCCTGCTGTGCGGCCTGAGGGACACCGAGACTCAGCGCGTGCTGATGAAACAGGAGCCTCCCCCCACACTGCAAGAAGTCCTAGACATGGCACAGGCCGCGGAAGCCACGACAGCCGGAGTGCAAGAGCTCCAGGACTGGCGGCCGAGGACCGCCAAGGCAGAAAGCTCGGTGCGCGCAGCCCGGCAAGCTTCAAACTCGTCCGCGGAGAGCGGCGACGACGAGGATGTCCGGAAAGTCCAGAAGGAAGGCCGGCGTTGCGACGGCTGCGGTGCCACCCACGCCCGCACCAAATGCCCGTTCAGGAAGGCCGAGTGCCACAATTGCGGCCGGCGCGGGCACATCGCCAAGGTCTGCAGAAAGCGGCGCGAGACCAGGAGGAGTTCACCAGACCGCGCGGCGAGGCAGGACCGCACCACGAGGCCCAAGGACGGCACCCGGACCACGAGGAAGCAGGACGGCGTAGGGCGCATCTCCGACGACAGCGAGGATGACGCCCCGGTGTTCAGCGTGTCCGCGGGACACCCCCGATACTTCGTTGAGGTAGTAATTCAAGGGGCCCCTGTTAGGATGGAGGTGGACTCGGGTTCTTCTTACTCTATCATTTCCCAGGGAGAGTTCCTGAAAATCGCCCCCCACGTGCGGCCCAAGCTCAAAGCGTTGAGGTCCACGCTGAAGGACGTGCAGGGGAATCGCATCCCAGTGTTGGGGGTTGGGAAGTTCCAGGTCCAATTTAAAAAACACGCCGCAACGCTTCCCCTAGTCGTCCTCAAGGGAGGTAATTGCAGCCTCCTCGGGACTCAATGGTTCCAGCCCCTGGGTTTATTCATTGGGGGGGTGCACGCCGTTGGAGTACACGCCGCCGGGACTGATCCAATACAGGGCGTGTGCGACGCGCACCCCGAGGTTTTCAAAAAAGGACTCGGGAAATTCAAGGGCCCCCCAGTGACTTTCGACCTGGACCCGGAAATACGACCAATCAGACTAAAGCCGCGCAGAGTGCCTTTCGCACTAAAGGACAAAATAGAGGCGGAACTGGACAAATTGGTGGGTCAGGGGATTCTTGTGCCTGTCGATTCTGCGGAGTGGGAAACTCCAATTGTAACAGCACTAAAGGCCAACGGGGAGGTCCGCATATGCGCTGACTACAAGTGCACCATCAATAAGGCAATTCGCCCTAATGCGTATCCGGTGCCGGTAGTCAGCCACTTGCTGGCCAGGTTACACGGGGGGAGGTGTTTCGCTAAACTCGACCTAGCACAAGCCTACCAGCAGCTCCCGGTGACCCCGGCCTCAGCTGCGGCACAGACCATAGTCACCCACAAAGGGGCGTTCCAGGTGACGCGCCTTCAGTTCGGCGTGAATTCGGCGCCCGGAATTTTCCAGTCACTCGTGGAACGCCTCCTAAAGGGATTAGAGGGGGTGTTACCCTACTTTGATGAC
Organism: Bradypodion ventrale; assembly: GCA_035047345.1. NCBI lineage: Eukaryota > Metazoa > Chordata > Lepidosauria > Squamata > Chamaeleonidae > Bradypodion > Bradypodion ventrale. The sequence goes on along the minus strand of JAWDJE010000017.1, from coordinate 11,511,905 downwards.
GTATTGATAACGGGGGGGAGCCGGGCTGAATTGGCAAAAAGGTTGGGAAAGGTCCTGACAATATTCGAAAAGGCGGGGTTGAGGTTGCGGAAAGACAAATGCGTCTTCTTCGCGACCGAGGTTGAGTTCCTAGGTTTCCGGGTGACTCCTGAGGGAATAAGGCCGTCCCAATCCAAGGTGGCCGCCATCAAGAAGGCCCCTCGCCCCACATCCAAGCCCGAGCTGCAGTCGTTCCTTGGACTGCTGAACTTCTACCACTCCTTCCTTCCTCGAAAGGCGGCCGTGGCGGAACCGCTACACAAGTTGTTAAAGAAGGACGAGGCATGGAAGTGGGGCGACGACCATGAGAGGGCATTTAACGACCTAAAACGACTCCTGGCATCCGATGCCATTCTGACCCACTTCAATCCCAAACACCCGGTGATCCTGATATGCGATGCATCCCCAGTGGGGGTGGGGGCGGTGTTATGCCACGTGCTAGAAAACGGGAGGGAGGCCCCGATAGCGTTCTACTCCAGGTCCCTGTCCCAAGCGGAGAGAAATTACGCCCAGACAGACAGGGAAGCGCTAGCGATAATTGCGGGGACCAAGAAATTTCATGATTTTGTGTATGGCCGCCCCTTCACCATAGTGACCGACCATAAGCCCTTGCTAGGCATTTTCACCGCAGATAAGCCCACGCCACAAATCCTGTCCCCAAGAATGCTCAGGTGGGCCATTTTTCTCAACGCGTATCAGCACGCGTTGGTGTACCGGCCAGGGAAGGAGAACAGCCACGCGGACGCCCTGTCGAGGTCCCCCCTTCCCCAGGATTGCAGCCACGTGGGCGAGGAAGAGAGGGACCACCAGGTCTTAATGATAGAGGTCCTAGACTCGCCCCCAGTAGTACCGGCCGACATCGCCAAAGCGACCGGCAAGGACAAAACGTTAGCGACAGTTAGCTCCTGGGTGCAGAAAGGGTGGCCCGTGTCGTCCCCAGCAGCGGAATTCGACACATTTTTCAAGAAAAAAGTGGAGTTGTCCCTAGAGAGGGGTTGCCTTTTGTGGGGACAGCGGGTAGTGATCCCCACGTCCCTCCGGCCGAGGGTGCTTAAACTGCTGCACGTCAGCCACCCGGGGATCGTCCGCTCCAAGGCACTAGCCCGCAGTTACTTTTGGTGGCCCCAGCTAGATGCCGATATCGAGCACATGGTCGGCACTTGCGAAGCGTGCCAAAGCTCAAGGCCAGAAGAGGCTCGCTTGCCACATAGGGAATGGGACGCAGCAAGGGGGCCCTGGTCCAGGGTACACGTAGATTTTGCTGGCCCGTTCAGGGGAGCGCTTTTCCTCCTTGTAGTGGATGCGTACTCCAAGTGGTTGGAGGTCATCCCAGTCTCGAGCACCTCCTCGGCCACAACAATTAAGCATTTACGGAGGGTCTTTTCCACGTTTGGTTTACCCGATACCCTCGTTAGCGATAACGCTAGTTGCTTCACGTCCACCGAGTTCAGGGCATTCATGGATCTCAACGCCATTCGGCACGTCACCTCCGACCCTTTCCACCCGGCCACCAACGGCCAAGTAGAGCGCCTTGTGCGCACCACAAAGGACGCGCTGCGGCGCATGGGTCCCGGAGATCTCGACCTACAAGTGTGCCAGTTCCTGCTAGGGTACAGGGTCACCCCATTGGCGTCAGGGTACTCCCCCGCGGAGCTATTAATGCGCAGGAAGCTGGCCACCGTAATCACCAGACTAGACCCCACAAGGGTGGAAGACAAAGGGCGGAACGTAGGGATGGAACCCACAAAGAGTTTCAGCATAGGCACCCCCGTACATTGCAGGAACTACGCCAGTGCAGGGCCAGCCTGGGTGCCGGGCGTTGTAATAGAACAAACCGGCCCCGTGTCGTACCGCGTGGAAACCAACACAGGCCTCCTGTGGAGGCGGCACGCGGATCAGCTCAGGCGCAGGGTTCCCGAAGAGCCGGACGAAGACGGAAGTAACCACGATTCAGTGTTAGGGTACTCCCCCACCCGCTTAGCCCAAGGGGGAGGGAAAGGGGGCCATGGATCCCCACCAAGGGGGGAGGAAAGGGAATCTGTCCTCATAGATATTCTGCGGGATTTTTCGGCGGAAGGGAAGAGCCCCGATCTCATACATATCTCTAGGAAGTTTCCCCCAAATACAGATCCCCCAAGAGACTTAGACTTTGATTTGCAGTACCAGGGGGAGTTAGCAGAGTGGTCCCCCACCCGTCCTAGCGAAAAGAGGGGTTTCAGTTCAGCCCCTGGTACTTCCAGCCCCACTAGCCCCTGCGAGTTAGAGTGTAACATAGCGCCAGCTCCCCGGAGACCGACACCCCCAAGACAGGAAGCGAAGGCGAATCCGCCCACCACAGTCTCAAGGTCCCCCGAACGGATAGCAGAAGATAGCAGAACCACAAGGGCATCCTCGTCGGTTCCGAGGTTCACAATGGGAGGGTCCCCGGGGTCCGCAGGCAACAGGCAGGGGTTCACCTCCCAGCTGTTCATTCCATTCCCATCCCCCAGCGTGAGGCGGGCACAGACACCCCACAGGGCCATTAACGAATCCCCATTTTCCGTTGCAGGACAAGCGCACGTGCGGCAAGCCACATTGGTTGCGGGACTTCGTCCCATCCTAGGGGGGAGGGGTGTTATGTATGCATGTCAATGTTACTGTAAAGCTGTAAAGACAAGAATGTATCCACTCCAATTACAATGTATCTCAGCTGCAAAGGAACGCGATCAAGCAACCCATAGAGGGCAGCTGCGAGCGTTCAGCCTCACATGGTTCACATTGCTCAATCACGGACAGCCGCGGGAAATGTCCCCGCATTAAGCAGGAAGAGAAAACAACTGCCAGAGTGAGGCGTGCCTGGGCGAGGCCACGCCGGCAGTAGCCAATGAGCTACCGTGCTGCAAGATTCAAATGTATAGTCCTACTGTATATAATGAGATGTACCACCACCATTACCTCATGTTCCCCCGGATCATCATGCAATAAACCTGTGTTAAGCCAACCCTTCGGCTGTTTCATTGTCTTTGGTCCCATACACTAAAACAGGTTACAAAAATTACAAATCAGTACAAAATAAATATGCCATAGTACCACAAACATAACAGAGCAAAGCTCAACGTACTTAGCATCAGCGGTCGTTCAATACCGCTCATTACCACCATAGTCCTCAAAAACCCAACAGGGGGCAAGGGTCGGGGCATCAAGATGGAATTGTCCCAACACATACCAACCCACCCCAACAACAACCCAGACAGTGACCAAAGAAACCAGCCATGGCTGCCTGCCTTCAAAGCCCAGCAGGTTGACAAAGCTGTAGATCTGAATAGTCCCGTCGCCCTCCATCCCACCGCAGCCAACTCCAAGCGGTGGCCATGGCATCAGCTGGGACTATGTTGACGATGGCTCCTGTCGTCCTACGACCACCAGCTGCAACTCCCAGGGATGACCAGACCAAAGGGAAAACCAAGCAGGTGTCGGCTGGTAGAGCGCCAGTGGCAACTCACGCGGCCGGGCCAGGGGAGGAGCGCGAAGCCTTCATGGCGGTGATGGTGGCGCCGTTGTTAAAGCCCCGGAGCCGCAAGGCCAGTTGCTGCAACTCCTGCTGACTGGCCAGGCCAGGAGAGGAGCGTGGAGCCTTCGCAGCGGTGATGGTGGTGGTGTTTTAAAAGCCTCTTATAATTATAGGGCCAAGATTCATCTACTTCTTCTTTCGTGTCCCGATCAAACTCTAGACTGCCAAAATGAAGCCACTTTCTTGGCTTTGTCATTGGCCAAACGTAAGTCCTCATCGGTGCATGTTTCTGGCATCAATCGGCAGACCGGGAAATGAGATGGATCCTGTAACTTTCCACATTCACACAGCGTGTTGTTGTCTGCCAGCAGCCCCCACTTGAGCAAGTTGGTCTTACATTTAAAGACCCCAATCCTCAGCCTATTCAGGGTCCTCCAAGTGATGTAGGGGCGGTTGAGTGCCTCAGCCATATCTTCCTTTATGGAGCGCATCCACAAACGCAAAAGAAGTTGACATTGCTGTTAATGATAAGGAGAGAAGCAGCAGTGGACACTGAGAGAACTAAGCAAGAGAAGGGCCCTTGACACCCTCTGAATGGATATGAGCCTAGTGTTGCCATACATCCCAGAAAACCAGGATTGTCCCAGATTCAAGGTCAGAAAAATTGTCCAGCCAGTTCACTAAAAATCATGTTAAATTCCCAGATGCTTAAAACTTACTTGATTGTGTATTACTGTACACCATTAAAATAAATTTGAACTGTCGCCATCAAACGAGCGATTTACTGCCACATTGGAGTTGGAGTATACCTGGCGATAAATCTTAATGTCCTCACCTCACACACACACACACCCGATAAGTGTGACCACTGTGTTTCCTGGAACTGTGGGCGTTAAGACTGCGACATGACTTCTCAGAAGTTCAACAGATCTTCTTATAGTAAGAATTAACTGTTGTAAATAAATTCATTTATGTATTGATATATTTAATGTGAAAGTGTTTTATAGCTGTCATTGTGTTATGGTTTTTTATTTATAAAAAACGGTATTTTGTAGATAACCTGCCCATTTTTGTCAAGTATACTTCTGTGCCGGTTTTGTGAGAGAGAATTATGGCAATTCTATATGAGCCTCAAGTCTGCCAGCTTAAATCCAGGAAGAGTTTTATGACAAGAACAGACATTCTTGAGTGTACGCAAGAGCAAAACCAAATTAAAGGACAAGGAATAAGATTAAAGGAAGATATGGCTGAGGAATTAAATCTCCCCTACATCTGTTCAGAGGATGTTTGCTTAGTTCTCTCGGTGTCCACTCCACTGCTACTACTCTCCTGATCTTAGGTGGCGCGATACCAACAAGAGGGTCTATTTTCCCAAGTGGTGTAGGTTTGAGGCATTCTGTCACTCTACGCATGGCTTCATTCAGTGATGTCAACTTATTTTGCATGTGTGGATGTGCTTCGTACTGGAGCAGCATCCTCTGCTGCAGAGACGCTCAGGGCCAAAGCTGACGTACTTAAGCGTGGATGGCTGAGTTCCCCATTTATTGTTTGTGAGTTTCCTGATGATGTTGTTCCTTGTACGAACTTTGGCTTTGGTATTCAGGCAGTGCTGTTGAAAAAGAGAGTTTCAGGTCAAGCCTCACATAGAGGTATTTCTGTGTTGAACATTATTTGTAAAGTGCTGACCCAAAGTCCATGGGAGCAAAAAGAGGGATTTGCCCCCAAGTTATGAGCCCCTCCGGGCAGGACTAGGCTCACCCCACTTTCTTGACAACCATGCGTGCCAAGGGAGAAACCCCAAAAGCCACTCCCAGAAGTCACCCCTGGCCAATGGATGGTGGGAAGGGTGGGCCCCCAATCATGGGGGAATGTTTCTCTGAGGACTACAGCGCCTATCATCCCCTAGCACTCTCTCTCTCTCTCTCCAGGTCCTCACCGGCCTGGCTTCCTCCATAGATGACGACAGTTGGCCGGCCGACACCTGAGTCAAGGCTGTGGAAACCATGGCAACGTGGCCTACCTTGAGCCCAGGACTCCGTCCCAAGCCAAGGCCATGAAGCCATGTCCACCCAGCCCAGGCCCCTCTCTCATCACTCCAAGGCTGAGACCCAGTACTACAATAGACCGCCGTACTGCCACCCGCCCATGGAATTACGGGGTCTCTGTAGTCCACAAGTAGTCTGTTGTGTTTGGAATATTGTGCCTTTTTGGTGTATGAAAACCAAGACACAGGACACAGCCTCGGGCTGGGTTAACTCAGGTTTATTGCATGGTGGTCAGAGGGAACATGAGGTAATGGCGGATCAATAGCTCTTTATATACAGTCGTAACACATTTGAACGTGGTTCCATGGTAGCCCATTGGCTACTGTCTGCGTGACGTCATTGCTGGTCACGCCCTTCTTGTCCAGGTGTAGGTGGTGGCGGGAAAACTTCCCGCGCTGCTGCCTTTGATGAGTTTGGACCAAGAGAGCTTGGACGCTCGCTGCTGCCAGCTGGTGGTCATTAGCTCGCGTCCTATTACAGGGTTTATGTGATACAGCTGAAGGTTACATTGTTGCCCATAGGCAAGGTTACATTGGTTCAGATACATTGTTATCCATGTGGAGGATCAAACCATTAGGACACAACAGCCTTTAAGTAATGTAACACTCGAATGAGTGGATATAACAATCACCAGCTGTAACACTGTAACCTTCTGTATTAGGATGCGAGCTAGTGACCACTAGGGGCAATAGCGAGCACCCAGCTCACATGGTTCCAATTCCCCAAATACCTACAGCGCAGGAAGATTCCCGCCACCACCTCACCTGGACAAGAAGGGCGTGACGGGGAGTGACGTCACGCAGACAGTAGCCAATGGGCTATCGAGGAGCCACATTCAAATGTATAGCCACAGTATATATTGAGCTGTTCATCCGCCATTACCACATGTTCCCCCGGACCATCATGCAATAAAGATGTGTTAAGCCAACCTTTCGGCTGTTTCTATTGTCTTGGTTCTCATACACTAAATTGGCGACGAAGGTGGGATAATGGATCCCCATGGAATCAAGACAACGCAGGCCAGTTTCAACATCAACAAACCGGAAGAATGGGAACTGTTCGAGATGTGCACTGATGGTGTCCGACATCTCAGACGAGGGGAAGAAGAGGGCCATTCTCATCAGAATGCTCGGGTTCCCCGCCATGAAGGTATTGGTGGACCTGGTGTCTCCGAAGAAGGTGAACGAAGTGTCGGTCAAGCAGCTCCTGAAAGCGATGCGCGACCACTTCCAGCCCTTGGTCTCAATGTTTTTGGCTCGGGACGCGTTCTGGAAGAGAGTCCAGGCACCTGGTGAGTCCGTGGCTGCCTTTGCAGCGGCCCTCCGTTTGGCCGCCGGCCCATGCAAGTGGGAGAACCTGGAAATCGCCCTCAGGGACCGCATGCTGTGCGGCCTGTGGGACGAAGAGGTCCAGCGAAAGCTGATGAACAAGGAGCCGCCCCTGACGCTGCAAGAGGTCGTGAAGGAGGCACAGGCGGCGGAAGCCACGAGGGCCGGGGTTAAGGGGTTCAGAGCAAAGCCCCCACAACCCGACAAGGCAGCGGGCTCGGTGCAAGTGGCCAGGCAGGCACCACACTCCTCCACGGAGAGCAGCGAGGACGAGGACATCCGGAAGGTGCGGAAGGATGGCCGGCGTTGCGATGGCTGCGGGGCGCCCCATGACCGCATCAAGTGCCCGTTCAGGAAGGCCGAGTGCCACAACTGCGGGCGCCGAGGCCACATAGCCAAGGTTTGCAGACGGCGGTGCAGAGACCAGAAAACCTCAACAGACCGCTCACCGAAGAACCAGGAAGGCGTCCGGCCCTCGAGGAAGCAGGACGGCGTGGGCCACATCACCGACAACAGCGACGACGACACGGCAGTCCACAGCGTGTCCTTAGGACACCCACGTTATTTTGTAGAGGTACTGGTGCAAGGGGTCCCCGTTAAGATGGAGATAGACTCGGGTTCCTCATATTCCATCATTTCCCAGAGGGAGTTTTTGGGAATTTCCCCCAACGTGCGGCCCAAGCTCAAAGCACTGAGGTCTACGCTGCGGGACATGCAGGGAAATAGCATTCCGGTGTTGGGGGTTGGAAAATTCAAGGTCCAATACAAGCAACACGCCATGGAACTTCCCCTGGTTGTTCTCAAAGGGGGGAGTTGTTGCCTCCTCGGGACTCAATGGTTTAAGCCCCTGGGTTTGTTCATTGGGGGGGGGTGCATGCCGTTGGGACTGACCCAATACAGGAGGTATGTAACGCGCATCCCGAAGTGTTCAAGAAGGGACTCGGAAAATTCAAGGGCCCCCCAGTCCCGTTCGACCTGGACCCAGAGGTCCGCCCAATAAGACTCAAACCGCGGAGAGTGCCTTTTGCACTTAAGGACAAGATAGAGGCGGAACTGGACAAATTGGTGGGCCAGGGGATCCTTGTTCCTGTTGATTCCGCGGAGTGGGAAACTCCGATTGTAACAGCACTTAAGGCCAACGGGGAGGTTCGAATATGCGCTGATTACAAATGTACCATTAATAAGGCGATACGCCCAAATGCGTATCCGGTGTCGGTAGTCAGCCACCTGTTGGCCAGGTTACATGGGGGAAAGTTTTTTGTAAAGCTTGACCTGGCGCAGGCTTACCAGCAGCTCTCGGTAACCCCAGCTGCAGCTGCTGCGCAGACGATAGTCACTCATAAGGGGGTGTTCCAGGTGACGCGCCTGCAGTTTGGCGTGAACTCGGCGCCAGGCATCTTCCAATCACTAGTGGAACGTCTCTTAAAGGGTCTGGAGGGGGTCTTGCCATATTTTGACGACGTATTGATAACGGGGGGGAGTGAGTCAGAATTGGCTGAGAGGCTAGACAAAGTACTGACGGCATTTGAAAAGGCGGGATTGAGGTTGCGGAAAGACAAATGCGTCTTCTTCGCAAAAGAGGTTCAGTTCCTGGGTTTCCGGGTAACCCCTGTAGGCATTAAACCCTCCGAATCAAAGGTGGCCGCCGTTCAAAATGCTCCTCGTCCCACCTCCAAGCCCGAATTGCAGTCATTCCTGGGGCTCTTAAACTTCTACCATTCCTTCCTGCCTAGGAAGGCGTCGGTAGCAGAGCCGCTTCATAAGTTACTAAAAAAAGGACGAGGCGTGGCGATGGGGCGAGAGCCAGGAGAGGGCATTCAATGAGCTGAAACAACTCTTATCCTCAGACGCCATATTAACCCATTTTGACCCCAAGAAACCAGTGCTTCTGGTATGTGATGCATCTCCAGTGGGGGTGGGGGCGGTCCTGTGCCATGTGTTGGAAAATGGGCGGGAGGCCCCGGTGGCGTTCTACTCCAGGTCCCTGTCTAAGGCAGAGCGTAACTACGCACAGACAGACAGGGAGGCATTAGCGATAATTGCTGGGACGAAGAAGTTCCACGACTTCCTCTACGGCCGCCCCTTAACCACCGTGACTGACCACAAGCCCCTGCTAGGCATTTTTACCGCAGACAAGCCCACGCCACAGATTCTGTCCCCTAAGATGCTCAGGTGGGCCATTTTTTTAAATGCGTACCAGAACACGCTGGTGTATCGCCCTGGAAAGGACATAAGCCACGCGGACGCCCTGTCTAGGTCACCCCTCCCCCACACGGGCAGCCACGTGTGTGAGGTGGAACAAGACCACCAAGTGCTCATGATAGAGGTCCTAGGTTCACCCCCATAGTGCCCGCAGAAATCGCCAAGGCGACGGGCAGGGACAAGACGTTGGCCCTGGTTAGTTCATGGGTGCAGAAAGGGTGGCCAACGTCCTCCCCGGCGGCGGAATTTGCCCCGTTTTTTAGGAAAAAGTTAGAACTGTCCATGGAGAGGGGTTGCCTCCTGTGGGGCCAGCGGGTAGTCGTCCCTGAGTCCCTGAGAGCAAGGGTGCTTAAGCTGCTGCACGTCAGCCACCCTGGAATTGTCCGCTCCAAGGCACTGGCCAGGAGCTACTTCTGGTGGCCCCAGTTGGATGCCGATATCGAGCACATGGTGGGCACTTGCGAGAGTTGCCAAAGCTCCCGGCCCGAAGAGGCCCGACTTCCGCACAGGGAATGGGATGCGGCAAAGGGGCCGTGGTCCCGCGTGCACATTGACTTTGTGGGCCCCTTCAGAGGATCGCTTTTTCTCCTTATAGTGGATGCTTATTCCAAGTGGTTAGAGGTTATCCCAGTTGCGAACACCTCCTCAGCCGCAACCATTAAACAATTGTGCAAGGTGTTCAGTTCGTTCGGTATACCCGACACGCTTGTTAGCGATAACGCTAGTTGTTTCACGTCCACCGAATTCAGGGCATTCATTGACATCAACGCCATCCGGCACATCACCTCCGCGCCTTTCCACCCGGCGATGAATGGCCAGGTAGAACGCCTCGTGTGTACCACCAAAGACGCGCTGAGGCGCATGGGCCCTGGGGATTTAAACCTGCAGTTGTGCCAGTTTTTGCTGGGATATAGGGTAACCCCCCTAGCGTCAGGATACTCGCCCGCAGAGCTCCTAATGCGCAGAAAACTGACTACGGTACTGACCAGGCTAGACCCTACGAGGGTGGAAGACACTGGGAGGAACATCGGGTTAGCGGGCACGAAGAGTTTCAAAATAGGCGCCCCCATCCATTGCAGAAACTACGCTAGCACAGGGCCAGCCTGGGTTCCGGGAGTAGTCATTGGGCAAATGGGTCCCGTGTCGTACTGCATAGAGACCAGCACAGGTCTACTCTGGAGGCGGCACGCAGACCAACTCCGGCGCCGGGTCTCCGGAAACCAGAGCGCGGACAGCGCGGAACAGGATTCAACGTTAGGGTTTTTCCCCACACGTTCAGCCCAAGGGGGAGGAGAGGGTGGCCTGTGGTCCCCACCAAGGGGGGAAGGGAATAAGTTTGTCCCCATAGATATCCTGCGGGATACCCCCGCAGACACCCCAGAAGATGATTTTGAGTTTGAGTTACAAAACCGGGGGGGTTTCGGAGTGGTGCCCCACCCATCCAGGTGAGAAGCGGGGTTTTTCGTTAGCCCCCAATGCCCCCGGTTTTCCCACAATGGAGTTTACCCCTACCCCGAAAACCGCGAACCTCGGCGGGTCGCTAACGAGTCTCCCTCTCCCATTGCAGGACAAGAGACCAGGGAACACAGAAGTGATAGCGCCCCCGGGACAAGCCAGCCAGCCTTGCGCGCGAAACGCGTTTGCAATAAACCATATTGGATGAGAGACTTCGTCTCATCCTAGGGGGGAGGAATGTTGTGTTTGGAATATTGTGCCTTTAAGTAATGTAACACTCGAATGAGTGGATATAATAACCACCAGCTGTAACACTGTAACCTTCTGTATTAGGACGCGAGCTAGTGACCACTAGGGGCAATAGCGAGCGCCCAGCTCACATGGTTCCAATTCCCCAAATACCTACAGTACGGGAAGATTCCTGCCACCACCTCATCTGGACAAGAAGGGCGTGACGGGGAGTGACGTCACGCAGACAGTAGCCAATGGGCTATCGAGGAGCCACATTCAAATGTATAGCCACAGTATATATTGAGCTGTTCATCCGCCATTACCATATGTTCCCCCGGACCATCATGCAATAAAGATGTGTTAAGCCAACCTTTCGGCTGTTTCTATTGTCTTGGTTCTCATACACTAAATAGTCCTACCAACCTAAGCCGTTCAAAAGCAATATATTTCAAGTAAATAAATAGGTACCACTTTGGCGAGAAAGGCAGCAGCACTCCGCATGCTCCGGCGTCTAGTCATACCAGCCACGTGACCATGCAGACATTTGGCTGTAAAGGGAGATGAGCACAGCACCCTAGAGTCGGAATCAACTGGCTTTCGAACAAGGGAGACATTGACCTAATGATCCGGTAAAGCTCTTACAAAAATCAGAATTTTTTTGCGACACAGCCTTTCTTCTTCTTCTTCAGATTCACTGGTTGTATCTTTGTGGCCAAAAGTTCTTCATACAGGAAGAAACCAGTTGTGCAGGAGAAAACAACATTTGGGCTCTACACAATGTTGGCTGGGGTGCACAGAAAGAGCCTCCTCAAAAATTGTGGAATTTTTGAACCACAATTGGGTGTACCCTGGTAACGTGTTATCCTATCGCCTGCCGTGTTTTTGCCTATTTTTATTTGGGGTAAGAGAAATTTCAGCCCGCTCTGTTCTCCCTGGAATTTCATCCCTGCTTCTAGGCAAGGGGCTCTTCACTCATGGGTTGCCTTTTTCAATTCCTGGGCTGCAGTGGCTCAGTGGTTAAGAAGCTCGCCTTGTGAGCTGGAAGGCCGGCAAGTCGGCTGTTCAAGACGCGGGAGCTGCATGACGGAATGAGCGCCTGTCTCTGTCCTGGCTCTTGGGGACATGAAAGGAGCCTCATTTGGGCGTCCCCTGAGCGGAGTTTCTCTCGCAAAAAAATCCTTTCAACCCAGAATCATTTCTGATACAAAATGATTATTATTATTTTCAATTCCAGCTTCCTGGGCGTTCAGATCTCCTGGCAGAGACGTCTCTTCAGAATCCAACGCAAGCAAACGGGAAGAGCTCTTGGAAATATTACATATCCTGAACAATTTACAAGAGGCTCTTTGCAACCGCCTGCGAGTCAGAAGTGTGCAGGGGCCTAGGAGGAAACGTAGCCTACTTTCGCTTCCTCTCAGTGACTTACAGGGTTGGCTAAAAGGAGGGGCCCTTTCTTCGCAAGCCGTTGAAAAGCCCTTCCCTTAGAAAAAGCGGGCAGTTAAGAGAGAGCATGAGTACATACAAGTGAACCAGTCTGTCCATCTGTCTTTTTTCCTTTTCTTCAGTTCTCCCAGATTGGCTGGGAGAATGCAGTGGCTCAGGTATTTGGTGTGTGCGCACATGCATACACACACTCTCTTTCACCAGCACACAACCATAACACAGTGATGGCGAAACTTTTAGCAATTGAGTGCCCAACAGAGGGGCGGGGCAAACTCTGTGCTGGGGAGGAGGGAGGAAGTGTTCCCATTGGCCTGCTTGTCAGAGGGGTGGGGCAAACTCTGTGCTGGGGGAGGGAGGAGGTGTTCCCATTGTGCTGCTGGGCAGAGGGGCGGGGTGAACTCTGTGCTAGAGGGAGGAGGCGTTCCCATTGGGATGCTGGGCAGAGGGGCGGAGCGAACTCTGTGCTGGAGGGAGAGAGGAGGCGTTCCCATTGGGCTGCTGGGCAGAGGGGCGGGACGACCTCTGTGCTGGGGCGTCAGCACAGGTGCCCACACAGAGGGCTGTGAGTGCCTCCTCTGGCACACATGCCATTGGTTCGCCTCCATTGCCATAATACCTAAACAAAACCTATCACCACAGTTCTCTTTTGGATGATTTTCCCTGTAGCTCCCTTTCCTGGCTCCTCCCCACAACCCTTACAAATGGAGGTCAGGGATCATGGGGCAGAAGGTTTCTCTCCCACAGCCCCAGGGCTCAGAAGTAATGGAAGAGTGTTGCCACTGCCCTCCCACTGGCTGCCTAGGGTGGTGGTGGTGGCAACTGGTCAACACCCACTCTCCACATGGCCATCCAGTGCCAAAGAGGGTCCGGCTGCTGTTCCCAAAAGAGGGCAATTTGTAATCTGGCTAACACTGCATTATAGGTTTGCAGTGGTTTAGAGGTTAAGACGCTGAACTTGACAATTGGAAGGCCAGCAGGTCAGCAGTTCATAACCCAAGTGCTGTAGAATGGAGTGAGCTTCTGTCTCCATCACAGCTCCTGCCAACCTCGCAGTTCGAAAACAAGACATTGCAAGTAGATAAATAGGGACCAATTCAGTAAGAAAGGTGATGGTATTCTGTGCACTCTGGTCATGCCTTCCACATGTCCACGGAAACATCTGCAGATGCAGACAGCACTGGCTCTTTAGCTATAAACAGAGATGAGCACCAAACCCTAGAGTTGACTATGACTGGTTTTCAAGTAAGGGCAACCTTTACCTTCATCTTGTTCTTTTATTTTTACTTTCTCTTTCTTTGGAAGCTTGTTTAGCCCAAGTGAATAACCTTTTAGGTTTCCTCCAAGTGAATAGGAGTTCATGTATTGAATAATAAGAATTCTATGTCACAGGTTGGGGCATCAGGAATTTAGAGGTGCTTAGGTTGGGCATGGCCAAAGAGAAGGTTGGTAACCACTGCATTAGGCCCACCCGTTTGGTTTTAAAACTAGTGTTCTGGATTGCTGGGAGAAGACCAACTTTCTTTCCCTGTATCCCAAAAAGGCACCTGATGCCACCTGTTGAGGGACACTTAAATTTTTTTATACATAATTTAAACTCAAGCCTACAACACAAGTCTGATAATTAAGATACAAAGGACCAGATTAGACCATCACTTGTACAAATACATATATACATCTTAAATGCAACTTGTTTTATAAAAGTTTCTCATATTTACAGTGGGCAGGATGGTTTCCCAAGTCTCCTGAAAAAATGGATGCCCTAGGTCAGTCATGGTAAACCTTGACACTCCAGGTGTTCTTGGACTTCAATTCCCAGAAGCCCAATTCTCTGTGAATCCACACGTGTATGCGCATTAAGCCCATTCGTGTGGATTAACAGAGAGTTGGGCTTCAGGGAACTTAAGTCCAAGAACACCCAGAGTGCCAAGGTTCTCCATCACTAGTTCTCAAACAAATAAGAGAAAGTACTTTTTCACCCAGAGGATCCCTGGTCTATGGAACTCCCTGCCAGAAGAAGTGGTGACAGCTGTCAGTCTTGACAGCTTTAAGAAAGGATTAGACAAGTTCATGGAGGACAAGGGTATCAATGGCTATAATTATGGATACCTAAGGACAACCTCCGGGTTAGAGAGATAGGCAGGATATCTCTCAAGGCCATTTCCAGGGAATCCTAAGCAGGTGAAGGCATCTCCTTGGGAATACCCCTGAAGCAAATGGTGAGCCACTGTGTGAGACAGAATGCTGGACTGGATGGGCTGAGGCCTGTCCCAGCAAGGCTGTTCTTATGATGGGCCTAGGTGGAGGTGCTGCGGAGGACACTCTTCTTCTGGGCTTCTTCTGGTCTCTCAACTGAGGCCTGATTTTCGGGGTGTTGTTGTTTGGGAGTTGCTATCTGTGAAAAACAGAGGAGGAGGAGGCACATGTGAGAGTACATCACTATTTTTGCCCTCGAAGGAGGACCCCCTTCACTGACTTGATCTTTTCCTACCTTCCTAGCTCTGCTTTTCAGTGTACAGGCATAACATGATGAAATATCACTCCTCTTCTCTTCCGTATTCTAGGATGAAAAGTACAGCAAAGGTCTGGTCTTAGAGTCAGAAAAGGAACCCCCAGAGTCAAGACATCAAGGGCTAGGGAAGGGCTTTTTTAAAATTGATATTGCCGTATATACTCGAATGTAAGCTGAGTTTTTTAGCCCACAAAATGAGCCCCAAAATGGGGACCCGGATTATACACAGGTCAATGACTACAAGGGTCCCAAGACAGTGCTAGATTGAGATGCGCAGACAATTTAATTAATTTTTCTATATTTTCAGGTATTTTGATTACTGAAACTCACTAGCAGTGGCTGTATTTCCCACCCTAGACTTATACTCGAGTCAATCTATTTTCCTGGGTCTTCAGATCAAAATTAGATGCCTCTGCTTATATTCGGGTCGTCTTATACTCAAGTATGTATGGTACCTCCTTTTACTGCTGCATATAGTGTATTAATTTGAATACTGTAATGGTTTTAAGATTTATTATGGGATGATTTTCTTTCTTTCTATCTATCTACAGTAAAACCCTGACTTACAAATGCTTCAAGTTACAGAAAATTTGACTTACATAATAATTTTGTGCTAAAACCATGTCCCAATTTACATGATTTCCTATAGGTTTGCTTCAATTTACATAAACATTTCATTTTTCCTGTGGGTTTGCTTCAAGTTACGTAAAAAAACGATTTAAGCAAAAGCCTACAGAACGGACTTTTTTTCCTAAGTAGGGGTTTTACTCTATCTATCTATCTATCTATCTATCTATCTATCTATCTATCTATCTATCTATCTATCTATCTATCTATCTATCTATCTATCTATCTATCTACATCAGGGTGCCCAAACTTTTCGGGCTGTGGACTTGGCACACTTGGTTGAGCAGGCCAGTAACGTGGTTCATCCCACTGGAAGTGGAAGTAAAATATACCCACACATGTGCATAATACTGCCATAAATGCATCCGCAGCTGTTGTAAACGCATTTACAACAGCCACAGGGCATTTACGGCAGCATTTTGCACATGCACGGGCATGTATTATTTCCATTTCTAAGGAGCAGCTAGAGCTGCGTGAGCAGAATGGAATGGTGCTGCGGCCGGATCCGGCTCATGGGCCATAGTTTGGGCACCCTGATCTACATTGTAAGCTGCCCTGAGTGGCACTTGCACCAAAAGGGCGGGGTATTAATGTGAATAAATAAATAAATAAATTTTTTTGATAGAGTGACTCTCCTCCCCACCCCGTGCTCTTCCTTCCTGCTTTGCACCATCCTGGCTTGGCCACCCTCAGCATTGGCAAAAACAGTGATGGCTAACCTTGGCACACCTGGTGTTCTTGGACTTCAATTCCCAAAAGCCCTGATCAGCAGGAGTGCTGACTTGGGCCTCTGGGAATTGAAGTCCAAGAACACCTGGAGTGCCAAGGTTCGCCATCACTGGGCCAATTCATCTGAGTGACTGCAGAGGCAGAAGCAAGTCAAGCCCAGATCATGTGTCACTCATTAGTCTAAACATTGCTGGTGTGGCAGTCTCTGTTTGAAGGCAAGAAGCAAAAGAAGGTAGTAGAATAACGAAGAAGCAGCAATTGTTAGTTCCGTGATGGTGAACCTTGGCACTCCAGCATTCGTGTGGATTCACAGAGACTTGGGCTTCTGGGATTTGAAGTCAAAGAACACCTGGAATATGGGGGCTGGATCTGGCTCCCGATGCCAATTCATCTGCCCCGTGAAGCCGTCGTCACTCGCGGAAGTGGAAGTAAAATGCGCCCATACGGGCATGTTTTACTCCCACTTTCAGGAGCAACAAAGGCTTCCTCAAGATTGCCTCTGCTCTGCTCAAGGCTGCTCCTACCTTGTGGAGTTTAAGAGCTCTATTCAGCCTCTTCTCCTGGGCCAGCTGGAGTTGGGTTCTCTGCAGGGCCTCTTTCAACAAAGCCTTCTCTTCCGATTCCCGGTAGACCTTGTCACCTAATTTGGCAATCTCAGACTGGTAGGCTTGCAAAGTTTGCTTGCTGGTCCTGCACAAAAGTATTGAAAGTTGCCTTATCGTTAGTTGTCTTGCACTCCCTGACATTTGTGACAAACAAACTAACTGAGTTGTTAAACCAGTGGTTCCCAACTTAAGGCCTGTGGGCTGGATCCGGCCCAGAGCGCCATTTCATGTGGCCCCCCACACCTCCAAGGGAATTTGAGAAACAAAATGGCTGCTCCCTTGGAAGCTGTTGGGACAAAATGGCCACCCCCATCATGCAAGCAGGGCAAAATGGCCATCCGGCCCTTGAAGCTGACTGAAAGGGCATGACCCAGCCCCCAGCTTGAAAAGGTCGTGAACCCTTGTGTTAAACAATCACCTAAACCTGTGGTTCCCAATGTAGGGCAACTCACACACACACACAGGTGCGCAATTTGATTTTTATGGGGGGCAATTTGAGAATGAGTTATTAACAGTGAATGGCCTTTTAGGCTTCATCCACATGAATAGAAGTTCACTTTTTGAATGATAAGAATTATATGTCACAGGGGCATCAGGATTTTAGAGAGGCTCAGGTAGCGCATGGCTAAAAAAAAGGTTGGGAACCACTGACCTAAACAGAAAGCACCAGGAATAGATGGATTACCAATGGAAATAATCCAAGCAGCAGGAGAAAGCAACATCAGAGGGCTACATGGAACCGTCAGTGCCGAATGGACACCATGTTACACCCTGTGATTGCTCGAAAGCTAGTTGCATCCAACTCTAGGGTTCAGTGCTCATCTCTGTTTATAGCCAAAGAGTCAGCACTGTCTATTGACTGCAGATGTTTCCGTGCTCATGTGATAACCATGACTAGACACCAGAGTGCACCGAACGGTTTACCTTCCCACTGAAGTGGTCCCTATTTACATATTTGCAATTTCTTGCTTTGGAACTGCTAGGTTGGCAGGAGCTGGAACAGAGACAGGGGCTCACTCCATTGTGCAGTACTCGGGTATCAAACTCCGACTCTCCAGTTTTCAAGTTCAGCGTCTTAACCATTTGAAGCAACTGCAGTCAAGCCATAAGCATTACCACCATGTTTCAAAGGGAACGTTATCATATCCTAAGCATGTGGTTTAGCATCCATGTGTCAAAGGCCCATGGCTGTGTTCATCCCAGAATGGCCCCAATCCCATTCCCCTCCAGAGCAGGGCAAGGGTGAGGTCATGTATACCTGAACTTCCCCACGTCTCTCTCGTACTCTTTCAGGAGGGACTCCTTCCTTTCCAGGCGCTGCTTCAGTTTGTTGATCTTGTCGAAAAGCAGCTCGGCGTCCTTCTGCCGCAGTAAGCCCACTTTCTCCCTTTCGTCCTGGGGGAGGTGCTTGAAGGTCTGCACCCCTGCTCCCAACTCCTCCTTCACATTCATAAGGCTGGCCAGTTCCTGTATCAAGTGGTGGTACTGGGGGAGTGGGTGGTGGGTGGGATAGAAGGGAGTAAAGGACAGTGAAGATGGACTTCCTGGCCAAGAGCTTTTAGTAGTTTCGTGCTACTAAAGATGTGAATGTACACTTGAATCCATCTTGGTGGAGGGCAGCAGCTTTTGTGTTAAGACACAAAGGGACAAATGTAATCCTGCATCCTGGTACCACTTTTTGGGATTCCTACACCAGCCGGCTGCCCACCAGTTGTATCAAATACAACTCCCATCATTTTCAGGTTATCCTGCTATGGTCATAGAGTCAACCCTACTGCCAGCGACTCAACACTGATTGTCAGGCAAAGGTTAACTAACCTGACAACCCTGAGGACTAGCGGTCTTGGCGAGGTCCACGAGGAAGGGTGAAGGTCCCCAAGTGGATTAAACCCCACTTGAATCCCTCTTGATGGAGGGTGGCAGCTTCATCCATCCTGACCTCAGGCTGAGGAGGACTTTGTGAGCCAAAAGGGCTCAGGGCCAGAAAGTGACTCAAAAGAATTGGATGAGTGGTACTATGGGCATCATGCTGCGATGCAGAAGGCAGATGAAAGGCCACTGCATTATATTCACAGGACAGTCTTCACAGCTGATCGCCATGCAATCCTATACAAGCACGACAAAACACATCCCAACTATTAGTTCAATAAGGCTTACCATACATACTCAATTATAAGTCGGGTTTTTTAGCCCCTAAAGTGAGGTCCAAAAATGGGACCCGACGTATACTCAGATCAATGTAAACACTCAAAAACATAACCACAGAAATGTCTTAATTAATTAGTAAAGGTAAGGGTTTCCCTTGCTCGAAAGCCAGTCGTATCCGACTCTAGGGTGCAGTGCTCATCTCTGTTTCTAAGCCGAAGAGCCAGCGCTGTCTGCTTCTGCAGACGTTTCCGTGGTCATGTGGCAGGCATGACTAGACACCGGAGCACACGGAACGCTGTTACCTTCCCACTGAAGTGGTCCCTATTTATCTACTTGCAATTTCTTGCTTTCGAACTGCTATTTTACCTTATTTTCACGTATTTTAATTATTGAAACTTACTAGCAGCTGCTGCATTTTCCACTCCTGACTTATACTCAAGTCAATCTAATTTCCTAGTTTTAGAGGTCCAATTTAGGTACCTCAACTTATATTCAGGATGACTTAATAGTCAAGTATATACGGGTAAACCAACAGAGCCCTTCACTGAAGCACAAAGCTACAGTGGTACAGTAAAACCCCGCATAACGAAAAAACTCCATTCCACAGAGCTCTTCGCTATGCAGTTTTTATCGTTATGTGAAGCTAATGGGAGATAACCCGGATAACGAACAAAAAATGTTCGTTATCCGAGGTTCTCATTGACCGGGTATACCGATTTTTTCATTATGTGGGGTATCTCCATTGCCTAACAAACGCTTCGTTATGCTATTTTTTCGCTTTATGCTGCGTTCGTTATATGAGGTATAACTGTATCTCGCTTTACAAATGCTTCACTTAACGTAATTTTCGCTTTACGAATAATGGCTCACTTTACGAATTTTTTAGCAGATTAATTGGTTTTCAAAATCTATCTCATCCTGTTTCAAAACTTATAGGTTGCAAAAACAAATTGCAAAGTGCATTTTACTTCTGCTTCTGGTGTGTGTGTGTGTGTGGGGGGAACCATGTGACTGGCCCGCAGCCTGAAAGGTTTGGGCACCCCTGGGTTAGATGGAAAAGCTCCTAGTGTCGGTTTCTATACATGAAGTTCTACTGGCAGACGCTTTTCAAACTAGGCAAGATGATGGAGAGGAAGAAGCAGGCCGGACAAAGTGTTGGTCCCCTCTTGTAACACAACTGTGTGCCGTGATGTGAAGCCTCTTGTCTGAAGCCTCTTGTCAATCTCCCTCCACCACCCCACACTTCCCCTTTTCAAGCTCACCCATTCATTTCCCTATTTTCATACCAAATTCTCACTGAAGTCCAAAGCCTCTGCCATTTCCAGCTTTGCAGTCCTTTCTATAATCACGTTGGGATCACAGCTAGCTACGGCACTTGGAAGCTGAAAGAAAAGTAAGATGAAAACTTAGTAATATAATAAGACAGTGATGGCGAACCTATGGCACACGTTCCAGAGGTGGCACTCGGAGCCCTCTCTGTGGGCACCTGTGCAGTCACCCAGCACAGGTTTTACCCCGCCCTTCTGCCTAGCAGCCCACTGGGAGCACTTCCTCCCTCTCCCCAGCACAGAGTTCACCCTACCCCTCTGTTCAGCAGCCCAATGGGAGTGTTTCCTTCCTCCCCTGTTGTTGTGTTGGCACTTTGAGATAAAAAAGTGGGTTTTGGGTTGCAGTTTGGGCACTCGGTCTCTAAAAGGTTCGCCGTCTCTATAATAAGAGCAGGAGCTAAAATGATACTAAATGAAGTTATGTCCCTTTCACTTTCACTCTTCTCTATAATAAAACAGTAAGTTTGTTTATGCAAGATAGAGCCAGGTCACCTTCTTGGCATTTGCTGATATCACCAAGGACATAACATGTTTTTCCTCTGCTTCATTCGTGTCCTTCTCCGCCAAGCCTTTTTTGAGTACTATAAGTGGCTCTGCGATTCTTTCTTCAAAACCTAAGAAAAGAAGTCGAAATGTTTCAAGTGGTAGTCGTGTTAATCTGTGCAAGCCATTGCAGTGTGACTCCCATAGTACGACTGATCCAGTTTCATGAGTCACTTTCTGGTCCTGAGCCCTTTTGGCATGCAATGTCCTCATCATCACCTCAGGCCAGGATGGATGAAGCTGTTGCCCTCCATCAAGATGGATGGATTCAAGTGGGACCGTTTAATCCTCTTGGGGACCATCCCCTTCCCTGTGGACTTCGGCACCCAAGGTTGTTTGTCCTCAGGGTGGTCAGGTTAATTAACCACTGTCTAACACTCGGCATTGATTTGCTGATCCTCCCTGTAGTGAAAAAGCAGAATCCCCTCATAGGGAGCCAGAGAGACACCTATGGGAATGGCCAGGGCATAGCTGTCAAGTATCCCGTATTGGCCGGGAAAACCCCTTATTTTACCCTCTTCCCTGCCATCATCCCTTATTAATTAGACTGCAATGCCCTATTGCCACCATTGGAGGGCAGCAAAGGATAAGCATAGCTGTCAAGTATCCCTTATTGGCCAGGAAAACCCCTTATTTTACCCTCTTTCCCGCCGTCATCCCTTATTAATTAGCCTGCAATGCCCTATTGCCGCCATTGGAGGGCAGCACAGGATAAGCATAGCTGTCAAGTATCCCTTATTGGCCGGGAAAACCCCTTATTTTACCCTCTTTTCCACGGTCATCCCTTATTAATTAGACTGCAATGCCCTATTGCCACCATTGGAGGGCAGCAAAGGATAAGCATAGCTGTCAAGTATCCCTTATTGGCCAGGAAAACCCCGTATTTTACCCTCTTCCCTGCCATCATCCCTTATTAATTAGACTGCAATGCCCTATTGCCACCATTGGAGGGCAGCACAGGATAAGCATAGCTGTCAAGTATCCCGTATTTGCCAGGAAATTTCCCTTATTTCCAAATCCAAAACTTGACAGGTATAGGCCAGGGGATGGGCTGGATCCCCAACCGCAGGGCAAATTCCCATCTGGTTTCACTCAATGCTTGTTTAGGATTTCTCGCAGCCCAAAATCTAAGGTGGAGGCCGCAGGGTGCTTCTGCAAGGTGTGATCTTCTGGGCTCCTCCTGCTGCCTGTCTCCAGCTCTTTGGAAACAATAAAGTACACCCATGACTTTGCCAAAGAAGACGACTCTTGTGCAAGATCTGGGAAGGCTTACACAAGACCTTACGGCAGGGGTTCCCAACCTGGATCTATGCCCCCCCATACCTGTCAAGTTTTGGTTTTGAAAATAAGGGAAATTTTGTGGGTGTGGTCAAATCAGTGGGCGTGGCCAATGGGCAAAGATAATTTCTCTTCATAAATTTTATTTCTCCATAAGATAGAACCTTAACATCTATCAAGAAGCAAAAGTCAATAACACTAGCAGTAAATAGACTGCCCTCAGAGAGGAAGGCTAGCAGTAGCACTTAATTATTTCACACTTCATTTTCACATCAATTTCGCAAACTGCTAAGTGTTAAAGCAAGGCCTAAAAGTTCACTATACTGCTATTGCTAAACCTGACTCTTGCCACATGCTATGTGACCAATATGCCAAGAGGCAAAAAAGGGAGCTCATAAGTTAAAGGGCCATGCCTCGGCAGTTTCTGCTTTGGCTCCTCTCGCCAGGCTCCCCTCCGCCCTGTGGGAGTGGCACGCAGTCACCCATCCCGGTGTCCCGGTGTCCCTGGGAACGTCCCTGCGAGGCAATGCAGGGCAAGAGTTGGGAAGGATGCAAATGTAACACTAGTGCACAAGCACCTCACCACTGAGCCTGGAAGACCAGGGGTGAAGGCAAGCACTCCTCTGCACAATACTATCCTCCTCCTCCTCCTCCTCTGGAGAGGCCTCAGCCCCATTTCTCCAGCTGGAGACCCAGCAAAGAGAATCCAACCAGCTTTCCAAGATCGAGCAATCTTTGTCACCTGGCCACAGATTTCCTAGTCAGTGCAACTGGACTCACCCGATGGATGGGCCTTTTCCAACCTCTTGATTCTTTGCCGCAGTTCAGCCAAAGCATCTTTTTGGTGCTGGATTGTTTCCTCGTGTCGGGAGCCTTTGCACCTGGAACCTCGGTCGGCTAAGTCCAAGGCTGGTCCCTGAGGGAGAAAATAGACACACTGTTGTGTTCTAAGGGTTTTACCTTCCACATGGATTACAATGTATCTGAGCCAATGTAACCTTGCCGATAGCAACAATGTAACCTTCAGCTGTATCATATAAACCCTGTAAGAGGACGCGAGCTAATGACCACCAGCTGGCAGTGGCGAGCGTCCAAGCTCTCTTGGTCCGAACTCATCAAAGGCAACAGCGCGGGAAGCGTTCCCGCCACCACCTACACCTGGACAAGAAGGGCGTGACTCGCGATGACGTCACGCAGGCAGTAGCCAATGGGCTACCATGGCACCACGTTCAAATGTATTACTCCTGTATATAAAGAGCTATCGATCCGCCATTACCTCATGTTCCCTCTGTCCACGATGCAATAAACCTGAGTTAACCCAGCCCGAGGCTGTGTCCAGTGTCTTGGTTTTCATACACTAAATTGGCGACGAAGGTGGGATAATGGATCCCCAAGGAGCAGCCAGGGCACAGAGCGGGTTCAACATCACCAAACCGCAAGACTGGGAGCTGTTTGAGATGGACTTCCATGCGGCGCTGGTGGAGCTCAAAGTCAAGGAAGACGATGAGGAGACAAAGAGGGCCATCCTCACCAGAATGCTCGGGATGGACACCAAGCGGACGCTGGTGGGCATCATCACCCCGAAGAAGGTGAGCGAATTTAAGGCGGACGACATCATGAAGCTGCTACGGGAGCGCTTCCGACCCGCGAGGGCGATGTTTCCCGCTCGGAGCGCGTTTTGGAGGCGAGTCCAAGCGCCGGACGAGTCGGTTGAGGCATTCGTGGCCGCCATGAGGGCAGCCGCCGTCCCCTGTAACTGGGGCAATATCCAAGAAATGGCCCTCCGGGACGGCGTGCTGTGCGGCCTGAAAGACAAGGAGGTGCAGCGCAGCTTGATGAACAAGGAGCCGCCACCCACGCTGGCAGAGGTCGTTGAGGCCGCAGAAGCCGCAGAGTCCACGAATGCCGGAGTGGACGAGATGCACCAGTGGCGTGAGTGGCGTCCCAGAGCCGGCAAGGCGGAAAAACCGGTGCACGCGACTCGACGGGCCTCAAAATCGTCCTCGGAAGGCAGCGACGGCGAAGAAGTCCAGAAGGTCCGAAAGGGGGGGCGCCGCTGCGATGGCTGCGGAGCGGCCCACGAGCGCGCGAGGTGCCCATTTAGAAAGGCCGAATGTTACACCTGCGGCCGGCGGGGGCACATCGCCAGGGCATGCAGAAAACGGAAGGAGGGCCGGAGGCAGTCATCAGACCGTTCGACCAGGCCGGACCGTCCAGCGAGGCCCAAAGATGGCGTCCAGACCACGAAGAAGCAGGACGGCGTGGGCCGCGTCTCGGACGGCAGCGAGGACGACGCCCCAGTGTTCAGCGTGTCCGCGGGACAGTCCCATTACTTCGTTGAGGTACAAGTACAAGGGGCCCCTATCAGGATGGAAATTGACTCGGGGTCCTCCTATTCTATAATTCCCCAGAGGGAGTTTTTGAAAATCGACCCCCACGTGCGGCCCAAACTTAAAGCATTGAGGTCCACGCTACGTGATGTACAGGGAAACAGCATTCCGGTGTTGGGGGTCGGGAAATTTCAGGTTAAGTTTAGGAGACATTCTGCGGAACTGCCCCTAGTTGTCCTCAAGGGGGGAAGTTGTAGCCTCCTAGGGACACAGTGGTTTCAGCCCTTGGGCCTGTTCATAGGGGGAGTACATTCAGTGGGGGCGGACCCAATACAAGCGGTGTGCGATGCGCACCCCGCCGTCTTTAAAAAAGGACTTGGGAAATTCAACGGACCCCCTGTAGCCTTCGACCTAGACCCGGAGGTCCGCCCGATAAGACTCAAACCGCGCAGGGTGCCTTTCGCACTAAAGGACAAAATAGAGGCGGAACTGGACAAATTGGTGGGCCAGGGGATTCTTATTCCTGTTGATTCCGCGGAGTGGGAAACTCCAATTGTAACAGCTCTGAAGGCTAACGGGGAGGTGCGCATTTGCGCTGATTATAAGTGTACAATTAACAAGGCGATTCGCCCTAATGCATACCCGGTGCCAGTGATCAGCCACCTTTTGGCCAGGCTAAATGGGGGAAAGTGTTTCGCTAAGCTCGACCTGGCACAAGCCTATCAGCAACTCCCCGTAACTCCCGCCACAGCCGCGGCACAAACGATAGTCACACATAAAGGAGCGTTCCAGGTGTCGCGTTTACAGTTCGGCGTGAACTCGGCACCCGGCCTTTTTCAGTCGCTTGTGGAACGCCTCCTGAAGGGGCTGGAGGGGGTGTTGCCTTATTTTGATGACGTATTGATAACAGGGGGGAGTGAGGCCGAACTAGCAAGGAGATTGGATAAAGTGCTAACTGTGTTCGAGAAAGCGGGGCTGAGACTGAGGAAGGACAAATGTGTTTTTTTCGAGACCGAGGTCGAGTTTTTAGGGTTTCGGATCACACCCGAGGGTATTAAGCCGTCCAAATCCAAAGTAGCAGCCATCAAGAAGGCCCCTCGCCCCACATCCAAAACCGAACTACAGTCATTCCTGGGGCTCCTCAATTTTTACCATACATTCCTCCCGCGGAAAGCCTCCGTGGCCGAACCGCTTCATCGGTTACTTAAAAAGGAGGAGACATGGATGTGGGGTGACGAGCATGAGAGGGCGTTCAACGAACTCAAGCAACTTCTAACATCGGACGCAATCCTTACGCACTTCGACCCCAAACGGCCGGTGGTCTTAGTCTGTGATGCATCACCGGTGGGGGTGGGGGCGGTGCTTTGCCACGTGTTGGATGGCGGTCGGGAGGCCCCAGTTGCGTTTTATTCAAGGTCCCTGTCCCAAGCAGAGCGAAATTACGCACAAACCGACAGGGAGGCATTAGCAATAGTAGCGGGGACCAAAAAGTTTCACGATTTTCTGTATGGCCGCCCGTTCAAAATCGTGACGGATCACAAGCCCCTGTTAGGGATTTTCACGGCAGGCAAGCCCACGCCGCAGATACTATCCCCAAGAATGTTGCGATGGGCCATTTTTCTTAACGCATACCAACACGAGTTGGAGTACCGGCCCGGAAAGGAGATCAGCCATGCTGATGCACTTTCGAGATCCCCTTTGCCCTTGTCGGACGACCAAAAAGCCAGATTAGGGAGAGACCGCCAGGTGTTGCTAATCGAGGTCTTAGACGAACCCCCAATAGTACCAGCCGATATAGCTAGAGCGACAGGCAAGGACAGAACGCTGGAGAAAGTCAGCTCTTGGGTGCAGAAAGGGTGGCCAGCATCGTCCCCAAGCAAGGAATTCGACCCATTCTTTCGCAAGAAGCTAGAGTTGTCCCTAGAAAGGGGGTGCCTGTTGTGGGGCCAACGGGTGGTGGTCCCAACACCCATGCGGCCGAGGGTGCTCAAACTGCTGCACGTCAGCCACCCGGGCATCGTTCGCTCCAAAGCGCTGGCCCGCAGCTACTTTTGGTGGCCACAGCTGGACGAGGACATTGAGCACATGGTCGGCACTTGCGAGGCATGCCAGGGGTCCCGACCAGAGGCGGCCCGCCTTCCGCACAGGGAATGGGACACAGCAAGGGGGCCATGGTCCAGAGTGCACGTAGATTTCGCTGGCCCTTTCCGAGGAACCATGTTTCTCCTGGTGGTGGATGCATTCTCAAAGTGGCTGGAGGTCATTCCGGTAAAGAGCACGTCCTCCGCCACTACAATTAGCCAACTACGGAGAGTCTTTTCAACGTTCGGCTTACCCGACACTTTAGTCAGCGATAACGCGAGTTGTTTCACCTCCTCAGAGTTCGGGGCATTCATGGAGGCAAACGCCATTCGGCATGTCACATCCGCGCCGTTTCACCCGGCCACGAATGGCCAAGTGGAACGGTTGGTGCGTACAACAAAGGAGGCGCTTCGGCGCATGGGCCCCGGGGACCTAAATCACCAAGTATGTCAGTTCTTACTAGCGTATAGGGTGACCCCCTTAGCGTCGGGTTACTCGCCGGCAGAGCTGTTGATGCGGCGAAAACTGACTACGCTCCTGTCCAGGCTAGACCCCACAAGAATTGAGGATAAAGGGAAGAACGTAGGGTTGGCAGTCTCGAAAGGTTTCGCCGCCGGCGACCCTGTTCATTGCAGGAACTATGCCAGCGCAGGGCCAGCCTGGGTGCCGGGGACAGTTGTAGAACAGACGGGGCCAGTCTCGTACCGGGTCGAAACCCACACCGGTCTCCTCTGGAGGAGGCACGCAGACCAGCTGAGGCACCGAGTAAGTGGGCCAGTCAGTGAGGATCAGCAACAAGATTCAGCGTTAGGGCTCTCCCCCAACCGCTTCACCCAAGGGGGAGACAGCAGCGGACAACAGTCCCAAGCAAGGGGGGAAGGAAGAAGCAGCGGCCCCGACTCATATCCTTTTGATAAACCAGTCCTATCAGAGGCCCGGGAAGGGGGAGAGGAGTTCGCGACCGCTGCCCCCGAATGGAATTTAGATTTTGATTTAGCGAGCCGGGGGGGTTTTCAGGAGTGTTCCCCCACCCATCCAAGCGAGAAGAGGGGTTTTTCGTTAGCCCCCAGTGCCCCCGGTTCCTCCCTAAGAAAGAGCACACCTCCCAACAACGCCGCGGAGCCGCGGCAAGTCACTAACGAGTCTCCCTCTCAAATTACAGGACAGGAAACCGGGGGACAAAGAGAAGGTAGCAAACCCGGGGAAAGGCAGCCCGCATCGAGACCCCAGCGTGTTCGAAACAAGCCATCTTGGCTGAGAGATTTTGTCTCCTAGGGGGGGAGTGTTTAGAAGTATGGGCGCGAGACGTTGTCTCGTCCTAGGGGGGAGGGGTGTTGTGTTCTAAGGGTTTTACCTTCCACATGGATTACAATGTATCTGAGCCAATGTAACCTTGCCGATAGCAACAATGTAACCTTCAGCTGTATCATATAAACCCTGTAAGAGGACGCGAGCTAATGACCACCAGCTGGCAGTGGCGAGCGTCCAAGCTCTCTTGGTCCGAACTCATCAAAGGCAACAGCGCGGGAAGCGTTCCCGCCACCACCTACACCTGGACAAGAAGGGCGTGACTCGCGATGACGTCACGCAGGCAGTAGCCAATGGGCTACCATGGCACCACGTTCAAATGTATTACTCCTGTATATAAAGAGCTATCGATCCGCCATTACCTCATGTTCCCTCTGTCCACGATGCAATAAACCTGAGTTAACCCAGCCCGAGGCTGTGTCCAGTGTCTTGGTTTTCATACACTAAACACACACAGAGAGAGACAGGCAGGTTCAGATTACTCACACTGCCAGAAACATGCACTGATGTTTGGACTTAAGTTTGGCCAACGACAAAGCCAAGAAAGTGGCTTCATTTTGGCAGTCCCGAGTTTGATCTGCACATGAAAGAAACAGCTTATCAGTCCTGTTCATAACCACAGAGTAGGGTGACCAGCCACAAAGATTCTTTTGAGATCTATTCCAAATGATAGAAGTACAAATATAACGCCTGGCACTCCCACTTCCTCCAAATAAAGAGATATAATTAAGACAACTTTAGGTCCTATCAAATGATTTCTCAGAAATTCTGAGACGTCTTGGCCCAAGAGAAAAAAGCTGAGCATGCCATATAAGGAAAGGCTTTTCTTTTCCTTATTAAAACTGCGCAGCAAACGTAAGGATCTGCCTTAAACCTGATCAAATCAATCACCCATTTTATCCAAGTCAGCCTAATCTGTGGGATCTTCCAGGATATGGTTTTCCTCATCAATGGCTACCCAGTCTTTTAGGACAGAGAACCAAAGGCATGAAAGAAGAACATTCTGGTGTTCTACCACTAGGTTATGATGCCCTCTACTGCTTAACATAAGAACAGCCTTGCTGGAACAGGCCACAGGAGCCCATCCAGTCCAGCATTCTGTCTCACACAGTGGCTCACCATTTCCTTCAGGGTATTCCCAAGCAGATGCCTTCACCAGTTTAGGATTCCCTGGAGATGGCATTGAGAGATATCCTGCCTATCTCTCCAACCCGGAGGTTGTCCTTAAGTATCCAAAATTATAGCCATTGATACTCTTGTCCTCCATGAACTTGTCTAATCCTTTCTTAAAGCTGTCAAGACTGACAGCTGTCACCACTTCTTCTGGCAGGGAGTACCATAGACCAGTAATCCTCTGGGTGAAAAAGTACTTTCTCTTATTTGTTTGAGAACTAGTACCCAAAAGTTTCATCGAGTGTCCCCTAGTTCTAGTGTTGTGCGATAGGGAAAACAGTTTTTCCTTCTCTACTTTGTCCACACCATGCATGATTTTATACACTTCAATCAGGTCACCTCTTAGACGCCGTCGTTCAAGAGTGAAAAGGCCCAACCGTTGCAGCCTCAGATGGTAAGGAAGGTGTTCCAGTCCTCTCATCATTCTGGTTGCCCTCCTCTGCACTTTTCCCAGCTCCATGATATCCTTCTGGAGGGATGGCGACCAGAACTGTACACAGTATTCCAAGTGGGGCCTCACCATAGATTTATAAAGAGGCAAAATGACACTTGCTGACTTATTTTCTATACCCTTCCTAATGATCCCTAGCATTGAGTTTGCTTTTTTCATTGCTGAGGCACACTGGGTTGACACCTTCATTGAGCTCTCGTCCACCAGGACACCAAGATCCCTTTCCTGGTTTGCCGCAGAGAGTTCAGAACCCATCAGTTTATAAATGTAATTGGTTTTTTTTTTGCCCCAACATGCATCACTCTGCACTTACTAGTGTTGAAGCTCATTTGCCACTGTTTTGCCCCAGTGTCAAGAGATCCCTCTGGAGCTCCTCACAATCTCTCACAGTTTTCACTACCCTGTATAATTTAGTGTCGTCAGCAAATTTGGCTACCTTGCTTTTTACTCCTACCTCTAGATCATTTATGAAGAGGTTGAAAAGCAGGGGTCCCAGTACTGAACCTTGGGGGACCCCACTCTTTACTTCCCTCCACTTGGAGAAGTGTCCATTTAGTGCTACCCTCTGTTTCCTGTCCCTTAGCCAGTTGCTGATCCAGGACAAGACCTGTCCCTTTATTCCATGACTGGTAAGTTTATTCAAGAGCCTTTGGTGTGGGACCTTGTCAAAAGCCTTCTGAAAGTCCAGATAAACAATGTCAACTGGATCCCCCTTATCCACATGCTTGTTGACACTCTCAAAAAATTCCAACAGATTAGTGAGGCATGATTTGCCCTTGTAAAAGCCATGTTGGCTCTCCTTTAGCAGCACCTTCTCTTCTATGTGCCTATTAATTCTATCTTTTAGGATGGCTTCCATCACTTTACCTGGGACACATGTCAAACTGACAGGTCAGTAATTTCCTGGATCACCCCTGGATCCTTTTTTAAAAACTGGTGTTACATTCGCTACCTTCCAGTCATCAGGCACAAAGCCTGATTTGAGGGAAATATTATATATTTTGGCTAGGAGATCAGCAATTTCATCTTTAAGTTCCCTGAGAACTCGTGGATGGATGCCATCTGGTCCTGGTGATTTGTTAGTGTTTAGTTTAACAAGACATGCAAGGACCTCCTCCCTGGTTATTTCTATCTGGCTTAATTCTTCGGTTTCCCTCCCTACGAAGATAGGCTCTGTTTTGGGCATGTGGTCTCTGTCTTCTTCAGTGAATACTGAAGCAAAGAATTCATTGAGTCTCTCTGCAATCTCTGTTTCCTCTTTAATAACCCCTTGCCTTCCATTTTCATCTAATGGTCCAGTGGCCTTCCTAGTTGGGTTCTTGCTTCTAATGTACTTAAATAAGTCTTTGTTGTTTCTCTGAGTATTTTTAGCTATAAAGTCGTGCTTTGCTTTCTTGATTGTTGCCTTGCATCTGTTCTGCCAGAATTTATGTTTCTGCCTGCTGTCCTCATTCGGACAAGCCTTCCATCTTCCAAATGAGCTTTTCTTGCTT
The DNA here is from genome assembly GCA_035047345.1 of Bradypodion ventrale. Classification (NCBI taxonomy): domain Eukaryota; kingdom Metazoa; phylum Chordata; class Lepidosauria; order Squamata; family Chamaeleonidae; genus Bradypodion; species Bradypodion ventrale. Next base: position 11,481,068 of record JAWDJE010000017.1, on the reverse strand, counting down.
TTGATCACTTCATTAGCTTGTGACCCCTTCGATCAGAATTAGTTTAGCCTTTAGACAAAAGCCGCCAAGGAATGCTCTGCTTACTCAAACTGGAAATCCATGTGTCACCATTCTTGAACACTTTGATACCAGTAACTCAGAACAGCTAATCGCTGGTAGAGGATTTTATTTATTTATTATATTTATACCCCGCCGTATTGGTGCAAGCACCACTCAGGGCAGCTTACAGTATGAAGCAAATACAATACACATCTATGATGGAGCCCAGGGCTCAACATCCATGATGGAGCCCAGGGCTCAGTGTCCATGATGGAGCTCGGGGCTCAACGCCCATGACGGAGCCCGGCGGGGCTCAACGTCTCTGGAGTATAGGCGACAGCGGTGGCTCTGGATGACCCTCTCCCGGATCTGCTGCAGATCCATGCACTCGTTCGTTTTCATGTCAGAGATTACTCTGGGCTGAAAGGATTTTTTTGCAGGGGATGCCTGAATGCAGCTCCTTTCATGTCCCCCATCATGCAGCTCTCGGGTATCGAACCTGCGTTTCCAGTCTCCAAGCGCCTTAACCACTCCAACTCCATTATTTTATGATTCTGTGGACATTGGCTGTATGGGTATTCCAAAGAAACCTTCCATACTAAGGATTGCCATCCTAATTTTTTCCTACTAATAGATGAACTGCTCTTAGTACACTGCTGTGGAGACAAATATTATGAGACTCTTGGACTCCAGCTTGCGCTTGAGTCCTCCATGGCGCTACTTGCCTTCTTGGTCACAGGGACTTCATCTGTCAATGGGGCGGAGGTTTGTACGCTCTTGTGCTGCTGGATTTTCTCCTCTGTTTTTCCTCTGGCCTCTGTCTTCATCTCTTGCAGTTTTTGTCTGCTGTTTCTGCATTTGAAAAAGATGGGTGCAGTGGCTCAAGTGGCTAAGACGCTGACTGGAAAGCGGGAGGTCAGCAGTTCGAGACTCAGGTACTGCAGGACGGAATGACCTCCCGTTGTCTGTCCCAGCTCCTGCCAACCTAGCAGTTCAAAAGCAAGAAATTGCAAGTAGATCAATAGGGACCACTTCGGTGGGAAGGTAAACAGCGTTCCATGTGCTCCGGTATCTAGTCATGCCTACCACATGACCACGGGAACATCTGCAGAAGCAGACAGCGCTGGCTCTTTGGCTTTAAAACAAAGATGAGCACTGAACCCTAGTCAGATACGACACTTTCGAGCAAGGGAAACCTTTACCTTTTACCTTATACCTTTAAGATGGGTGTCCTGCTTATACACATGCTGGACACCCATCTTAAAGGTTTGAACATTATCAAGGGATTTCTGGGACATTATCAAATTTAAAAATTATATTCATCTTGCAGAACAGACTTAAAAGTGTGGGGAGGAGGGAGGGAGGGAGGGGGATGTCTCTCAGGGACGCCTAGCTGTGCCTACCCCATAAAGCAGGAGTTCTCAATCTTTTATAGCCGGGGCCGGACCACGCTACCCCAGACAGCTTCAGGGGCCAGATAGCCATTTTGTCCTTCTTCTACCACATGGCACTTCCGAGTATGGTGGTGGTGGGCCACATGAAATAGCATCGCGGGCTGATGTTTTAAAGTGTGAAATGACTAGATTGCAATGCCTTGATCCCATGCCATAACCAGAGAAACTTTTAATAAAGCATTTGAAATATAGAACCTTTGTGTCTATTCATTTGGGTAGAGAACTAACTTGGAATCTACACACACACACACACAAACCAACCCGTAAGCAAAGCAGAGTGCACAGGGAATACAAAGGGGTGCTGCCCCACCAGAGAAGGCACAGACTGCTGTTGGTTAAAAAGGTGTGGTGTGTAAAGAATGGGGAGGATTTGGCCATTCTAAGGAGGGGAGGTCCAACCTGCTTCCATCCCATTTCTGGATTTGGCCTTCTGGTCATCTTGAGTTTCATTTAGAGAGGTTCAGATGACCCTCAAGGGTCAAAATCTAGAAAATAGTCCCTAGACCAGTGATGGCGAACCTTGGCACTCCAGGTGTTCTTGGACTTCAATTCCCAGAAGCCCTAGTCAGCAGGAGTGCTGACTTGGGCTTCCAGAAATTTAAGTCCAAGAACACCTGGAGTACCAAGGTTCGCCATCACTGGTCTAGACCTTTGGAGTCCTTCCCATTCTTGTTTCAGAAACTCCTCTGGGCCAAATAACTTGCCCCTGCTGTCCTTTATGCTCCCACCTTAATGCTTCACTGGCTGTTTTGAGCTCTGCATCCTTTTGTTGCACACGCTTAGCCAACTCAAACAGTTGCTCTTGTAGCAGGTTGAGTTCATGCGCTTGGCTGTGGACAAGCCGCCGCTTCTGCTCCAGTTCGAGCTTCTGTTTTTCACCAAGTTCTCCTGCAGAAGGAGAGAAAGAGAGAGCTCTGAGTGACTTTGGGGTTATAGTAGCCATGGAACCATCAACATATGACAGTGGTGGCGACTATGGCACGTGTGCCAGAGGTAGTACTTGGGAGCCATCTCTGTGGGCACCCATGCAGTTACCCCAGCACAGATTTTGCCCTGCCCCTTTGCCCAATGGGAACACTTACTCCCTCCCACAGCACATAGTTTACCCCGCCCCTTTGCCCAGCAGCCCAATGGGAGCACTTACTCCCTCCCCCAGCACATAGTTTACCCTGCCCCTTTGCCCAGCAGCCCAATGGGAGCACTTACTCCCTCCCCCAGCACAGAGTTCACCCCGCCCCTTTGCCCAGCAGCCCAATGGGAGCAATTCCTCCCTCCCCTGAGTACAGAGTTCGCTCTGCCCCTCTGCCCAGCAGCTCAATGGGAGCACTTACTCCCCCACCACAGCACAGAATTTGCCCCACCCCTTTGCCCAGCAGCCCAATGGGAGCACTTCCTCCCTCCCCCCAGCACAGAGTCATACCCATCAAGCGTGGCTCCGGAAAATACAGGACCTGCGCATGCACAGTAACTACTTTCCTCACCAGTCAAATTACTGGATTGCAGCGGGAAAGTGAAGGAAGTGGCACGGAAATATGGGAAATCCCGACCAATCCGGGATACTTGACAGGTATGCACAAAGTTCACCCTGCTCCTCTGCCTAGCAGCCCAATGGGAGCACTGACTCCCTCCCACAGCACAGAATTTGCCCCACCCCTTTGCCCAGTAGCCCAATGGGAGCACTTCCTCCCTCCCCCCAGCACAGAGTTCGCCCTTCCCCTTTGCCCACCAGCCCAATGGGGAGCATTTCCTTCCTCCCCTGTTGTGGGTTTTGGGTTGCAGTTTGGGCGCTCAGTCTCTAAAAGGTTCACGAATGCTGCTCTAACAACTGCACTGTTAAAGTTGAGACACGCCATTTACAAACCAATGACGTCGGACACCCTGGCTCTGGCTTCGGACAGTTCTGTCTTCAATTCTGCAATTACAGCCTCATTGGACAGGATTTTCTCTTTTGCGGTTTTTAACTCTTCTCTGAAATGAATGAGACCAAAAAGAAAGAAGTGGCAAAAACGGAATCCGTGTAATATTTTAAGATTGTTTTTCTTTCTAGATTTGTTTGTTTTTAATGAATAAATGCTAACAAAGCATCAACAGTGAATGGAGGCAAGATCTCGTTACTTACTTTAGGAAAACGTGGGACCCATCTGTGCAAGAAGCCACTCGGGAAGCGGCTGATAATGATTTGCTAGATTCCCTTTGCATTTCTGGAAGGTGGGGGTGTGAGGACGGGGGACAGAACAGGGAACAAACACACACACACAAAAAAAAACTAATTAGGGATGATAGTAATTCAGAGATTTTGAGCAATATTAAGCTGCTGGAAGATGAGTTCAGAGTGGTCAACCCGAGAATATGGGGTGTCAGGGTATTGCCTGTACCGTGGCTCAGCCTCATTCCAAGATGGAGATTTCCAAGCGTGGGGGGACCTGTGGCACAATCCTGATAAGGATTGGTATTCGAAAACATGCTAGCCTCCTGGGTTGGAAGAAATGAAACCTAATTTGTGATAGACATGTGATACTGTATGGTCACTGGCTGGATTCTATAGGGGAATTGCAAGGGGGTGTACCATGTGCGGGGAGATAAAACCCAGAGGGAGGAGCCACGACGCTCTCTTGATCTGATGCTTCGTGCTGAGGGTGAGCTCTGAACTTAGACATGTAGGGGCTTAAGCTAGAAAGGAGACCCCCTGGGCTTCCCCAATTAAAGAAGCTTTCTTTGTTTCAATGTGCTTTCTGAACTTTTGAAAAAAAATATTCTGCAACTTACTTTGATTACAATATATTTTTAAAATACCCAAAGATGACTAGAGTGTTTACTTGGCTATGTGCTACCTTATCTACACTAAGCTAATATCCTGGGTTGCTAAACTAGAGGAGTGGCAGCTCAGAAGCAGGAACCAACCACTTGTGGGCAGAAGTCCTACTTGTGAGTAAACGGCGCTCTTGATATGGGGAAGACACTGTTAACCTATTGAGTTTAACCCAGGAATGGGCAAAATGTACCTGGGAAGGCATTCTGGTGACCCAAGGGGCCTTTGCTCCCCCTGCAATCCATGTCCTTTAATGAGCCAGGGAGGGCAATTTTGATATATTTTGCCCTCCCCGCTTCCCAAAACTTCTGGACCTCACTAACTCAAACTACTGTACAGTACTTCACATTTTAAAAACATTATTGGCCACTAGAGGGCAAAATAGTCTTTTTCCAGAGAATGATATAATTTTGCATCAGAAATTATTCTGGGTTAAAAGGATTTTTGCAGGAGAAACTCCGCTCAGGGGACGCCCAAATGAGGCTCCTTTTAAGTCCCCAAGATCTTTTCCCCCACTAAAGTGGTCCCTATTTAGGTAAAGGTCACCCTTGCTTGAAAGCCAGTCGTATCCAACTCTAGGGTTCAGTGCTCATCTCTGTTTAAAGCCCAAGAGCCAGCGCTGTCTGTGTTTGCAGACGTTTCTGTGGACATGTGGCAGGCATGCCTAGACACCGACATGCATGGAATGACTATTTATCTACTTGTAATTTACTGCTAGGCTGGCAGGAGCTGGGACAGAGGTGGGCGCTCAAACCGTCATGAAGTACCCGGGTCCCGAACTGCTGACCTGTCAGCCTTCCAGCTAACAAGGCGAGCCTCTTAACTGCCGAGCCACCACAGCCCGTTTTTTCCAGTAAAAATATAAATAAATTAAAAATCAAAGCCATTCTTGAGTTAACAAAAAACTTCCTCTAGGAAACTTTTAGCAAAAGCCTCAATAATTTGAAAATTAAATATGCAAACTAGCCTTTCTAGTTCCTTCTTTGCTGTGCTGCTTGTTTGTCTTCACTGGCTCCAAGAGTAGCTGGCTCAGTTAAGGGCAGGGGCACCCAAACTTTTTGGGCTGCGGGCCGGTCAAGTGGTTCAGCTGGCCAGCCATGTGGTTTCTCCCACTGGAAGCAAAACGCCCCTGCACATGCACAAAATGCTGCCGTAAATGCACCCGCGGCTGCCGTTATGGGAGCATCTTGCACATGCGCGGGCACGTTTTGCTTCTGTGACAGAATGAATTATACCCGTTGCAAGATGGGGGATTCAGTGTGTAGGAGTCCCTTCACACCAGGTCTGGTATGTAAACTATGTGGGCCTCATTGCTGGGATGAAATGAAACCTAATGCGTGATTGACATGTCTTGCTGTAAGATCATTGGTTGGAATCCCTAAGGGGGAGGGCCAAAGGTGGACCCTATGGGAGGAGATATAACCCAGAGATGCATGCACACACACTCAAGACACTCTCTGGAATGCTGTGCTTTTAACTTGCAAAAATGTAGAGGCTTGAGGAAGAATTGGGAGGGGATTTTGCTATCCCTTAGAACCAGCTTGCTTTATTTCCTTGCTGTGAAATGCTTCCTGAGCTTTTGATGGACTGTATTCTAAATCTTGCTCTGCTTTCAATATACTTTTAAAATACCAGAAGGACTGGAGTGGTTATTTGGCTCGACGCTACCTTATCTACACATGTCTCGATACCTGGGTTGTCTAGCCAGGGAGCTGCAACTCGGAAGAACAATAGGGCCTACTCGAGGGTAATGCAGTGTATTGTTACAGCTTCCAATTCCAGGAGTGGTGATGGCGGCGTGGGCCAGATGATTTGGTGCCGTGGACCAGATCTGGCCCACAGGCCATAGTTTGGACACCCCTGTTAAGGGCCTGATACAACAGCAGTCTACCTGTGTTCTCTACTGACCTTCTAGCTGCTTCTGAAGGTTTATCTTCTCCTCCTTCACCTTTTTCAGGTGCTCTACAGCCTCTGTGGCTTTGCCTTCCAAGTCCACGATCGTCCTTGAGTGTTGCCTGACTTGTTCCTTATACTCTGAAATCTCCTCCTCACGTTTCCGCTTCTGCATCACAGCTTCCTTTTCAATGCTCTCCAGCCTTTTCTTCCAGACTATTAATTTTTCTTCTGCTAAGGTCTGGGGGTGGTGGTGGTGAAAATGTCCATTACGATTTGTGCATTTCACAGAGGCCTGTCGCCCAACACGTAGGGCGATTCTCTCCCATCAAAACTATTGCCAAAGGCACGCGGAGACCAAGATTTAGCTAATTAAGCCCTGGCTTTATTTCCCAGCCAGTCCAGGTAAGAGACAGTGAGAAAGATTTCAATGGTCTTGAAGGCTGGTTAGAGGAGGCTGTGTTGAGCTACAAGAACATTTTGTCTCAACAGCTTCAAAGAGGTGGCCATTTTGTTTCTCAAATGCCCTTGGAGGGTGTGTGGGGGGGTGGCGGCACATGAAATGGCGCTGTGGGCTGGATGCAGCCCACGGGCCTCAGATTGGGAACCTCTGCTTTAAAGTGTGTGTGTGTTTGGGGGGGGGGGAACCCCTTAGGGCCAGACGTGGGCTAGTAGATGATTCCCCAAGTAGGGTCGCTTTCCACAACCAGTTACCTTTCTCCTCTCAGCTGTTTCTAGGCTCTCCAGGTGCTCCGTTACCTTGGCATTTAACACTGCCTCTGATTCTGTTTTCTGTTCAATTACCTACAATTTAATTTAAAAAAAGCAAGAGCTGATCAATAAGAAACAAAACATGGCAAATACATTCTGAAAGATCAAAATCTTATTGCGACCACACAGAATTGCATTTCATGACCTGAAATGCCAAAGATGGGTTGTCTCAAGCAGAGATGTCCAGATGTTCCTTTGTCTTTATTTCACCCTACTTCACATATATTGCCATATCATGCCAGAGGGGCTGCATACTGCTTATCTGGGTTATTAACTCTGGGTAACGAATGCACTATCCTGGGCATATAAATTGTTGACAAATTAATTAAGGGTTATAGTATTCTGTTGTAATGATTAAAGTGTAGTGGTAGCCCACAGTACTTCCGAAACGTTCCTGCAGCAACACATTTTACAAAAGTCCTTTATTAAATTGCATGTTTTCGTTAGTGCCCAGCTTTCATAGTAATTAAACACAGTTCTGTTGGTTTCTTGCAACACAGCCTCATAGTTAGTTCTATTTTCCAGACTCTTCATAGTTGCCCTTTCTAAATCCCAGCCTTCTTTCAATTTCTTTCTTACAGAATGCCGGTCACATTCTGTAGAAACTTCTTTGTTAGGACTAGTGTAGCTTCCTGCATTGATAGAGGGCTAGACAAGATGATCTTAAGTATTCCTTCCAACTCTATCTTTCTGTGATTCCATGATTCACTTCTGATTAAGCCTGTATAGTAAAGGTAAAGCTCACCCTTGCTCGAAAGCCGGTCATATCCGACTCTAGGGTTCGGTGCTTATCTCCGTTTATATAGCATAAGAGCCAGTGTTGTCCATGGACCTGTGGCAGGCGTGACTAAACACCTGAGTGCACGGAACGCTGTTTACCTTCCCAAACTGCTAGGCTTTCTTCTTTACCCTACCATTAATAGTCATTTCAAGTTGTTGTAATTTTCTGTGATATCACCTGCATATTTTAAATCATTGGTGTTTCATTCAGTGATTTTTCACCCTTCTTTCATTTAAATCTAAACCAGCCTTTTCTATCCATGATATATTCTGTATATAGTACTTCAATAAGGATAATTTCCTTGCCATGGTGAGAGGGCTTGGGTGGTTTGATGAAACTATGGGCTATGCCAGTGATGGCAAACCTTGGCACTCTAGCTGTTCTTGGACTTCAATTTCTGGGAACTGAAGTCCAAGAACATCTGGAGTGCCAAAGTTCACCATCCTGGGGCTATGCCATGTACGGCCAACCAAGATGGACAGGCCATAACAGAGAACTTAGACTAAACATGATCCATGGAGAAGGAAACTACTAGTGGACAGCATCAAAAGGCCCAAAGATATGATGCCGGAAGATGAGCCCCTTAGGCTGGAAGGTGTCCAATATGCTACTGGGGAAGAGCAGAGGGCAAGTACAAGTAGTCCCAGAAAGAATGAAGTGGTTGGGCCAAACCCGAAAGGATGCTCAGTTGCAGGTGTGTCTGACAGTGAAAGGAAAATCCAATGCTGTAAGGAACAATATTGCATAGGAACCTGGAATGTAAGCTCTATGAATCAAGGCAAGCTAGACATGGTCAAACATGAGATGGGAAGACTGAACATTAACATCCTGGAAAACTGAACTAAAGTGGATGGAAATGAGCAAATTTAACTCAGAGGACCATTATACAGTGGAACCTCAGTTAACAAATGGGTCGGTTATTTATCGATTTGCAATTTCTTGTTCCTGAACTGCTAGGTTGGCAGGAACTGAGACAGAGACAGGTGCTAATTCTGTCAAACAGTACTCAGGTCATGAACTTGTCAGCATCCAGCTAACAAAGCGACCTTCTCAACCACTGAGCCACCACATCCCTGGGATGACTGAGAAAGGAATTAGATCCCCTACAGAAAGGTGGGGAATGTGTTGGGAAGGAGGATGTCAAGAACTGAAATGGAGCAACACAAAGACCAGTCTGCACCCTTCTCACAGGAGAAGAAATGTCTTGAGTGTGAATGGAAGGACCCCTACAGAGAGAGATAAAAAAATGAACCTTTTTAAGTCTGAACCAGACTCCATAATACACACCGCAGCCAACTGTTCCATTTGTGTTTCCAGATCCTTGACTTTTTCCTTTTCCTTCCCAATGGCTTCTTTCAGCATTGCTTCCTGCAGGGCAGACGTCCCCTCCAAAACCTGGAAAACAGGGAGAAGGCAATCATGTTTTGTGCTTGTTTTGCATACTTGTTTTGAATGAGCTCCCGTCTTTGTTCCAGCTCCTGCCAACCGAGCAGTTCGAAAGCAAGAAATTGCAAGTAGATAAATAGGGACCACTTCGGTGGGAAGGTAGCAGCATTCCGTGCGCTCCGGTGTCTAGTCATGCCTGCCACATGACCACGGAAATGTCTGCAGAAGCAGACAATGCTGGCTCTTTGGCTTTGAAACAGAGATGAGCACTGAACCCCAGAGTCGGATACGACTGGCTTTCGAGCAAAATGTGTTACTCTCAGAAAACCAATAACTTAATTGTTGTCGTTATTCAGTCGCAGTCGATTCCGACCCTTTGCAACCCCATGGACTACCGCACGTCAGGCACCCCTATCGTCCACCAACCTCCTCAGCCTGCCCATCTTAGTACCCTCTTGCAAACATCATAACTTAATAACTTAGTAGCCTCTTGCAAACATCATTTGCCTGAGAGATTTTTTTTCCTTCCTGTTTTTGCAACTAAGATGAAGTGCACTACCCGACAACTTTATTTCAACACAAGCCTTGCAAGTAAACATTTCTTTTTCTCTTCTGCTAAAGCTGTGCCTGTGTATTTCTTTAATAGTTGAAGTAAGAGAAAGGGAAAGGAGAATTGAGGAGGGCTTGAATTTTAAAGTATTCCGCCTTAATCCTTGGCTATACGCTAGTTCAGGAGTTCTCAATCTTTTTTAACCCGTGGGCCAGGTCACGCTCCCTCAGACAGCTTCGGGGGCCGGATGGCCATTTTGTCCTTCTTCCACCACATGACACTTCCTGGTGTGAGGGAGGTGGTGGTGGGCCACATGAAATGGCATCATGGGCAGCATCCAGCCTACGGGCTGCAGGTTGAGAATCACTGCCCTAGATGCACCACTCTACAAAGATTTTCTAACAACTTCCCTGGTTCCTCCTCTCATTCTTTCTCTCTTTTTGTTTCCTTTTTTGTATTTAAGTCCCCTAGGGCAGTGGTGGCGCACCTATGGCATGTGTGCCAGAGGTGGTACTCGGAGCCCTCTCTGTGGGCACCCGTGCAGTCACCCCAGCACAGAGTTTGCCCCGCCCCTTTGCCCAGCAGCCCAATGGGAGCGCTTCCTCCCTCTCCCCAGCACAGAGTTTGCCCTGCCTCTTTGCCCAGCAGCCCAATGGGAGCGTTTCCTTCCTCCCCTGTTGCTGTGTTGGCACTTTGCAATAAATAAGGGGTTTTTGGGTTGCAGTTTGGGCACTCGGTCTCTAAAAGGTTCACCATCACTGCCCTAGGGCAACTGTGCTGTCACTGAGCTGTTAAAAAAAAAAGAAATAACATTATTTGCAAAGGCTGAGCCATTCCCACCTGAATCCTTGTTCCTCAGCTGCTGTGTCATCATGTCAACAATGGCACACATTTTCCTGCATATGTTCAAGTTATCCCATTACTTGAACTAATGCAAATGAATCCATTGTGGTAGAAAGTAGAAGCACCAGCAGCAGAGGGGAAAACTATGGATTTGGGGTGGATGGGACTTCAGGCTGATCTGCATGTTTTTTACATCATGAAGTCAAAAAAAGTGAAGAAGAATGACCAAACCTGTAGTATTTCCTGCCTTTTTGTCAACGTAGTAGCTTCCTTTATTCCTTTTAATTAACACAAGACCTCCACTGTTAGAATCACTTGGACATTTTTATTTCCACTTTGAATCAAAATGAATCTTTTCTGGTTATTACTACAAAAGCTTAAAAACGTTTCTACTTGATTTTGTGGGAACTGCGGTGGATCAGTGGTTAAGATGCTGACTTGACAACTGGAAAGTCAGCAGTTCCAGACCTGAGTGCTGCAAGACGGAGTGAGCTTCCATCTCTGTCCCAGCTCCTGCCAACCTCACAGTTTGAAAGCAAGAAATTGCAAGTAGATAAATAGGTACTGCTTTGGTGGGAAGCTATACAGTGTTCCATGTCTAGTCATGCCTGCCATATATTCATGGAGACATCTGCAGACACACACAGCACTGGCTCTTTGGCTATAAACAGAGATGAGCACTGAATCGTAGAGTTGTATACAACCTAGAGTTGGGTGTGACCTTACTTGATTCTACTTCAAGTGTGCCAGATGAAAGAACTATTTAAATGCATGTCATGGCTACCTTTCTGTGCTCCTTCTCGGCCTCCAGAAGTTCCTTCTCTTTGTCTCTGAATTTCTCCTCGAGTTTTTGCTTTAATTCTTTCAGCTTTTCCTGCAGGAGCAAATGTTGAGACTCCTCTGTTGTCCTTATTTGGTTCTAGCATGAAAGATATAAACAACCATAAGAGAGGCAAAAAAAAGTAGAAAATGATATTAAAAATGAACTAGACCAATGAAAGAGAGTCAGGCCAGGTTATCCTGCTATGGTCATAGAGTACACCAGTGATGGCGAACCTTTTAGAGACCGGGGTGCCCAAGCTGCAACCCAAAACCCACTTATTTATCACAAAGTGTCAACACAACAGCAGGGGAGGAAGGAAATGCTTCCATTGGGCTGCTGGGCAGAGGGGAGGGATGAACTCTGTGCTGGGGTGACTGCACGGGTGCCCACAAAGAGGGCTCCGAGTGCCACCTCTGGCATGCGTGGCATAGGTTCGCCACCACTGGATAGACCCTACTGTCAGTGACTCAATGCCGAGTATCGGGCAGAGGTTAACTAACCTGACTACCCTAAGGACTAACAACCTTGGGTAGTGAAGTCCACAGGGAAGGGTGATGGTTCCCAAGTGGATTAAATCCCACTTGGATCCCTCTTGATGGTGGGCAGCATCTTCATCCATCCTGGCCTGGGGCTGAGGAGGACTTTGTGTGCCAAAAGGGCTCAGGACCAGACAATGAGTCGCAGAACTGGATCAGTGGTACTATGGGTGTCACTCTGCGATGCGGAAAGCAGATGAAAGGCCACTGCATTATATTATCAGGATAGTCTGCATGGCTAATCGCCATGACGATTGCCAATATTCAGATTCAGATATGGCAGAAGAAGATCAAAGAAAGTTTAGCTATGAAAGAAAGTCCATCGTGACGCTGCTAAGGCAGCAGAGAAAAGAAACAGACTGCAAGCATCACATGACAACATGTGCAGGAGAAAGAGGATCATGTTCCCACCAAAAGACATTGCTCAGCTCTAGAACAGGGTTGGCCAAACTACGGCCTATGGGCTGGATCCGGCCCCTGAGGTCAAATCATGCGGCCCACACCACCCTTGTTGCTCCTGGAAGTGGAAGTAAAACATGCCCATGCATGTGCCGCCCTCGGTCTGGGAGCAACGAGGGCGGCACAAGCCATATGAAGAGGCATCAGTCAGCCAGATCTGGCCCAAGGGCTGTAGTATGGGCAACCCTGGTTTAAGCAGAGAAAACAGCAGCCTAAAATCTATCTCATCCTGTTGTAAAACAGACTGCAAGGCACATTTTACTTCGACTTCTGGTGGGAGGAACCACGTGACTGGCCCGCTGAACCACATCACCAGCCCACTGTACCACATGGGCACCCCTGCTGAAAACGTTTGGGCACCCTTGCCCTAGAAGGTCCAGAAAAGATCCCCAAAGGCACAGAACATGCTGCACACATGAGTCCCAGAGACCAGGCGGGGACTACGAAGAAGAAACAGCTCATACCTGTAGTGCCTGAAGCTGGCTCGTGGTGTTATGGTGCCAGTCCAACAGTTTCTTCAGATAGGAGGCCATTCCTGAGAAAGAAAAGAAGCATTTCCTGAAGACTGTCTTTCCATAACCAGACAGGTCCTTGAGAGAGGACAGCAGATCTATTGAAAAGATTGCAGGATTGGGACCAGAAATGGACAGATCTGTCATGGTTGTGTAATCTTTTGAATCTGTAATGGAGATTTCTGTGTCCTGCTCTATGAAGGGGAGGGAGGAATGTCTTATGCTCTTATGTGATGTCTTTCACTGATGTGATGCAGTATGGGTTATCACTGTGCAGAAGCTGCTCAGTAGTCATAACGTTCAAACCCTCGTGTTCTTGGAGAACTGAAACTTAATTTGTGATAGGCATGTGATAATGTGTAGTGTTTGGTTGGAGTCATCCTGAAGGTGGAACCTGTTGAAAGAGATAAAAGTCCTTCTGGCTTCATGAGCACTTCTCTGCTTTCAACTCTGCAGAGATGTAGTCTATTAAACCAGAGGGAGAAGCCCTTTGGGCTGCCACACTTACTCAGGCTTTTATTGCTTTTAATGTGCTTTGTGAACTAAAATTGCTTCCTTGCCTAAAACTGTTTTGCTTCTTGAAACAAAGAAATCTTTGCTTCCTGAAACTTTGTTTCTGTAACTGACTTTGAGTACAATATACATTTCTTTCAAAAAAAAACAACCATGAAGATTTGATTTGATTTATTGGATTTGTATGCCGCCCACTCGATATACACAAAGATGACTGGAGTTGTTTAATTTCCTATGCGCTACCTTACTTACAGCCTAGGTTTAGGTCAGGACACATGAGAAGACAAGCTAAAATCCTGAGTTGCTTAGTAGGAGGGCATCAATTCAGAGATGTAGTCTATTAAACCAGAGGGAGAAGCCCTTTGGGATGCCATACTTAGTCAGGCTTTTATTGCTTTTAATGTGCTTTGTGAACTAAAATTGCTTCCTTGCCTAAAACTGTTTTGCTTCTTGAAACTAAGAAATCTTTGCTTCCTGAAACTTTGTTTCTGTAACTGACTTTGAGTACAATATACAGTTCTTTCAACAACAAAAAAAACACATGAAGATTTGATTTGATTTATTGGATTTGAATGCCGCCCACTCAACATACACAAAGATGACTGGAGTTGTTTAATTTCCTATGTGCTACCTTACTTACAGCCTAGTTTTAGGTCAGGACACATGAGAAGGCAAGCTAAAATCCTGAATTGCTTAGTAGGAGGGCGTCAGTTCAGGTGTGGTCCCACTTCCATGTCGACCAGGGGTGCCCAAACTTTTCAGGCCATGGGCTGGTGATGTGGTTCAAGTGGGCTGGTGATATGGTTCAGCGGGCCAGTCACGTGGTTCCTCCCACCGGAAGTGGAAGTAAAACATGCCTTGCAATCTGTTTTGCAACAGGATGAGATAGATTTTAAGCTGCCATTTTCTCTGTATAAATCAAGGGTGGCCAAAGTACAGCCCATGGGCCAGATATAGCCAACAAAGCCAATTCATCCGGCCCATGCCACCCTTGTTGCTTCCCAGGCCAGTTTGGGCCAAGGTTCTATTTACGAGTAATGGGTCCGTTACAAGATTTAGATCCAAATTCACCCAGAAGCTCATTGGGTGGATTTTGGACTGGCATTCACTTCCATCTCATCTGTCTTACATGGTTGTTGTGAGGTAGACGTGAAAGCGGTCGTAATTACTGGTTGGGAAGAAGGATCGCTCAATAGGTGTCATTTTGACAGAAGGAGAGGCTCTCCTGAATGTCATATCCCTGAAAGCTGTAAGCAGAAGAACCTGAATGAAAAGAAGATCACCTTTTTCAGAGCCAGATAGGTCAAGCCCAACATCATGCAGGAGACCTTCCACAGCAACTACCCAGCTTAGCAGGCTACAGAGGACTTCGGATGTCAACGCTTGGATCTCTGAGGCAGGAGGAGTAAGGCAGATGTTCTGGAAATGAGAGACCTCCTTCCTCAAGCTGCCACTGCAGTAGGACGTTTTCAAGAGATCCTGATAAGAAATATGAGGAAGTGACCAAGAGTGTATGCTCCTAAATACTTAAAAACTCAAATTTAATCCTAAAGTTCTCTTTAATCCTCCTTACCCCTTGGTTGAATATGATCATTTCAGATTTATTCCAGCTAATTTTTAAACCCTGTCACTTCTTCAAAAATGTTGAGATGACCCTCAGTAACTTCCAGCCCCAGGGGCACAGTGGTTAAAACTGCTATGCTGCGGCCAAAAGGTTGTGAGTTCGATCCTGAACAGGGATCAAGGTTGACTCCAGTCTTCCACCCTTCTAAGGTCAGTAAAATGATGACCCAGCACGTTGGGAGCAAAATGCTAATTAACTTGTAAACTGCCCAGAGTGCACAAAGTGCTAAGGGGCAGTACTTGGGTTTTGAATTGCTGACCTGCCAACATTCCAGTTGTCAAGTTCAGTGTCTTAACCACTAAGCCACTGCTTAGTGTACTGTAAAACCACAGATATAGAAATGGAATTGAGGATACACTATTGAGTTGTTTTGATATTTAAATGCAGTACCTGAAATCCATACAATGATTTTTTCAACAGCTCCATGTTTTCAAATATTTCTTGAATTTTACAGTCCTTGGTATCTATTTCTTCCTTCAGTGCAAGCTCATTTTGACAATGCTCTTCATCATTCATGCGCATTTGTTTTAGTTTCTCCACAATCTGATATATAGTTGAAGAGGAGGGAAAAAAAGTTTTTTCATTTTTTTGTAAAGTTATAGCGCTCATCCCTGTTTACAGCCAGAGTGCCAGTGCTGTCTGTGTCTGCATACATTTCCATGGACATGTGGCAGGCATGACTAGAAACTGGAGTGAACGGAATGATGTTTACCTTCCCACTGAAGTGGTACCTATTTATCTACTTGCAATTTCTTTTGCTTTCGAACTGCTAGACTGGCAGGAGCTGGGACAGAGATGGGAGCGAATGCCGTCATAAATGTGGAAGTGGGCTCATTTACAACAGCCATCCTCAGGCCTAGAACTGACCTGCCTACCTTCCAGTCAGCATCTTAACCACTTGAGCCACTGCAGTCCTAGCCCCATCACCCGGGCATCACAGTCAGCGCAGCTCTAGGTGCCAACAGCGAGGATGGCTCAAAAGTCTTTAACTAGAAATAGAGCCTTCTCGGTGGCGGCACCAACACTCTTGAATACACTAACGGTGG
Source organism: Bradypodion ventrale (assembly GCA_035047345.1). NCBI lineage: Eukaryota > Metazoa > Chordata > Lepidosauria > Squamata > Chamaeleonidae > Bradypodion > Bradypodion ventrale. Next base: position 11,465,029 of record JAWDJE010000017.1, on the reverse strand, counting down.
CGCTGTGTCAGGCTCCATCACTGGCTATTTAAAAAAAACACAATTAAAAATGCTCTTTTTTAAGGAGGCATTTCAGGGCATTGTCCCATTATCAATAAATTAACCAGTTAGGTTCAGTCCTCATGCCCTCAGACGCCAATTATTTCAGTTTAGTTTAATTTAGTTGTTTAGTTTAGTTTAGTTTGTGAGCTCCTGCCAACCTAGCAGTTCAAAAGGGACCACTTCGGTAGGAAGATAAACAGCGTTCCGTGCACTCCGGTGTCTAGTCATGCCTGCCACATGTCCATGGAAATGTCTGCAGACATTTGGTGGTGGTGGTGGTGGGTTTTAATTTCTTGTGGGTATTTGTTATTGGTTTCTCTGCTTGTTCACCACCCAGAGTTTGATAACACCCAGGAGGGTGGCACAGAAATTAAATAAATAAATACACATCAGATTGTTTCTCCTTTTGCTGGTCAATTTTCAAGTTCTTTGACTTTCAAGCACTGGCTATAGAGACTGCTGACGCACAAAGTGTGACTGAGAGCTGACCTTTCCCACATACCATTCACAGATATTGATCATGGTATGGTAAGAGGCTATGGAGAGGTAATAATAATTTCGTGTTAGAAACCATTCTGGGTTGAAAGGATTTTTGCTGGAGAAAAATGAGGCTCCTTTCATGTTCCCAAGAGCTGGGACAGAGACAGGTGCTCAATCCGTCATGCTGTACCTGGGTCTTGAACTGCCGACTTGCCAGCCTTCCAGCTAACAAGGCGAGCTCCTTGACCACTGAGCCCCCACAGCCCCTTACGGAGAGGTAACACCTAAAGAGGCAGCACAACTTATGAATCAGTGTTTGATACAAGGCCAATAAGAAGGAAAAAAAAGATAATCTTACCTCCTGATCTGTCACAAATGTTTCTGGAAGTTGAAAAAAGAGGATTTCAATCACTTGATTTCGAAAGCATTGCGCCTAACAGCAGAAAAAAGAAAATAAATTAAAGATGACTAATTGAGAAGAAGGACCTTCTGCCCCTACAGAAAATACAGCCTCCTCTTGGATTCCCTCTTCCCTTCTAGTGACTCACGTGGCACAATGGAGTGAGCTTCCGTCTCTGCCCCAGCTCCTGCCAACCTAGCAGTTCAAAAGCAAGACACTGCAAGTAGATAACTAGAGACCACTTTGGTGGGAAGGTAAACAGCGTTCTGTGCACTCCGGTGTCTGCCACATGACCACGGAAACGTCTGCAGAAGCCAGACAGCATTGGCTCTTCAGCTTTGAAACAGAGATGAGCACTGAACCTTAAGAGGCAGATACGACTGGCTTTCGAGCAAGGGAAACCTTTACCTATGGGAACTCGGTCTCTAAAAGGTTCGCCATCAGTGCTTTATGCTGTCCAGGCCCTGAGATTATCACTGCAGTAGAGAGAAAAGGACCTATACTGGAAGCAACTAGATAACTAGGGACCACTTTGGTGGGAAGGTAAACAGTGATCCATGCACTCCGGTGTCTAGTCATGCCTGCCACATGTCCATGGAAATGTCTGCAGACACAGACAGCACTGGCACTTTGGCTGTAAACAGGGATGAGCACTATACCAAAAAAATGAAGAAAGTTTTTTTAAAAAAAAATTCAACTGTATATCAGATTGTGGAGAAACTAAAACATATGCACATGGATGATGAAGAGCATTGTCAAAAAGAGCTTGCACTGAAGGAGGAAATAGATACCAAGGACTGTAACATTCAAGGAATATTTGAAAACATGGAGCTATTTTAAAAAAATCATTGTATGGATTTCTGGTATTGCATTTAACTCCCCCCATGGAGTGTCAGCCGCCCTGCCTGAGTTGCCGCCAGCTCCATGTCCGACTTGATGAGCCGCTCTCGGCGTCCCATTTCTCGGAGCTGTTGAGATCTTCTCTCACACTCTTTCTTCAGATCACCTTCAGCCTGGAACAAGGAAAGCTCATGAATAGCCAAGGTTGTATAAAGAAAGAAAATAACACAAAGATTCCCTCCTCCTCCACTCCCCTAGTATCAAAGGCCCAGAATACAAGTGATTTTGTCCGGGAGTATTTGTAGACCGTGGTGGCTTAGTGGTTAAGATGCTGAACTTGACGACTGGAAGGTTAGGAAGAGTCAGCAGTTCGAGACTTCAGCACTGCACAACGGAGTGAGCACCCGTCTCTGTCCCAGTTCCTGCCAACCTAGCAGTTCGAAAGCAAGAAACTGCAATTAGATAAAGAGGTACCGCTTTGATGGGAAAAATAACCATGTTCCATGTACTCCAGTGTCTACGTATGCCTGCCACATGACCATGGAAACGTGTGCAGACTCAGACAGCACTGGCTCTTTGATTATACACAGAGACCAACTCCGAACCCTAGAGTCTTATGTGACAGGCTATTTGTGGACAGAAATTATCAAGAACTAGAGACTTTTATGTTATTAACCAAGGGTTCCCAATCTAAGGCTTGTGGGCTAGATCTGGCTCCCCACCCCTCCAAGGGCATTTGATAAACAAAATAGCTGCCCCTTTGAAGCTGTTGGGACAAATTGGCCACCCCCATCATGCAGGCAGGGCAAAATGGCCATCTGGCCCTCAAAGCTGGCTGAGAGAGCGTGACCCGGCCCCCAGTTTGAAAAGGTTGGGAACTCCTGGTATATGGAGTCGAAGCTTGGGCATTGACTAAAGCATCTGAATAGCAAATCGAAGCTTTTGAAATGTGGATCTATAGGCGGCTGCAAAGGATAGCATGGGTTGACCATGTGACTAATGTAAAAGTATTGCGCTGAATGGATAAAGAACAAGACCTTTTTAAGACCATCAGTCAAAGAAAGCTCTCATACCTTGGCCATATCATGAGGAACAACATAAAATACTCCAAAGATCCCTAGGAAGAGAGGTCCCGGACGTGGACGGAGTTCATGGCTGAAGAACCTGTGAGACTGGTGTGGCATGTCCTCGGAAGAACTGTTCCGAGGAGCTAAGAACAGGAAGACTATCGCCATGATGGTAGTCAATATCTGGAATGGATACGCCACCAGAAGAAGGAGGAGGAAGAGGAAGGAGAAAGGAGGAGGAGGAGGTTCTGCAAGGCATTCTTGTCTGGTGCCTCAAAAGTTATTTACGGGGACGGGCTACAATATTATAAGTTCTTATGGCCACCTGTTGCTTGGAATAAGGAGTACAGATAGCTTAAAGAAAAACCTTCCCTGTATGGTGGAACCTCGGTTAAAAAACGGCTTGGTTAACATACAAATCGCATAGCAAAAGGAAATCCATAGAAAACAGTGCAGTGATGGTGAACCTTTGGCACTCCAGGTGTTCTTGGACTTCAATCACCAGAAGCTCAAGTCAGCACTTCTGCTGGTCAGGGCTTCTGATTAATTGAAGTCTAAGGACAACTGGAGTGCCAAGGTTCACCATCACTGAAATAGTGGCTCAGTTTACAGAATTTTTTTTTGGAACACATTAGTTTGGTTAAAGCAATTTTTGCTGTGAGAAATGTCCCAGAGAACACATTACTTACATTAACCGAGGTTCCACTGTACTGTATCTATAATCTTAAAGGTAAAGGTTTCCCTTGCTCAAAGGCCAGTCGTAACCGACTCGAGGGTTCAGTGCTCATCCCTGTTTTACAGCTGAAGAGACAGCACTGCCTGAATTTGCAGATGTTTCTGTGGACACGTGGCAGGCATGCCTGGACACTGAAGTGCACGGAACACTGTTTACCTCACCACCAAAGTGGTCCCTATTTATGTACTTGCAATTTCTTGCCGGGCCAGGGAAGAGGAGGAAGATCACCCGGGTGGGGGGAGGAGGCCAGCCATTCGCCCCACCGAGAGCCCTTCCGAGCCCGGGAGCCACCATCTCCAGCCTCCTGGCAACAACCGAGCGCCAATTGACAGAAGAAGGCAGAGGAGGAAAACCAGGGGGCGAGACTCAGAGACCCATGCAAAGGATAAGTAGCTGATATGAAAAATTTTTGATGACTTAATATAATAACTCACCTAAAGACTTTATGCCGACTTAATATAGCAACTGACATAGAGACTGTGTTTAAAGTGTAATAATATGCATGTGTTGTGTTCTAATAGTGTAACCTTCTTCATGTGATAACAATGTATCTTAACAATGTAACCCTTCCTACAAGTAACAATATAGTCGTCAGCTGTATCACTATAAACCCTGTATTAGGACGCGAGCTAATAACCACCAGTGGGCAGCAGCGAGCGTCCAAGCTCTCTTGGTCCATAATCATCAATAGCCACAGCGCGGAGTTTCCCGCCACTACCTACACCTGGACAAGAAGGGCGTGACCAGCAATGATGTCACGCAGACAATAGCCAACCGGCTATCGTGGAGCCACATTCGAATGTTTACCACTGTATATATAGAGCTTTGCATCCGCCATTACCTCATGTTCCCTCTGACCACCATGCAATAAACCTGAGTTAAACCAGCCCGTGGCTGTTTCCTGTGTCTTGGTTCTCATATACTAAAGCATGATAATATGTTGTTTAAAATGTTCTACACTTTTTAAAACTGTGATAAACTGTATGAGGGGGAAAAATGGCGTAGACACCGGCAAACCACGCCACAAAGCTTGCCAAGAGAACCCTATTGACCAAAACAAAAGGCAAAACAAAGGGGCAGGCTAGGTGATACAGGATGCTTAACACCTCAGAGGGGAGAAAGGGGAGGGACAGGAAAGGGGGAGGAGAAATGCAATGTTGTAAGGAGCAATACTGTATAGGGACATGGAATGTGAGAGCAATGAAGCAAGGTAAACTGGAAGTGGTAAAAAATGAGATGGAAAGAATAAGCATTGACATCTTGGGCATCAGTGAGCTCAAATGGACAGGGATGGGTGAATTCAGCTCTGGAAACCATCATATCTACTATTGTGGACAAGAAAACCTTAGAAGAAATGGAGTAGCCATAATTGTCAATAAAAGAGTGAGAAAAGCAGTAATGGGATACAATCTCAAAAATGACAGAATGATGTCAGTCAGAATTCAAGGCAAACCTTTCAATGTCACTGTGATCCAAATATACGCACCAACCACTGGTGCAGATGAAGCCACAATGGACCAGTTCTATGAGGACCTAGAACACCTCATAGAACAGACACCAAGAAATGATGTCCAAATTATATTAGGAGACTGGAATGCCAAAGTAGGAAATCAAAAAGTGGAGGGAATAACAGGCAAATTTGGTCTTGGAACACAGAATGAAGCAGGGCAAAGATTGATAGAGTTCTGCCAAGAGAACACATTGGTCATAGCAAACACTCTCTTCCAGCAACACAAGAGGCGACTTTACACATGGACATCACCAGATGGCCAACACCGAAACCAGATTGACTACATACTCTGCAGCCAAAGATGGAGAACCTCCATACAGTCAGCAAAACCAAGACCCGGAGCAGACTGTGGCTCAGATCACAACCTACTGATCGCAAAATTCAGGTTAAGACTAAAGAAAATAGGGAAAACAAGGAGACCAGACAGATATCACCTAGAAAGTATCCCTAAAGAATACACGGTGGAGGTGATGAACAGATATAATGGCCTAGACTCAACAGACAGAGTGCCGGAAGAATTATGGACAGAGATAAGGGACATCATGCAGGAAGCAGCAAAGAAAACCATACCAAAAGAAAAGAAGCATAAGAAAGCAAAATGGTTGTCTGATGAGGCTCTTAAAATAGCAGAGGAAAGAAGGAATGCAAAAGTCAAAAGAGAAAAGAAAAAGTACAATTATTTGAACACAGAATTTCAAAGAAAAGCAAGGAGAGATAAGGAAAACTATCTAAAAGAACAGTGCAAAGAAATGGAGGAAAACAACAAAAGAGGCAGGACTAGAGATCTCTTCAGAAAAATTGGGGAAATAAAGGGAACATTTAAAGCAAAAATGACCATGATAAGGGACAAAGACGGAAAAGAGCTAGCTGATGCAGAAGAGATTAAGAAAAGATGGAAAGAGTACACAGAGGAACTCTACAAAAAGGACCTCAACACCCCTGATAACCACAATGATGAAAAAATTGAACTTGAGCCAGACATTCTGGAGAGCGAAGTTATAAAGGCCCTAAAGAGCACTGCAAACAACAAAGCTAGTGGAGATGATGGTATCCCAGTGGAATTTTTCAAAGCTCTAAAAGATGATGGTGTCAAATTACTACATTCAATATCCCAGCAGATTTGGAAAACAAAACAGTGGCCACAGGATTGGAAAAGATCAGTATACGTCCCAATCCCAAAAAAGGGCAATGCCAAAGAATGCTCAAATTATCGAACAATTGCACTCATCCCACACGCCAGCAAGGTGATGCTCAAGATAATACAGGATAGACTTCAGCAACATGTGGAGAGAGAACTACCAGAGGTGCAGGCTGGTTTCAGAAGAGGTAGGGGGACTAGAGACCATATTGCCAACATACGTTGGATCATGGAGAAAACAAAGGAATACCAGAAACAAGTTTACTTTTGTTTTATCGACTACACTAAGGCATTTGACTGTGTGGACCACAACAAGATGTGGCAAGTAATTAAAGAGATGGGAATACCAGAGCACCTCACATGTCTCCTGAGAAATCTGTACATGAACCAAGAAGCAACAGTTAGGACAGAACACGGAATGACAGAGTGGTTTGGAATAGGAAAAGGAGTAAGACAAGGCTGCATTTTATCACCCTGTTTATTCAATCTATACACAGAGCACATAATGCGCAATGCAGGGATGGAGGAATCACAATATGGGATTAAAATTGCTGGGAGAAACATCAACAATCTGAGATATGCAGACGATACCACCCTAATGGCAGAAAGTGAGGAAGATCTAAGGAGCCTCTTGATTGGATTGAAGGAGGAGAGTGAAAAAGCTGGCCTGAGACTCAATATCAAGAAAACCAAGATAATGGCAACAGGCCCCATCAGTTCCTGGAAAATAGATGGGGAAGAAGTAGAAGCAGTGACAGATTTTACATTCCTTGGATCAAAGATCACTGCAGATGGGGATTGCAGCCATGAAATAAAAAGGCGACTGATTCTTGGGAGACAAGCCATGAGAAACCTGGGGAACATAGTGAAAAGCAGAGATATCACATTGCAAACAAAAATTAGAATAGTCAAAGCAATGGTATTCCCAGTGGTAATGTATGGGTGTGAGAGCTGGACCATTAGGAAGGCTGAGCGCAGAAGAATAGATGCCTTTGAAATGTGGTGTTGGAGGAGAGTTTTGAGGGTACCCTGGACAGCGAGGAGAACAAATAGGTCAATCTTAGAAGAAATCAACCCTGACTGCTCATTGGAAGGTCTAATAGTAAAGACGAAGCTTAAGTACTTTGGACATCAAATGAGAAGGGAGGATTCGCTTGAGAAGGCCTTGATGTTGGGAAAGGTGGAGGGCAAAAGAAGAAGGGGGAGGCCAAAGATGAGATGGCTAGATGGGATTGTAGACACAATGGGTACAGAACTGGGAGTGCTGAGGGGGATGGTGGAGGACAGAGGCGCCTGGAGAAAAATGGTCTATAGGGTCGCAAAGGGTCGGAATCGACTGTGCGACTGAACAACAACAAATTTCTTGCTGTCGAACTGCTAGGTTGGCAGGAGCTGGGACAAAGATGGGAGCTCATTCCGACCTGCAGTACCCGGGAATCAAACTGTTGGCCTCCCGCCTTCCAGCCAGCGTCTTACCCACTTACATACCTTTAAATAAATAAAGCAAAAGAAAATCTCTAATGAATAGTGTCATTTACCTGTGTTTTTTCAGCAAGTCTCTTAGCTAAGGCTTTCTGCTCTTCAGAGAACTTCTTTATTTCTTCTTCAGACTTCTTCACCTGTAGCTCCAGGTTGGCAATACGCTGCAAAGGGAACCAGGAAAGCAAACTCATTTGGAGAACACTGTGATAATTGTTACACTAACAATTAAGGTTAATAGATATGAACAACTCTTCTGAATTACAAGCAAAAAGTAATCCTAGTAGTCTACAGCATACCTGTCAAGTATCCCGGATTGGCCGGGATTTCCCGTATTTCCGCGCCAATTTTCTTCCTATCCCACCCGGAGCTGCCGCTATCCCGTAATTTGGCAGCGGGGGGAAAGGAGTTACTGCGCATCCCTTCTGCACAGGTCCTTTCTATGCATGCGTAGAACCCTTCTATGCATGCATAGAACCCTTCTACGCATGCGTAGAAGGCTTCTGTGCAGAGGGGGATGTGTAGAAGCCTTCTACACATGCGTAAAAGCCTTCTACGCATGTGTAGAAGGCTTTTACGCATGCGTAGAATGGACCTGCGCAGAAACGTTCTGCGCAGGTCCCGTAATCTCCGGAGCTGCGCTTGACACGTATGGTCTACAGTCAGTTACAGTCAGTTAACAAATCCTGTGGGTGTGCCTGATAATAAGATGAGATTGAAACAAAATTCTGCAAAACATGTTTCTCAGGACATTTACTGTCAAAGTCCAGTTTCTATTTCAACAATTGAGATTCTTTTACCTACTTTTCCAGGTGTCATTTGGCAGACAAGATTGTCATTTTTTGGCCAACAGATTTTGGAATGGGTTCTTGTCCTAAAGATTGTGTTTGGTTTGCCAAATGAGCTAGCAGCTAATAAAATTGAAAGGCCAGAGTAACTCTTCATCTTTGATCGCTTTTCCTTGTCGCAATAATCCTGATGAACCAGGTAAATGTCTCCTTTAAAACTTCCGCTCTGTACAGTTAGGCAGAAATCTGCAGATTGCAGTCTGTGTTTGCATATTTCTATTCAGATAAGCTTTCGCTGTCTCACAAACAGGAATGCTCTATCTCTGTCAACTAGTGTTCTTATCTATAGTTTTGCAGAGCCTGCCCAAAAGGCCTGTCTATCTCTTTACTTACATGTTAGCTAGAAAACATGTTTTACTTCTTATCAACATGTTCAGTAGAGAACATGTTTTACACTCTGTACATGCTAATCTTTCTCATACTAGTCAGCAAGATTTCTTTCCCATGGGGGGGGGAGATCATCTCACAGGTTGATGAATCAGCAAGGAACAGTCCTTTGGAAATCACATAAGTTAGAACCACCCATAAAAGGGTATATAATATCTCTTATTACCACTATGAAGAGGGCGAGCTTATCTTGAGACCCCCAGGTTTTGATACGCCTTGCTTCCCAACCTAAGGGGCAAGCCTAGCTAGACTCCCCGTGTTTAGCTACTGCCTTTTAACTCCTTACCTGATGGGAGCATTGTCCTGCGAAGGGCTATGCCAGAGAGGGGAAAGAGAACTTTAACTAATTTCATTTCTTTGTGTGTGTATGTCTTTTGTTCTTTGTCTTGTTCCAGATGCATTTCTGAAATAAACCTTTGCTGCTATTTGGTCTGAGTGGAACTCAGTCATTTAAAGGCTAACCGGAGAACAATAATACTCACTGCCATCCACGTTACAACTAAAAGGAAACAGCATATTCCCAGAGAGAAAAGGTGGTGGTGGTGGTGGGGCACTGATTCTGCTCCGGGACTGGTTCAGGCATTGTGAGGTTCAGTAACCATTGCTGCATGGGAATGTGCATACCAGAAACTGAGAAATAAGCAGCCTACTGAACTAACCCACAATCCAGAGACCACTTTGTTTGATACTGGTAATCGGAGGGCTGTGACACTCCTAACACAGCTAGCGAATAGTGATAGGCTCATAACTAAAACAGAGTTACAGTACTGAGCAGTGGTGGGCTGGTTCTTTGGGCAACTGGGACTCAGCCTGGGGCACTCCTCAGGCCCCCAGTACCATGGTGCCCCCACTTGGGTGCCAATCTAAAGAGCCGAGTCGAGCTGTGATGCCCAGAATGATCAAGCAAACGAGCGAGACTCCATGTTCCTCTACCTGTCTTCCTCCTCCTGAGCTGCCAAAGATAAGATGACAAAAACAGCTCCATTGACAGTGGAGCCACCGTGGCTTAGAGGTTGCAATTTTGCCTTGTAAGGAGGAGGTTGTTGCTTCGAATCCCCAGAGGGGAGTTGAAATTAATAGGCGAGTGTGGAATGTAGATATTTTGTTAGGGTTAGACACCCTCATCACTCCCTCTCCCTCATCACTCCCTCTCCAGCGCCCTTTTAGCGTAGCTAGCACACCCCTGGAACTGAGAAACAAGAGAGAGGTGTGAAGTTTGCAGAACTAAGAAAGGCAAAACAGGCCAATGAAGGCGGCTCACATGCGGTGTGAGGGTGCGGCTTGGACAGCAGCCTGTTGACTCTGTGGCAAAGGTAACAAAAGATTTAAATGTATTTTCTAAACTAAAACCTCAGTATTCAGGTAAAAATGCCGTGATGGCACTTTGCAATGATAATAATTTCGTGTCAGAAATTATTCTGGGTTGAAAGGATTTTTTGTGCGGAAGAAACTCCGCTCAGGGAACTCCCAAATGTGGCTCCTTTCATGTCCCCAAGAGCTGGGGCAGAGACAGGCGCTCAATCTGTCATGCAAAACCCTTCCAGCTAACAAGGCAAGCTTCTTAACCAACTGAGCCACTACATGCCACTTTGTGATAAATAAGTGGGTTTTGGGTTGCAGTTTGGGCGCTCGGTCTCTAAAAGGTCCGCCATCCCTGCTCTATACACTGGACCACAGGGGCCCATTATCAGCGTAGGCAAGTCTTGACTGACATATCATGAAAATTAACAAATCCTGTGGGTGCGCCTGATAATAAGATGAGATTCACTGAAAGCTAACTCACATTCTTACATGGGTTTACTTCTCTGTCTCGGAGTTCACGCTTCGTTTCCTCTTTAATCCTAGAACACTGCAATGAACAGCAATGAGGGGGAAAGAGATGAAGTAAGAAAGGTGTCCACTGGATTCATGGTGGTGCCACTGAAACCAGGGGTGTGCTGGGCACCAGACAGGGGCAGCAACCAAAGGACGGGGGAGAAGGCTGACCCAGGGAACCACTTGGTCGCCATCCCTCACTTACTCCGCTGAAGAAGGGAGCTTGGAGCAATGGCTTAATCTAAAGTGCAGCACACCAGGCGGATAAAATAATAATAAAATTATTATTTCTGCCCCAGGGCACCAGAGGTGAGGGCGCACTGGGATGAATCCCCCCTGTCCCAGTAGCCCAGCCCATGCCTGACTAAAATTCATAAAAAAGCCTTATTCCTTCCCTTAAGACCTGCTTCTAAGGATCACATTACAAACTAGCCCTGAAGCAGCCCTGAGTCCTCATACATTCAAGGCATCAGATGGAGAGGTTTGTGAGTAAATGTAGTCTTTATGTTAAAAGGCCAGCCTAGCAGCTAGAGAAGTTTTTGTGTGTGTTAATGATGAAATGGTATTTGCAACTATGTTTCCTTGGCTTTAATCTTATGAAATTAATAACTGTGCACTAAATAAAACTATGGCTGAACCCAGAACCATGGTCTCTGGTCCTTGTAGAGCTAAGCTGGTTGGAGGAGGTCTCGTGTCTTGGTGACGCTACCTTAAGCTACTTGGACTGCATGTCCTACCTTAGTTCTCAATGTTTTCAGGTTGCGGACCACCACCCCACAGACACCTGATCGGGCCAGTCAAGTGATTCCTCCCACAGGAAGTAGAAGTAAAATGCACCTGTGCATATGCAGAACGCTGCCGTACATGCATTTTGCGCATAGGCAGGCATGTTTTACTTCCACTTTCGGGAGCAGTGAGGGCGGCGTGGGCCAGATGAATGGGCATCAGGGAGCGGCCCAAGGGTCATAGGTTGCGAATGCCTGTCCTACCTGATCTGGCTGGTTTGCAAGCTCAAGCAGTTAGTGAGGGTTTTTTTTATCATGTCAGAAGCACACAGAGGTGCTTTCTGGGTTGAAAGGATTTTTGCTGGAGGAACTACGCTCAAGGGATGCCCAAATAAGACTCCTTTCATGTCCTCAGGATCTTTTCCCACCAAAGAGGTCCCTATTTATCTACTTGCAATTCCTTGATGCCGAGCTGCAAGGTTGGCAGGAGTTGGGACGGAGGCAGAAGCTCACTCTGTCATGCAGTACTCGGGTCTTGAACTGCCTTCCAGCTAACAGGGAGAGCTTCTTAAACACTGAGCCACTGTGGGTGAAACCTATTATGAAGCAGGTCCATAGGTACCAGGAGCCAAACTAAGGGGGTGTGGGCTTCACCGAGGGGTGCAGGCCACTGAAGGCAGACGAGCTATGTGGTAGGGCAGGGATTCTCAATCTGCGGTCTGTGGGCTGGATGTGGCCCATGGCACCATTTCATGTGGCCCCACCTCCATCACACCAGGAAGTGCCATGTGGTGGAGGAAGGGCAAAGTGGCTGTCTGGCCCCTGAAGCTGTCTAAGGGAGCGTGACCTGGCCAGGTGAGAACTCTTGTGGTAGGGGGGTCCAAAGTCGAAAGAGGCTGAGAGGTAGGGGGCATTTCACTTCTATCCCAAATCTAAGAAAGGCTGGATGGGTGGGGGAGATTATTCACCTGGGCAGAAACATGGGCAAGCTGGTTGTCCTTCTCTCTGCTTTCTCTCCTTAATTTCTCAGCCTCCATTTTCAGATCCTGAACCTTCTGCTCCTTCGAAGTAACTTCTTTTTGCAAACTGGTTACAAGCCCTGTGGGAAAGAATGGACAACATTTAGGGCATTGATGGCGAACCTTTGAGAAACCAAGTGCCCAAACAGAGGGGCAAGGCAGATTCTGTGTTGGGGAGGAGGAAGCACTCCCATTGGGCTTCTGGGCAGAGGAGCAGAAGGAAGCGTCAGTGTGTGTGCCAACATAAAGGGCTGGGAGCGCCACATCTGGCACGCATGTCATAGGTTCACCACCACTGATTTAGGGCAAGACTTTAAAAACTGAACTATGGGCAGGTGGGCAGGATATTTTCTGTACTTAAAGGAGGAGGCCTGAAATAGATAGTTTTGGGGACATGGCTTTAAAAGAAGTTTCAGAGATTTCCCCATGAAAGCTCAGAGAATATAGATTGAGGCTATTTAAAGAACCCCATTGTTCCAAATGAAATCTCTGGGAATTTCCCTTCTCAGTCTCAACCTCCCCTACGTCACTTGGAGGATCCTGAATAGGCTGTGGGTCGGAATCCCTAATGGAAGACCAACAGGCTCGAGTAGGGACTGCTGGCGGACAACAACAACACACGGTGTGGACGTGGAGATACAGAACCCATTGGCTCATTTACTGATCTGCTGATGACTGCCAGAAACCTGCACCGATGAGGACTTGAGTTTGGCCAACGGCAAAGCCAAGAAAGTGGCTTCATTTTGGCAGTCCTGGGTTTGATTGGGACACATAAGAAGTCTCAAAGTATTTGTAGGAAGATTTGATGAAAAGGATATTTTAGTGGCTCCTTCTAGTCCCATGATGGTGAACCTTGCCACTCCAGGTGTTCTTGGACTTCCGTTCCCAGATGCCTAAGTCTCTGTGAATCCACATGAATGGGTTTACACAGTAAATTGGATTCACAGAGACTTGGTCTTCTGAGAATTGAAGTCCAAGAACACCTGGAGTGTCAAGGTTCACCATCACGGTTCTAGGATGTAGACCTCTTATAGACGCACATAAATCAACTCTGTAGTAAGGTGTAAAGCAGGGGTTCTCAACCTATGACCTGTGAGCCAAATCCAGCCCACAGTGCCAAATAATTCCCCCCCCCCCCCACACACACACACACACACACTCTCTCTCTCACTCCAGCCACTGCTACCGCCAGAATTGGCCACGGACTCATTTACAGCCATTGTAAATGCATTTATGGCAGCTGTAAATGGTGATGGTGGGGGCAACCAGTCTGCCGCCCTCAACTGTTTGAGGGAACGTGACCCAGCCCCCGACTTGAAAAGATTGAGAACCCCTGGTGTAAAGTCTGATGAATATGACCAAAACCTGAATGTCAGCTTTCAAATGTTCTTTACTGGGCTTCTATGGAAAAACTGCCCAATGGGTAGAAAACTGTGTTGTCGGAGGTCAACAAGGCATGACAGTAGCTCTCAATAAAAATGATGTGATTTTTAAGAGTTCAATCAGATGGGATTTGAACACACATCTCTTTCTAAAATTCTTAACCAAAGAAAAAGGGTCTATTATAGCTTCAAATTTCATCCAGAAAACTGTAAATTTTGGTTTTACAGTGCAAGACGATAGGAAGCTAAGGTAAAGGTTTCCCTTGCTTGAAAGCCAGTCGTATCCGACTCTAGGGTTCAGTGCTCATCTCTGTTTCAAAGCCGAAGAGCCAGCACTGTCTGCTTCTGCAGACGTTTCCGTGGTCATGTGGCAGGCATGACTAGACACCGGAGCGCACGGAACGCACATAGGAAGCTAGTGAACTAAATTTACAGATCCAGGACACACATTAGGATTCATTCTAAAGCCCTGAATTAGCCTCAAAATTAGATCAGGGGGGCCCTATGTACAACAGTACTGGTTTTTTGCCATGCATGTTAAACAGCAGCTTCAAAGCTGAATGGGAAATTGCCAGACTGGAACACACACACACACACACACGCACACACGCGCACACACGCGCACACACGCGCACACACGCGCGCACACGCACGCACACACACACACACACACTAATCTGTTGGAATTTTTTGAGTGTCAACAAGCATGTGGATAAAGGGGATCCAGTTGACATTGTTTATCTGGACTTTCAGAAGGCTTTTGACAAGGTCCTGCACCAAAGGCTCTTGAATAAACTTGCCAGTCATGGAATAAAGGGACAGATCTTGTCCTGGATCAGCAACTGGCTAAGGGACAGGAAACAGAGGGTAGCACTCAATGGACACTTCTCCAAGTGGAGGGAAGTAAAGAGTGGGGTCCCCCAAGGTTCAGTACTGGGACACCTGCTTTTCAACCTCTTCATAAATGATCTAGAAGTAGGAGTAAATAGCAAGGTAGCCAAATTTGCTGACGACACTAAATTATACAGGGTAGTGAAAACTGTGAGCGATTGTGAGGAGCTCCAGAGGGATCTCTTGACACTGGGGGAGTGGGCAAAACAGTGGCAAATGAGCTTCAACACTAGTAAGTGCAGAGTGATGCATGTTGGGGCAAAGAACCCCAATTACATTTATAAACTGATAGGGTCTGAACTCTCTGCGACAAAGAGGTGACCTGATTGAAGTTTATAAAATCATGCACGGTGTGGACAAAGTAGATAAGGAAAAACTGTTTTCCCTATCACATAACACTAGAACTAGGGGGCACTCCATGAAACTTTTGGGTACTAGTTCTCAAACAAATAAGTACTTTTTCACCCAGAGGATTTCTGGTCTATGGAACTCCCTGCCAGAAGAAGTGTTGACAGCTGTCAGTCTTGACAGCTTCAAGAAAGGATTAGACAAGTTCATGGAGGACAAGGGTATCAATGGCTATAGAGAACAAATAGGTTAATATTAGAAGAAATCAACTCTGACTGTTCATTGGAGGGACAAATAGTGAAGATGAAGCTAAAGTACTTTGGACATCAAATGAGAAGAGAGGACACACTTGAGAAGGCTGTGATGCTGGGAAAGGTGGAGGGCAAGAGAAGAAGGGGGCATCCAAAGATGAAATGGCTAGATGGTATTGTAGACGTAATGTGCACTGAGCTGGGCGGGCTGAGGAGGATGGTGGAGGATAGAGGTGCCTGGAGGAAAATGGTTCATGGGGTCGCAAAGGGTCGGAGTCAACTGTGTGAGTGAACAACAACAAAAAGGACAACCTCCGGGTTGGAGAGATAGGCAGGATATCTCTCAATGCCATTTTCAGGGAATCCTAAGCAGGTGAAGGCATCTGCTTGGCAAGACTGGACTGGATGGGCTGTGGTCTGTCCCAGCAAGGCTGTTTTTATGTTCTTATGTTCGCTTCAGTTGACTAAATAAAGGAAGGAGGGTAAACACACAAATTCATAAATGAACTCACAAGCCACTTGTCAAAACCAATTAATTATAAAAATTGTACAGTAAAAATTTGGGTTACGACGGAGGTCTATTCCAACAGCCTCCATCACAAACCGAAAAATCATAAACCGAAGCATGTTTTTCCATAGGAATGCATTGAAAATTTTAAAAAATGTCCTGATTGGACCAAAAACAACAATAATAAAAAAAATACAGAAAAATCACAAAAAAAAATATACTAGACGCGATCATCCCATACACACCCAAAAGGGAAACAGTCCCGACTGGACCAAAAAAATAAAAAAAAGCCACACACAGAAAAAAGCCAAAAACTACCAAAAAAAAAGCCAAACATGCCTGGGGGAGGTGTGCGTTTTTGGCTGTAGCATTGCCCAGGGACCTCGGAGGAAGGTCAGAACAGAGTAAATAAGGTCCCCAGACCCTCCTGCAGCCAGCAGAGGCGGTGGACAGTTCAGAAATAGCGGCAGAAATGCCAACGCCGCTGCCAACACCGATAGCACCTCTGCAGCGGTAAGGGCTGCATTGCGACTTCCTGCGGAGGGGCGGGTGCCATTTTAGAGTTTAAAATAACCCGTGGAATTGTTTTAATTTAATTTGCCATCATAAACCTCAGCAAACGTAACCCAGGGCAGTCGTATGCTGGGGTTTTACTGTACAAACTACCCAGAAGATCATTTTGCTTGTATATTGGATAAAAAGTACCTGTTGTCAGAGAATAATTCTTCTTCAAAGCCTCATTCTCATGTTTCCAGTGTGCAATTTGTAGATCTCGTTCAGAAAGGGAACGGTACAACACTTCACTCGTATTTTTCTGCAAGTTGCTGATCTGTTACACAATCCAAAACAGAAGCAAAAGAGAAAAGCAGCTGATTGACCTTGGCTATGATTAAGTGACGCAATAGAATTCCTTACATATAAAGTGCGAGAATTTTATTACCCTCCATTAAACAGAATGAAACACAAATGATTTTAAGTCTTGCATGTGAAAAGACACACACACACCCCCGGAGGGAACAGCCACACAGAGATGGCCTGTCTGATCTATCTTTATTAGGTCTTTCCTTGATTTCCTGATAGATGAAGAGACAATATCTGCTGTTCAATCCAAGCAAGAAAAACTGTGCAACCAATCAGGAATTCTGCACTGCCAGTCTCCCTCAAGAGTTTGGGTCGGAGGCCGATAGTATATGCCTAATGTTAGACCATCCTTGTGGCCTGGTACTCTTACCCACAGAGCTTCTAATGGTGACTCCAAATCACCTAGATATTCCAACTCATACGATTTTATCACTTCTTTGACATACAAGGCCACACCACCTCCCGTTTGCCCCTTCCTATCCTTCCTGTACAGTTTGTAGCCTTGGATAACTGTATCACATTGGTTATCATACGTCCACCAGGTTTCAGCAATGCCAATAATATCAATGTTTTTATTTATTGCTAAGTATTTCAGCTCCCCTATTTTGTTCCCGAGGCTTCTGGCATTTGCATACAAGCATTTATATATGCTTTCCTGATACAGTCTTTTGAGTCCAGTTGCATTGTTAGACTGCCTCTTGCATCCTTCTGCTAGAGTGCTGGTGACTAGCTCCTTGCTCTGCTCAGTAATTTTTGCATCCTCCTCACTACTCAAGTACACACTTTCCCGAACCGGATGCTGCCCAGCTCCTGTCGGCTTTCCCCCAGTTATCAGTTTAAAAGCTGCTCTGCAGCCTTTTTGATGTTGAGTGCCAGCAATCTGGTCCCATCATGGTTCAAATGCAACCCATCCCTCCTGAACAGATTTGGCTTGTCCCAAAATGTTCTCCAGTTCCTGACAAATCTGAAACCCTCCTCTCGACACCACCGCCTCATCCACGCATTGAGGCTTCTGAGCTCTGCCTGCCTGGTAGGTCCTGCGCGAGGGACAGGCAGCACTTCTGAAAATGCTACCTTGGAAGTCCGGGACTTCAATCTTCTTCCTAACAACCTGAATTTGGCTTCCAGGACAGACCGCTTGGCCTTCCCAACAACATTGGTACCAACGTGTACCATGACAACTGGCTCGTTCCCAGTTCTCTCTAACAATCTATCTAGATTTCTCATGATGTCTGCAACTTTTGCACCTGGCAGGCAAGTCACCATATGGTTATCATGTGCATCACAAACCCATCTCTCTGTATTTCTAATAATTGAATATTGTTTATGTGACTGCTTAGGGTAGTGATGGCGAACCTTAGCACTCCAGCTGTTCTTGGGCTTCAATTCCCAGAAGCCCTAGTCACTGTGAATCCACATGAATGGGTTTACTGGAACTCCAGGTGTTCTTGGACTTTAATTCCCAGAAGCCCAAGTCAGCATTCCTGCCTACTTTGGCTTCTGGGAATTAAAGTCCAAGAACACCTGGAGTGCCCAGGTTGGCCATTATGGTCCTAACACTTCCTTACCTCCTCTTTCAAGGTTTTAATCTCTTCTGCCCTGGAAGCAACATCTTGGTCAAGACCCACCAATTTCTGACGAAACTCAGATTCTTTAGGTGGAAGGGAGGCCGTCAGCTTCTCTCTCGTGGCTGCAATTTCATTCTGAAGATCAGCAATCACCGCATCTTTGCGATTGCACTCGCATTCGAAGCCAGAAAGGCGATTGATTTCATTCCCCATTTTCAAAATCACTTCATCCTGTGAGGTAAAACGCAGTTGCTTGTGACATAACATGAAGACAGTCCTCAAAAGGCTACCATTTTCTGGTTTTGTTGTTACTATTTCCTGTATTTATTTCTCCTCAATAAAATAAATACTGGCTTTCTAATAAAACTGCAAATTTGGTTTTCAAGATATTATTGATGATGATGTTACATATAAGTGACCAAATGACGTGTTTGCATGAGTTTCTTTTACGCACCCTAAACCAGTCGATAACAAAAATATAATTCTCTTATTGTTTACACTCTTTCTTAATCTTAACCCCCCCTTCCTTCCATGGTAGTGAATTATAAATTAAGAACATAAGAACAGCCTTGCTGGAACAGGCCATGGCCCATCCAGTCCAGCATTTTGTCTCCCACAGGGGCTCCACCATTACCTCCGGGAATTCACAGCAGATGCCTTCACTTGCGTAGGATTCCCTGGAAATGGCATTGAGAGATATCTTACTAGTCTCTCCATCCCAATGTTGTTCTTAGATACCCATAATTATAGCCATTGATCCCCTTGTCCTCCATGAACTTGTCTAATCCCTTCTTAAAGCTATCAAGACTGACAGCTGTCACCACTTCATCTGGCAGGGAGTTCCACAGACCAATAATCCTCTGGGTAAAAAAATACTTCCTCTTATTTGTTTTTATTACAAGACTGTTCGTTACAACACTCTTATACTATGTGCCAGGCACACAAGCTGGCAATAATACATTTTTAAAAGATCGCCCTTGCTCAAAAGCCAGTCATATCCAACTGTAGGGTTCAGTGCTCATCTCTGTTTACAGGCAAAGAGACACGCTGTCTATGTTGGCAGACATTTCTGTGGACATGTGGCATGGAGTGCATGGAACGCTGTTTACCTTCCCACTGAAGTGGTCCTTATGTATCTACAGTAGAACCTCGGATAAAGTCCAAACTCCGTTCCACAAGTTTGGACTTTATCCGATTTTGGACTTTATCCAAATCAAATGGGCGATGCATCGGATAATGTCCAAAAAATGGACTTTATCCGAGGTTCCTATACCAAATACCTCGGATAACGTCCATTTTTAGTGGTTTCGGACTTTATGCGATGCATCATGTGTGCATGAAAACCGCAACTTTATCCAAATCGAACTTTATCCAAATCGGACTTTATTCAAGGTACCACTGTACTTGCAATTTCTTGCTTTCTAACTGCTAGGTTGACAGGAGCTGGGACAGAGACGGGAGTTCACTCCATCATGCAGCACTCGGGTCTCAAACTGCTGACCTTCCAACCTTACAGTCATCAAGTACAGCATCTTAAGCACTTGATCCACCAGTTATGTGATACTGCTAACCTTTCCCACATGAGCTCCTGGCATAGCAGGTACATCCAATCTCTCCATTTTCCCCTCATAACAACCCACTAAGGCCATTCATTATGTATATGGTGCGTGGCCCTGCAGTCTCCCAGTGAGTCTCATGATCAAGGGAAAATTTGAAACTGGGTCTCCAAAGCCCTAGAGCAGGCATGCCCAAATTACGGCCCATGGCCGGATACAGCACCCGAAGCCATTCCATCAGGCCCACGATGTCCTTGCCAAACCAGAAAGTGAATACGGACGCTTCTGTGCATGTGAGGACATGTCCATATTCACTTCCTGATTTGGATTGGACATGCTTGCACATGCACAGAAGCATCCGCATTGAACCAGGAAGTGAATATGGCCGCTTTTGCAAATGGGCAGAAGTGTCCGCGCTGAACCAGAAGGTAAATATGGCCATTTTTATGCATGCGCAGAAGCATCTGGGCCAAACCAGGAAGTGAATATGGACATGCATGCTGTTGTGTTCTTTACTGTACCTTTTACAATGTATCCATTCACGTGTATCCAATGTAACCATGCTTGTGTAACATTATAACCAGCAGCTGCTTAACTGTAGCCCTTGCAATAGGACGCGAGCTAATGACCACCTGGTGGCAATAGCGAGCGTTCAAGCTCTCCTGGCCCAGACTCACCAGCAAACAACAGCGCGGGAAGATTCCCGCCATCACCTACACCTGGACAAGAAGGGCGTGACCGTCCATGACGTCACGCGGACAGTAACCAATGGACTGTCGAGGAGCCACATTCAAAATGTATAGCCACTGTATATATTGAGCTACCCGTCCGCCATTACCTCATGTTCCTCCGGATCATCATGCAATAAACCTGTGTTAAGCCAACCCTTCGGCTGTTTCATTGTCTTTGGTCTCATATACTAAATTGGCGACGAAGGTGGGATATGGCTGCCCACGGGACCAAGACATGCGCCGGTTTCGAAATCAGGAGACCGGCAGACTGGAACATCTTCGAGATGGACTTCCAGGGAGCCCTGGTGGAATCCGAAGTCACGGATGAGGCAAAGAAAAGGGCCATCTTCACCCGGATGCTGGGGCCAGACACCAAGAGAGTCTTGGTGGACCTGATCGCGCCGAGGAGGGCGAGTGAATTCAAGGTGAAAGAGCTCATGCACATGCTGCGTGAGTACTTCCGGCCCTCGACGGCGATGTTCCCCGCTCGGAGCGCGTTTTGGAGGCGAGTCCAAGCGCCCGGGGAGACGGTCGCCGACTTCGCAGCGGCCCTGCGACTGGCGGCCGGCCCATGCAAATGGGAGAACGCAGAAATCACACTAAGAGACTGCGTGCTGTGCGGCCTGAGCGACGCCGAAACTCAGCGTATATTGATGAACCGCGAGCCACCCCCCATGTTGCAGGAGGTCCTGAAGGAGGCACAAGCCGCAGAAGCTACGAAGGCCGGGGTCCAGGAGCTCCAGGACTGGCGGCCAAAGACGGGCAAGGCAGAGACTTCGGTGCACGTTTCGGTGCACGCGGCCCAACAAGTTTCGAAGTCGTCCGCGGAGAGCAGCGACGACGAGGACGTCCGGAAGGTCCGGAGGGAAGGCCGGCGTTGCGACAGCTGCGGAGCGAACCACGACCGCGCCAAATGCCCCTTCAGAAAGGCCGAGTGTCACAACTGCGGCCGCCGCGGGCACATCGCCAAGGTCTGCAGGAAACGGCGCGAGGCCCGGAAGAGCTTGAGGGACCGCGCGGCGAGACCCAAGGATGGCACCCAGGCCACGAGGAAGCGAGACGGCGTGGGCCGCATCGCCGACGACAGTGAGGATGACGCACCGGTGTTCAGCGTGTCCGCGGGACACCCCCGTTACTTTGTTGAGGTACTAGTACAAGGGGCCCCAATTAGGATGGAAATTGACTCGGGTTCCTCATATTCCATCATTCCCCAGAAGGAGTTTCTGAAAATTGCCCCCCACGTGCGACCCAAACTCAAAGCTTTGAGGTCCACGCTACGGGACGTGCAAGGGAACTGCATTCCAGTGTTGGGGGTTGGAAAGTTTCAGGTCCAATTTAAGAAGCACACCGCGACTCTCTCCCTAGTTGTTCTTAAAGGGGGGAATTGCAGCCTCCTCGGGACTCAATGGTTCCAGCCCCTGGGTTTGTTCATAGGGGGGGTGCATGCCGTTACCGTTGGGACTGACCCGATTCAGGAGGTGTGCGACGCGCACCCCGAAGTCTTCAAGAAGGGACTTGGGAAATTTAAGGGACCCCCAGTAGCCTTCGACCTACACCCTGAGGTCCGCCCAATAAGACTCAAACCGCGCCGGGTGCCATTCGCACTCAAGGACAAAATAGAGGCGGAACTGGACAAATTGGTGGGCCAGGGGATTCTTGTTCCTGTTGATTCTGCGGAGTGGGAAACTCCAATTGTAACAGCACTCAAGGCCAACAGGGAGGTGCGCATATGCGCTGATTACAAGTGCACCATCAAAAAGGCCATTGGCCCTAATGCGTATCCGGTGCCGGTAGTCAGCCATTTGCTGGCCAGGTTACATGGGGGAAAGTGTTTCGCTAAGCTCGACTTAGCACAAGCCTACCAGCAGCTCTCGGTGACCCCAGCTGCCGCTGCTGCACAAACTATAGTCACCCATAAGGGGGCGTTCCAGGTGACGCGCCTTCAATTCGGCGTAAACTCGGCACCTGGAATTTTCCAGTCACTCATGGAACACCTCCTGAAGGGGCTCGAGGGGGTGTTGCCTTATTTTGATGACGTATTGATAACAGGGGGGAGTCGGGCCGAATTGGCAAAGAGGTTGGGCAAGGTTCTGGCGATATTCGAAAAGGCGGGGTTGAGACTGCGAAAAGACAAATGCGTCTTCTTCGCGACCGAGGTCGAATTCCTAGGGTTCCGAGTCACCCCTGAGGGAATAAGGCCGTCCAAATCTAAGGTAGACGCCATCAAGAAAGCCCCTCGCCCCACCTCCAAGCCCGAGTTGCAGTCGTTCCTAGGGCTGCTGAACTTTTACCACTCTTTCCTCCCCCGGAAAGCTGCCGTGGCCGAACCGTTGCACAGACTGCTTAAAAAGGACGAGGCATGGAAGTGGGGCGGCGAGCAAGAGAGGGCATTTAGTGAGCTAAAGCAGCTTCTGGCGTCTGATGCCATCCTAACCCATTTCAACCCCAAACGCCCAGTGGTCCTGATCTGTGACGCATCGCCGGTGGGGGTGGGGGCGGTGCTGTGCCACGTGCTGGAGAACGGGAGGGAGGCCCCGATAGCGTTCTACTCCAGGTCCCTGTCCCAAGAGGAGAGAAACTATGCCCAGACAGACAGGGAAGCATTAGCGATAATTGCGGGAACAAAAAAGTTCCACGACTTCCTGTATGGCCGCCCCTTCACAATCATGACCGACCACAAGCCCCTGCTAGGCATTTTTACCGCAGATAAGCCCACGCCACAGATCCTGTCCCCAAGGATGCTTAGGTGGGCCATTTTTCTCAACGCGTATCAGCACGCGTTAGTTTACAGGCCCGGGAGGGAGATCAGCCATGCGGACGCTCTATCGAGGTCCCCCCTCCCCCAGGATAGCAGCCACATGGGCGGGGAGGAGCCGGACCGCCAGGTGCTGATGATAGAGGTCCTCAACTCGCCACCAATACTGTCCACCGACATCACCAAAGCGACCGGCAAGGACAACATTTTAGCAAAGGTCAGCTCCTGGGTACAGAAAGGGTGGCCAGCGTCCTCCCCGGCAGCGGAATTCGACCCATTTTTTCGAAAGAAGTTAGAGTTGTCCCTTGAGAGGGGGTGCCTTCTCTGGGGCCAGCAAGTAGTGATCCCGGCGTCCTTACGACCGCGGGTTCTCAAACTCCTGCACGTCAGCCACCCTGGAATTGTGCGCTCCAAAGCCCTGGCACGGAGCTATTTCTGGTGGCCCCAGCTAGACGCCGACATCGAGCACATGGTCGGCACTTGTGAACCCTGCCAAAGCTCCAGGCCAGAAGAAGCCCGCCTGCCTCACCGGGAGTGGGACGCGGCAAAGGGGCCGTGGTCCCGGATTCATGTAGACTTTGCTGGCCCGTTCCGTGGGACGCTGTTCCTCCTTGTGGTGGATCCTTTCTCCAAGTGGTTGGAGGTCATCCCGGTCACAAGCACATCCACGGCCACAACCATAAAGCATTTGCGGAGGGTTTTTTCCACGTTCGGTTTACCCGACACCCTCATAAGCGACAACGCAAGTTGTTTCACGTCCTCTGAGTTTAGGGCTTTCACAGAAATCAACGCCATTCGGCACATCACCTCCGCTCCTTTCCACCCTGCCACAAACGGCCAAGTAGAGCGCCTTGTGCGCACCACCAAGGACGTGCTGCGGCGCATGGGGCCCGGGGACCTAAACCATCAAGTGTGTCAGTTTCTGCTAGGTTATAGAGTGACTCCCCTAGCGTCAGGATACTCCCCCACGGAGCTGCTTATGCGCAGGAAACTGACCACCATACTAACTAGGCTAGACCCCATGAGGGTGGAAGACAAGGGGAAGAACATTGGGATAGAGGACACAAAGACTTTCGCTGTGGGTGCCACCGTGTATTGCAGGAATTACGCCAGCGCGGGTCCGGCCTGGGTACCGGGCATCATCTTAGAGCAGACCGGTCCCGTCTCGTACCGCGTCGAGACCAGCACAGGTCTACTCTGGAGGCGGCACGCAGACCAGCTCCGGCGCAGGGTCCCCGACGAGCGGGGCACGGACCACGGGAAACAGGATTCAGCGTTAGGGTTCTCCCCCACCCGTTCAGCCCAAGGGGGAGGAAAGGGGGGCCATGGGTCCCCACCAAGGGGGGAGGAAAGGGAATCTGTCCTCATAGATACCCTGCGGGATCGGTCAGCAGAGAGAAGGGAAGCCGATCTCATAGATATTCCGCGGGATCTCCCCACAAATACGGATACCCAAACAGAGTTAGATTTTGATTTTCAGAACCGGGGAAGTTTTGCGGAGTGGTCCCCCACCCGTCCAAGCGAGAAGAGGGGTTTTTCGTTAGCCCCGAGTGTCTCCGGTCTGCCCACAATGGAGTTTTTCCCTTCCCCCAAAACCGCCAAACCACGGCAAGCCTCTAACAAGTCTCCCTCTCCCGTTTCAGGACAAGGGACCAGGGAACGAGGAAGCAGTAGCGCCCCTGGGGCAGGTCAGCCCACATCGCGCCCCAAACGCGTTTGCAATAAGCCATCTTGGCTGAGGGACTTCGTCCCATCCTAGGGGGGAGGGATGTTGTGTTCTTTACTGTACCTTTTACAATGTATCCATTCACGTGTATCCAATGTAACCATGCTTGTGTAACATTATAACCAGCAGCTGCTTAACTGTAGCCCTTGCAATAGGACGCGAGCTAATGACCACCTGGTGGCAATAGCGAGCGTTCAAGCTCTCCTGGCCCAGACTCACCAGCAAACAACAGTGCGGGAAGATTCCCGCCATCACCTACACCTGGACAAGAAGGGCGTGACCGTCCATGACGTCACGCGGACAGTAACCAATGGACTGTCGAGGAGCCACATTCAAAATGTATAGCCACTGTATATATTGAGCTACCCGTCCGCCATTACCTCATGTTCCTCCGGATCATCATGCAATAAACCTGTGTTAAGCCAACCCTTCGGCTGTTTCATTGTCTTTGGTCCCATATACTAAACATGCGCAAACACGCCCTGTTCTGGGGGCATGGTATGGCCCGCTCAGTTGTTCTGGGGGCATGGTATGGCCCACTCAGCCCCCTACCCAAAAAGTTTGGGCACCCCTGCCCTAGTGTGAGAAAGGGATATTTTAAACTAAGAAAAGAAATAGCAGATATTTCATAGGTAGGCACCTTACCTTCTCCCTGAGAAGGGCATCTCCCTGAGAGACATTAGTCAGAGAATCCACAGCAGCTCCGTTTCCTGCAAGGAAACAAAAATAGAAGAAAACACTGTAAAACAGGTAGACTCAGGACAGAAGATTTTCATTGCTAACTCGTGGAAGGACTTTCCTGCAAACGTTGTTTCAAGTGCCTAATGCAGTGGTGGCGAACCGATGTCTTTAAAGTGCCATGTTTGTGGCTTTTTGCTCTGATAGGCTTGAAGCACAGACTAACATAGGTGCAATTTCAAAATAAAACTAGAAGTGGCAATTTTTTAAAAAAAAAACTATTATAATGTATAAAATGAAATAGAAGAATGCTCTAAAAGCATTAAAAATAAGGTGTTCCGTTGGTACAGAGAAGACTGTTAATACATGCACCTGGTACATTTGTCTGAAGAGAGCATCACTACAATGGCCCCATCCCTGACAACCACATATGCCTTGCTATATTTGGTGGCAGCAGCACCTGGAAGAGGGCTTCAGATATTGTAAGGCAGTGGTGGCGAACCTATGGCAATGTGCCAGAAGGGGCACTCAGACCTCTCTCTGTCGGCACACGCGCCGTCACCCCAGTACAAATCCTTTCAACCCAGAGTAATCTCTGACACGAAAACGAATGAACCCCAGCACAGAGTTCGCCACGCCCCTCTGCCCAGCAGCCCAATGGGAGTGCTTCCTCCCTTCCCCCAGCACAGCGTTTGCTCCGCCCCTCTGCCCGGCAGTCCAATGGGAGCGCTTCCTCCCTTCCCCCAGTACAGAGTTCAGCCCGCCCCTCTGCCCAGCAGCCCAATGGGAACGCTTCCTCCCTTCCCCCAGCACAGAGTTCAGCCCGCCCCTCTGCCCGGCAGCCCAATGGGAGCGCTTCCTCCCTTCCCTCAGCACAGAGTTCAGCCCGCCCCTCTGCCCGGCAGCCCAATGGGAGCGCTTCCTCCCTTCCCCCAGCACAGAGCTCAACCCGCCCCTCTGCTCGGCAGCCCAATGGGAACGCTTCCTCCCTTCCCCCAGCACAGAGTTCAGCCCACCCCTCTGCCCAGTACCCCCAATGGGAGCGCTTCCTCCCTTCCCCCAGCACAGAGTTCAGCCCGCCCCTCTGCCCGGCAGCCCAATGGGAGCGCTTCCTCCCTTCCCCCAGCACAGAGTTCAACCCGCCCCTCTGCTCGGCAGCCCAATGGGAACGCTTCCTCCCTTCCCCCAGCACAGAGTTCAGCCCGCCCCTCTGCCTGGCAGCCCAATGGGAGCGCTTCCTCCCTTCCCCCAGCACAGAGTTCAGCCCGCCCCTCTGCCCGGCAGCCCAATGGGAGCGCTTCCTCCCTTTCCCCAGCACAGAGCTCAACCCGCCCCTCTGCCCGGCAGCCCAATGGGAGCGCTTCCAGCCTTCCCCAAGCACAGAGTTCAGCCCGCCCCTCTGCCCAGTACCCCCAATGGGAGCGCTTCCTCCCTTCCCCCAGCACAGAGTTCAGCCCGCCCCTCTGCCCGGCAGCCCAATGGGAGCGCTTCCTCCCTTCCCCCAGCACAGAGTTCAGCCCGCCCCTCTGCCCGGCAGCCCAATGGGAGCGCTTCCTCCCTTCCCCCAGCACAGAGTTCAGCCCGCCCCTCTGCCCAGTACCCCCAATGGGAGCGCTTCCTCCCTTCCCCCAGCACAGAGTTCAGTCCGCCCCTCTGCCCGGCAGCCCAATGGGAGCGCTTCCTCCCTTCCCCCAGCACAGAGTTCAACCCGCCCCTCTGCTCGGCAGCCCAATGGGAACGCTTCCTCCCTTCCCCCAGCACAGAGTTCAGCCCACCCCTCTGCCCGGCAGCCCAATGGGAGTGCTTCCTCCCTCCCCCCAACACAGAGTTTGCCCCGCCCCTCTGCCCAGCAGCCCAATGGGAGTGCTTCCTCCCTCCCCCAGCACAGAGTTCAACCCGCCCCTCTGCTCGGCAGCCCAATGAGAACGCTTCCTCCCTTCCCCCAGCACAGAGTTCAGCCCACCCCTCTGCCTGGCAGCCCAATGGGAGTGCTTCCTCCCTCCCCCCAACACAGAGTTTGCCCCGCCCCTCTGCCCAGCAGCCCAATGGGAGCGCTTCCTCCCTTCCCCCAGCACCGAGTTCAACCCGCCCCTCTGCTCGGCAGCCCAATGGGAACGCTTCCTCCCTTCCCCCAGCACAGAGTTCAGCCCGCCCCTCTGCCCGGCAGCCCAATGGGAGCGCTTCCTCCCTTCCCCCAGCACAGAGTTCAGCCCGCCACTCTGCCCGGCAGCCCAATGGGAGCGCTTCCTCCCTTCCCCCAGCACAGAGTTCAGCCCGCCCCTCTGCCCAGTACCCCCAATGGGAGCGCTTCCTCCCTTCCCCCAGCACAGAGTTCAGCCCGCCCCTCTGCCCGGCAGCCCAATGGGAGCGCTTCCTCCCTTCCCCCAGCACAGAGTTCAGCCCGCCCCTCTGTCCAGTACCCCCAATGGGAGCGCTTCCTCCCTTCCCCCAGCACAGAGTTCAGCCCGCCCCTCTGCCCGGCAGCCCAATGGGAGCGCTTCCTCCCTTCCCCCAGCACAGAGTTCAACCCGCCCCTCTGCTTGGCAGCCCAATGGGAACGCTTCCTCCCTTCCCCCAGCACAGAGTTCAGCCCACCCCTCTGCCCGGCAGCCCAATGGGAGTGCTTCCTCCCTCCCCCCAACACAGAGTTTGCCCCGCCCCTCTGCCCAGCAGCCCAATGGGAGTGCTTCCTCCCTCCCCCAGCACAGAGTTCAACCCGCCCCTCTGCTCGGCAGCCCAATGGGAACGCTTCCTCCCTTCCCCCAGCACAGAGTTCAGCCCACCCCTCTGCCTGGCAGCCCAATGGGAGTGCTTCCTCCCTCCCCCCAACACAGAGTTTGCCCCGCCCCTCTGCCCAGCAGCCCAATGGGAGCGCTTCCTCCCTTCCCCCAGCACAGAGTTCAACCCGCCCCTCTGCTCGGCAGCCCAATGGGAACGCTTCCTCCCTTCCCCCAGCACAGAGTTCAGCCCACCCCTCTGCCCGGCAGCCCAATGGCAGCGCTTCCTCCCCCCTATCCAGAATCACTCCTGAAAATAGCCAAAAGAACGAAACAAAAAATAATCAAATTGCAGGCCACCCTCTGTCGCTGAGGATAGTTCTATAACCCCAGGGGTTATGAAAAATATGTTATTGGCAAAAGAGAAACACAGCACAAACAAAGGGCAACTTTCCTTCTTCTCCATTGCTTTTTAAATAACGTCTGGTCAGGTTATCCTGCTATGGTAATATTTATTTATTTATTTGCCCAATTTGTATAGATGCCCAACTCAAAACGACTCTGGACGGCTCCCAACATTAAAAACAGCACAACAGTCCAACATTAAAAACCCATAAAAGCCAATTTTAAAAAGCTACAAAGATTGAAAGAACGAGGATTAAAAAGAGCGAGGGAGCGATATTGCTAATAGAGTAGACCCTACTGTCAGCAACTCAAGGCAGAGTGTCAGGTAGTGATTAACCAACCTGACGACCCCGAGGACTGACGGCCTTGGGTGGCAAAGTCCACAGGGAAAGGGTGATGGTCCCCAAGTGGATTAAATCCCACGTGAATCCTTCTTGATGGAGAGCAGCAGCTTCATCCGTCCTGGGCTGGGGAGGACTTTGCGTGTCAAAAGGGTTCAGGATCAGAAAGTGACTCATTCATTATTCATTCATTTATTTATTTATTAGTTCAAATTCATGGATCGAGGTCAGTGGTACGAGTGATATGTTGTGATGCAGAAGGCAGATGAAAGGCCACTGTATTATATTCTCAGGACAGCCTTCATGGTATGGGTACATAGAAAGAGCCTCCTTGAAGATTGACTTATTTTTGAACCACAAGTGGGCAACCCTTGTTAACAGCAACCTTGTGTTGCCAGCTAATCTTTCTCACACTAAGTCAGGCCAAAGGAACTGCAGAATGAACTCACCCAAAGGTGGCTTTTTTTTGGCAGTTTCACATCTGGCCTAGACACGGAAGAAGAATTACTTTTTAAAGTTAGAGAAAACCCATTTCTAACAGGGAAAACCCCAAAGTTTTCTTTGGCCCCTTCTCATTTTTCCCCCCTGGGATTGCAGTGCCTCAAGTGGCTAAGACACTGACTGGAAGGTGGCAGGTCAGCAGTTCGATACCCAGGTACTGTACGATGGAATGAGCTCCCGTCTTTGTCCCAACTCCTGCCAACCTAGCACTTCGAAAGCAAGAAATTGCAAGTAGATAAATTAGGCAGCGCTTTGGTGGGAAGGTAACAGCCTTCCATGTCTAGTCATGCCGGCCACATGTCCACAGAAACGTCTGCAGAAGCAGACAGTGCTGGCTCTTCAGCTATAAACAGAGATGAGCACTGAACCCTAGAGTCGGATATGACTGGCGTTCGAGTAAGGGATACATTTACCATTTTCTTCCACATCCTCAAAGAAAGAAAACAAACTTCCCACCCACTGCGGCAGCTCGTCTTCTGAAAAGCAGCGCAAGGCACATAGAATGCAACACTACCTGCCACGACTGCTGGAGTCCTGCTGAATGGGTCAGGGGCAAAAGAAGGCGCAGAGACTGGTTTGCCCCAAGCATTTATGGGTCTCTTTCTGCGCGGTGGATGCAAAGAACTCCCATTGACTCCATATGTCCAGCTGTGGGCAGCAGGTAGTGACTGCGGAGATGGAAAGGATGGGAATTGAGGAACAACAGCCCCTGGCAGAGGAGGAGGTTTGGTCTCCGAGACCACCTGGAGGGATCCTGGCAAGGCTGCAGGGCGACTCGCAGGAGGACGGGATGCCTGCAGAGAGAAAGTTTTACATGATGAGAGACATTTCAAGCATATCCTAATTATAACTCCTATCCCCAATAACCAGTCTGGCCAGGTTATCCTGCTACAGTAATAGAGTAGAAAAGGGGTGCCCAAACTATGGCCCATGGGCCAGATCCAGCACGTGGGCCATAGGTTCGCCGCCACTGCCCTACAATATCTGAAGCCCTCTTCCAAGTGCTGCTGCCGCCAAATATAGCAAGGTCTGGCCCATGGGGCATAGTGACAGGCCCCCTGAACCACATGACCGGCCTACGGCCTGAAAAGTTTGGGCACCCCTGGAGTAGACATTACCGCCAGGGAAGGGTGATGGTCCCCAAGTGGATGGAATCCCTCTTGATGGAGGGCAGCAGAAAAAATAGCAGTTGGGAGGTTCTGAGAAAAAACCGGGGGTGGCGGGGGGGGGGGGAATCCATCGATTTGTTCTCTTGCTCTAAGCAAATCACTCTGTGCCAGAACTATTAACTTATTCAAACAGTTTCGCCATGAAATATGTGATACTTTATACCAGTGGTGGCGAACCTATGGCATGCATGCCAGAGGGCGGCACTCAGAGCCCTATCAGTGGGCACGTGCACCAATGCCCCAGCACCGAGTTCGCCTCGCTCCTCTGCCCAGCAGCCCAATGAGATTGCTTCCTCCCTCCCCTATTGCTATTTTGGCACTTTGTGATAAATAAGTGGGTTTCGTGTTGCAGTATGGGAACTCAAAGGGACTGCAGTGGCTCAAGTAGCTAAGACACTGACCGGCAGGCCGGAGGCCAGCAGTTCGATTCCCGAGTACTGCAGGATGGAATGAGCTCCCATCTTTGTCCCAGCTCCTGCCAACTTAACAGTTCGAAAGCAAGAAAGTGCAAATACTGTAGATCAATAGGGACCACTTTGGTGGGAAGGTAAACAGCGTTCTGTGCGCTCCGGTGTCCAGTCATGCCTGCCACATGACCACGGAAACGTCTGCAGAAGCCAGACAGCACTGCCTCTTCTGCTTTGAAACAAAGAAGAGCACTGAACCTTAGAGTCAGGCTTTCGAGCAAGGGAAACCTTTACCTATGGGAACTCGGTCTCTAAAAGGTTTGCCATCAGTGCTTTATGCTGTCCAGGCCCTGAGATTATCACTGCAGTAGAGAGAAAAGGACCTATACTGGAAGCCACATGAAATGGCCTCATAGGAGTGTGTAGCCGTGCTGTTTACCTGAGAGGCATTTTTAAGCATCAGTTCAAAGGTAGTTCCATTGAAGCCAAATCGCAAAATGTCTCCAGGGCTCAATTTTACTGCTGCATTCTGGATTTGGCAACCGTTAACAAAAGTCCCATGGGCTGAGTTGAAATCCCGTAGAATGAAGCAATTCTCTACGCTGCTGAATTCGATGGCTGCATGGTGGTCTTCGATCCCTGCACACTGAAAGTGACATTTCATTACTCAATGCAAGAAAAAAAAACCTTCTGAGCTGGAACAAACAACTTTCCCAAGTTTTTTTTTATTACTAGCAAAGAAAACACTATATATAATACAGTACCATACATAGACACAAATACTTTTGTGCACCCATCACCTGGGGACGTTCCAAATTATTCTCAAAATCCACATACTGGTAGTTCAATTTGTCTTCTATTTCCAAAAACTATATGTTTCTTGACCCAGTTTCATACCTTTTCTCTTAACCAATGCATAATCCATAAACTCACCCCAAATATCTTTAAAATCATTTACATTTATCAAACCTTTTATTATTTTTAACTCACATGTCAATTTATCATGATAACCATATGCCATAGTTCTTTCTAACAATCCCCAAACCTGAAATGTGTGTATGTTTTTCAATTTTTCACTATCAACAACCTCGCCACTGTTTTGTTGTTGTTCAGTCGCACAGTCGACTCCGACCCTTTTGCAACCCCATGGGTGCCCGCCAGGCACCCCTATCCTCCACCATCCTCCTCAGCCCACCCAGCTCTGTGCCCACAATACCATCTATCCATCTCATCTTTGGACGTCCCCTTCTTCTCTTGCCCTCCACCTTTCCCAGCATCAAGGCCTTCTCAAGTGAGTCCTCCCTTCTCATTTGATGTCCAAAGTACTTTAGCTTCATCGTCACTATTTGTCCCTCCAATGAACAGTCAGGGTTGATTTCTTCTAATATTGACCTATTTGTTCTCTTTGCTGTCCAAGCGATTCTCAGGACTCAACTCCAACACCACATTTACCAAAATGCTAATTAGACTCTTTTTATTTCTATCCATCATTATACTTCCCAGGTCTATTAGCAAAGCAACCCTGGGACTTTTGCCAAGTTTTTATTGAGTCGCCACTTCTTCTATTAATTGCTACCATTCCTTACTCTTTCATCCTTGTGACACGTAAGGCAAAGCCTCATAAGGGCTTAACATTAATTTTAAATGCTTCTCATGTCCTCCTAGCTGGGACGGAAGGGGCAAGGAACAAGTCAAACAGCAATTAGGATTACCATATTAATAATTTTAATTTTGTTCTTTTGTAACCAAAAAGCCATATCATCTGTGACTAGTTTTGAAGCTCCTGCAGAAATATCCCCTTTGGGGGTGGTATTTCCCAAGCTTTACAGACATACATATTAGGAAAGTTTTGGAATAAGAAGGTAAAGGTTTCCCTTGCTCGAAAGCCACTCGTATCCGACTCTAGGGTGCAGTGCTCATCTCTGTTTCCAAACCGAAGAGCCAGCGCTATCTGCTTCTGCAGACGTTTCCGTGGTCATGTGGCAGGCATGACTAGACACGGAATGCTGTTTCCTTCCCACCAAAGTGGTCCCTATTTATCTACTTGCTTTTGAACTGCTAGGTTGGCAAGAGTTGGAATAAGAAAGAGCGATGTTATTATTACTGTTACTATAAACCAGGGGTTCCCAACCTTTTCAAGCCAGGGGCTGGGTCACACTCTCTCAATCAGCTTTGAGGGCCAGACAGCCATTTTGCCCTGCCTGCATGATGGGGGTGGCCATTTTGTCCCAACAGCTTCAAAGGGGTGGCCATTTTGTTTCCTTGGAGGGGTGAGGGTCACGTGAAATGGCACTGTGGGTCAGATCCGGCCCACAGGCCTTAGGTTGGGAACCCCTGTTTTAAACAATAGCTTTGGTTTAATATTAATATTAATGGTGAAACGCCTAAGACGTCCAATGAATTTTACAGTAGAATAATGATTTGAAATGCAAATACTTGTAACTACATGAGTAGTTCAGTAAAAGTGGGGAAATAAATGTTATACGGCAGTTGGCCTTGAGTGATAAATTGACATGGGAGTTAAATGAAAAGAAAGGGATAGTTAAAGAAAACAAATTTGGGAAGATTTGGAAATCGTATCTTGATTATACATTGAGAAAAAGAGAAGGTTTCGTGCCGGTACCGGATCAATTAATTTTTTGGATATAAAGATCGTTTAAGTTGCAGTCCGCAGCTCTCTTTTGGCATCGTACTATACACAGGGTGAAGTATTTTGCTTTAACTAGTATTATTGTCAGTGAGATGGAGAAGTTTAGCAAATAAAGTAATTAATTCATATGGTTTTTTTTAAAATTAATATTGATATTTCGATGCTTGGTTTTGGAAAAATCTGATGATAATTCTTAGTGTATTGTTTTCTTTATATTTCTTACATTATTGCATTTAATGTTTTCTGATATTTAGTTTGTAAGTTTTTATTTCTTTGTGATATTATGTACGTCTTAAAAATTCTCAATAAAAAGTTTTTTAAAAAAATGTTATTTTAAACATTTAATGCCAAGGACAAGAGACAAAATACTCATGCAATCACCTTAACAACAATGTCTGAATCTTTGTGCCTTCCTATAGTGGTTATCTTTGGCCGCAATGCCAACAGGCCGTCAGAACCTTTTAGAAAAGCCTTCATTGCATCGGTCCTAAAATATAATGAAGAAGGAAAGTTGAGTATCTGTCATTGCTATAAATTTTAATTATGCCAATAAAAAACTGACAAACACACACTGGTTTTTGTTAAGACACCCTACTGCCAAAACAGATGTTACAGAAGTAGAGCCTCTAAGACAGGGGTTCCCAACCTTTTCAAGCCAGGGGCCGGGTCACGCTCTCTCAGTCAGCTTCAAGGGTCATTTTGCACAATGGGCGCATGGCCGTTTTGTCCCAACAACTTCAAAGGGATGGCCATTTTGTTTCTCAAAGTCCCGTTGAAAGGGTGGGGGCACATGACATGGCACTGTAGGCCATATCCGTAGGCCTTAGGTTAGGAACCCCTGCTCTAAGTAGAGCCTAAAGCATTTGATTCACACACATAATCCGGACACTTTCAGGTTTGAGAAATAAAGACTCCAAAGCATAAATTCTCAAAAAACAATTACAAAACAAAACAAGCTCTTTACGAGCAGTGTGCAATGACAAACGCTCCTGTGGTGTACTCACCTTTCAGCAGTTAAGAGATTGCCTCTTCTAATAACAGGTTATCTAAGGTTTCCCTTGCTCGAAAGCCAGTTGTATCCGACTCTAGGGTGCAGTGCTCATCTCTGTTTCAAAGCCAAAGAGCCTGCGCTGTCTGTTTCTGCAGACGTTTCCGTGGTCATGTGGCAGGCATGACTAGACACCGGAGCGCACGGAACGCTGTTTGCTTTCCACTGAAGTGGTTCCTATTTATCTACTTGCAATGTCTTGCTTTTGAACTGCTCGGTTGGCAGGAGCTGGGATAAAGACAGGAGCTCGTTCCGTCCTGCAGTATTCGGGAATTGAACTGCTAGTCAGCGTCTTAGACACTTGCAACCAAATATAGTAGTTGGGAGTCTCAAGTGCAGTATAAAGATTTGGCTCTTCCCCTGGTACTGTTCTTGAATACATTGTTTTACATTTAACGAGAGAAACAAACAAATGACAGCTGTTGCTGTTATGAGAACTATAATATTGAGGATACTGTGTAACTTTTAAAAATTATACAGTACTTTGATACTGTTTAACATCATGGATTGTTTATGGAAGGAAATGCTTTGACTAAAAGTCAAATACACCTCAAACAGATACATGAAAGCACCATAAACCATAAGGTTCTTCAATAGCCTTCATTGCAGCTGCAGTGGCTCAGTGGTTAAGAAGCTCGCCTTGTTAGCTGAAAGGCCGGCAAGTTGGCATTTCAAAACCTGGGTACTGCATGATAGAGTGAGCACCCGTCTCTGTCCCGGCTCCTGCCAACCTAGCAGTTTGGAAGCAAGAAATGGCAATATTACAGGTTATAAAAATAAGACATAACCAAGATAAATGTAATATTTATTTTGTACTGTGTTATATTGTTTGTATACTTGTGGACCTTTTTTTTTTGGTAAGTTTTTTTTAATTAATAAAATTTATTTAATAATAAAGAGTTGTTAATTGCTATACAGTATCTGTATTATGTTTTTCTTGGTTGTTGTTTTTAAAAAATATTGTCATTTTGATTTTCCCCGTTTTACCTTTTCTTTTTAGTTTACTTTATTCTATTGTATTGTAATATCTTAATTGGGCACCCTCTCACCAAACTCACAGGCGAATCTTCCCCGGTTTCGGGGGGATCCGTGCCGTGGAAAAGTGGGGCACCCCAAAGGCAGGCCTCGTTTGGGAACAACAACACCCCCCCTCCCCCAAGACCCACCTTTCCCCCCTCTCTGGGGTCTCCCCGGAACAGCCGCCCTGCTCCTGCCGCCGCCTGAAGCCTGGGCGCGATTCTCCAGCGTCGCCGCTGCCATGGCGACGGAGCTAGGCCGCAGCCTCCAGCCCAGCCTTGGCGGGGGAGGAGGAACCGGTGTGCCGGTCCCTCTCTCGCCAGAAAACCCCCGAGCTTGGAAAAGTTACTTTTTTAAGACTACAGCGAGCTTGGAAAAGTTACATTTTAAAGACTACGGCAAGCTTGGAAAAGTTGCATTTTGAAGACTACAGCGAGCTTGTAAAAGTTACTTTTTAGGACTACAGTGAGCTTGGAAAAGTTACTTTTTAGGACTACAGCGAGCTTGGAAAAGTTACTTTTTAAAGACTATAGCGAGCTTGGAAAAGTTACTTTTTAGGACTACAGCGAGCTTGGAAAAGTTACTTTTTAAAGACTACGGCAAGCTTGGAAAAGTTGCATTTTGAAGACTACAGCGAGCTTGGATGTTACTTTTTTAAGACTGCAGCGAGTTTGGAAAAGTTACTTTTTAAAGACTATAGCGAGCTTGGAAAAGTTACTTTTTTGAAGACTACAGCGAGCTTGGAAAAGTTACTTTTTAGGACTACAGCAGTTACTTTTTAAAGACTACAGCGAGTTTGGAAAAGTTACTTTTTAAAGACTACAGCGAGCTTGGAAAAGTTAGTTTTTTAAGACTACAGTGAGTTTGGAAAAGTTGCTTTTTAAAGACTATAGCGAGCTTGGAAAAGTTACTTTTTTGAAGACTACAGCGAGCTTGGAAAAGTTACTTTTTAGGACTACAGCAGTTACTTTTTAAAGACTACAGCGAGTTTGGAAAAGTTACTTTTTAAAGACTACAGCGAGCTTGGAAAAGTTAGTTTTTTAAGACTACAGTGAGTTTGGAAAAGTTGCTTTTTTGGACTACAGTTCCCCCCCCCCCCCCCCCGCGTGCACCCACCCACAGGCGCTCTGGGAGCTTTAGTTCCCTACCCCCCCCCCCCCAAAGTAACTTCTCCATGCTGGGAGGTTTACTTCTGATTAGAAAAAGGTATAGTAAAGGTTTCCCTTGCTCGAAAGCCAGTCGTATCCGTCTCTAGGGTTCAGTGCTCATCTCTGTTTCAAAGCCGAAGAGCCAGCGCTGTATAATTTTGCAGATGTTTCCGTGGTCATGACTAGTAGACACCGGAGCACATAGAATGCTGTTACCTTCCCACCGAAGTGGTCTTTATTTATCTCCTTGCAGCTCCTTGCTTTCGAACTGCTAAGGTTGGTAGGAGCTGGGACAAAGACGGGAGCTCGCTCCATCCTGCAGTACTCGGGGATCAAATTGCTGACCTCCCGCCTTCCAGTCAGCGTCTTAGCCACTTGAGTTAATAAGATACACAGCTAAAATTAAGTTCTCAACCTTTTAAAACCATGGGCCGGGTCACGCTCCCTTCAGGGGCCTGGCGGCCATTTTGACCTTCCCCCACAGCTGTCTGAAGGCGCATGGTCTGGCCTACAGCTGAAAAAGGTGGAGAACCCCTGATCTATTTAGATGGGGCACACAGAAAGAGCCTCCTCATAGATTGTGGTACATGTGAACCACAATCCGGTGTACCCCAGGCAACGAACACTTTGTGCCAGCTAATCTTTCCCACACTAGTTCGGGCGGGAACACCCCCCCCCCCCCACTGTGGAATGAATTCAGCCAAAGGTGCCTTCATTTTGGCAACTTCACATCTACCCTAGACATGGAAGAAGAATCTATTTAGATCAGTGATGGCCAACCTTGGCACTCCAGGTGTTCTTGCACTTCAATTCCCAGAAGCCCAAGTCAGCACTCCTGTCCAAGGACAGCTGGAGTGCCCAAGGTTCGCCATCACGGACTTAGATCCTATGTACATCTAGCCACTGAAATTGCTGCATGCTAAACCCTCTTTTAGAAGAACATCGTTACATTTCGAAGACATTTCTGAGTGATTTTGAATTCATCATTCATTACTCCAGTCAGAACCAAACATTTGCCACATATTTATTCAATTATTTTTTTTTTTAAAAAAATTCACAGTAACCCAACTTTAAACTTTAAAATAGTAGAAAAGAGAGGCTTCATATTTCTATGACAGTACCTGCAACATTAAAAAAAAAAGATTTCACATTACAAACATACATCTGTCTTCATTTTGAGGCCGCAAGTGATTTTTTTCTTGGCTCACACAGATCAGAAATTGTTTTAGAAACATCAGAGATTGACTGAATTGATTCAGCCAGTTTCCTTGGGATTTTAAGCCTTCTTTCCCCTCAGCTTCTGTATGTTTTGTTTTACCATTATGGATTGTTGCTCAAGGCACTTGCGCGTTGTCCTCATTGTGAAAAGGCTACCCTGTGAAGAAACCCCCTACCCACCACACCACACCCACAGATTCTCCAATATTCCTTTCTCCCCAGAAACATACCTGTCAAGCGCAGCTCCGGAGATTACGGGACCTGTGCAGAACGTTTCTGCGCAGGTCCGTTCTACGCATGCGTAGAAAGCTTTTACGCATGCGTAGAACGTTTCTGCGCAGAATGTTTCTGCACAAGTCCGTTCTACGCATGCGTAAAAGCCTTCTACGCATGCATAGAACGGACCTGCGCAGAAACGTTCTGCGCAGCTCACTTCTACGTGTGCGTAGAAGGCTTTTACGCATCCCCTTCTGCACAGAAGCCTTCTACGCATGCGTAAAAGCCTACGCATGCGTAAAAGCCTACGCATGCGTAAAAGCCTTCTGCGCACGCGTAGAAAGGACCTGCGCAGAAGGGATGCGCAGTAACTCATCCCCCCCACTGCCAAATTACGGGATAGCGGCAGCTCCGGGCGGGAAATGGCGAAAATCGGCGCAAAAATACGGGAAATCCCGGCCAATCCGGGATACTTGACAGGTATGCCCAGAAATAGAAAACACAAAATAGCTTTCAACAGAAACTAGAACAGGTTTTCAATAGTCCCAAGTTTATGAGAGGGGGGGGGAGTTGCAAAGAAGCATAAAGAAGTGTCATAAATCAGAAAAAAATATATGACTTTAAAAGTAATGTCCAGAATTTTAGGATTCTATCCAACATATCCTAGTGTTCCATCTTGATTTCATTACACAAGACTAGGCAGGATTCATAAGTTTGCAATGAGCGCAAGAAACCTGTGACTGTTTTACTACCAGTGAAAGGAAAAGAAACCTTCGTGTATCTCCCCATCCTATGGTGATTTTGTGTGCACATTTTCACAAGTTTTATTTTGTAAGTGCCAAGACATACTTAGTTGCACAAGCCAGGTGCAAATTGACACGGCAATTTCACAACGAGGACTTGGTATTTTCTGATAAAAGAGTTTACGCTAAAGAAAGTGCTAGCCCTTGTTAAAAGATGAAAGTGGATGGCACACCAGAAATCAAGTATTTAATAGTGTTTTCACATCAGTAGTCCTGAGAGAGGCCTCAAGGGTCTTCTCTGCTCTCGGAGAGCTTGTTGGGAATCTCATCATACTGCGGAGGAGGCGTCAGAGGTTCGATTGTGATGCGCCCCGAACTGTTTCCATCCGGGGCATTTATTTGGAGATTCTTAAGGTGTAGCTTCTCCGATTTGATTCTTCGTATTTTCAAGGGTTTGAGTCTTTTGCTCAGGCGGGAGCTGTGCCTGCCCGGCTGGTGCTCGATATTGGCTGCCGCCTCAGCGGCAGGACGTGCCGCCGGGGGCCGTGTCGGGGTGGTTTCATCCAGCCCAGTTAGCGATTCGTACGAGGGGAGAGACATGCTCATTGGCGCACTCCTGCCGGGGTCTCGCAAGTCGGGATAATCCGCATTCACCACCTCTTCGTAACTGGGCACGTAATAGCGCGAGAGGGACTCCTCATCTTCTTCTTGGCTGTAGGGAGAGAAGGTTGAAGCTATCAGTCGTGTTTCATATGCATTTCTGTGCAGCAGGAGAAAATGTGGCTCTCCAGATCAGGTGGGACTTCAGCTCCCACCATCCACGATCTCATGACATGGGGATTGGCAGCTGGAGTTCAACTGTGACTGCAAGGTCACAGATTCCCCTCACTTGCATTACCATATATACTTGAGTATAAGCCGGGTTTTTGAGCCCCAAAAATGAACCCCCAAAAGGGGCCACGGCTTATACTTGGGTTAACAACCACAAAGGTCCCAAAACCATGCCGGATTGAGATGCACCGATAATTTAATTAATTTTACGATATTTTCATGTATTTTGATTATTGAAACTCACTAGCAGCTGCTGCATTTCCAACCCTTGGCTTATACTCGGGTCAATCTATTTTCCTGGGTTTTCAAATCAAAATTAGGCACCTCGGCTTATGTTTGGGTTGGCTTATATTTGAGTATACGCATATATCACCACCAAGCTAATTAGAGACCAAGATCATCTCAGGTACTGTCTCTTTTGTTTATAGAAGGAAATTAAATAGAAGACAATATTGAAAACCACATAACAAAGTTTTTATCCTACAAGGATGTCCTTCCCAAGGACCAAGTACAGTAATATCTCATACAAGTACAGTAATATCTCATACAAAGTCCACTTCGTACAAAGTCCCAATCCATATAATGTCCAAATTTGTGGAACCAAGTTTGGACGTTGTATGAGGCATCACTGTACAATTAAAGAGAGGGACTGTGGTGGTTAAGTCGCTGAACTTGACTAGTGGAAGACTGGCAGATCAGCAGTTCCGAGGCCCGAGTGCTGCACGATGGAGTGAGTTCCTGTCGTCTGTCCCAGCTCCTGCCAACCTAGCAGTTCAAAAGCAAAAAAATTGCAAGTAGATAAATAGGGACCTTCTACCAGCGAAAGTTCTCTGAAAGTGAATTTGCCCCTTGGGTCGGAAGCGATTCCCCACCTGAAAGTTTTTCAGAGAAAGATCTAACAGTTGGTCAGAGAAAGAAAAAATTGAGGAGGGACGTAAATTATGCCTGAACCAAAGCAATGTTTTGGAAGAGAAGGTGGAAGGGACAGCAAGGGGGAAATGGATGTAGTCATCTGAAGGAACAGGAAATTTTGGGATGGCTGCAGGGGGTGAAGCTGTATTTCCCTGGCCTCAGTTCTGCAAGCTTCTCTTGCATGTCTTCTAGTCTCTTTCATGGACATAATAATCGGTGATACACAGCAGGGGTACCCAACCTTTTTTGCAACATGGACCAGTTTCATGCTAAAATTTTTTTCCACGGACTGGTAAATGGAAGTGGTGGGATTTTCAATCCTTCCTATCTGCCACCCACAGCTTGAATATGAGCAGTGTGATACTGCACTATGCACGGGTGGGGGGGGGGGAGACCTCCGCTGTAGCTCATAAACAAGGAGGAAGGGCATAGCCACCTGCCAGCCACACTGTTCGACTTGGTCAGTGAAGTATCACACACTGCACACAGGTGGGGGGTGGAGGTCCACTGTAGTTAAGCAACATGGAGGGGCCCAGCCACATGCCTATCTCAGTGTTGGTGAACCTACAGCACGCACGCCGTTGCCCCAACACAGAGTTCACCCGGTCCCTCTGCCCAGCAATGCAATGGGAGCACTTCCTCCCTCCCCGAGCACAGCGTTTGCCCTGCCCCTCTATCCAGCAGCCCAATGGGAGCACTTCCTCCCGCCCCCCAGCACAGAGTTCACCTGGCCCTGACTTGTCGGCACTTTGCGATAAGTGGGTTTGGGGTTGCAGTTTGGGCACACGGTCTCTAAAAGGTTCGCCATCACTGGCCCATCTGCTGTGTCTGAAGCCTGTGCTCTCGCTCCATTGCCGGAGCACATTGAGGGCAGAATGCTGCCACAGAGGCTCCCAGTGCCACCCTCCCCCACCCCGTGGCCCAGTTTGGGACAGCCCGTGGCCCGGTACCGGGTCCATGGCCCGGTGGTTGGAGACCCCTAGTGCATTCTCACCTGTCCTCTTGCTGCTGATGCTCCATTGATACTTGCTGCTGTATCCTAGAGATCTCTTCATTTCCCCTTTGCTTCCTTTTGTCTCGGATGCTCAGGCAAAGAGAAAACAGCAAGAGCAGAATGCCAGCCCCAATTAATACATAAGCCACTGAAAAAGTCTTGCTCTTATGCATGGATCCTACTCCCGGTTCAGTTTTGCTACTGTTTCCAACGGAATGGGGCTTCGCACTCAATCCGAACCCTGGGACCATGTTCCAGACCGCCATGATAACCCCAAGAACAAGCATCCCCAACCCAATCGCTGTTAAAGCATAGTGTGAGCCATTCGATCTGGAATGAGCCATCTTGTCTAATGCTAAAGCTTCTCTACTGAGCACAGAACAATTTAGAACATCCCTCTCCTCCTCAATGAAGAACGATGTTCAAGGTCAACTGCAGGTATGTCTCCTTCCATGCTACAGGATGCAAAATGAGATCTAAAAGAAAAAGAAAAGAAAAGATACACAATTAAAATCTCCTTCCTTCCCTTGGAATTTCATTAAATCTCTCCAGCAGACAGAGAAATAAGGGACTGTGGTGGCTTAGTGGTTAAAATGCTCAACTTGATGACTGGAAGGTTGGCAGGTCAGCAGTTCGAGACCCGAATGCTACACAACGGAATGAGCTCCCGTCTCTGTCCCAGATCCTGGCTACCTAACAGTTTGCAAGTAGATAAATAGGTACCACTTCGGTGGGGAAGGCAACAGTGTTCTGTGCACTCCAGTGTCTAGTCATGCCTACCACATGGAAAACCTGCAGACGCAGACAGTGCTCTTTGGCTACAAATGGAGATGAGCACCGAGCCCTGGAGAGGATACATCTGGATTTCGAGCAAGGGCAACCTTACAGAGAAATAAGGATTTTTATCTTCTAAAAGTGTAGACACAATGTCTTCAGAGAAAGGTGTTTCCAATAAATAAAAGGTTTAATCAATTCCTCTCTTGCAGTTGCATACGAAGGGCAAGTACACAGAATCTATCTATCTATCTATCTATCTATCTATCTATGTATCTATCTATGTATCTATCTATCTATCTATTGCAGCTCCCCCGGTGGCTTAGTGTTTAAGGTGCTGAGCTGGATACTGGAAGGTCGGGTTTCGATACCCGAGAGCTGCACTTGGGGGCACGAAAGAAGCCTCATTCGGACATCCCCTAAAATCCTTTCAACCCAGAGTAATCTGACATGAAATTATTCTCTCTCTCTCTCTTTCTCTGTCTAGCTTTCTCTCTCTCTCTCTCTCTAGATTCTAGATAGATAGATCAGGAGTTCTCAACCTTTTAATCTTGGGGCCCGGGTCACGCTCCCTCAGACAGCTTCAAAGGCTGGACGGCCATTTTGCCCTTCCTCCATCACATGGCACTTCCTGGTGTGGTGGATGGAGGTGGTGGTGGGCCACGTGAAAAGGTGCCGCAGGCTGCATCCAGCCCACAGATCACAGGTTGAGAATCCCTGAGATAGATAGATAGATAGATAGATAGATAGATAGATAGATAGATAGATAGATAGATAGATATTGACAGACAGACAGTTGGATAGACAGACAGACAGACAGATAGACAGACAGACAGATAAACAGACAGACAGATAGATAGACAGACAGACAGATAGACAAACATACAGATAGATAGACAGATACACACACACATACATATATAGACAGATAGACAGACAGATAGATAGATAATCAGACAGATAGACAGATATACATATAGATAGATATATACACATATACATATACATATAGCTAGATAGACATAGACAGATAGACAGACAGATAGACAAACATACAGATAGATAGACAGATACACACACACACACACACACACACACACAAACAGACAGATAGACAGATATACATATAGATATATACACATACACATACACATACACATATACATATAG
This sequence comes from Bradypodion ventrale, assembly GCA_035047345.1. Taxonomy (NCBI): domain Eukaryota; kingdom Metazoa; phylum Chordata; class Lepidosauria; order Squamata; family Chamaeleonidae; genus Bradypodion; species Bradypodion ventrale. The sequence continues at coordinate 11,421,027 of JAWDJE010000017.1, read as the reverse complement.
ATAGATAGACAGACAGACAGACAGACAGACAGATACTTGTACATAGATAGATACAGTCATTGTATCGCCCTGAAAGGGACATATTCAATCTTATATATAAGGTGGCTCAGCAATAATATGGAACCGTTAGATGGAAAAAATATGATAGGAATGGCTTGGTAACAGAGATGCCAAAGGAAGGAGAGCAGGCTAGCAGATCTATTTGGCTCATAGGCTTCCTTAAATATAATTCTGTTCCACTTTCACCCATATTCATAATTTATTTTGTGATAAAGCTAGGACTTCTAGCTTGCTATCTATTAATTTCTGCCGGGAGGAATCTAAAACAGTCTTCCCATAATAGGGTAGGAAAGAGCCCTCAGAAAAGATTACTTTCAGCCTTAATTCAAAAGCCTATTCCCATGCGCACCCCTTGATAGGATGCTAGGCAAATTCTGCCTTTAAAACAAGATTATGTTTGTTCGTCTCCTTAAGAAGGATGGGTGATTAAGTTTATCTGAAACCCTAGTTATCCAGTGTGATACCATAAAACAGGGATTCTTAACCTGCGGCCCGTGGGACGGATGCGGCCCGTGGCACCATTTCATGTGCCCCCCCCCCTCCACCACACCAGGAAGTGCCATGTGGTGGCTGTCCGGCCCCTGAAACTGTCTGACGGAGTGTGCCCCAGCCCCTGCCTTAAAAAGAATGAGAACGCCTGCCATATAGTCCTTGCAAATTACCTAAAAGAAAAAGGAAAACTTGGTTTTAAAGCAAGCGTTTCCCAAAGTAGGCTCCACAGGGGTAGTAGTGGTGGTGGTGGTGGTGGTGGTAGGACTTTAATTCCCAGAAGCGTAAGTCAGCTCATCCTCTGATCCGTGCTTTGGGGAATTGACTGTGGCTTCTGGGAATTGATGTCCAAAAAACCAAAGGTTGGGAAATCCAGAGCAAATACAGCCTGAACTATGTATGGAGGCGAAAACAACAAATTGAGACTATCCTATTTTTGGGCATGTCATAAGAAGGCAATATTCTCTGGATAAGGCAGTAATGGTAGAACAGGGGTTCTCAACCTTTTTAAGCCGCGGGCCAGCACACGGCTGGACCGGTGGTTCCCCTGCCATAAACTCTGCTGTAAAATGGTATCTGTAGCTGTTGTAACACATTTATGACAGCCGTGAGCACCTTTACGGCTATCATAAACACATCTGCTTCCGGTGACGGCAGCGACGTGGGCCATATGAAATGATGCCATGGGCCGGCCCACAGGTTGAGAATCCCTGTGGTAGAAGATGGCTTGAAAAGAAGACCAAATACAAGATGGACGGATTCCCTGAGGACAGGACATTTTGGAGATCACTCAGGATCACCATAAATCTGAGAGTATTCGATGTGCCGTTATGCAGCACATGGAAAATATGCTCTGCATCCAATTAGCCCTATTTCTTCCCACTCTGCATCAGTTTATTAAGATGATTTCTCAAGTGGAAATCATGTCCTTGTGGGAGACACGCTTTGGCATTCATCCATTGAGCAAGTTGTATTGTTTTGGCTTTCCATAGGTTTAGCCTGGCTTCTTGTAGTTTAATATTTAGAGCAGGGATCACCAACCTTTTTAACTCGGGGGCCGGGTCACGCTCCCTCAGACAGTTGAGTGGGCCGGACTGGTGGTCCCCCCCGCCATTTACGACTGCGGCAGCTGGAGTGAGGGTCGGATTATTTGGTGCCATGGATTGCATCCAGCCCATGAGCCGTAGGTTGCCTACCCATGATTTAGAGCATGAGAGGTATAAAGAAAACTTTTCCTTGATTTTAGTCACTCTGTGGGACTGCAGTGGCTCAAGTGGTTAAGACGCTGAACTTGAGCACTGGAAGGTCACTATTCGATACCTGAGTATTACACGATGGAGTGAGCTCCCGTCTTTGTCTTAACCTAGCAGTTTGAAAGCTAGAAATTGCAAGTAGATAAATAGGTACTACTTCGGTGGGAAGATAAACAGCGTTCCGTGTACTCCGGTGTCTAGGCACGCCTGCCACATGTCTATGGAAATGTCTGCAAACACAGATAGCCCTGGCTCTTTGGCTAAAAACAGAGATGAGCACTGGACCCTAGAGTCAGATATGACTGCCTTTCAAGCAAGGGTGACCTCTACCTAAGGTTACATAGAATAGAAGAAGTTGACTCTAAGACGGTGTTTCCCAACCTTTGGTTTTTGGACTCTTAATTCCCAGAAGCCAAAGTCAATTCTCCAAGGCACTGATCAGCCACAATACTGACTTAGGCTTCTGGAAACTGAAGCCCCCCTGTGGGGCATGTGCCCCACATTGGGAACCACTAGTCTAGGTGGTTGGTATTCATGAAGTGGATAGGTCTGGTACTGTTTTACCTTATTTCTTTCCATAGCTGTCAAGTATCCCTTATTTGCCGGGAAAACCTCTTATTTTACCCTCTTTCCCGCTGTTATCCCTTATTAATTAGATTGCAATGCTCTATTGCCGCCATTGGAGGGCAGCGCAGGATAAGCATAGCTGTCAAGTATCCCTTATTGGCCAGGAAAACCCTTATTTTACCCTCTTTCCCGCCGTCATCCCTTATTAATTAGACTGCAATGCCCTATTGCCGCCATTGGAGGGCAGCACAGGATAAGCATAGCTGTCAAGTATCCCTTATTGGCCAGGAAACCCCTTATTTTACCCTCTTTCCCGCCGTCACTCCTTATTAATTAGACTGCAATGCCCTATTGCCGCCATTGGAGGGCAGCACAGGATAAGCACAGTATCCCTTATTGGCCAGGAAAACCCTTATTTTACCCTCTTTCCCGCCGTCATCCCTTATTAATTAGACTGCAATGCCCTATTGCTGCCATTGGAGGGCAGTACAGGATAAGCATAGCTGTCAAGTAGCCCTAATTTGCTGGGAAATTTCCCTTATTTCCAAATCCAAAACTTGACAGGTATGATTTCTTTCATAATTTGCTAGCACCTCTTGGCATACCTCTGTATGCTATAAGTTATACCCATGGAATTCAATAGTACTTCTATCTTAAGTTTCATAGATTTTAAATGCCAGTGGATTCAAGGCATGATATAGTATAGCTATACTTTACAGTTACAGTGTATAGGAGTTCATTTGTCTCTTGTACTGTAGGTAAACATCTGGATCCAACCCAATAATTTGGACTGTAAAACCACACTACCCTTAGGAATTGAAACCTGTTTTTCATATTATAAATGAGACAAAAATATTATAAAACCAGAACCCCCAAAAACATGAATAATATTGAATGTACATAAATGCATCATAATTAAAGTTCAAAATGGCTTACGGTGTTTAAAATGAGTTTTCAAAATGATTTCACACACACCTTCATAATGGGGCTAAAGGCAATAAAACCATTTTAAAAATAATTCTTAAAAACCACTGAAATCCTTTGTCAAACTTAAAACTAATCCATCCCAATATTCTATTTTTGCAAGTAATCCAAATTACTGCATGTGTAATTGAACAGAATTGCATATTCTTTTACTGTTTACTCCCATCTTCCATGTGCAAACTACATTTTTTTTGTGTCTACAGTGGAACCTCAGTTAACATAATTAATGCATTCTCTTTGGCGTTTCTTAAAGCAAAAACTACTTTAACCTAATTCCTCATAGGAATGCATTGAATGCAAGTTCCCATAGGAATGCGTTGAAAACAAAAATACTTTAACCGAAACGCAGTAATGAAAACCCATTAATCCGCTCCGAAAAAATTCCCTAAACCGAGCCACTCCATTTAAATCTCCATTTATAGTCATGGTTCCCAACGTGGGGCACGCACCCCACAGGGGAGCGATTTGATTTTTAAGGGGGGTAATTCAAGAATGAGTCATTAACAGTGAATGGCCTTTTAGGCTTCCTCCACGTGACTTAAGAGTTCACTTTTTGAATTATAAGAATTATATATATCACACAGGGGAGCATCATGATTTTAGAAATGCTTAGGTGGGGCATCCCCCCCCCCCCCAAATTTGGGAACTACAGGTTTACAGCCAAAGAGCTAGCGCTGTCTGCGTCATTTCCATGGTCATATGGAAGGCACAACCAGACAGCGGAGCGCACAAATGTTGTTACCTTTCCCACTGTAGTGGTCCCTATTTATCTACTTGCAATTTCTTCCTTTCGAACTGCTAGGTTGGCAGGAACTGGGACAAAGACTACAGGTGCTCACTCCGTCACGCAGGAGTCAGGTCTCGAACTGCTGACCTGCCAACCTTCCCATCGTCAAGTTCAGAGTCTTAACCACTAAGCCACCGCAGTCCCTTATGTTGGAGCTAGGTAGTGGCGCCGTGGTGAGTAGGTCTGCAATTCAGCAATGTCTGGTGAGCCACAAATTATTCTCTTTTCCTCTCTAAGGGCTATTTCTCCCCACCACAAAATAGCTCTGTGGGAAGAAACAGCAGCTATTTCCCAGATTGTGGCTCAAGAAGTGGCTAACACGCTGACTGGAAGGCAGGAGGTCAGCAGTTCGATTCCCGAGTACTGCAGGACAGAATGAGCTCCCGTCTTTGTCCCAGCTCCTGCCAACCGAGCAGGTCGAAAGCAAGAAATTGCAAGTAGATCAATAGGAACCAATTGGGTGGGAAGGTAAACAGCGCTCCATGCACTCCGGTGTCTAGTCATGCCTGCCACATGACCACGAAAACGTCTGCAGAAGCAGGCAGCGCTGGCTCTTTGGCTTTGAAACAGAGATGAGTACTGAACCTTAGAGTCGGATACGACTGGCCTTTGAGCAAGAGAAACCTTTACCTTTACTTTACCTGTAACAAAGTGCAAACTACTCTATGGCGGAAGCTCGGCGACAGGGATGCCCATCGTTTTCAAGCTGGGGACCGTCTCTCAGTCAGCTTCAAGGGCTGGATGGCCATTTTGCCCTGCCTGCATGAAGGAGGGTGGCCATTTTGTCCCAACAGCTTCAAAGGGGCAGCCATTTTGTTTCTTGAATGCTCTTGGAGAGGTGGGGAGGCACATGAAATGGCGCCCATGGGCTGGATCCATCCCAAGGGCCTTAGGTTGGGGACTTCGGCTCTAGGGGTTCTGTTGGAACATGAAGAGGAAGGACTCTTGGGGTACCAGGAAAGCTCAATAAATCTCACCAGGTACCCCATGACTCTTTACTTGTTCCTGGTTGCGGGGACGACGATGGGGGGACACACAACCTACCTACATTCAGGATAGCTATTCCTGTACCTTAAGGGATCTTCCATGCGTCTGGACAAAGTTTCACTTTATTAACCCACATGGCCAGTGACTTCATTTAGAATTGCAATGAATGAGTTTCCAACTCCCGTATCTTTTGCCACTTGCCTCCACTAGTCAATGATTTACCCCATAAATGCTGAGCCGTTTGATAAACCCAACAAATCTTGCTTCTCACATGGGTCACATTAATGAGGCGAAGCCCTGGTGACGCAGGAAAAAGTTCAAAATCTGCAAGGAGCTCATCGCTAGCTGACACCATCCAATGAATGCAGGAGTTCTCAACCTTTCAAAGCTGGGGGCCCATTGGGTCACGCTCCCTCAGTCAGCTTTGGGGGCCGGACGGCCAGTTTGCCCTTCCTCCACCACACGGCACTTCTGGGTGCGGTGGAGGCAGTAGGGGGGCCACATGAAATGGTGCTGCGTGCCGCATCCGACCCATGGACCGCAGGTTGAGAATCCCTGAATTAAAGCTATGCCAGCATCTGTTGAGAGGAGAAGCTCAAGTCTCTTTGGGTCAGCACAAGATGTGAGTAATCCAAGTGAACTGCAAACAAGAATTATGCAGTTCCTCACAGTGTGGACATGTTCAGTCACCCAACTTGTTTCCTCTTTGCTCTGCTGTAGCTAATTCAGCTGCTCTTCTTACAGACAGAAGCGTACCATATTCACAGTACAGTAGACCATCACATAACGACGTTGCTTGGTTCCCCAAGTAGTGTCGCTATAGGGGAAACGTCGTTGTGTGGTTTTCAATGGCAAAAAACTGTCATTATCCGCACAACGACGTTAAAAAAAACGTCGTTAATCCGCACAACGACAGTTTTTCGTCGTTGTGCAGATAGTCACGTGGCGAGTGACGATGCGTCAGTAAGCGGAAATGATGCTATTCGAACGCGTCGTTAATCAAGGGTCCACTGTATAATAATTTTGTGTCAGAAATTATTCTGGGTTGAAAGGATTTTTTGCTCCCTCTCCCCCCAGCACAGAGTTTGCCCCTGCCCCTCTGCTTAGAAGCCCAAATGGGAGCGTTTTCTCCCTCTCCTGTTGCTGTGTTGGCACTTTGTGATAAATAAATAGGTTCGGGTTTGCAGTTTGGGCACTTGGCCTCTAAAAGGTTTGCCATCACTGGCCTAGAAGCACCCAAAAACAGGCACGTTTGGCTGAATATGAAAGAGAATTGTGCAGAAGAAGGGGGAAAAGAATGGCCCAGGAAATTACAACATGCTCTACTGAAAGAGACAAATGAAGGGGGAAAGGAGGAAGGAAATGTTAAGACACAAAAGGACAAATGCAACCTTACATCCTGGTGCCACTTTTTGGGACTCCTACACCAGCCGGCTGCCCGCCAGTTGTATCAAATGCAACTCCCATCATTTTCAGGTTAACTTGCTATGGTCATAAGAGTCGACCCTACCGCCAGCGACTCAACACTGATTGTTAACTAACAGGCAATGGTTAACTAACCTGACAACCCTGAGGACTAACAGCCTTGGCGAAGTCCACAAGGAAGGGCGAGGGTCCCCAAGTGGATTAAACCATACCGGTCAACTATCCCGGATTGGCCGGGATTTCACGGTTTTCGGCGCCGATTTGTGCCATTTCCTGCACCGTGCTGCTGAAACTCCAGAATTTGGCAGCGGGGGAAAGGAGGTACTTCACAGCCCTTCTGTGCAGGTCGCCTTTTACGCATGCGTAGAAGGGTTTTACGCTTGCGTAGCCCTGTTCTACGCATGCGTAGAAGGCTACGCCACTTGCGTAGGAGGCTACGCTGCTTGCATAGGAGGCTATGCCATTTGCGTAGGAGGCTACGCAAGTGACGTAGCCTTCTACGCATGCGTAGAAGGTGACCTGCGCAGAACCGTTTGCGCAGGTCCCGTTTTTTCCGGAGCCGTGGTTGACAGGTATGGATTAAACCCCTCTTGAATCTGTCTTGGTGGAGGGCAACAGCTTCATCCATCCTGGCCTGGGACTGAGGACTTCGTGTACCAAAAGGGCTCAGGACCAGAAAGTGACTCAAAGGAACTGGATCAGTGGTACTATGGGTGTCACGCTGCAATGCGGAAGGCAGATAAAGGCCACAGCATTATATTCACAGGACAGTGTTCACAACTGATTGCCATGATGATCGCCAATATTCAGAATCAGATACGGCACAAGAAGAAGAAACCATCCTGGCAAGACTTTCTTTTCAACAAATTACATACTAGGTGAAAAGTCTTATTGAGGGCAGCCAAGGAGTTCACCTCTATGGAGCCATTCAACAATTATGTGATCCTTTTTAAGACGGGGGCCGGGTCACGCTCCCTCAGGCAGGTTCTGGGGCTGGATGGCCATTTTGCCCTTCCTCCACCACATGGCACTTCCGGGTGTGGTGGAGGTGGTGGTGGTCTACGCAAAATGGTGCCGTGGGCCGCCTACGGGCCACAAGTTGAGAATCGATGATCTAAATTTACACCCTATCAACTGAATTATATCGCCATCAGTAAGAATGAATTTAAATTAATCGAAACATTTCTATCCTCCATTACAGGTTCTTCGGCTTCCTGGGGTTCTTCTTTCTTATTCTGGGGAAGCTTTTGAGAGAATTGGGGACCTGGAACATGGGGGAGGCCTCTGAGAGCGATGAGAGTGGCATGGGCCGGATGAATTGGCATCAGGGGTCATATCCGGCCCACAGGCTGTAGTTTGGGCACCCCTGGTTTAAGCAGAGAAAATGGCAGCCTAAAATCTATCTCATCCTGTTGCAAAACAGATTGCAAGGCGCGTTTTATTTCCGCTCTGGTGGGAGGAACCACGTGACCGGCCCACTGAACCACGTGACCGGCCCACAGCCCAAAACGTTTGGGCACCCCTGCCCTAAATAGCTGAATACAACTCTGATGAAACTTCATATTGGACTGGCTGATGTCTTAGGCCAATGTATAAATTTACACACACCCTCCCCAGTAGAGTGTGCAACTGCAACTATCCACAAATACCATTTATTCACAACACAAAAATGTTCGCTGGATGCAGCACACATGCACCAACAGGTATCTCTCGGCAACTTATCTTCTTCTGTCAACAGCCTTACTGAGGAGTGCCACTTTGCCAGCAAGGGAATGACTGATCCCACAAACTGGACATCAGTAGTTTCCCTCTGTTTAATAAACAAAATTGGCTGGTCAGCATTTTAAAGTGGGCAAAAGTGCACCCCAGTCCAGAGGTCCTTTGACTGCAGCTTTGGTCAGCCCTGGCTGGCAAATTTACTGCTGAGGATTGCCAGGAAGCGCAGTCCAGTAACTCACAGAGATCTGTCTATACCCATGATGGCGAACCTTTTAGAGACCGAGTGCCCAAACTGCTTTCTGCACCACACCACAGACAGGGGAGGGAGGTAAGTGCTCCCATTGGGCTGCTGGGCAGAGGGGCGGGGCAAACTCTGTGCTGGGGAGGGAGGAAGCGCTCCCATTGGGCTGCTGGGCAGAGGGGCGGGGCAAACTCTGTGCTGGGGGAGGGAGGAAGCGCTCCCATTGGGCTGCTGGGCAGAGAAGCAGGATGAACTCTGTGCTGGGGCAACAGCACACGTGCCCACAGAGAGGGTTGTGAGTGCCCCAACTGGCACGCGTGCCACTGATGCGACACCACTGGTCTATACTTTCCCTGGCTCATTACAGAGGATCCCCCATTGATTGCAGGGGAGAAGAGAATGGCAGGTTTGAAGCACTTTTTTCTGCAAAGGTTATACAAAATGCCCCTTGTGACCACAAACTGCTCTTCGCTCTCATATGCTCCAAACCATAGTTTCACACAGAGACAGAAACTGTGGAGCGTTTGGGGCCCTCATCCGTCCTGCTTTCCAGCCCCAATGCCAACAGTGGGTTTTTCTGTGTCTCCTATATTGTCGGCTGCAGCTCGATCCAAGTATATGGTTTTTTCCTGTTCCGGGACACCGGGAGGCCTGATCTTGGAGGCTGTTTAGTTCTGGGCCGCCTTCGCCCTCCGAGGCAAGCAGGAAAAATGCCACTGGTGTGAATTTGTTTAAGGTGGGTCCCTGCTTGCCATGAGGTGACCCACACACTGTGATCACGGAGCCATCTCCTGCGGCACGTATGAAATGAGACATGTAGGATTTAATACCGGGACTGCAATGGACTGCTACAGCCTTGAGGATATTATCAAGGTGCGCCTTCACACCCAGTCCATCTGGCATGGCCTCTTCCGCCTCCATGACCATTGGGAATCAGAATGGTTCCTCCTCTGCTCATTTTGCCATTGGGCCGATTATGATGGTTTCCAGTGGCATTTCCTCCACTGAGGGGGACCATCACCCTACCTAAAGGGGCTCACCCACCTGTAGCCGTTGGCCCTGTTGGGGAGTCAGGCTATTTCCCGCCACCCAACACTCAGCATTGAGTCGCTGGCTGTACGGTCTACTCCATTACTGTAGCGGGATGTCTGGCCAGAAGGGTGCCCATCCTTTAAAGGTAAAGAAAAGGAGGTTCCAGCCAAAAAGAAGTTATTCTAGCACAATTTGAAGAATTGCTTTTAAATAAGAGAATGAGTACCGTACAGTATATACTTGAATATAAGGCAACCCGAATGTATGCCGAGGTACCTAATATTGACCTGAAAACCCAGGAAAATAGATTGACCCGAGTATAAGCCGAGGGTAGGAAATGCAGCAGCTGCTAGTGAGTTCTAATAATCAAAATACATGGAAATATGGTAAAATTAATTAAATTGTTGGCACATCTCAATCCGGCACGGTCTTGGGACCCTTGTGGTCGTTGATCCCAGTATAAGTCGAGTCCCCTTTTTGGGGCTAAAAAACCTCGGCTTATACTCGAGTATATACGATACATTCTACAATGTCCAGCTTTCTGAATAGTTTGCAGGTCTGCAAAGCTGGTCATTTAAATATTTTAGAGGTCTTGTCAATGCTGGAACTTATGCACCATAAGACTAACTTATGTTTACCTTTGACACATTAGCACCTTTAAGTCAGAATTCATAGCTCTAAAGGTAAACTGAAATTTTAATGCTGTGGTTTAACCAATTTAAACCCCGCTGCCTCCCCCTATCCTGGGTTTCCATGGTCGAGTCAAACCGAGGCCTCCTGGGTCCCTGTTAATTTATCCATGACTACACCACACTTCGGTGGCTCAAGTGGTTATGACACTGAACTCGCTGACTGGAAAGTCGGAGATTGGTTCCCAGGTGCTGCATGATGGAGTGAGCTCCCATCTCTGTCCCAGTTCCTGCCAACCTAGCAGTTTGAAAGCAAGAAATTGCAAGTAGATAAATAGGGAGCACTTTGGCGAGAAGGTAAACAGCATTCCGTGCATCTTAAGCAGAAGTACTATAATGGAGCCAAAAACCTTGGGAGGTGGAGAGTGCTCCAACACTGGAATCATTCCAGAGAAAACTGGATAACTATCTGTCAGATCTGCCATGTTTTATATTCCTACGTCAAGCAAGGGTTTTTCCCCTCAATGGCCTCATAGGTCCCTTATGATATGTTTCTAGGAATTGCACTCAGACAGGGAATAAAAGGAACATTATTTGAAAGGATTATTTCTGGAGAAACTCTGCTCAGGGGATGCCTGAATGAGGCTCCTTTCATGTCCCCAAGAACGGGAGCTCAATCCGTCATACAGTACCTGACTAACAAGGTTGAGGCATGCTTGCCACATGTCCATGGAAACGTCTGCACATGCAGACATCATCAGCTCTTGGGCTATAAATAGAGATAAGCACTGAACCCTAGAGTCAGATATGACTCGCTTTCGAGCAAGGGCTACCGTTACCTTTACACTGCACTGGGTATCCTCACATAATCTATATTAATCTGAAATGGTTCATTGATGTAAATTTTTCACAAGTACATACTGAGTCGAGTCTGTTTACCCATTTTCTCAACCACACCATGATTTTTTTGATTCAAATATTTCCTGCCAAACGGTAGGTTCAGGAATACTCTGCTATTTGGCCATCTATTATCGTCCTCGTATGCGCAAAACCGGTTTTGCTCTGAATCTCGGCAAAATCCCAACAATGAATGCTTCAGTTGTATCTGCCTCTGAGTTCCCACACCTGCTTGAGACATACAAGCATTCTCATTCTTATCACGTTCCTTACCTCCCGGGCTCCTACACCGCCAATGAATGAGTAAGATATCTATTAACAGTCTCTGCTCCATCTTGTTTCTGCGCTTGTTCTCAGGAGAGAAGCTACAGTTGGCTGAGCTACCTTGAAATAATTCCTCAGTCTCCCCACTTTAGTCATCCCGGCGGCCTTTTGGTCAGCCTTGAGGCAGAAAGGCACCCCAATAACAAAGAACAAAACCCTCAAATACTTAAAGAATTCATAATAGACCTGGGATTCTCAACCTGCAGCCTGTGGGCCAGACGTGGCCTTTGGCATCATTTCATGTGGTGCCCCCACCACCTCCACCACACCCATACTGTCAACTGCGGCTCCGGAAAATAGGGGACCTGAGCAAAACAGTTCTGCGCAGGTCGCCTTCTACGCCTGCATAGAAGGCTTTTACACTTGCGTAGAACCCTTCTAAGCTTGCGTACAACCCTTCTATGCATGCGTAGGCTTCTATGATCTCCTTCTGCGCAGATCGCCTTCTACGCATGCGTAGAAGGGTTCTACACAAGCGTAGAAAGGTTCTATGCAAGCGTGAAAACCTTCTTCGCATGCGTAGAAGGCGATCTGCGCAGAAGGGATGCACAGTGCCTCTCCCCCCTCACCGCTGCCAATTCCGGGGTTTTGGCAGCTCCAGGTGAGAAATGGTGCAAATCGGTGCCGAAAATCAGGAAATCCCGGCCAATCCGGGAAGGTTGACAGGTATGACCACACCAGGAAGTGCCCTGTGGTGGAGGAAGGGCCAAATGGCCGTCCGGCCCCTGAAGCTGTCTGGAGCAACGAGGGCGGCATGGGCCGGATGAATTGGCGTCGGGGGTTGGATCAGGCCTGTGGGACATGGTTTGGGCACCCCTGGTTTAAGCAGAGAAAATGGCATTTTACAATCTATCTCATCTTGTTGCAAAACCAGATTGTAAGGTGTGTTTTACTTCCACTTCCAGTGGGAGGAACCACGTGACCGGCCTACGGCCCAAAAAGTTTGGGCACTCCTGATTTAGCCTGTCTGAATACCATTTTTTTAGATAGTCCACTGTCAAACATGCCAAGAAGTTGTTTCTAACATGAAGTCAAAAATCTTCTTTCTCACAATTTACATTCATCACTTTGGGTCCTATCCCTCTGCTTGGTGACTATGCTTCCTTAAATATAATTTTGTTTCATTTTCACTCATATTCATAAGTAATTTTGTGATAAACTTAGGACTTCTGGCTTGCCAGCTATTAATTTCTGCTGGGAAGAATCTAAAATAATATTCCCGTAATAGGGTAGGAAGGAGCTCTCAAAAAAGATTACTTCCAGCCTTAATTCAAAGGCCTATTTCCATGCCCTCCCCTTGATAGAATGCTAGACAAACTCTGCATTTTTTTAAAAAAACAATTATTTGCCAATATTCATTATATTTGTTAGTCTCCTTAAGAAGGATGGGTGACATACCTGTCAAGCGCAGCTCCAGAGATTACGGGACCTGCGCAGAACGTTTCTGCGCAGGTCCGTTCTACCCATGCGTAAAAGCCTTCTACGCATGCGTAGAAGCAACCTGCGCAGAAACGTTCTGCGCAGGTCGCTTCTATGCATGCGTAGAAGCCTTTTATGCATGCGTAGAACAGACCTACGCAGAAGGGATGCGCAGTAACTCCTTTCCCCCCCTGCTGCCAAATTACGGGGTAGCGGCAGCTCCAGGCGGGAAATGGAGAAAATTGGCGCGGAATTACGGGGTAATCCCAGCCAATACGGGGAACTTGACAGGTATGATGGGTGATTAAGTCTCTCTGAAACCCTAGTACAGTAAAACCCCGACTTACAAATGCCCCGAGTTACATGAAATTTGACTTACATAATGTTTTTTTGCTAAAACCATGTCCCGATTTACACGATTTCCTATGGGTTTGCTTCGAGTTATATAAAGATTCTTCTTCCTATGGGTTTGCTTCGATTTACATAAACATTTCATTTTTCCTATGGGTTTGCTTCGAGTTAGATTAAAAATAATTTTCCCTATGGGTTTGCTTCGATTCACATAAAAATTTCATTTTCTCTATGGGTTAGCTTTGAGTTACATTAAAAAATAATTTTTCCTATGGGTTTGCTTCGATTTACATAAAAATTTCATTTCCCCTATGAGTTAGCTTTGAGTTACATTAAAAAATAATTTTTCCTATGGGTTTGCTTCGATTTACATAAAAAAATTCATTTTTCCTATGGGTTTGCTTCGAGTTACATTAAAAAATAATTTTTCATGTGTTTGCTTTGATTTACATAAAAATTTCATTTTTCCTAAGGGATTGCTTCGAGTTACATTAAAAAATAATTTTTCCTATGTGTTTGCTTCAAGTTACATAAAAAACTGATTTATGCAAAAGTCTACGGAACGGACTTTTTTTTTCATAAGTAGGGGTTTTACTGTACTGTATAAACTCCCTAGAATTACGTTTGGGTTAAATGCTAATAATAATCTCCGGGAACATAATGACCCCCTTCCGCGTTGTAGAATTGAACAACTGCGGTGTCAGTACTTTTGCTTTGCACAACTCTTAACTCAACGCAAATGTATTGCTGGTCCTTGCAAATTACCTAAGAGAAAAAGAAAAAACTTGGTTCTAAAGCAGCCTTTCCCAAAGTAGGGCCCAGCCAGGCTCCACAGGGGAGGAGTTCAATTCCCAGAAGCCCAAGCCAGTACATTGGTTCAAACAAGGTTCAAACATGGGCTGCGGTGGCTCAGTGGTTAAGAAGCTTGCCTTGTCAGCTGGAAGGCTGCCAAGCCAGCAGTTTGAGATCCGGGTACTACATCAGTTCGAGACCCGGGAATCTGCCCGTCCCACTAGACTGGACCGGAGGGGCTATTTAAAAATACCAACAGCTAGAGAGGCTCTTTGCCCCATACCTGTCAACCTTCCCGGATTGGCCGGGATTTCCCATTTTTCGGTGCCGATTTGCGCCATTTCCCGCCCAGAGCTGCCAAAACCCTGGAATTTGGCAGCGGGGGGAAAGAGGTACTGCGCATCCCTTCTGCGTAAGTCGCCTTCTACGCATGCGTAGAAGGCTCTTTGCCTCTCTAGCACTAGAAGAAGAGACTTTTTGGTATCCGCTCTAGCCCTATGGAACCTCCTGCCAATTGAACTGCATCTCCGTCCAGATGGAGTTGATGCCCTTCAGGAAAGAGCTGAAAATCTGGCTGGCAGGGCAGGTGTGGGGAGGTGGAGGGTGTGTGTGACCACCCCCCCCTTGCTGGATCATTTAGAGCAGGATCACTCACGCTTTTAATAGTTTATAACTAGATTTTTAATTGGTGCCGGTGGGAGGTAGTTTTTTTTAGTGTTTTTAGGAATTTAAGGATACTGGCGTAGAAACCAGCAAACCACACCACGAAGTTTGCCAAGAGAACCCTATGGACCAAAACAAAAGGCAAAAGAAGGGGACAGTCTAGATGATACAGGATGCTCAGCCCCATACCTGTCAACCTTCCCAGATTGGCCGGGATTTCCCGTTTTTCGGTGCCGATTTGCGCCATTTCCCGCCCAGAGCTGCCAAACCCCAGAATTTGGCAGCGGGGGGAAAGAGGTACTGCACATCCCTTCTGCGTAAGTTGCCTTCTACGCATGTGAAGAAGGCTTTTACGCTTGCGTAGAACCCTTTTACGCTTGCGTAGAACCCTTCTACGCATTCGTAGAAGGGTTCTACGCAAGCATAAATGGGTTCTATGTAAGCGTAAAAGCCTTCTAAGCATGCGTAGAAGGCGACTTACGCAGAACCATTCTGCGCAGGTCCCGTATTGTCCGGAGCCACAGTTGACAGATATGCTCAGCCCACCAGACCAGAAGAGGGGGATGGACAGGAAAAGGAGAGGGGAAGTATAAACAATACTGCATAGGGACATGTAATGTGAGATCTATGAATCAAGGAAAACTGGAGGCAATTAAAAGTGAGATGGAAAGAATAGGCATTGACATCTTGGGAATCAGCGAGTTAAAATGGGCAAGGATGGACGAATTCAGCTCTGGAAACCATCATGTCTACTACTGTGGGCAAGAAAACTTCAGAAAAAATGGAGTAGCCATAATTGTCAATAAAAGAGTGAGAAAAGCAGTAATGGGATACAATCTCAAAAACGAGAGAATGATGTCAGTCAGAATCCAAGGCAAACTTTTCCATATCACTGTAATCCAAGTCTACGCACCAACCACTGGTGCAGATGAAGCCACAGTTGACCAGTTCTATGAGGACCTACAACAACTCATAGAACAGAACCAAGCAAAGATGTACACATCATAGGAGATTGGAACGCCAAAGTACATAAGAACATAAGAACAGCCTTACTGGAACAGGCCACAGGCCCATCCAGTCCAGCATTCTCTCTCACACAGTGGCTCACCATTTGCTTCAGGGCATTCCTTCCCAAGCAGATGCCTCCACCTGCTTAGGATTCCCTGGAAATGGCATTGAGAGCTATCCTGCCTATCTCTCCAACCCGGAGGTTGTCCTTAGGTATCCATAATTATAGCCATGGATCCCCTTGTCCTCCATGAACTTGTCTAATCCTTTCTTGAAGCTGTCAAGACTGACAGCTGTCGCCACTTCTTCTGGCAGGGAGTTCCATGGACCAGTGATCATGGAGTGCCCCCTAGTTCTAGTGCTGTGCCATAGGGAAAACAGTTTTTCCTTATCTACTTTGTACACACCGCGCATGATTTTATAAACTTCAATCAGGTCACCTCTTAGTCGCCATCGTCGTTCAAGCTCCATAATATCCTTCTGGAGGAATGCTGACCAGAACTGTACACAGTATTCCAGATGGGGCCTCACCATAGACTTATAAAGAGGCAAAATGACACTTGCTGACTTATTTTCTATACTCTTCCTAATGATCCTTAGCATTGAGTTTGCTTTTTTCACTGCTGAGGCACACAGAGATAAGGAAAACTACATAAATGAACAGTGTAAAGAAATGGAGGAAACCAAAAAGTAAATGGAATAGCAGGCAATTTTGGTCTGGGAACACAAAACGAAGTAGGGCAAAGACTGATAGAGTTCTGCCAAGAGAACGCACTGGTCATAGCAAACACCCTCTTCCAGCAACACAAGAGGCGACTCTACACATGGACATCACCAGATGGCCAACACTGAAACCAAATTGACTACATACTCTGCAGCCAAAGATGGAGAACCCCCATACAGTCAGCAAAAACGAGACCTGGAGCAGACTGTGGCTCAGATCACAACCTACTGATCGCAAAATTCAGGCTCAGACTAAAGAAAATAGAGAAAACAATTAGTCCAGACAGATATGACCTGGACAACATCCCTAAGGAATACACTGTGGAGGTGAGGAACAGATTTAACTGCTTGGACCGGATAGACAGAGTGCCAGAAGAATTATGGACAGAGATGCGGGACATCATGCAGGAAGCAGCAAGAAAAACCAAACCAAAAGAAAAGTAAGAAAGCAAAGTGGTTGTCTGATAAGGCTCTTAAAATAGCAGAGGAAAGAAGGAATGCAAAAGGCAAAGGAGAAAGTAAAAAATACAATCACTTAAATACAGAAATTCAAAGAAAAGCAAGGAGAGATAAGGAAAACTACATAAACGAACAGTGCAAAGAAATGGAGGAAAACAACAAAAAAGGCAGGACTAGAGATCTTTTTTAAAAATTGGGGAAATCAAGGGAACATTTAAAGCAAAAATGACCATGATATGGGACAAAGACGGAAAGGAGTTAGCTGATATAGAAGAGATTAAGAAAAGATGGAAAGAATACACAGAGGAACTTTACAAAAAGGACCTCAACACCCCTGATAATAACAATGATGAGGAAATTGAACTTGAGCCAAACATCCTAGAGAGTGAAGTCAGAAAGGCCCTAAAAGCACTGCAAACAACAAAGCTAGTGGAGATGATGGTATCCCAGTTGAATTTTTCAAAGCCCTAAAAGATGATGGAATCAATTTATTGCATTCTATATGCCAGCATGTGGAAAACAAAACAGTGGCCATAGGATTGGAAAAGATCAGTATACGTTCCAATTCCAAAAAAGGACAATGCTAAAGAATGTTCAAATTATCAAACAATTGCGCTCATCCCACATGCTAGCCAGGTGATGCTCAAGATAATACAAGATAGACTGCAGCAGCATGTGGAGAGAGAACTACCAGAGGTGCAGGCTGGGTTCAGAAGAAGCAGGACTAGAGACCACATTGCCACCATACGGTGGATCATGGAAAAAACAAGGGAATACCAGAAACAAGTCTACTTCTGTTTTATTGACTACACCAAGGCATTTGACTGTGTCGACCACAACAAAATGTGGCAAGTAATTAAAGAGATGCCACATGAGAAATTTGTACATGAAACAAGAAGCAACAGTTAGGACAGAACACGGAATGACAGAGTGGTTTGGAATAGGAAAAGGAGTAAGATAAGGCTGTATCTTATCACCCTGCTTATTCAACTTATACACAGAGCACATAATGTGCAATGTGCAATGCAGGGATGGAGGAATCATAATATGGGATAAAAATTGCTGGGAGAAACATCAACAATTTGAGTTATGCAGACGATACCACCCTAATTGGAGAAAGTGAGGAAGACCTAAAGAATCTCTTGATTGGATTGAAGGAGGAAAGTGCAAAAGCTGGCTTGAGACTCAACATCAAGAAAACCAAGATAATGGCAACAGGTC
Organism: Bradypodion ventrale; assembly: GCA_035047345.1. Lineage (NCBI taxonomy): Eukaryota > Metazoa > Chordata > Lepidosauria > Squamata > Chamaeleonidae > Bradypodion > Bradypodion ventrale. The sequence continues at coordinate 11,402,997 of JAWDJE010000017.1, read as the reverse complement.
CGATCAGTCCCTGGAAAATAGATAGGGAAGAAGTAGGAGCAGTGACAGATTTCACATTCTTAGGATCAAAGATCACTACAGATGGAGATTGCAGCCATGAAATAAAAAGACGATTGATTATGGGAAGACAAGCTATGAGAAACGTGGAGGACATAGTTAAAAGTAGGGACATCACCTTGAAAACAAAAATCCGTATAGTCAAAGCAATGGTATTCCCGGTGGTAATGTATGGGTGTGAGAGCTGGACCATTAGAAAGTCTGAGTGTAGAAGAATAGATGTCTTTGAGATGTGGTGTTGGAGGAGAGTTTTGAGAGTCCCCTGGACAGTGAGGAGAACAAACAGGTCAATATTAGAAGAAATCAACCCTGACTGCTCCTTAGAAAGTCAAATAGTAAAGATGAAGCTGAAGTACTTTACATCAAATGAAAAGGGAGGATTCACTTGAGAAGGCCTTGATGCTGGGAAAAGTGGAGGGCAAAAGAAAGGGGCGGCCAAGGATAAGATGGCTAGATGGTATCGTAGACGCAATGGGCACAGAGCTGGGTGGGTTGAGGAGGATGGTGGAGGGCAGGTGTGCCTGGAGGTCAATGGTCCATTGGGTCGCAAAGGGTCGGAATCGACTGTGCGACTGAACAACAACAATAGTTTAAATGTTTGGGATTTTATGCACGTCAATTGGGGCGGCTATACAAATTGACTGAATAAATAAATCATGAAGAAGAAGAAGAATTATAAGAAGATGAAGGAACGTATGAGCATATGTGGTGGGGGTGCAAGAAGATGAAACAATTGTGGATGAGAGTAGAGTATGAAATCAAAAGATTTCTTGAACAGAGCTTAAATTGGATGCAGTTACAGTTTTACTAACAGGTGTAGAAAAGGTGGATCGTTCTAAAAGAGAATTACTGACAATTCTGTTATCAAGTGCCAGACATTGTATAGCACGGAAATGGAAAAATGAGGTCTCCACCAAATATTGAGGAATGGTACAATGAGTTATGGAGTATTGCACTAAACGACAAACTTACTTGCGAATTAAATTTAAGGAAAGGATTAATTAAAGAGAATAAATTTCAAGAAATTTTGAAATTTTTTTTGTAGACTTTGCATTGAATAGTGGACAAGGACAGAAACCAAATGCCTGATCAGCTTTCATTTTGGAAATGAGTTGAGACGAAAGCAGGTAACTCCATCTCCATGGTTTGTAAATAGCACGGGGCGAATGTTCTTAATTTTTAAAAATTCTTTATGGATTTGTAACGTTCTGTTTTATGTATACGACACTTGTATGTTGTTGTATTCCCAAATTACCATAGCTCTACTCTATTACCATAGAACATAGCTGTCAAGTATCCCTTATTGGCCGGGAAAACCCCTTATTTTACCCTCTTTCCCGCCGTCATCCCTTATTAATTAGACTGCAATGCCCTATTGCCGCCATTGGAGGGCAGCAAAGGATAAGCATAGCTGTCAAGTATCCCTTATTGCCCGGGAAAACCCCTTATTTTACCCTCTTTCCTGCTGTCATTCATCCCTTATTAATTAGACTGCAATGCCCTATTGCCGCCATTGGAGGGCAGCATAGGAGAAGCATAACTGTCAAAAATCCCTTATGTGCCGGGAAATTTCCCTTATTTCCAAATCCAAAACTTCACAGGTGTGTGTGTGTGTGTGTGTGTGTGTGTGTGTGTGTGTGTGTGTGTGTGTGTGTGTGTGTGTGTGTGTGTGTGTGTGTGTGTGTGTGTGTGTGTGTGTGTGTGTGTGTGTGTGTGAAAAAGAAGATGGAGAAGGAGAAGATGAATTGTATGCTTTATTGTATTTTGTGTGTTGTTCATATTGTTATATTGTCTTTCATTTGTTATACTGTATTTGATTTACCTGTTGTAAGCCGCCCTGAGTCAGTCTGGGCCGAGTAGGGCAGGGTATAAATCGAAAATAATAATAATAATAATAATAATAATAATAATAATAATAATAATAATAATAATAATAATAATAATAATAATAATAATAAGAAGAAGAAGAAGAAGAAGAAGAAGAAGAAGAAAAGAAGGTGAAGATGAAGGAGAAGAATTAGAAGATGATGATGGAGGAGGAGGGGGAGAAGAAGGATGATGATGATCATCATCATCATCTAAAAAACAGTCCAAGCCATGTCAACCCATCCCCAGAACAAAGACCTGCGGCACTAGAGAGAGAGACAGACAGAGGCTCCTCCGGTGGCCACCCTTGCCTTCCCTCCCTTTCGTGCCGACCGAGCCTCCGAGGGAGCCAAAGGGAAGGGAGCCCCGGGAGAAATCCGGTTTCACTCCGGAGCCCGAAAAGGGAAAGGGGAAGGGGGTGGCAGAGAGGAGCGCCACACGGACACCTCCCCTCCCGGAAACGCACAGATCCGCCCGGCAGGGGCTTGCCTTACCTGGGGAAGGTGGGGCTCTGTCTTGTGTGGGGTGGGTGCGTTGCGGGCTCCCCGGAGGCCCACCTGGCTCGCTCACCTGCCCACCCCACCCATCCTGCCTGCCTGGCGTGCCTCTTCGGGGCTCTCCTCCGCCTCTTCCTCCCGCGGCCGCGCCTTCCTTTCCGGGGTTGGCCTCCTCCTCCTCTTCCCCCTCCTCCTCCTCCTCATGGGGAGGAGCGGAGGGAGGGCGGGGATGGTCAACCTGCGGCCTGTGGGCCGCATGCGGCCCACCATGCCCCCATTTCATGTGGCCAGGGGTGGGGTTCAGCAGGTTCGCCCCAGACCAGTCCCTCAGAACCCGTAGCTAGCAGAAATTCTGGCTCACCCAAGTTTCAAAATAGTGCAGGGCTTTTCCCCCGGCTTACGCCCACCGTTATGCCGCCCACGCCCACAGAGTAGGTAGTAAAAAACACACACCACACACAATTGGATCCCACCACTGCATGGAGCTCCCCCCACCGCCTCCACCACACCAGGAGGTGCCCTGTGGTGGAAGGGCAAAATGGCCATCCGGCCCACCGAAGCTGTGGGGGAGTGTGGCCCGGCCCCCGGCATTAAAAGGTTGAGAACTCCAGGTCTAAGCTGAGGGTTCTCCATCCTCCTGTGCCTCCCCTAAATTAGTGTTTTTATTTATTTATTTAAATTTATATGCCGCCCAATCAGGAGAATCCAACTCAGCTTTTGTAAGGTTTTCTGTTTCGTCTTAATAATAATAATAATAATAATAATAATAATAATAATAATAATAATAATAATAATAATAATAATAATAATAATAATGTAAAGGTTTCCCTTGCTCGAAAGCCAGTCGTATCCGACTCTAAGGTTCAGTGCTCATCTGTGTTTCAAAGCCGAAGAGCCAGCGCTGTCTGCTTCTGCAGACATTTCTGGGGTCATGTGGCAGGTATGACTAGACACCTGAGCGCATGGAACGTTGTTTACCTTCTCACCGAAGTGGTCCCTGTTTATCTACTTGCAATTTCTTGCTTTTGAACTGCTAGGTTGGCAGAAGAATAATAAGAGAAACTCAATAATAATAATAATAATAATAATAATAATAATAATAATAATAATAATAATAATATGTCAGAAATTATTCTGGGTTGAAAGGATTTTTGCTGGAGAAACTCCGCTCAGGATGCCCGAACGAGGTTCCTTTCATGCCCCCAAGATCTTTTCCCACCCAAGCGGTCCCTTTTATCTACTTGCAACTTCTTGCTTTTAAACTGCTAGGTTGGCAGGCGCTGGGACAGATAACAGATGCTCATTCCATCAAAACCTGGGTCTTGAACTGCCGACTTGCCGGCCCTCCAGCTAACAAGGAGAGCTTCTTAGCCACTGCGCCACCGGGGAGGGGGGGGATGTAGGGTTCCTGTAGGGAGAAGGGTATGTGTCTTGTGTTAAAGGCGCCAACTTGCAGGGGTAGGGAGCCTGCGGCCTTGAGGGGGGAAGCCTGGGCTCCTCCTGGGAATTGAAGTCCAAGAACACCTGAGGGATTCACCTGTTTCCTCTCTAGGTTAGCAACCTTGGGCCTCCAGGTGCACGATCAACTCACTAGGGCCTTGACACTCCAGATGTTCTTGGACTTCAATTCCCTGAAGCCTGTGAATCCACATGAATGGGTTTACTGCGATTCATCCGGCCCACGCTGCCGTTGTCGCTCCCAGAAGCGGAAGTAAAACGCGCCCGTACGGTTAAGGCTCTTCCAGGTTAACCCTTCCTCCATACAGGTGCTTGGGCTTTTGGGAGATGCTGGATTTATTGCTGAACTGTATTCATTTTTTTATTATTATTATAAAAAAAGCAGAGCTGGAAGGGAGCTGTGGATCATCAAGGAGTCACAGTGGGGATTTGAACACCGAGTCTATGGCTCTGCAGACAGGTACTGGAATTACTTGTTAGTGACACCATTATGTCTGGGACTGGCCACAGTGGCTTCCAGGCATTAAAGTGTTTACTTCCCAATTCAGCAGTTCCTTAAAGGCAGAAGCCAGGGTGAAAGGGTTCCCAGGAAGCTGAGGGGGAGGAAATAGGGAACTTAAACAGTCAAGATTGATGACATCGTCTCAGATGCACTGTGCAAAGTTGGGCAACAGGATCCCAGGCACACAGCAGCAAGACTTAAATTAGTTGCATGTGTGAAGCTGTGAGGTTGTTGGAACCTGTATGCTCATGTGGTGGGAATGTGCTAAGGTAAAAGTCAAGGTTTCCCTTGCTCGAAAGCCAGTCGTATCCAACTCTAGGGTTCAGTGCTCATCTGTTTCAAAGCTGAAGAGCCAGCGCTGTCTGCTTCTGCGGACGTTTCCGTGGTCATGTGGCACGGAACACTGTTACCTTCCCACTGAAGTGGTCTCTACTTGCAATTTCTTGCTTTCGAAGTGCTAGGTTGGCAGGAGCTGGGACAAAGACAGGAGCTCATTCCATCATGCAGTACTTGGGAATCGAACTGCTGACCTCCCGCCTCCCAGTCAGCCTCTTAGCCACTTGAGCCACTGCACTGAATGTGCTATTGCAAGAGAATCTGGCCAGGTTATCCTGCTATGGTAACAGAGTAGACCAGTGCTGGCGAACCTTGGCGCTCCAGCTGTTTCTTGAACTTCAATTCCCAGAAGCCCTGATCAACAGGATTGCTGACTTGGGCTTCTGGGAATTGATGTTCAAGAACATCTGGAGTGCCAAGGTGCACCATCACTGGAGTAGACCATACCGTCAGCAACTCAATGCCGAGTGTCAGGAGGCGGTTAACTAACCTGACCACCCTGAGGACTCACGACCTTGGGTGGTGAAGTCCACAGGAAAGGAAGGGTGAGGGTCCCCAAGTGGATTAAATGGTCCCACTTGAATCCATCTCGATGGAGGGCAGCAGCTTTATCCATCCTGGCCTGGGGCTGAGGAGGACGTTGCGTGCTAAAAAGGCTCTGGACCAGAAACTAAGTCGTGGAACTGGATCAGTGGTACTATGGGTGTCACTCTGCGATGTGGAAGGCCACTGCATTATATTCTCAGGACAGTCTTCATGGCTGATCACCATGATGTTTGGCAATATTTGGATTCACGTATGGCAGAAGAAGATAATCCCAGAATGGTGTCCTTGGAGATCAGTACACAAAATATCTGGTAAACCCTACATGTTGGGTTACTGTCACTTGTTACCAACTTGGCTGTTCAACTTTACCATAAAAGGTGGGAAATTGCTCTTTGTAAATGAGAAAGTAAAGGTTAGAAATGGGTGGTTTCAGGTCTGGTACCTTGCACTCTTTGGAGAAACATACAACACAAGGACATCGTCTCAACGACCACATTAGCAGGGCTACTTTGGGTGTTCTTGTAATGTTTCTTTGATGTTCTCTCTCCACCTTCCTCTGGGTCTGCCTCATGCTCTCTGTCCTTCTCTTTCCACATATGCCTTGTATAGTATGGAATTCCAAAATATTCTCTCCAAATGGGCAAGCCACTGTATTGGTTGTCTCTGCTTTGGTAATAAGAGTAGACCCTACTGCCAATGACTCAACGCTGATCATCAGGCGGCAGTTTATTAACTTGACAACCCTGAGGACTAACGGCCTTGGGTTGCAAAATCCACAGGGAAGGGTGATGGTCCCCAAAAGGATTAAATCCCACTTGAATCCATCCTGATGGAGGGCAGCAGCTTCATCCATCCTGGCCTGAGGATGATGAAGAGGACTTTGCGTAAAAGGGCTCAGGACCAAAAAGGGACTCACAGAACTGTATCAGTGTTACTATGGGTGTCACGCTACAATGCGGACAGCATTATATTTTCCCCAGGACAATCTTCTTGTCTGATTCCCATGATAGCCAATATTTGGAATCAGCTACGGCAGAAGTAGTAGTATGTAGTTCACATCTGGTTCTATTCTTTCCCTTCTAATCTCATTCCTGATTTTATCCCTTCTAGTCACTCCAGCAGCCTTCTCATTTCCGTGGTGACCAACTTTCTTTTATGTTTTGTTGCATGTTTCCATGTTTGGCACTGGTAACATAAGCTGGGAATGAATATGCCTTGTATGAGGCGTTTCGTTGTGCTGGTTGATATGGCGTTATACCAGGGGTCCATAACCTTTTCAAGTTGGGGGCCGGGTCATGCTCCCGAGTACTGGATGATGGAATGAGCTCCCGTCTTTGTCCCAGCTCCTGCCAACCAAGCACTTCGGGGGCAGGACAGCCATTTTGCCCTTCCTCCGCCACATTGCACTTCTGGGTGTGGCGGAGGCGATGGGTAGAGTTGCCATAATTCTCTCTCACAAAACCGGGACATAAGTATACTTGACAAAAATGGGCACATCGCAGCCAACTCTTAACGTCCTCAGTTCCAGGAAACACACTGGGCACACTTATCGGGCAGTGGTGCGAGGTGAGGACGCTAAGATTTGTCTCCAGGTATGCTCCAACTCCAATGTGGCAGGGAATCGTTCGTTTAATGGCAAGAGTTTGAATTTATTTTAATGGTGGTGTATTATAATACACAACCAGTAAGTTTTAAAAATCTGGGACTTTAGCATGATTTTTATTGAATGGGCCGGGACAGTTTTTCTGACCTTGAATCCGGGACAATCCATTTTCCAGGATGTATGGCAACCCTAGCGGTGGGAGCTCACATGAAATGCCGCTGCAGGCTGCATCCAGCCCGCAGGTTGAGAACCCCTCTGCCTTATACTGCAAATGCGGAGCTAACTGTTCCAATATTTGGTTCGACTTACATTACTGCACCATAGCTTCATCACTTCATCCATTTTGCTATTTTCAGTGAATGTTGTTCCTAGGTATTTAAACTCTGCCACTTGTTTTATGCTTGTTCCCGCTATCTTGATATCTACTAGAAATCTGCTGTTTCCTCCCAATTGCCATTGCCTCAGTCTTCTCTTTGTTGATTCTCATATGACGTCTCTTGCATTCTTGGTTCCAATTTAAGACGGATCTCCGTTCAGAACCGTATAAAGCAGACAGCCATAAGCTTTTACAGTAAAGGTAAAGGTTCCCTTGCTCGAAAGCCAGTCGTATCTGACTCTAGGGTGCAGTGCTCATCTCTGTTTCAAAGCCAAAGAGCCCGCGTTGTCTTCTTCTGCAGACGTTTCCATGGTCATGTGGCAGGCATGACTAGACACCGGAGCACATGGAACGCTGTTACCTGCCCACCGAAGTGGTCCGTATTTATCTACTTGCAATTTCTTGCTTTCGAACTGCTAGGTTGTCAGGAGCTGGGACAAAGACGGGAGCTCAATCCGTCCTGCAGTGCTCGGGAATCGAACTGCTGAACTTCCGCCTCCCAGTCAGCATCTTATCACTGAGCCACTGCAGTCCCAGCTTTTACAGTAGCACACTTAATTTCTATACACGGGTTCTGGCATGCCAAGATGAGTGAGCAATCAAGTCATGCAAACATGAAACGCATTGTACTTTAAAATAAACTTTATTTAGTTGTGTGTGTATTTTTGTTAATATTTTCATATTAACATGCCTTCAAGGAATTGTTTTCACACCCACCCATGGCACGGTGGGGGAGGGAGACATTAAATCTACTGTTACCCATCATTCATAAACTATTTCATGGTGGTTATCTTTAAATAAATCACATTTTTAGTTTTGTTGTTCAAAATAATTATTTTCTAAATTACAAAAAAAAAGGGACACACACACACACGCAAGAAAACAGAGATATGAAAACTGGGGATGGGAGGGGTAGTGCATGTGTGAACAGTGGGTAGGAAACCGTTGCCCTTGCTTGAAAGCCAGTCGTATCCAACTCTAGGGTTCAATGCTCGTCTGTTTATTGCCAAAGAGCCATTCGCAGTCTGCGTCTGCAGACATTTCCCTGGACACGTGGCAGGCATGACTAAACAGAGTGCACAGAACACTGCTTACCTTTCCACCAAAGTGGTATCTATTTCTCTACTTGCAATTTCTTGCTTTCAAACTGCTAGGTTGGCAGGAGCTAGGACAGAGATGGGACCTCACTCCGCTGTGCCGTACTCGGGTATCAAACTACTGGTGACCTGCTGACCTTCCAGTTGTCAAGTTCAGCGGCTTAACCACTGCGCCACCGCAGTCCCATGAACATTGGGTTTTTGTTGTTCAGCCGCACAGTCGTGTCTGACCCCTTGTGACACCATGGGCCACCGCACACCTCTGTCATCCGAGTGGATAAGGTAAAAGTCACCCTTGCTCAAAAGCCAGTCATATCCTACTCTAGGGTTCAGTGCTCATCTGTTTTAAAGCTGAAGAGCCAGCGCTTGTCTGCATTTGCAGACGTTTCCGTGGACATGTGGCAGGCATGCCTAGACACCGAAGTGCACAGAACGCTGTTTACCTTCCCACTTCATGGTCCCTATTTATCTACTTGCAATGAACACTACAACTGGGTGCTGGATCCCAGGAGTTCTCAACTTTTTAAAGCCAGGGGGCGGCCGGGTCATGCTCCCTCAGACAGCTTCGGGGGTCGGACAGCCATTTTGCCCTTCCACCACCACTTAGCACTTCCTGGTGTGGTGGAGGTGGTGACGGGCCACGTGAAATGGCTCCGTGGGCCACATCCAGCCCATGGGCCACAGGTTGAAAATCTCTGGCTGTAGTGCTCCCTCCAGTGGTGAAACATGTGTAATTGTTGAAACATGTTAGAGGTGTGGATGTCATTGGAATTCCCTTTGGAATGCAAATGGCAGCTTCTTTCAATTTTCTAGCTGTGGAGATATACAGAACTAAGTGGGATCACATTATTAGGAGAAAACATCGGAAGAGCATGAAAGGGGGCAAGCGGCCTCTCACCTAGCACGGCCTCTTCCTTTTTTCATATTGCCTAGAGAATGCAGTGGCTCAAGTGGCTAAGACGCTGACTGGACGGTGAGAGGTCAGCAGCTCGATTCCCAAGTACTGCAGGACGGAATGAGCTCCCGCCTCTGTCCCAGTTCCTGCCAACCTAGCAGTTCAAAAGCAAGAAATTGCAAGTAGAGAAACAGGGACCGCTTCAGTGGGAAGGGGAACAATGTTCCGTGCGCTCCGGTGTCTACCCATGCCTGCCACATGACCACATAAACATCTGCAGAAGCAGACAGTGCTGGCTCTTTGGCTTTGAAACAGATGAGCACTGAACCCTAGAGTCAGATACGGCTGCCTTTCGAGAAAGGGAAACCTTTACCTTTTAGATACTGTCAGCTTTCAACGGCAAGATAGATATTTCCTTCTCTAAACAGGATGTGCAAATTAGAGGTTTTTTTAAGTAAAAAAAAAACCTAACCTGGCACACCAGAATCAATCACTTATCATTACTAAAAAAATTGAAAATTTCAATTTATAGTGTGCTGGGCTAAGTTTGCTCATTCTGAACTGGTAAAACAATGTCTTCCTTGAAGGGATGAACATGTTTGTTGATTGGGGGTGGGGAGGGGGGGGTGTTGAAAAAGAGCCTTGATTTAGAAAGACCTGGTTTGGTATCAGTATCAAAAAATATTTTTGGGACATATACAATGAACGGTGCATCCTAACATCTGCTCGCTGCTACAGCGGGAATCCGAACCCTTAGCTTACCAGGGCAGGTTTTCACATCGGGAAAAAGGGTCTGCAGTCACGAAAGCCGCAAAGATTGCAAGGTTGTCCTTGCTTGAAACCCAGTTGATTCCAACTCTAGGGCATAGCTGTCAAGTATCCCTTATTGGCTGGGAAAACCCCTTAGTTTACCCTCTTTCCCGCCGCCATCCCTTATTAATTAGACTGCAATGCTCTATTGCCACCATTGGAGGGCAGCAGAGGATAAGCATAGCTGTCAAGTATCCCTTATTGTCCGGGAAAACCCCTTATTTTACCCTCTTTCCCAGGCGTTATCCCTTATTAATTAGACTGCAATGCCCTATTGCCGCCATTGGAGGGCAGCACAGGGTAAGCATAACTGTCAAGTATCCCTTATTGGCTGGGAAAACCCCTTAGTTTACCCTCTTTCCCGCCGCCATCCCTTATTAATTAGACTGCAATGCTCTATTGCCACCATTGGAGGGCAGCAGAGGATAAGCATAGCTGTCAAGTATCCCTTATTGTCCGGGAAAACCCCTTATTTTACCCTCTTTCCCAGGCGTTATCCCTTATTAATTAGACTGCAATGCCCTATTGCCGCCATTGGAGGGCAGCACAGGGTAAGCATAACTGTCAAGTATCCCTTATTGGCTGGGAAAACCCCTTAGTTTACCCTCTTTCCCGCCGCCATCCCTTATTAATTAGACTGCAATGCTCTATTGCCACCATTGGAGGGCAGCACAAGATAAGCATAGCTGTCAAGAATCCCTTATTTCCAAATCCAAAACTTGACAGGTATGCTCTAGGGTTCAGTGCTCATCTCTGCGTATAGCCAAAGAACCAATGCTGTCACTTTTGTGGTAGAACATGAAGGGGCAAGTTAGATTTGCCTAGCTTCTAATGCAGGGGTGCCGAACCTACGGCTCATGGACCGGATACAGCCCCCGATGCCAATTCATCCGGCCCCACAGGCCATAGTTTGGGCACCCCTGGTTTAAGCAGAGAAAATGGCAGCCTAAAATCTATCTCCTCCTGTTGCAAGATTGCAAGGGGCGTTTTACTTCTGCTTCTGGTGGGAGGAACCACTTGGCCGGCCGAACCACGTCACCGGCCCATGGCCCAAAAAGTTTAGGCACCCTGTTCTAATGCTTAGCCATGTTGTGGAAGAAGTGCCATAACCCAGGGAAGTTAAGCCACAGGAACCAAACATCAAATGAATAAGAATGCTTGTGATGTGGTTTTCAGGGATTTCCCCTGGGCACATCCCTATGGCTCTTTCTACTTGGAACATTGGTAACCATGCTTGCAACATGGCAGTGAATTAGGCAACATAACTGACCATGTGTTTTGGGGTATTTGGGGGAAACCATGTGACTCTGGGGTGCTGCTGTTCAGACATCTGGGCAAGAAGATAAATGAAGGATGTGTTTCCCAAAATGGTGTTCTATGTTTGAGGGGAGTAGACTTAGCTTTGCCAGGTTATCCAGCAGCAAGACTTAAAATTAGTTGCATGTGTGAAGCTGTGAGGTTGTTGGAACCTGCATGCCCATGTGGCGGAAATGTGCTATTGTAAAATAATCTGGCCATGTTATCCTTCTATGGCATATCTGTCAAGTTTTGGATTTGAAAATAAGGGAAATTTCCCAGCCAAAACAGGAAGCTTGACAGCTATGCTTATCCTGTGCTGCCATCCAGTGGCGGCATTAGGGCATTACAGTCTTCCTAATACTGGAGGACGCCAGGAAAGAGGGTTAAATTACGGGAGTTTCACGGCCAATACGGGACACTTGACAGATATGTTCTATGGTAATAGACCATAGTGATGGTGAACCTTGGCACTCTGGCTATTCTTGAACTGAGTGTTGACTTGGGATTCTGGGAACTGAAGTCCAAGAACATCTGGAGTGCCAAGGTTGGCCATCACGGGAGTAGATCATACTGCCAGCGATTCAAGGCTGTGTGTCAGGCAGCAGTTAACTAACCTGACAATCCTAAGGACTAACGGCCTTGGGTGGCAAAGTCCACAGGGAAGGGTGATGGTCCCCAAGTGGATTAAATCCCACTTGAGTCCCTCTTGATGGAGGGCAGCAGCAGCTTCATCCATCCTGGCCTGGTGCTGAGGAGGACTTTGCAACCCAAAAGGGCTCAGGACCAAAAAGTGACTCAAAGGAACTGGATCAGTGGTACTACCGGTGTCATGCTGCGATGTAGAAGGCAAATGAAAGGCCGCTGTATTATATTCTCAGGACAGTCAACATGGCTGATTGCCAGGAGGATCACCAATATTCGGAATCAGATATGGCAGAAGGCTTAGCCTCAGATGCTGAAGGGCCCTGATTGGGAGCTTTAATGTATCTCTGTTTTTTGCGCTTGAGCGCAGCAGGATTTGCAGTTTTGAGAACTGGGTTTGCAGTGGAAAATGATGAGACATCTCTAATAGAGCGAGGCTTTCTTGAGTATGGGTGCATTTTGCTTCCACTTCCGGGAGCGGCGAGGGTGGCACGGGCTGGATCTGGCCCACGGGCTGTAGTCTGGGCACCCCTGGTTTAAGCAGAGAAAATGGCAGTGTAAAATCTTTCTCATCCTGTTGCAAAACAGATTGCAAGGTGCATTTTATTTCTGCTTCTGGGGGAGGAACCACGTGACCGGCCCACTGAACCACGTGACCGGCCCGTGGCCCAAAACGTTTGGGCACCCCCACTTTTCAAGGTGCTGAATCTCTTTGAGAAAAGGATTCAGGATCTTGGAGATCTCTTGTCCTGGATAAAGTCTGCACTGGATTCATCGCCCCCCCAATTCACCAACATAGGGCCCCAGACCTAGAGGAAGGTGACTTGGAGGAGGGTGAGAGCACACCCATTTGTGCTCCAATTGCACAAGTGGGAGATTGGGGCACACACGCAATTTGTAGGCTTGAAACCGGGTGCCTTCATGGTGCGCAGTTACAGACTTGTGCAGTATTTTAGCAATGCTTTAATGCAGGGGTGTTCAAACTATGGCATGTGGGACAGATCCAGCCCCAACACCAATTCATCCAGCCTACACCGCCCTCATCGCTCCTGGAAGCGGAAGTAAAACACGCCTGTACATAGTTTGGGCACCCCTGGTTTAAGCAGAGAAAATAGCAGCTTAAAATCTATCTCATCCTGTTGCAAAACAGATTGAGTCGTGCTTTACTTCCGCTTCTGGTGGGAGGAAGCACGCGACCGGCCCGCTGATCCACACGACCAGCCCACAGCCCGAAAAGCACTCCTGATACAGTAAAACCCCGGGTTACAACTGCCTTGGCTTAGGTTTGCCGCGGTTTACAATGGCAAATCCTATGGAAACGCTGTCCCGGTTTACAAAATTTCAATGTATTTCTTTCGGTTTACAACGATCAATTCAGAACCATTTTTTAATTTTTCAATGTGTCTCGGTTTACAATTTTTTCAGGTTACAACGGAGGCTGCTGGAACAGACCTCCGTTGTAACCCGGGGTTTTACTGTATAGTAAAGGTCTCTCCCTTGCTCGAAAGCCAGTCATATCCGACTCTAATGTTCAGTGCTCATCTCTGTTTCAAAGCCGAAGAGCCAGCGCTGTCTGTTTCTGCAGACGTTTCCGTGGTCATGTGGCAGGCATGACTAGACACCAGAGCACACAGAATACTGTTTACCTTTCCACTGAAGTGGTCCCTATTGATCTACTTGCAATTCTTTGCTTTCGGATTGTTAGGTTGGCAGGAGCTGGGACAAAGACGGGAGCTCATTCCATCCTGCAATATTCGGGTATCGAACTGCTTACCTCCCACCTTCCAGTCAACATCTTAGCCACTTGAGCCATATATAAAGCTGGAGCATACCGTTGTACATTAAGATGATATTTTCAACGAAAGCAGCTCTTTCTACACAGAAGTAAGTTTGGGCACCCCTGCTTTAATGCACAAACACTCCAGGCTGCCCAATGACATAGCTGGCATTATAAATTATAGTTCACTGGCATTATAAATGTGTTTTCTGTCGCGTACATTTAGGGGCAAATTTCCAAAAGTACAAACATTGGTACTCAGTGCCAGGGTTCAGTCTTAGCAACTCTTCTCCAACAGTCTGTTCCCCTCCACATGTCAGACACGCACATGTGAGTGGAATGACGCCCCCTAAACTTCCACAGCCTGTTACAATTTAAAATCAAATGGTGTGCAAACCACAAGTGCCTTTGCGTCTGTGCCTCAGATCCATGGCAAACGTAAGCGTGCAATGAAAGGAAAAGCAGTCCTTCATCAAGATCTTATGCTCTTCACATCCAATGCGAGATGATCTCTCCAGTTACATAGCAAGGGGTGATCTGAACTAGTTTATTCTTGTGCAACAAGTTATGTGATGTTTCAGAGGGGAGTGCTTCTACCTTAAAGGCTGAGTGCTCCCCATTTTCCCCAAATCATAAGACTAAGGCATGGATTCTCAACCTGCGGCCCATAGACCGGATGCGGCCCACGGTGCCATTTCATGTGGCCCCCCACCGCCTCCACCACACCCAGAAGTGCCATGTGGTGGAGGAAGGGCAAAATGGCCACCTGGCCCCTGAAACTGTCTGAGGGAGCATGACACGGCCCCCAGCTTAAAAAGGTTGAGAACCCCTGGAGTAAGGTAAAGGTAACTCTTGCTCGAAAGCCAGTCATATCCAACTCTAGGGTTCAGTGCTTATCTCTGTTTATAGTCAAAGAGCCAGTGCTGTCTGTGCCTGCAGATGTTTCCATGGACATGTGGCAAACATGACTAGACAACAGGGTGCATGGAATGCTGCAACCTTCCCACCGAAGTACAGTAGTCCCTATTTACCTACTTGCAATTTCTCGCTTTCAAACTGCTGGGTTGGCAGGAGCTGGGACAGAGACAGGTGCTCACTCCGTCATGCATCACTCGGGTTTTGAATGGCTGATTCGCTGACCTTCCAGCCATCAAGTTCAGTGTCTTAGCCACTAAGCCACCGCAGTCCCTTTACTGTACTCTAAAGGTAAAGGTCGCCCTTGCTTGAAAGCCAGTCCTATACGACTCTAGGCTTCAGTGCTCATCTCTGTTTATAGCCGAAGAGCCAGCGCTGTCTGCGTTTGCAGACGTTTCCGTGGCCATGTGGCAGGCATGCCTCAACACCAGAGTGCACGGAACGCTGTTTACCTTCCCACCAAAGTGGTCCCTATTTATCTACTTGCAATTTCTTGCTTTCAAACTGCTAGGCTGGCAGGAGCTGGGACCGAGACAGCCACTCATTCTGTCGTGCAGTGCTCAAGTTCCGAACCGCTGACCTTCCGCCTCTCAGTTAGCGTCTTAGCCACTTGAGCCACTGTACTCTAGTAGTGAGCAATTTTCTGAGTTACGGGTCATGTTTGCCCCAGAACATAGTTGGAAGTGCCGCTGAAAAACTATTGCTACTGTCCAGATGCCATCAAAATATTTTGATCTGGACACATGGCAAAGAAACCCTAGAGAAATTCCACCGGGATTACAACCATTTTCACCGAAATATTAAACTCAACATACCTGTCTGTTTTGCTAACCATCCTGAACCTCTCTACCTGATGTGTATAAATTTATGCCATGAAGTCTCACTCCCATGTTTGGTGAAAGTGGACCGGATCCACGAAAGCGAACATTAAAATACAGCCGTAGCCAGGTTTGAACACCGTAGCCAGAGGAATGCATTGAAAAGAGGCCACCCACATCTACAATCCTGGCTATGGCCCTGCTTCAAACTGCCGCAACATTTTTTTCTGTCTTGTTTCCTCTCTGATATGCTTGAAACACAGACTCCCATTTAAAAAAAAATCAAAATATTAGTAATTCTCTTGGGAAATGAGATGAGCAGGAAGCCACGTCTTGTTTTCTCAGCAGATCAGGATTCCCACCAGCCTGCTTCAATGTGGTTCTGCTTGGAAGGAAAGTGCTTCTTTCACACACAACATTTCCCATCAGTTCTGTTGGGATTTGTGCAAAGATAGAACTAGCCATGGTGGGGATTTTATCAGTGGTTCTGACGTCCTGGAATGCATAGCTCTTAGGATGCGCGGCTTATACTGTGTACTACACAACGGTCAACTGACTGGCACAATAAATTTATTGTACTACATAGAGCCATGATAGCGAACCTTGGCACTCCAGGTGTTCTTGGACTTCAATTCCCAGAAGCCCAAGTCAGTATACCTGCTGATCAGGGCTTCTGGTAATTGAAGTTCAAGAACAGCTGGAGTGCCAAGGTTCACCATCACTGACATAGAGCATAGGCAAGGATTCACGTTTGAATAAACCTTCAGCACATCGGCGTCCCTGTGTGTACAGCCATGTGGGACGGAGGTAGCTGACGTTTCTGCCAGACTGAAGGTACAAGACAGAAGACAAAGAAGCATAATGGATGTGTGTGTGTCCAAAACCTCCAGGCTTTGAGGAGCTGCTCTACACTGCCATTCATATATACAGGGGTGCCCAAACCACAGCCTGGATCCGGCCCCCGATGCCAATTCATCCGTCTCGCGCCACACCTTTGTTGCTAGCAGAAGTAAAATGCATACAGGGTGCGCTTTACTTCCACTTCCGGGAGCGACGAGGGTGATGCGGGCAGGATGAAATGGCATTGCGGGCTAGATCTGGCCTGTGGGCCGTAGTTTGAGCACCCCTGTTTAAGCAGAGAAAATGGCAGTGTTTCGTTGTATATTATTACGATATTTTCAGTGAAAGCAGACCTTTCTACACAAAAGGAAGCTGTTCCAGATATCTGCCTTTGGCATTTTGGTTGGACAGTGGGGAATCCATAAACAATTTTTTTACAGGGCAAGGGAAGGGAAGGGAGAAAAATAGCATTTGTTCTCTTGACATCAAATCCGTCACAAGCTCCAGAGAGCATCGGAGTAAAACCCCCACCCATGAAAAAAAAAAAACCCAACATGGAAAATATAAATTCCAATATTTATGCAATAATTTAGTTAGAATACATCTATATTGTGCAAATAAATTAAAACCAAACAATAGAGAAGACAGTTAAGGAATTATTAAGTATGGGTTATTTTTTTTAAAAAAAATCCATGACAACGAATAACACAAAAGTTCGGGAGGAGGTGAGCGAATCCATGTAGCTTTCTGAGATTCTGGCAAAGGTCATTCAGAGATTTCAGGGTCTGGG
The DNA here is from genome assembly GCA_035047345.1 of Bradypodion ventrale. Taxonomy (NCBI): domain Eukaryota; kingdom Metazoa; phylum Chordata; class Lepidosauria; order Squamata; family Chamaeleonidae; genus Bradypodion; species Bradypodion ventrale. The sequence goes on along the minus strand of JAWDJE010000017.1, from coordinate 11,385,873 downwards.
ACTGCTCTACGGAGACCGATCCACAGGGTTACCAGGTATCAGACCACAGACCCAATTTTTGGGCCCCACTTGCTGGGTTTAGGCTTTTGACCCGACATCCTAGTGCAGTGGTGGCACGTATGGTAGATGGGGCACTCACAGGCCTCTCTGTGAGCACGCGCGCACCATCACCTCAGCGAGGTGAGGCGGCCACACAACTCACACACCCCTCCTATACCTACAATTGTGTGTGTGCGTTTGTGAGTGACTCCTCCTCCTTGGGCGCGCTCGGCCTCTAAAAGGTTCACCATCACTACCCTAGGGCAGAGATTCGCAACCTAAGGCCCACGGGGTGGATCCGGACTGCCACTTCATGTGTGCCCCCACTCTTCCAAGGGCATTCAAGAAACAAAATGGCAACCTCTTTGAAGCTCTCAGGGCAAAATGGCCACACCCCCATCATCATACCTGTCAAGTATCCCGGATCGGCCGGGATTTCCCGATTTTCGGCGCCGATTTGCGCCATTTCCCACCCTGCGCTGCCGAAACCCCGGAATTTGGCAGCGGGGGCAAGGAGGTACTGCGCAGCCCTTCTGCGCAGGTTGCGTTCTACGCATGCGTAGAAGGGTTTTACGCTTGCGTAGACCCCTTCTACGCATGCGTAGAACGTGACCTGCGCAGAACCATTCTGCGCAGGTCCCGGATGGCAAAATAGCCATCTGGCCCTCAAAGCTGACCCCTAGCTTGAAAAGGTTGGGAAACCCCTGCCCTAGGGAATGGATAGTGGTAATCTGATTTAGGGGGGTTCTTTCATATGGCTTCAGGCCACGCTATTTAGATCTGCCACTATCTATCTATCTGTATATAATTGTGACTTCACCAAGGGCAATTTTTCAGTTACTGGCCTTGAAATGTCAGGTAATAGGATGCTACTGACCTGGCAACTGTTCTGGTTCAAGAATGGTTTTCACTGGTGGTGCAGGAATGGAGACTTTGGGTGGTAGGGTGGGTGGGAGATACACATCAATTTACAGTTGTCCCAGAAAGTTGTCCAAAAATAATAATAATAAAAATGACCATTCCCTCCACTGACAATGCACAATAACCAAAATACCGTATAACCAAGAGATTCTTAATGCCATGAAGTCTCACTCTTAATATCTGTCAAAGTGGAGTTGGATCCATGAAAGCGCACATCAAAATACAGCAGTGAGTCTTTAAGGTGCTACAATTTTTTTTGTCTTTTGTTGTTTACTCTCTGATATGCTTGAAACATAGACTAACTTGGCTACCACTTTAAAAAAGATATGTTAGTAAATCTGTAAACGTATTTGAAGCCACTGAAATAACATTTGCAGTGCAAACTGATTCTTTTCTACGCAGAAGGAAGCCTCATCTTATCCTACTGGTTTAACCTTCAGTTACCGTATATACTCGACTATAATTCGTCCCGAATATAAGTCGAGGTACCTAATTTGGACCTCTAAAACTAGGAAAATAGATTGACCTGAGTATAAGTCGGGGTGGAAAATTCAGCAGCTGCTAGTGAGTTTCAATAATTAAAATACAGTAAAATTAATTATTTCAGACATTTGTGTGGGTATGTTTTTGAGTGTTTACATTGGCCCGAGTATAAGTCGAATCCCATTTTTGGGACCTCATTTTGGGGGCTAAATCCCCGACTTAAAGTCAGGTATATTGCAAGGAAAGCGGCATAGAAATGTGGTAAATAAATAAATATATGGTAAGTGGGTTTAAAACTGTGAACTTAAATCAGGGATTCCCAATCTGTGGCCTGGATGTGGCCCACGGCGCCATTTCATTGCCCCCGCCCTCCCTGCACCACACCCGGAAGTGCCATGTGGTGGAGGAAGGGCAAAATGGCCATGTGGCCCCTGAAGCTGGCTGAGGGAGCGTGACCCGGCCCCTGGCTTGAAAAGGTCAAGAACTCCTGGCTTAAATAAATGGTGGACAAAATCTATAGGGTTATTTATGCTTATACACTTGGTAAATCTTGCGCCCAGGGACACAGCTAGCATGTCATCAGTTAGTGGCATTTTGTTGTCACTTAGCACAAAGATAAATTGTTGATAGGACTTTGCCTGTGATTTAGGAAAAACTTTTTAAAGTACCTGGGACAGGTCAAGTCAGTCTTTTAGCTTTCATTGACAAGAGCACCAGAAAGAAGATGATAGGAACTCTTCATCTTAAGCCACTGGGTAGATTCTACTTTCATGCCTTTTAATACAAATAAAAGATGAACATTTGGGGAGGAAGCCGGAAATAATCCTGGACTGTTTGCCTTACGTCACTACATTGGAATGTATATACAAGAAATGTGAGCATACCAATGGGAAGGACCCATCACTTCACAGAGAGATTTCTCTCTAGGCACCAGGGACGGCTAAGTTCTCCAGTCATGGGAACTCCAGTTAGGGTGGCACTGGGTCCCCAAACGTGTTTTGCCACACAAACTGACTATCTGACGGAGAGTTATGATATCTGCCCATACCGGCTAGGCAGGGTGATTCATGTGCTTCAGCAAAACCAAAAGGTTAAGCACAGGATCCAAAGGTAGAGACTGTCTCTTTTGCAACTGAAAACATCCAGGGACGCAAACTATGGTCCATGGGCTGGATCCGATTCATCTGGACCCCAACGCTGATTCATCCGGCCCACACCACCCTCGCCACTCCCGGAAATGGAAGTAAAATGTGCCTGCCCAAGCCCAGAACGCTGTCGTAAATGCACCAGCCTTGGTCATAAACACGTTCACGACAGCCGCGGGTGCATTTATGGCAGCATTCTGCACATGTGTATTTTACTTCTGCTTCCGGTGGGAGGAACCACGTGACTGGCTGACCCACATGACCGGCCCGTGGCCTGAAATATTTGGGCACCTCTGTGATAAAAGATAAGCAATTAAAAATATGCCCTGCCTGGATTTTGGAAGGGTTTCTTCCATGAGCTAGAAAAGAACTGAATGTAACCAGCAATTGCAAAAAGGGGGAAATAAAAAGAGCTACAGGATCCCAGATGGATCGTGAGCAGTATTTGGACCCAATTTAGATTAGAAACATAAATCGACACATATTTTATTCTCACAAGTGAGAAATAAAAATTACAAAAGTCTTCCTGTTGGACAAGATTATGACAGTTTATAACGCCCTTTTCACATATTGGCACTTTCTTTTCGCAAAAAGAAATATTGCAACTGTGGAAAAAATAAACCTATTTTACACAGAGACTTGTGTTTTGTGCAAAAAGTCTTTGCAAATTTTAAAATGTAAAGACCTTTTTTTTTTTTTACAAAAATGCAAGGTTTCATTTAAAAAAATGAAAAAGGCATGCTTTCCCCACCAAAATGAAAATGAAAACCTTTAGTGGTTTTTTCCCTTTATTTCTTGATGAAATAGAGTAATGGCCTTTCCGTGTTTTATTTTTGGCATGGAATGTTCCGACCATTCTTTCAAAAGCATGTATCAACAGCATGCTGAAGACAAGAACATTTCTGCGTATTCATTACAGCCTTCATCCAGATCAAGGACGCGGCCGCTGATAGTACCGGAAGGAAGTGTCCATTGGGGTCGTCTACCAGCGAGTGTAAAAGCATAGCTGCCCAACTCATTTTATATTTGTTTCATACCACTTGGTTCCGTTAACACAGGGGTTCCCAACCTTATAAAGCCGGGGTCATGCTCTCTATCAGCGTCGAGTGCCATTTTGCACTACCTGCACGATGTGGGTGGCCATTTTGTCCCAACAGCTTCAAAGGGGTGGCCATTTTGTTTCTCAAAAACAGGGGTGGGGGTGGGCACATGAAATGGCACCGTGGGTCGGTTCCAGCCCACAGGCCTTAGGTTGGGAATCCCTGAGTTAACATAAAACTATGCATATTGATTTTACATGTTACAACATTTCATTCTACTTTAATAAGTGCCATGGTTAGTCTATGAAAACTGGGGAGCTGTTGCTTGAGAAGGTTCTTTGAAATCCCTGTTAGATCCCTCCGCCCCAAACTACATCAGAGGATTCTAACTCCCTCTCCAAACTACATATCCCAGAATTCCATAAGAGTTAAATGGTAAATGAGTGACATAAATGCCCTGGGCAAAATAAATCCACATTGGAATCTTGAAGGAGAGCAGGAGTTTTTAATTCTTCTCTCCTTGGTCCTGATCTGGATTGCTATTTGCCCACACCTGCTAGTCCAGGAGTTCTCAACCTTTTTAAGCCGGGGGCCGGGTGACGCTCCCTCAGACAGCTTCGGGGGCCAGATAGCCATTTTGCCCTTCCTTCACCACATGGCACTTCCGGGTGTGGTGGAGGCGGTGGGGCCCACGTAAATAGGGTTGCCATAGGTGCACTTTTTCCTGGATTTTCCTGGATTCAAGCTCGTGAAAATTGTTCAAGAAAAAGCATGTAAAAGTCCCGGATTTTTAAATTCGAACAAAGGAAGCAAGATCACCCCCACGAAGGGATTCTTGCAAAGAGTTAATTCACTGCCTCCCTGCCTTTCTTTCAGTTATCCTGCTTGCAAGCGGCGAAGGTAAAACAACACCCTGATCAGCCCGCCAGGAAGGGGGAGATGCTTGCAAGTGGGATAATTGAAAGAAAGGCAGGGAGGATGCGAATTAACTCTTGGCAAAATCCCTTGGCTAATCTTGAATAACTGGCATGGTGGAGCACCAGCCCGAAGAGCTCCAGTTTCCAGAGCCACTGGAAAAGGGAAAAGAAGACAGAGGCTGCCCGCCCTGGACGGGGATTCCACACGGACCTCCTCAACAGCCCCATCCGACGCATGCGCAGTATGAAGAATGCAATGATGCCACGTGGCTGCCCCCGGTTTGGTGGGAAAGAATTATGGCAACCCTACACATGAAATGGTGCCGCGCGCTGCATCCGGCCCACAGGACGCAGGTTGAGAATCCCTGTGCTAGTCACACTGGAGGAAAAACTCCTCTCTTGACCAATGGAAGCTTTCCTTCTCATTTAAGTACCACCAGCAGTTTCCTCCCCACCCCTAGTTTCACTTCTTCTTTTAATCAAAGTCTACACTCAAATGTGAATTGAACATCAAATCTATTTGGGCCAAAATTTAGGTGTTTTTTTTTTTGTGTGTGTGTGGTGAGATCACTATGGCCATCCCTGGTATCAGCTCACGTTCAGGCATTTGTTCATTGCAGAAAGGTTACATCTGCCCATGTGGAACAGGACATGCGGATTCCTGGTGCAGCCGTCACCTTGGCCAAAGACATGAGATGCAAAACGGGGCATCCCCGGATGCGGCGGGGCAGGACAGACAGCGTTTCGGAGAACAAGAGACACTTTACAAGAACACAGTGCACAATATTTGTTGTTGTCCTTGTTATTTACAAATACACAGCAGTCCTTCAAGTTTTTCAAGTTTCATAAAAACCAAGGGGCTCAAGAGAAAAGAAATGGTGGGGAGGGAAACCAGGGGAGAAGCAGGAGGAGGGGGAAAAACCCAAATAGATAGAACATATCCGGGAATAGAATCAGAGAATGCTACACAACACGACTGGCATCGCTCCATAGACAACAGTTAGTGGGGTTCACATATGGGATCATTTGGGATTATGTACAGCGGGGGGTTTACAGAAGAGGCAATGCAGAAGAGGCAAGGGGGCTCACAATCTGCCCGGTTCTGCTAGAGGCTCTGTTTTGTGCTCACGCACACAGACACTCCCACACACCCACGCACGCACACACCAGAAGCGAGAGGCGGAAGGGCAGGTTATCACCAGTCGGCATCCTCCTCTATGTAATAATCGGGAGTAGAACCATCAAAGAGCCCCGGGTCAAGCGATTTCCGTTGCTTCCCTCTGGCAAACACCCGGGAGATGGAGCCAAAGCCCATTTTCTCTTTCTTCTTTTTCCGTTTTTGGTCCTCAAGATCCTCTAGAGACTGTGGAGGGAAAGAATTAAGTTTTTTTTAAACTCCCCAGAAGAGAAGAAACCATTAGCTAACTGTTGGTAAAAAAAAACAAAAAATATTATCAAGCATAAACACTCCTTTTTAAAAATATATTTTACGCACCCTCATTTCAACTTCTGTTTCATGATATATTTCAAGTACAGTGGAACCCCAGTTAACAAACGGCTCGGTTAACATAAAAATCGCGTAACAATCCATTGAAAATAGTGGTTCGGTTTACAGAATTTTTTCTGGAACAGATTAATTGGTTTTCAATCCATTCCCGGAGTCGCCTCACCTCGGTGGGAATGATAAAAGTCAAACAAAATAAATAAACAAACAAGCAAACAAACCATGTTTCAGTTAACATATTTTGGTTTTCAATGCATTCCTATGGGAAACTGCATTCAATGCATTCCTGTGGGAAATTCGGTTTAAGTAATTTCCGCTTTAAGAAACATCCTGGGGAATGCATTAATTATGTTAATCGAGGTTTTACTGTACCCTCATTTAACTTTGGTTTCATGAAATATTTTTATATCATAGTACAGTAATACCTCATACAAAGTCCGCTTCATACAACATCGCCTAATTTCTTGAAAAAAGTTGCCTCATGCAAAGTCGTGCGACTTTGTATGAGGCATTGGGGTTTTCCCAGGTTGCATTGTGCCTGGGCAGTATAAAAGGCAGGACACATGCGTGCATTGCTCTTGTGGGTTTTGCATAAGGCGAAAAGTGTTTAGGAGTGGTTTTGAGCATGATTTTGGATTTTTTGGATTTTTTTCCATCAGAATGTTTAGAAGCATTCCTGGGATTTTTGCAGCATTCTTTAGGTTCTTGGAAAATCAGGGTTGTGTGACAAGTTTTTGTAATGTTTTTAGCCTTTAGACAATGATTGCTTAAAGTTCTGTCAGTTTCCTGTCTGTTTCCTTGACTTTGCCCTGAAGTCTGTGCTGTTACAGTACAATGTATCTCTATGGAAACGATGTTGTATGAGGCATCGCAGCAAGGATTTGGACGTTGTATGAGGCATCGCGGCTAGGATTTTGCATGCCTCATACAAAGTCCAAATCCGTATGAAGTCCAAACTTGTGGAACCAAGTTTGGACGTTGTATGAGGTATCACTGTATCCTCATTTTAACTTCTGTTCTTTTTGCTGTACTATGCTAGTCTTGGACTGTAATAAAGATTGATTGATCATTATCTAACTGTTGGTAAAAACAAAAATGTTATCAAGCATTGTTGTTGTCATCGGCTGCTACTTGTATCTGAGTATCAATTTTTTCATGGATACAGGAACAATGCTATTGGTGTGAATTTCACAAAATTGAAAAAACAAAAGGACTACATGTCCCAGCAGCCCTTGCGGCATGCCGCAGCCAATCGGGGAGGACTACACGAGCTCGCTACACCAACGGCCGCCACACACAAAAAATACAGCCAAGGGGTGATCCTGCACCTCTGGTCGGGGAACACAAGGCCATGGCGGGGCGGGGTGCCGCCACTGCACTGGAACCCCTGTGCCTGGGGTGGGGGGTCTGACGCGCCCAGGGCTGCCAGGACCGGACTGGCATCATGCAACCGGGAATACACACCTGGAAGAGGAGGCCGAGGGCGAGCCGCCACAGGAGTCGACAGGCCCGGCGAGCCACACAGTGCATGTGCATGGCGCAAATGCACAGCATGCATAGCAGGCCAGTAGACCTGGGAGGCCTGGGAGGTCTGGCCGATTGACACAGGAGGCTGATGATGGAGGCTCAAAACCGACCACGCCAGGTAAGGTGGACGGCAGTAGGGACCTGCGGCAGTGGAAACGCCCCAGGGATCCCAACAGGCTACATGGAGACCAGGCGTGCCTGCCAATGACAACCGGGCCCGCGCTGGGACAACTCCCTGAATGAAGCAGGATACCTGCCTGGCCAGGTAGGGTGGGCCGCAATCAGGGACTGCGGCAGGGCCCCCGGACACAGTGCCTCGACTGGCCCCATAGAGGCCGGGCATGCCCGTGGCCGGAGATCCATGCCCTGGCCCACACCAGGAAAAGACCCCAGGTGAAGCCGGGTTTCAAGCTAGTACATTATATATGGACTGCCATAGCCTTGAGGATGTAGACAAGGTGTGCCTTCACAGCCAGTCTATCTGACATGGTCTCTTCCGCCTCCATGACCATTGAGAATCAGAGTTCCTCCTCCGCTCATTTTGCCGTTGGGCCCAATACGATGGTTTTCAGTGGCATTTCCTCTACTGAAGGGGACCATCATCCCGCCGAAAGGGGCTCATTCGCCCATAGCCGTTGGTCCCTTTAGGGAGTCAGGTCATTTACCGCCACCCAACACTCAGCGTTGAGTTGCTGGCTGTAAAGTTTACTCCATTACTGGATGTCTGGCCAGAGCAAATCACACCAAGCTGTGCACAAAAATGGACCTACCAGGACATGCTTATAAATAATTACTGTATCTCACTTTTTTGAGAAAGCAAAATGAAGTGGAAATGGGCATAGATGAGATTCAGAATGGAGAAATGAGACGTTTTGCATTATTCTGGCCAAGCGAGAAGGATGGAGGTGTCTTACCTGAACAATTGGGTTGTGCAAGTTTTTCTGTACCGGTCCAGGACTATCCCCCTGCCAGAAGAAAAGAGACAGATCAGCACCCTCATTGGGACACAACACTGGCTTCAGAGCCACTCATGGGTCAAGTGCCATCGTCACAGATGCAGGCCTGGCTATGCACACAGCCCTCCCTGACACCTTTTCTGAGATGAGATTTGTTACAAAAGACTGGCAAGGTGGAAAGACCATGGATTGTTGTGATTCAGTCCTTGTCGGACTCCGAAGATGGCCTGGATCAGGGAGCACTCCCTATGCCCAGCCCAGTTCTGCGTGCACCGGAGCCTGAGGATATCCTGTGCCAGGGATCTAAGCCTGCACCTGGCCCAAGTCTGTTTTCCCCAACAGCTGATCTGTCAGATCAGGGGTCTGGCTCTGACAGTGATCAGCCCTCAGTCAGGGAGAGGTCCAGAAAGGAGCTACACGAGACGCAGGCAGGCTAGAGGGAAGTGCCAAAGAAGGCTCCAGGCTGATAACGATTAGCTGGGAGGCTTATAAGCAAGTTGTTTGCTGCCTGCCAGTGTCGGTACAACTCTTGTGTGAAGACTGACACCAGGCTGCCTGCCTAGACCCTGACCTGCCTGCTGTGACCCTGACTTCTCTGCCAACCCTGACGAAGCCACTGGACACCGAATGGATTAGAAGCTTTCTTGGACTACTGGTAACCAGACCTCGGCTTGCCTTTTGGACTTTGATATCAGGACTCTCCTTGAATACACTCTCTGTGTAGCGCCGCCATGTGGTGACTGTGCCCACTCGGGTAGGTCAGCACATGGATAGAGCTAGTCCCCCCCTCCTAAAAACTAGCGGTATAGTGTCAAAGGGACAACAGGTTAGAAGGATTGCATGTAATATAGCTGGACTACAGACTAGTGCAAGGATTTTCAACCTGCGACCCATGGCGCCATTTCATGTACCCCACCACCATCACACCCGGAAGTGCCATGTGGTGGAGGAAGGGCAAAATGGTCATCTGACCCCAAAGCTGTCTGAGGGAGCTTTGCAGAATGGCGGGGAAAAAAGGGCTCTCTCTCCCCAACCCTTCCCGAGCCAGGCGACCTGGCAGAGAAGAGATGGCACCCCCAACATACACCCCAATATTAAAGAGGAAAAAAGGGTGGTTTTTCCTCTTTAATATCAGAGGGCTCTGAGTGCCACCTCTGGCATGCATGCCACAGGTTCGCAACCACTGACTTAGAGGCTGTCTTCACAGGTAGCCAGTTTTGAGACTTCATCAGTGCCTCATTTTGAGACTTCATCAGAGGGTCAGCTAAATTGCCCTACTGTATTTTATCTTGTCCTGTGCACACTGGAGATGGGATAACACAGAGCAGGGCTGCTTTAGAAGTAGCGACAACCACTGCAATGGCAAACAAGGAGGCAAGCATGTTAGAAGAACCATGTGAGGAACAGCCAATGACCTGCAGAAGCGTCTTACATTGCAGAGCGAATGTGTTCGGTGGCGTGGCGAGTTGATATCGCTCGGTGTAGACGACCGGTCCCCTTCTGCTGCGGATGCATCAGAAATGACGGAAGGCTGCCGGGAATGGCATGGACTGACTCGGGCAGCTGGAAAGCAAGGAGCAAAGAATGGTGTCATTTTGCTTGCATGTACCTTGATGTGCCTCTAAAAGAATAATTTGTAGGGGTCCTCGTTTGAATTCACAGCATCAGACTGACATTGTGCTTTACTTGTTTAGGCCTGATCCCGCATCACTCAATCTTCCCAGACTGGCCTGATAGAAATAACCAGGGAGGAGGTCTTTGCATGTCTTGTTAAACTAAACGCTAACAAATCACCAGAACCAGATGGCATCCATCCACGAGTTCTCAGGGAACTTAAAGATGAAATTGCTGATCTCCTAGCCAAATATATATAATCTTTCCCTCAAATCAGGCTTTGTGCCTGATGACTGGAAGGTAGCGAATGTATTACCAATTTTCAAAAAAGGATCCAGGGGTGTTCCAGGAAATTACCGACCGGTCAGTTTGACATGTGTCTCAAGTAAAGTGATGGAAACCATCCTAAAAGATAGAATTAATAGGCACATAGAAGAGAATGTGCTGCTAAAGGAGAGCCAACATGGCTTTTGCAAGGGCAAATCATGCCTCACTAATCTGTTGGAATTTTTTGAGAGTGTCAACAAGCATGTGGATAAGGGGGATCCAGTTGACATTTTTTATCTGGACTTTCAGAAGGCTTTTGACAAGGTCCCACAACAAAGGCTCTTGAATAAACTTGACAGTCATGGAATAAAGGGACATGTCTTGTCCTGGATCAGCAACTGGCTAAGGGACAGGAAACAGAGGGTAGCACTCAATGGACACTTCTCCAAGTGGAGGGAAGTCAAAAGTGGGGTCCCCCAATGTTCAGTACTGGAACCCCTGCTTTTCAACATCTTCATAAATGATCTAGAAGTAGGAGTAAACAGCAAGGTAGCCAAATTTGCTGACAACACTAAATTATACAGGGTAGTGAAAACTGTGAGCGATTGTGAGGAGCTCCAGAGGGATCTCTTGACACTGGGGGAGTGGGCAAAACAGTGGCAAATGAGCTTCAACACTAGTAAGTGCAGAGTGATGCACGTTGGGGCAAAAAAACCCTAATTACATTTATAAACTGATGGGGTCTGAACTCTCTGCGACAAACCAGGAAAGGGACCTTGGTGTCCTGGTGGACAGCTCAATGAAGGTGTCAACCCAGTGTGCCTCAGCAGTGAAAAAAGCAAACTCAATGTTAGGGATCATTAGGAAGGGTATAGAAAATAAGTCAGCAAGTGTCATTTTGCCTCTTTATAAATCTATGGTGAGGCCCCATCTGGAATACTGTGTACAGTTCTGGCCGCCATACCTCCAGAAGTATATTATGGAGCTGGGAAAAGTACAGAGGAGGGCAACGAGAATGATTAGGGGACTGGAACACCTTCCTTACCATCTGAGGCTGCAACGGTTGGGCCTCTTCACTCTTGAACGACGACGTCTAAGAGGTGACCTGATTGAAGTTTATAAAATCATGCACAGTGTGGACAAAGTAGATAAGGAAAAACTGTTTTCCCTATCGCATAACACTAGAACTAGGGGACCCTCAATGAAACTTTTGGGTACTAGTTCTCAAACAAATAAGAGAAAGTACTTTTTCACCCAGAGGATTACTGGTCCATGGAACTCCCTGCCAGAATAAGTGGTGACAGCTGTCAGACTTGACAGCTTGAAGAAAGGATTAGACAAGTTCATGGAGGACAAGAGTATCAATGGCTATAATTATGGATACCTAAAGACAACCTCCGGGTTGGAGAGATAGGCAGGATATCTCTCAATGCCATTTCCAGGGAATCCTAAGCAGGTGAAGGCATCTGCTTGGGAATAATACCCTGAAGGAAATGGTGAGCCACTGTGTGAGACAGAATGCTGGACTGGATGGGCTCCTGTGGCCTCTTCCAGCAAGGCTGTTCTTATGGTGTCAATGCCGAAATTGGCAAGGAAGACGACGACCAGGTGAAGAGCCTTTTTGGTGGCGGCGTCAACCCTATGGAGCTCCCTTCCAGCAGAATTGTGCCAGATTACCTCTTTGCTGACATTCAGAAAACAACTTAAAGCGCTTCTGTTCAGGGAGGCATTTGAGTGGGGGCATTCGCCGGACTAGTGTTAGGTTTTTATTTGGTCCCCTGGTTTTAATTAGGTTTGATATTTGTATTTATTACGTAATTTTATTAAGTGTTTTTAATGTGTTGTTCTTAGCCACCCAGAGTGTGGATAACCCCAGATGGGCAAGATATAAATTGAAGTTAAACAAATAATAATAATAATAATAATAATAATAATAATAATAATAATAATAATAATAATAATAATAATAATAATAATAATAATAACAACAACAACAACAACAACAACAATAATAATAATAACAATAATAATTGGACTTATGACTTTCTGTGACTAAGTGCCTGTAAACTGATATGCAATGAGGTTGCAAAGGTATGTAGGTGTGGCCCTAAAGAACTATGATGAAAGCTAAAGTTCCCCCTTGCTCGAAAGCCAGTTGTATCCAACTCTAGAGTTCAGTGCTCATATCTGTTTATAGCCAAAGAGCCAGCACTGTCTGTGCCGGCAGATGTTTCCATGGACATGTGGCAGGCATGACTAGATGACGGAATGCTGTTAACTTCCCTGCCAAAGTGGTCCCTATCTATCTATCTACTTGCAATTTCTTGCTTGCGAACTGCTAGGATGGGAGGATGACGAAAGAAACACCCCCCCCCCCAATTGGGCTCATTAGGCACAAAGCATCTCCCTACAAACTTGGGTTCAAGTTTCCCCTCATTAACTGTAGCTCACTGAGTGAACCTGGAGCCTGCTCTCCCCAGTTCTATCACTTTCACCCCACTGTAATTGTTACGGCTGGGTATGGAATCCTAGCAAATGTAGTTCATTAATTAAAAGTCTCGAGGAGAACATTCTCGCATATTTACCCCTCAAATTACATATCCAAAGACTCCAGGGAACAGAGCCACCACAGCAATTGGAGTTCCCCTGAATTTCTGTAAGTATCTGATCCAAATATAGTCTCAATCCCGCTGAACTCAACCTACAAATGTTGACGGAGGCCCTGACAATTCTCTGCTGCTTTTCAGGAAGGGGCTTCAGAGCTAGTTTAACACAACATCCTCAGGCCTTCTAGAGCGGTGTTTCCCAACCTTTGGTTCTTGGACTCTAATTCCCAGAAGCCTAAGTCAATTCCCCAAAGCACTGATCAGCCAATCTACTGATTTAGGCTTCTGGGAATTGAAGTCCAAAAAAAGGGAAAGTTGGGAAGCACTGCTCTACAGCAGGGGTTCGGAACGTTTTCCTGCCACGGGCCAGACACGCCCCTGACCCATAGCTGTGGGGGCCGGAGGCGTGTGTGCTCCCAGTGCTTATGTCTTTGGCGGTGGCAGAAATTGAGCCACTTTCCCGGCTTCTTGCATAGCCTCTGCCACTCCCCATGGGAATGGAAGGCTTTTCGGAGCATGTTCGCTCCATTTTGGGAATTTTTTGCTGCTTTTCCACTGCATTTCAGCAGCTAGTACGTAGTAGTTGGACACTTCCTGGTTCCGCACTGGGAGCCCAGGCACTGATGTAAGCTCCGCTTGGCACCGCAAGTGCCCAAACGTTGAGTTCTAGCTCCTGAAATGCAGCAGAAAAGCGGCAAAAAATTCCCAAAACAAAGCGAACATGCTCTGAAATGCCCTCCATCACCATGGGGAGCGGCACAGGCTGTGCAAGAAGCCAGAAAAACAGCATGATTCCTGCCGCTGCTGGGGCAGTGACGTTTTCGGACTTCCGGTGGTGGTGGTGGCTTCTGGAGGTGCTGGGGTGGCCACCGTGGGCCGTATTAATGAGCTCCATGGGGTGGATTAGGCTCAAGGGCTGTACATTGCAAATGCCTGCGTAACAGGATGGCACCATAACAGTTAAAGTAGCATCAAACCGCTACAAGGGAAGACGACAGGGAGGAGGAGATGCAGAGGCCCTTACCTTGCCGGTCCACTGTGTGCTGGGGATGCACATGATAGAGTGTCTGCTGGCTCTGTCGGATGGCAGCCGTGAGCGGAAGATCAGCCTGCATCACCCATTCCTGGTTTCCATTTAGAACTGTCTCACCAGGCATGGCCAAGGAATGCCGCTTGGGGACGTCCTTCGTCAGGGTTGCTAAGGACTGCTTTGCCTGAGAAAGGAACAGGAGAATGCATAGAGTGGGTCACATCTGCACATGCCTCCTTCTTTCAAAGCAGATGTTCGCTCTGCTGGCTGTACGATTTTTCCCATAGAGATTTTTGTTGTACGATTTCCCCCATAGAGATGCATTGCATCGTATAACAAACAAATTCGTTATACGGGGCACAATGGTTCTTTCAAATCTTTTTCATTGTATGATTTTTTTTTTTTTGCTGTAAGAGGCATTTGTTATACGGGGGTTCTACTGTATCTTCAAAGGTTCAGTAAAAAAAATCCAGCTGTGTGACTCATCCATAAATTCAAACAAATGCAGGAGTGAGACAATACCTCTTTTAGGTCACTTTTTAAAATTTTAAAATTTTTAAAGTGATCTAGAAGAGGTATTCGAAGTGGTAGCCGTGTTAGTCTGTGCAAGCATACCAGAGAATAATCAAGAGAAAAAAATTCTGTGGCACCTTAAAGACTAACTCCTGTATTTTAATCTTAGTTTTCGTGGACCAAGTCCACTTCTTCAGACATAAGAGTGGATTTCGGAAATGTTGGATCTCAACCTGAGGCTGGAGTCAGGTACTGCCTTGTTGATAGAAATAGATAATATGAATATAGAGAAAAATAAAAAAAGATTTATTGTCTATAATGTTAATAGGGGCATGACAATATATTGCAAGACATTGGAAGAATGATTCTGTGTTGAAATTGGAGGAATGATATACCGTATTTTTCGCCGTATAAGACGCACTTTTTCTTCCCCAAAACTGGGGGGGGGGGAAAGTTGGTGCGTCTTATACGACAAATATACGGCACCCGCGCTCTCCCCGCCCCCACCATCGGCTCCCTGGCCGAGGGAGCCGAAGACGCCGCCGCCGCCGCGCCGCGCGAAGCCGTCCCTCCCCGCCCCCTGCCACCGGGCGGGGAGGTTAAAATGGCTCCCTGGCCGAGGGAGCCGAAGACGCCGCCGCCGCCGCCGCCGCGCCGCGCCAAGACGTCCCTCCCCGCCCCCTGCCACCGGGTGGGGAGCCATTTTAACCTCCCCGCCCGGTGGCAGGGGGCGGGGAGAGACGGCTTCGCGCGGCACGGTGCGTCGTCGTCGTCTTCGGCTCCCTCGGCCAGGGAGCCATTTTAACCTTCCCGCCCGGTGGCAGGGGGCGGGGAGGGACGGCTTCGCATGGCGCGGCGGCGGCGGCGGCTTCGGCTCCCTCGGCCAGGGAGCCATTTTAACTTCCCCGCCCGGTGGCAGGGGGCGGGGAGGGACGGCTTCGCGTGGCGCGGCGTGGCGGCGGCTTCGGCTCCCTCGGCCAGGGAGCCATTTTAACCTCCCCGCCCGGTGGCAGGGGGCGGGGAGGGACGGCTTCGCGCGGCGCGGCGGCGGCTTCGGCTCCCTCGGCCAGGGAGCCATTTTAACCTCCCCACCCGGTGGCAGGGGGCGGGGAGGGACGGCTTCGCGCGGCGTGGCGCGGCGGCGGCGGCGACGTCTTCGGCTCCCTCGGCCAGGGAGCCCTTTTAACCTCCCCGCCCGGTGGCAGGGGGCGGGGAGGGACGGCTTCGCGCGGCGCGGCGGCGGCTCCCTCGGCCAGGGAGCCCTTTTAACCTCCCCGCCCGGTGGCAGGGGGCGGGGAGGGACGCCCCCACCATCGGCGGGGAGATAAAGGGAGCCTTCCGTGGCCTGGGAGGCTCCGAAGACGCCGCTGCTGCGAAGCATCGTGCCCTCCCGGACCTTTGTTCCTCTTGGAGGTTGACTAGGGAAGGTACGTAGTTTTTGACTTTGAGTATTTTTGTGGTGGCTTTATTGTACCTGGACATGTGGGGTTTCTGAAAAGATGTGTTTTTTTTTCCTTCCCTTTTAGTACAGGATTTGGTTCAGAATCTTTTTTTTCTAGATTTTCCTCCTTTAAAATTGGGTGCGTCTTATATGCCGGAGCGTCTTATAGGGCGAAAAATACGGTAAAGAGATGTGGGAAATTGCATTAAACGACAAGTTAACATGGGAATTGAATAAAAAGAAAGGTATGCCATAATTAAGGAAAATAAGTTTTGGGAAATATGGAGACGATTTGTGGAACATACTTTGGTAAAATCTAAAGGTGGCAAACCAGTACCAGACCATATGAGTTTTTGGAAACGGTAATACAGTATACTGTTGTGACAAACCCGTGGTCTCCAGGGTTTTGTATATATCATGGGGTGATATCTTTTACTTTACTTTTGAATTTATATACCACTTTCCTTATCTTACGATAACTCAAAGCGGTTTACAACAGGGTACATAAAAATACAGGCAAGCAATAAACAACAAAAATACAACAGTAAAAATACAATAAGCATAAATATAAACAAAAGAAATAGCAGTACAGTAACAATAAGAAACACTAGTAAATTCAGAAATATCAATCATATCAAGTACATAATAGAAAAATTAACAACAGGCCTGCCTGGCCAGTCTTGCCTCCACCTGGGGCGAGCATTCCCTGCCTCGCCTGATCCTTCGACTCCGCAAGGGACCAGTTTTTTAAGTCTCTTTTTGATGCCCGCCGCCAACACAGGTGGTTTTATTGGTGGCAGCGGCAGCGATGCTCCCTCCCCGTCCAGGGAGGAGTGCGCTGAGGAGTGGCGGTTGCAGCGGCTCCTTTTGACGCCCACCGCCAACACAGGTGGTTCCGATGGAGTCAGCAGGGCAGCGATGCTCCCTCCAGGTTCAGGGAGGAGTGCGCCGAGGGGGGCGGCTGCAGCGGCCCCTTTTGATATCAATTTTTTTTGTTTTGCTTTAGTTTTTCCCCCTTAGGTACGGGTGATGAGAAAATAATTGATCAATAAAAATAGTAATCTTTGAATATAAGTAGATTTAAATAGATATTTAAATGGGAGAAATATAATATGACGAAGAAAGTAATACTTATTTTTGATTTTTTCCCTTTTTTCGTGTGTTATGTATTGTATTGTTTTGTAATTTTATTTTGTGCATTTATATAGTGTTGTGACGTTATGTTTATATGTATGTTTATTCATTTGTATTTTTTATGTAAGTAAAATTTAATAAAAAATATTTTTTTAAAGAGTGGATTTTCATGATATACATTTGATATAGAGGCCCAGAGTAGTTGTTGCAAATTTAGTTGGTTCAGGAGACAAACATGTAAATCAAAGAGAAATTTTACAACTGGTAATAAAATGCAATCAATTTGTCAGGTAAATCTCTGATAGAAAACATTTTGAGTGGTCAGATATACAAAATAAACATTTTTATATGCATCTGACATTATACATCTCCTAGCATACCTGTCAACCTTCCCAGATTGGCCGGGATTTCCCGGTTTTCGGCACCGATTTGAGCCATTTCCCGCCCCGCGCTGCCGAAACCCCGGAATTTGTCAGCGGGGGAAAGGAGGTACTGCGCAGCCCTTCTGCGCAGGTCACCTTCTACGCATGTGTAGAATGGTTTTATGCTTGCGTATAAAACCGTTCTACGTTTGCATAGAACCTATGCATGTGTAGAAGAGGTCTATGTAAGCGTAAAACCCTTCTACGCATGCGTAGAAGGCGACCTGCGCAGGTCCCGGATTGGCCGGAGATGTGGTTGACAGGTATGTCTCCTAGTGAGTTGACTGAGCATGTTTTATGGGTTGAGGTACAGCTAGAGGTCAACAGTCTCACTCCTGCATGTGTTTGAATTTATGGATGGGTCACACGACGGGATTTTGTTTGCTATTATAGTGATCCATATTTCCTTGCCCATGCCAACAAACAACACTGCATCACCACTCCCAGAAGCCTCCATGAATTTCATCTTCCAAATAACCCATGGCCTTCCCCGCACCACGGAAGACACAAACCCCTACCCATCTGGACACGACACTTTGAGAAGGATGGAGACAGACAGAAACAAGTTCAGAGGAGGGCGGTAAAGATGATGAGAGGACTGGAAACCAAACCCTACTAGAAAAGAAACTGGGTGTGTTTAGTCCTGAAACAAGGAGACAGGATATGATGATACCTGAAAGGTAATAATAATAAAGAGGAAGGGATGGATCTTTCTCCATCATCTCAGAGTGCAGGTCATGTAATAATGGGATGAAACTACAGGAAGCCAGATATAGGTTGAATAGCAGGAAAAACATCTTAACAGTCAGAGCAGTGATGGAGAACCTTGGCACTCCAGCTGTTCTTGAACTTTAATTCCCAGAAGCCCAAGTCTCTGTGAATCCACACGAATGGGTTTACTGCTCCTTTCAAGATATTTTCCCACCAACGTGGTTCCAGTCTATCCACTTGCAATAGCTTGCTTTTGAATGGCTAGGTTGGCCGGGGCTGGGACAGAGACAGGCGCTCAAGCCATCATGTAGTACCCGGGTCTCGAACTGCCAAATTGCCGGCCTTCCAGCTAACAAGGGGAGCTTCTTAACCACCGAGCCACATTCGCAGCCCCTTAACCCAGAGATAATGGCGAGGCATGCACAGCCCAGGGAGACTCACCATGGACAGCTCAGCCTCCAGTTCCTTCATTCGGTTGTCTTTTAGGTCCAGCTGTGACCGAAGGGCACTTGCATGGTCCGTGGCCTCTTTGGCTTGCCGCCGTAACTCCCACTTCTCTCGCTCCAGCAAATCTTTTTCTTTTGCAAGCGCTTTGACCACATCCTCACTTTCCTGTTTATTGGGTAAACAATTAAAAAAGAAAAACGGAAGCAAAGGAGAAGCTGATCCCCAGTTCCTGGAATTTGCACTTCTCTAATTTTCTAGCCAGTGACACTGAGTAATATTTATCAGCGTTAGCCTCGCTCTGCCCTCCGGGATCCCAAGGGCACTCTTCAGTCCTATAAGGCTGTGATGGCGAACCTATGGCACGCGTGCCAGAGGGGGCATTCTGAGCCCTCTCTGTGGGCACACGTGCCATCGCCCCAGTGCAGAGTTTGTCCTGCCCCTCTGCCCAGCAACCCAATGGGAGCGCTTCTTTCCTCCCGCAACACAGTTCGCCCCACCCCTCTGCCCAGCAGTCCAATGGGAGCACTTCCTCCCTCCCCTGTTTGGGGTAAGGCAGGCGGCTCATGTGTGGCGCAGAAGGCAGCCTGTTGAGTCTGTGGCGAAGGTGAGTTTGGGCCCTTGGTCTCTAAAAGGTTCACCATCACTGCTATAAGGCCGTGATGGTGAACCTTAGCACTCCAGGTGTCCTTGAACTTCAGTTCCCAGAAGCCCAAGTCTCTGTGAATCCACACAAATGGGATTACTGTACTTACAAAGACAAAATAGGCACATTATCTGAATTCTATTTTATTATAATTTTAAGCCCCTTGACCACCAGGGTGTTGTTCTTCTGCCGTATCCAACCTTGGTGCTCCAGGTATTCCTGGACTTCAATTACCAGAAGCCCAAGTAAGCAAGCACACCTGTGTGTGGAATGTGCAGCCCCAGAAATTCCTTGGTTATTGGTCCTAGTAGCCTTTATCGGTGGTGTACAACAGATGGGAGTAGCAGTCTGATGACATATATAAAGCTGCATGCACTTCAGTGTGTGTGTGTACACACACAGATGTTCTTGGCCAGGGCTGAAGTGCATGCAGCTTTATATATGTCATCAGACTGCTACTCCCATCTGCTGTACACCACCGATAAAGGCTACTATATATGATTAAAATACAAAAAAAATTAAAACATCTAATTAAAAAGGTAAAGGTCACCCCTGCTCAAAAGGCAGTTGTATCCGACTCTAGGGTTCAGTGCTCATCTCAGTTTACAGCCAAAGAGCCCGTGTTGTCTGCATCTGCAGACCTTTCTATGGGCATATGGCAGGCATAACAAGACACGGAATGCTGTTACCTTTCCCACCAAAGTGGTCCCTATTTATCTACTTGCAATTTCTGGCTTTTGAACTGCTTGGTTGGCAGGAGCTGGGTCAGAGATGGAAGCTCACTCTGTCACGCAGTACTTGGGTCTCAAACTGCTGACCTGCCGCCCTCCCAGTCGTCAAGTGCAGCGTCGTACTCAGTTGCCTTAGCTCATACCTATTTGGAAACGTCAGTAACTCTTTCACATCACAGCAATCACAGCTGTCTCAGGTGAGACATGAAACAACCTTCTTTTTGCCCACGGATGCTTCCCAGAAGACCTCGCTGCCCCCACCAACAGGGATGGCTGACCTTGCCGACTAGCATATTCTGTTCAGAAAAAGGAACACATTCCACCTTTCTTCCCAGACACCGATCCTTACTTTTCTGTGCTGCTCGTAGTTTCTGATGAAGTCTCGTAGCTGTTCTTCCCGGCTTTCTAAGGTGGCATACAACTGCTGCATTTGGCTCACCAGGTCGGTCTTCTCTGCCTTCAAACGCTTCCGATCAGCTTTCATGGCTGGGGGAAAAGAAACAGGGCTTGGGTGAGGCTTAACACAGCTTGAGAAGCAGAAAGAATGGCTTAGATCTTCTTTTTTAAAGCCCTTTTGATACTGCTAGCTGTCGGAAGCTTTATTGATATGCATGCTTATATGTCATTCTCCCTGATTACTCTTTACCTTGTAACCTCTTTACCTTGTAACCACTTTACCTCGTAACCTCTACCGCTTTACCCCTATATCTGGTGTATACAAACCATGCTTGGAAATTTCACTCCTATGTCTGAAGAAGTGGACATGATCCATGAAAGCGCATAGTAAAAATATAGCAGTTAGTCTTTACAGTGCTGCAGTGTTTTTATTTTCAGTTTTGGTTTTCTGACAATTTTTAAAGCCAGATTTATTTATTCACCTTACAAGTACAGTGGAACCTCATACAACAATCGCCCCGTATAGCAACGAAATCGCGTAACAATTAGGTTTTGAAGAGAAATGGTGTCCCGCATAACAATTTTCCCTATAGAAAAAAAATCGTACAACAATTTTTCAATGGGAAAAGCCACTTAGCAAAAAAAATAAAAAATCGTTGTACGATGCATCCCATAGGGAAAATTGCTATACGATGCACACATCATATAGCAATTGTTTCATACAACGAGCCCAGTGGAACAGATTAAAATCAATGTATGAGGTACCACTATACAGTACAAAGAAAACATAGTCCATTTCCCCATGATCAGGGGATGTTTACCATCCCTAAGAAATCCTGTCACCCTCTTAAGAAGTCACCTTAAAACCTTTGCTGCTTTAGGTCCCTTAGGATGGCCTTCTAGATCTCAGGAAATCCCTGATAGATTTCTATCCCTGTTTTTTTCTGATTTAAAAACCAACCGGGTCAGGTAGGACGTTCAGACTTGGGTAGGGATTGTCATGTGGTACAAAAGGAACTGGAGATATTCCCACCAGCTCAGGCTTCCAACAAAAAATCCAAAAGTCTTCCATAAAAGTCGAGCTGCAATTGCGAGTTGCCACACTTAAGGGAACATGAAGAGTATATAGACAGAACTTTTGAGCTGCAAAGATTATACAGCAGTTGGTGAGTTAAGTTGTATGTTTGGCATCAAGTGGGAGAAGGTTCCCCCATGGAAAGACGTGATGGCAAACCTTGGCAATCCTGGTGTTCTTGGACTTCAATTCCCAGAAACCCAAGTCTCTGTGAATCCACACGAATGTGTTTACTGCATGCACGGGTGTTCTTAAGACTTCAATTCCCAGAAGCCCAAGTCTCTGTGAATCCACACGAATGGGTTTACTGCGTGCACGGGTGTTCTTAAGACTTCAATTCCCAGAAGCCCAAGTCTCTGTGAATCCACACGAATGGGTTTACTTGCGCGTACAGGTGTTCTTAAGGCTTCAATTTCCAGAAGCCCAAGTCTCTGTGAATTCACGCAAATGGCTTTACTGCGTGTACCCATTCTTGTGGATTCACAGAGACTCGGGCTTCTGGGAATTGAAGTTCAAGAACAGCTGGGAGTGCCAAGGCTTGCCATCACTGAACTAGAGGTTGAAGAACAAAGCAAAACAGCGGAAGATTCGTCACTTCTTGCAACTCTGGAGTTACCAGCTACCAATGCGATCAAAGGTCTGTTAACTTCTGCACGATTCCTCACCTCGTCCTTCTCTCTGTTCCCAATAGTGGGTTCCAATAGATTTGTGTAGTTGACACTGGATGTAGAGTGTGCATAAAGTACCTGTGCAAAGTTAGTGTCTTCTCTTGCACGCATTAAGCAGAAAAGAACAGAATGCTGCAATTATTTAAATGTTTCCATTTCTAAGGTCTACGCAACAAGGCAGCAGTTAATGTAATCTGTATATAAATAGATTTATTCATGTATTATTTATATGCAAACACTCACTGACACCATAGAAAATTATCTTGTGTCTCACAGGCAAGCAGCAAATTTTTTGCAGCTTTCCATCCTCCAGTGTGAGAAAGATAAATGAGGATTTCAAGCACGATCTATGAAATATGGGATAAGGTCTTTTTCTCAACTCTGTATGCTTATTTTATAACATGTTTTGCTGTGAAGAAGAGGCATGTGATCTCTGTAGACACACATTTTGAGAACTCTAAAATCAAGCATCTGTGGTAACATCTTCTAGATCAGGGATTCTCAACCTGTGGCCAGATGCGGCCCATGGCACCATTTCATGTGGCCCTCCAACGTCTCCACCACACCCGGAAGTGCCATGTGGTGGAGGAAGGGCAAAATGGCCATCCGGCCCCCTAAGCTCTCTGAAGGAGCGTGACCCGGTCCCCGGCTTAAAAAGGTTGAGAACTCCTGTTCTAGATAGAAAAAACTGCTCAATACCATATTTGCCGGAGTATAAGATACATCGGAGTATAAAATTCACGCCATTATTAACAAAATAGCCCACTATAGACAGTACAAGACACGCTCCATTTTTCCAGTGTATTTTAAGGGGGGGGGGGAAGGTGGGTCTTAGGTAAAGGTACCCTTGCTCGAAAGCCAGTCGTATCTGACTCTAGGGTTCAGTGCTCATCACTGTTTCAAAGCTGAAGAGCCACCGGTCTGCTTCTGCATACGTTTCTGTGGTCATGTGGCAGGCATGCCTAGACAACGGAGTGCACGGAGCACTGTTTACCTTCCAACCAAAGTGGTCCCTATTGATCTACTTGTGGTGGGTCTTATACGCCAGCAAAAAGGGGTAACCTTACAGAAACCTCTGGAAGAGCATGGCGTCGTGAATGGATTAATGGAATTCATCTAACAAGTAATTTAAACACTGCATGACAATACATCCTCATGCTACATAATTAAAAAGTAATCCTTATTTCATGATGAATAACCTTTGGATTATCTTCATTTTCTCTTCTTATGTCCTTGCACATGAGGGCACATATTGGCCAATCAACTGCTTCCAATGAGTTCAATTTGCTGCTACATTGAGTACATCTTCCCAGGGGGACTTTTATATTATCCAATCCAAATATTCTCTAAAAATCTCTCTCCATGTATTCTTTAGTCCATCGCTACTTTAGGGTGCCAGTGCGCAGGCAATCAATCTCAAGATCATTCTTCGTTTCGCTATTATGTGTTCTAGGCTACACAACCTACTTCTATGTAGTAGAACCTCTTCATTTGTAGTCCAATCAAAATTTCCGAATATCAGGAAAAACATCTTAATGGTTAGAGCAGTACGACAGTGGAACCCACTGCCTTGAGGTGGTGAGCGCACCAACACCGGAAGCATTCGAGCAAGAATTGGAAAGCAACCCTCTATCACAAAGATTCTCAACCTGCGGCCCGCAGGGCCATATCATGTGGCCCCCTTCCGCCTCCACCACACCAGGAATGCCATTATCTTAAATAAAAACTAGATTTTTTTTCATCAAAAAGCATTCTATATTTAAAAATCCAATTTATTTATTTTTAAAAAAATCTGATTTAAATAAAAACATGGCTTTTCTTAATTAAAAAATAATCCCCCACCCCAGCTTTCTTGTCAAAACCAACATTAAGCTAAAATTGGAACTTGAAAAAGCCACTTTGGGGTGGTGGCGGGGAAGAATACTCTCAAGATGCTCCAACCAACATTCACCCAAACTTTGTTTTAAAACTTCTAGAGAGAAAAACCAGGTTTTTCCCCACTGCTTGAATCAGCGCACTGTCAGGAAACTTTTTATAGTTTCCACACAGCAGACCTAGACCGTGAGAACCAGGAATCATGCTGAAGAGGCCACATAGAAGACCCCGCCATGAAAAATTTGGCTGCCTGAAGCCAGGACAAAAAGGGATTTTTTAAAAAAATCTGAGCACACTTTATAGCAGGGGTTCTCAAACCTTCAAGCCGAGGGCTGGCTTATGCTCCCTCAGCCAGCTTTGGGGGCCGGACAGCCACTTTGCTCTGCCTGCCACACATTGCACTTCCGGGTATGGTGGAGGTGTGTGTGTGGGGCACATGAAATGGTGTTGTGGGCCGCATCCAGTCCCCGGGCCGTAGGTTGAGAACCCATGCTTTACAGCCATGCCAAATCTAGTTGCTCTTGTTTGGGAATGTTCAAATGTTTCTACTCAAAAATTATGGGATGCGGTGGCTCAGTGGTTAAGAAGCTCACCTTGTTAGCTGCAAGGCTGGCAAGTCAGCACTTTGAGACCCGGGTACTGCATGACGGAATGAGTGTCCCAGCTCTTAGGGACATGAAAGGAGCCTCATCCGGGCGTCCCATGAGAGGAGTTTCTTCCGCAAAAATCCTTCCAACCTAGAATGATTCCTGACAAGAAATTATTAGTATTATGGGATGCGGAGCTAAGTGACTACGGTAGGGGAGGGCAACATATAGGCGAGTGCGGACTTGGGTTTCTGGGAATTGAAGTCCAAGAAAACCTGGAGTGCCAAGGTTCGCCACGATGGATATAGACTACATGCCCAAATGCCCACATTCCCCTTTGATCCCGAATATAAGCCGAGTGATCCAGGCCCTGCCCCACACTTTGAACCTCTGTGACTTTACTGCTTATCATCCCCCCCACCCACCTCTTTTGCAACCAAAATATCAGATTCCACAAACAGCATACAGAGCATAGGTTAAGACAGATTGTGTGTGTTTATTTCTTCAGTTTATTCTCGTCACATCATCAGAGCTTTTGGTATGTCTCTCTCTCTCTCTTTTTTTGAGAGCAGAAATGTTGACCCGCCAGCTATGTTTGCTTGCCATAACTGTTCAGGAAAATATCGTCTGGTATCCATGACAACAGGCAATCTGGCCTAACTTTCCCAGGCATCAGTTATTGTTCTTCTTACACACTTGAACTGAATGCAAGTACAGTACACTCATATATACCATCCATAACGTTTGTGGTTTAGTAGCCGACGGTTCTGTCCACGGATCCGGCTTCTCTTTCACATTCGGTGCCATTTAATTAGGTCCCTTGCTGGGGTACACAGAAAGAGCATCCTTGGAGATTGGGGTATTTTTGAACCTTGTGTTGCTGGCTAATCTCACACTAGGTCAGGCAGAAGGAACTGCAGAATGAATTTATGAGAAGGTGCCTTCGTTTTGGCAGTTTCATATCTGGCCTAGACCATACCTGCCAACCGCGGCTCCGGAAAATCCGGGACCTGCGCAGAACGATTCTGCGCAGGTCGCTTTTTATGCATGTGTAAAAGCGACCTGTGCAGAACCGTTCTGTGCAGCTCGCTTCTACGCATGCGTAGAAGGCTTCTATGATCCCCTTCTGCACAGAAGCCTTCTACGCATGCATAGAAGGGTTCTACACAAGCGTAGAAGGGTTCTACGCATGCGTACAAGGGTTCTACGCATGCGTACAAGGGTTCTATGCATGCAGAAGGGATGCGCAGTAACGCCTTTCCCCCCCGCTGCCAAATTCTGGGGTTTGGGCAGCTCCGGGCAGGAAATGGCAAAAATCGGCACCGAAAAATGGGAAATCCCAGCCAATCCGGGAAGGTTCACAGGTATGGCCTAGACATGGAGGAGGAGGAGAAAACAGAGGAGAAGACGAAGATGGAGAAGAAGGAGAAGTAGGAGGAGGAGAAAAAGGAGATGAAGAAGAAGACAAAGAAAAAGAAGATGGAAAAGAAGACGGAGGAGAAGAAGGAGAAGACGGAGGAGGAGAAGGAGGTCCCTTGTCAATTTCTTTAGAGAAAAATAACCTGTATGTGGACATAGTTTTATTCAGCTGTCCATTCACTTCATGAAGCAAACCTAATCCAGCCTGTGGTGATGACCCCACTGCTGCCAGAAGCACAAAAAATGCACCATAAGCACTTCAAATGCACTAAAAACCAGTGCAAACCCGTCGACAATGCGCCCCCAAACGGCAAAAACATGCCGCCCTCACTGGAAGCGATGACAACAGGGGGAAATGTGCCGTGAATGGACCCACCGCTGCTGCAAGTGGTGGAAATGACGGGAGGACCCACACCTCTGGCTGAGGGGGCGTGGCCTGGTTCATGGCATGAAAAGGTTGGCCACCCCGACCTTTCTCATCAAACAAGGAATGTGAAGAAGTCTTGCTCAATGCTATTGCCTCTCCCCAAATCCCACTGTTGTTCTTGCCCCATTACATTACTGTACTGGGTGAACCAGCAGTCTAAGTCTTTCCTTTTAATCAGACAGAACATGACTGAGCCCACTCTGCACAATCTTGGCATGCAGAAGGTCCCAGGTTCAATCCTCAGTTTCTCAAGGATTCTCTTTAGATTTCCTCTAAAGCCCTGGAAAGGCATCACCAATCCAGGCAAACAAAGTTGAACCATGCAGACTGTAAGGGACAGCACACCCATGTTATCCCACTATCATAGGACTCGTTTCACCTGCCAGAGACCTGCATCCATTCAGGAAGCCCACATAAAGCTTTGTGCTGCTTCAGAGTACCTGTGGTCTTGCTCCAGGTTACGGAAATCTATGATAGGTTTCAATCACTGACTGTTGATGCTTACAAACCAGCCAGATCAGGTAGGCACTGCAGTGTCAATTAACTTAACAGTAGCATTACCAGTGGTGGGCTGGCCCACCGGGCTACCAGGACTCAGCCCAGGGCACCCCCCAGTAGCATGGTGGTCCCCCTTGGGTGCCAATCCAAAGAGCCGAACCGAGTGCCCGAAACAATCAAGTGGGGCTCCGTGTTTCTCTGTCTGCCCTCTCCTCCTTTGCCGCCAAAGATAAGCTTAGAAAAACAGCTCCATTTACCGTGGAGTTGCTGTGGCTTAGGTACCTCGGCTTATATTCGGATTGGCTTATACTCGAGTATATACGGGTAAGTGTAAATAATAAATAAATAAATATAAGCAGGCAAATAGCTGCTCTCCAGATGTTGTTGGACTACAACTCACATAATTTCTCCCATCATAATATTCTTCCAGATGGTACTGCGGGCCAATGCATTTTGCTCCACTCCTGGGAAGCGAACCAAAAGCAAGACATTGCAAATAGATAAATAGGGATCACATTTGTATTGCCGAGTGGGTGGCAAGACAAATGTGACTAATAAATGAATAATAAAATAAATAAGATGGTGCCAGCCTACATGACAGCCTGTGAAGAACTAACTGGTGATGTCTTGGCAAAGAGACATTCACACCAATGTGCTTCAGTACAGCCACAGTTATGTTGTTGTTCAGTTGCATAAACTGGGCCGACCCTTTGCGATGGGAGCAAAAAGGAGAAGAGATTTTTATTTTCAAACCACCTGCACCGTCTCAAGAGAAAGGGTTGCTATAGAAACCACTGCTATGGAATCCATGGGTTCAACAAAATCAGTTTTATCTTGGCCTTTCAGAGGATGCAAAGCTACATATAAAGGTCATCCTTTCTCGAAAGCCAGTCGTATCCGACTCTAGGGTTCAGTGCTCATTTCTGTTTCATAGCCGAAGAGCCAGCGCTGTCTGCTTCTGCAGATGTTTCCGTGGTCATGTGGCATCACTAGACAATGGAGCGTGCAGAATGCTATTTACCTTCTCACCGAAATGGTCCCTATTGATCTACTTGCAAAGTCTTGCTTTCGAACTGCTAGGTTAGCAGGATCTGGGACAAAGACGTGAGCTCATTCCGTCCTGCAGTACTCAGAAATTGAACTGCTGACCTGCCGCCTTCCAGTCAGTATCTTAGCCACTTGAGCCACTGCAGTCCCGCAAAGTTACATACAAATACCATAAAGAAGCATGAAGGAAGATAGTTGTAATGGGATGTAAGCAGGCAATGGCTCTTGCTTCTTCTTCTTCTTCCACCGTATCCAAATCCGAATATTGGTGATCGTCATGGCAATCATCCATGAAGACTATCCTGAGAATATAACACAGTGCCCTTTCATCAGCCTTCCACATCGCAGCACGACACTGATCCTGTTCCGCGAGTCACTTTCTGGTCCTGAGCCCTTTTGGCACACAGTCATCATCATTATCATCATCATCCCCCAGGCCAGGATGGATGAAGCTGCTGCCCTCCATCAAGAGGGATTCAAGTGGGATTTAATCCACTTGGGGACCATCACCTTTCCCAGTGGACTTCGGCACCCAAGGCCGTCAGTCCTCAGGGTGGTCAGGTTAGTTAACCGCCACCTGACGCTCGGCGTTGAGTCACTGGCAGTAGGGTCTACTCTATTAGTTCATTTTTGTGTCAGAGATTACACTGGGTTGAAAGGATTTTTGCAGGAGACGCCCAGATGTGGCTCCTTTCATGTCCCCCATCGTGCAGCTCTCGGGAATCGAACCCGTCTTTCCAATCTCTAAGCCTAGCGCCTTAAGCACTAAGCCACCTGGGGAAACTATTAGATTGGGGTTCACACCATTTTACTTCGAGAAGCGCGAGTGGTATCCAGTCCAGGAAAAGGAAAACAGGAAAAATCGTAAACAAAGGTAAAACAACACATTCAATTTCATCAGACTTCTCCATTTTTAAAAAAGCAATAATCATACAGTAATACCTCATACAAAGTCCGCTTCATACAACATTGGATTCATACAACATCGCCTAATTCCTTGAAAAAAGTTGCCTCATACAAAGTCGTGTGACTTTGTATGAGGCATTGGGGTTTTCCCAGGTTGCATTGTGCCTGGGCAGTATAAAAGGCAGGACACATGCGTGCATTGCTCTTGTGGGTTTTGCACAAGGCGAAGAGTGTTTAGGAGTGGTTTTGAGCGCGATTTTGGGTTTTTTTCGTCAGAAGTTTTAGAAGCATTGCTGGGATTTTTGCAGCATTCTTCAGGTTCTTGGACAATCAGGGTGGTTTGACAAGTTTTTGTAATGTTTTTAGCCTTTAGACAATGATTTCTTAAAGTTCTGTCAGTTTTCTGTCTGGTTACTTGACTTTGCCCTGAAGTCTGTGCTGTTACAGTACAATGTATATCTGTGGAAACGATGTTGTATGAGGCATCGCAGCAAGGATTTGGACGTTGTATGAGGCATCGCGGCTAGGATTTTGCATGCCTCATACAAAGTCCAAATCCGTATAAAGTCCACATTTGTGGAACCAAGTTTGGACATTGTATGAGGTATCACTGCATTTTATATTTTATTCAATATCTGATATCCGTCACTTTCTCTTATATTATTATCAAAAATAATCAAAATTATCAAAGTATTCACTCCTATTTTATATACAAAAAATCTTTCAACCCAGAAAAATTTCTGACATGAAGTTGTTGTTGTTATTTCGGTTCTCCTTGTTAGGGTTGTATTGCTGGAAACCTATTTCTCCACATCCACCCACAAGAAAGAAAGAAAAGTACTTCATTTGAATACCAAAAAACCTATGAGCAACCCCCTAATTTTAATGTGGAATCTTCTAAGCTTAGTTAGTGGTTGGCAACCCACAGAAAAAGTCATTTCCAAATTAAATGCAGTACATGAAAATGTGGAGGCCTTGGTGAAATGCCAGAGGATATTTTTATTAAATACTTGGCACAGGAAAGAACTGTGTTACAGTCACCTCCTCTCATTAGTTGAATAGTTTTGGGCCAAATCTTGAGATGGGTAATTTGAACAGGATGTTCATTTGTTCCAATAATAGCTCACTGGTCCCCATGTTCATAAACATCAAAACTAGTCCTGGTCCAAACTTCCTTCCCAGCTGAATTTCTGGTCTATGGGATAAATATCTCCTATGAACTACAGGAGAGAATGGGTATTATGAAATGTTTCGATTTTACTTATTTTTTTATAAAAATCTTTTTTCTATCCTCAAGTATGTCGGTTAAAAAAAATCCTTGCACTGAGTCTAATTGCTATTCTACATTATTTATCTCACAAATAGCAACCAATTTGCTTTGAGATGACTTGTAACCTACCCACCTTTCCACTTCAGTTTGTATCTGAAAGCCTAAAATTATTTGTTATATGTATGGGTCTAAATCAGGGGTAGGCAAGCTATACAAGTTTGAATTATAAATAAATAAAAAATAAATATAAATGGCCTGCCATACATGACTACTGGGAATACCATTGCCTTGACTATGCAGACTTTTGTTGGCAGGGTGATGTCTCTACTTTTTATTATGCTGCCTAGGTTTCTCATAGTTTGCCTCCCAAGGTTAAGCGCCTTTATTTCACTGCTGCAGTCACCATCTGCAGTGATTGTGGATCCTAAGATGGTAAAGTCTGTCACTGCTAAATTACATAAATGAGTGCAAGAGATCAGAAGATGTCCAGTGTGCCATCTGTCCGATGTGTTTTGGAGCAGTTTCAGCCAATAAGAATGACCCTTGACACCCTCTCAACAGATATGAGCCTCAAGTCCGCCGGCTCAGATCCAGGAAGAGCTTTATGACAAGAACAAATATTCTTGAGCATACCTGTCAACCGTGGCGCCGGACAATCTGGGACCTGCGCAGAACGGTTCTATGCAGGTCGCTTTTTACGACTATGTAAAAGCCTTCTACGCATGCGTAAAAGCGACTTGCACAGAACCGTTCTGCGCAGCTCGCTTCTACACATGTGTAGAAGGCTTTTACGCATGCGTAGAAGGCTTTTACGCATGCGTAGGCTTCTACGATCCCCTTCTGCACAGAAGCCTTCTACGCAAGCGTAGAAGGGTTCTACGCAAG
Source organism: Bradypodion ventrale (assembly GCA_035047345.1). Lineage (NCBI taxonomy): Eukaryota > Metazoa > Chordata > Lepidosauria > Squamata > Chamaeleonidae > Bradypodion > Bradypodion ventrale. The sequence continues at coordinate 11,354,729 of JAWDJE010000017.1, read as the reverse complement.
CATAGAAGGGTTCTACGCATGCATAAAAGCCTTCTACGCATGCGTAGAAGTGAGCTGCGCAGAAGTGATGCGCAGTAATGCCTTTCTCCCCGCTGCCAAATTCCGGGGTTTCGGCAGCTCTGGGCGGGAAATGGCGAAAATTGGCGCTGAAAAACGGGAAATCCCGGCCAATCCGGGAAGGTTGACAGGTATGTTCTTGAGGGTATGCAAGAGCAACACCAAATTAGAAGATGGAGGAAGGAGCTCACTGGGAAAGGAACATCATTAAAGGTGGATATATCTGAAGATCTCAATCTCCCCTACGTCACTTGGAGGACCCTGAATAGGCTGAGGGTTGGAGTCCTTCAATGCAAGACCAACATGCTCAAGCGGGGGTTGCTGGCAGGCAACAACACACGATGTGAATGTGGAGAGATACAGAGTCCAGCCCATTTGCTGGTCTGCCGACTGCTGCCAGAGACATGCACCGATGAGGACTTGCGTTTGGGCAATGACAAAGCAAAGAAATTGGCTTCATTTTGGCAGTCCATGGTTTGATTAGGACACAAAAGAAGAAGAAGAAGCCAATAATACTTCAGGAGACCCTCCAGGGCATTTGCAACCTGTACAGATACCACAACTTGTCTAGATTTTTGCCCCTCTTGGATATTCAGTGATGGGGTATCTGAATGGGTCAGGAAGATTATTAAAATCCTCCTTTCGTGAGGGCATTGTGCACACAAGATTAAAGGAGACAATCATTCTACCCGTCTTGAAGACTGGCACTTATTTTCATTTATAGTGGGAGTGTGCAGTGACTCAGAAAATTTGAAAATGATTTTAATGAGATGAACAAGATGTTATCTATGAAACTGTATATGTGTCCAGGAATAACATTGTTATTCAGCTTTGGAGATGTTCAGTAGAACTGGGGGGGGGGGGGGAGGAGGAGGAGGAGGGAATTAATCACAATTTTGATAACTGCAGCAAGAATAGCTATACACAATAAACTTTATTGCAGTGGTTCTCAACCTTTTTAAGCAAGGGGCCAGATCATGCCCCCTCAGACTGTTGGCAGGCCAGACTGATGTCCCCCCCTGCCGCTTCGAATCCCCACCATTCCCCACGCTGCCACTGCTGCCGCCAACACTCCCCCCCAACGCCACCAGTCCGGCCTGCCAACACTCCCCTCCCACGCCGCCACGGCATCCCTGCTTACCAGCATGCCATGGGTGGAGGGGTCCTGACTGTCCTTGCATGTGCTCGGTCAGAGCGTTCCCCGGAAAAGATGCGGGTGGCCACGTGGATCTACCAGTTCTGCTGCTGTCAAAGACGGCAGCGAGGGCAGCAGCTGGACTCCATACCTGTCAAGTTTTGGATTTGGAAATAAGGGAAATTTCCCGGCAAATACGGGATACTTGACAGCTATGCTTATCCTGTGCTGCCCTCCAATGGCGGCAATAGGGCATTGCAGTCTAATTAATAAGGGATGACGGCGGGAAAGAGGGTAAAATAAGGGGTTTTCCTGGCCAATAAGGGATACTTGACAGCTATGCTTATCCTTTGCTGCCCTCCAATGGCGGCAATAGGGCACTGCAGTCTAATTAATAAGGGATGACGGCGGGAAAGAGGGTAAAATAAGGGGTTTTCCCGGCCAAAAAGGGATACTTGACAGCTATGAGCTGGATACGGTCCGCAGGCCGTAGGTTGAGAACGCCTGCTTCATGGTATCAAGTTCCAAGTAAATATGAGTGACTTTATCTTGGAAGCACCTTGCAAATTTCTCACCAACAGGTGAATGAAACTTCCACTCCTAGCTTCTATAGTTAGCTCACAGTAAGCTCTTCAACTTGGTAAATTGGGTATGCAGTTTAAAGGGCCATATCATAATCCTAAAACAAGTGATAGTAGAAGTTCTCCCAAAAAAGTTTCTGTTTTCTTACCATCCTCTGAAGCCCCTTTCCAGAAATGTAAGATTCACAACAAAAATCAACATAATAGATGTCTGTTGCCGTCTTCCTCTTTCTTTCTTCAAACACTAAAGACTCCATAAAAATTAAGTATTAACATGTGCTGGGATACTGTGAGTTTTGATTCTGCTGTGCAGAGACATTTTCATGCTTTGTTGATCATCCTTTCCCCATTAAACTCTGCAAAACCAATTCATTTGTCTGCAAACAAATTAGAATGAAGTTTTCGCCAAATCCCAGCCTTTATCTGGGATCCAGGAGATGATGATAGTCAGCTAAACACGCAGAAGTGCTCCTTTTGTAGAGAGTGATTAATCAACAGCTGCATGGATAGCTAGCTTAAGATCCCTAAATTGTGGAGACAGGTTAGACGCAGTGATGGGCAGTCTTGGCCCTCCAGCTGTTCTTGAACTTCAATTCCCAGAAGCCCTGATCAGCAGGAGTGTTGACTTAGGCTTCTGGGAATTGAAGTCCAAGAACAGCTGGAGGGCCAAGACTGCCCATCACTGGGCTAGAGTCATTGCTTTATTGAAAGACGGCAAAAACCCAGTGTCACTCCTTTGCAATCTTTATAATAATAATTTCATGTCAGAAATTATTCTGGGTTGAAAGGATTTTTGCGGAAGAAACTCCGCACAAGGAAAGCCCAAATAAGGCTCTTTTCATGTCCCCAAGAGCTGGGACAGAGACGGGCGCTCAATCAGTCATGCAGTACCTGGGACTTGAACTGCCGACTTACCAGCCTTCCAGCTAACAAGGCGAGCTTCTTAACCACTGAATGGATTATCTCCAATTGTATTTCAGAATTTATTGATTGAAAGATAATGAAGAAGTAGGCTTCAGGCCAGGAAGGTCATGTTGCGGTCAAATGCGGTCAAATGCTTAAATTTACACAAGACATTGAGGATGTCTTCCAATTATGGGAGTGGCATTCATTGTCCTAATAGCAGCGTATAATACTGTCAATCATAGGATACTGCTGGATACTGGATAATCTTACCAGAGATAACAAGGTTATTAGGGTCATTGGTAGCTTTCTCTAGAACCAGAGATTCTATATGACAATGAATGGAAAAAACAATAGATTGACATTGCAGAAGAATGAACTATCACAAGGAAGTGTATTGTCTCCAACATGATATAATATATAGTTTACATAAATGATCAACCTAACCATTTAAAATAGTTCATCTTTGCGGACAACGCAGCAATGGCTGTACAAGGATTGTTTTGATGAGATATCTAGAAAATGCAATGGAGCCCTTGAAGAATTAGGATGGTAATTGAAGAATTAGGAGTGGGGCTTCAGCGGCTCAGTGGTTAAGAAGCTCACCTTGTTAGCTGGAAGGCTGGCAGTTCGAGACTCGGGTACTGCATGACGGATTGAGTGCCTTGGGGGGACATGAAAGGAGCCTCATTCGGGTGTCCCCTGGGTAGTTTCTCCTGCAAAAATCCTTTCAACCCAGAATAATTTCTGACACAAAATTATTATTACACCGTCAACCATCTGAAGTAAAACCTACACCAGTTGAGAAAATATATCCTCTTGTAGAAATCGCTCCACTTAGGATAAAGAGAGAAGTAACAGCCGATACTGAGAGAAACTAAGCAAGAGAATGACTCTCGACATCCTCTGAGTGGAGATGAGCCTCAAGTCTGCCAGCTCAGATATAGGAAGAGCTTTATGGCAGGAACAAACATTCCTGAGGGTGCGCAAGAGCAAAACCAAATTAGAAGATGAAGGAGCTCACTGTACTGTGGCTGTGGGACTCAACCTCCCCTACATCACTTGGAGGACCCTGAATAGGCTGAGGGTCGGAGTCTCTAAATGTAAGACCAACATGCTCAAGTGGGGCCTACTGGCATACAATGACACGCTGTGTGAAAGTGGAGAGATGTAGAATCTAGCTCATTTGTCGGAAACATGTATGGATAAGGATTTAATTTTGGCAAATGACAAAGTCAAGAAGGTGGCTTCATTCTGGCCGTTCTAGACAGGAAAGAAGAAGCTGGTAGCAGGGGCTGTTCCGACCTCCCAGGTCAACTCTTTGGCCATTTTGCCTTTCCTATCCCGCATGGCACTTCCTGGTGTGGTGGAGGCGGTGGGGTCCCACATGAAATGGTGCCACAGGCCACATCAGTCCTGAGCTCCAGGTTGAGAATCCCTGACCAAACTCCTTCAGATTTTGATATTTTCCCACACGCCCTCCTGTTGTGCATCATGCTCCCTCCCATAGCAAAAGGAAGGAGAATGTAAAGAATTTGTCATCTTGTTTGCACCATATTTTTTAAAAAAATATACCATAAAAATCCTCTCAAAAATGTTTTTTTAATAGATCTTAGAAACAACCCAGTTAATCCCTATTTTTGCATTCAGGCTTTTACAAAAATAATCTCCACTTCCGCACATCTTGGTAGTTTTGAGGGACTCAAGAAAAATAATAATGGTATTTCAACATTTTTGTGAAGCTGGAAGTTTTTGATATGGAAAAAAAGTATTCATAAAAAGGAGAAAAACAGGCAGTCTCTTATTTCGAAATGAAAATTAGCATTTGTTCCTAATAACCTGACCAACTGTCAGCCTATATCAGGAACTGAGAAAGTATTGTCAGAGCATCTTGAAGGAGGAACGCAATGGACGCTTGTTATATTTCTTATTTTCAATGTTTTGTGTTATCTGGATGTGACAATAGTCCTTGGCAAGAGAGTGTCGACTGGTGTGATTTCTTTGTTCCAGTTTAAAAGCAAGATGAGCAACTCTTTCCCCCCCATCAAAGTGGCCAGCAATTGTGCAAAATCTTGCTTCAAACTTGCAGTCGACAATAACAAGGACAAATAACAATTACAACATCAATACAGGTGCTACTAGGAAATATTTCACTTGGAGAAGAATATTGCAGTTCCTCATTCTTATCTGAGAGGATGTGATGAATCTACTTCAAAGGAAAGCCAAACAAGTAGGTGTTGTGATCCAGTCCTCGTCACACTCTGAAGATGACCTGGATCAGGAGGCACTTCCTATGCCCAGCCCAGTTCTGCCTGCACCTGAACCTGAGAATGTCCTGAACCAGGAATCTCAGCCTGCTTCTGGCCTAACTCGGTTTCCCTAGGCTGATGACCTGTCAGACCGGAAGTCTGACAGTGATCGGCCCTTAGCTAGGGAAAGGTGCAGAAAGGAGCTGTAGCTGAGATGCAAGCAAGCTAGAACATGTTACCAGAGAAGGCTCCCAGCTGATACCCATTACTTAGGAGGCTCTTAAGCAAGCTTGTTCCAGCACTCAAGCGTCGGTACAATTCTTCGGTGCAAAGACCGACACCCTGCTTGACATCGGCTACCTCTTGAGATTGCCTGCCTAGACCCTGACTTCCCTGCTGTGACCCTGACTTCTTTGCCAACCCTGACGATGCTACTGTACATCCTTTGGATTAGACGCTCGCTTGAACTACTGGTAACCAGACCTCGGCTTGCTCTTTGGACTTTGCTCTTTGGATTCTCCTTGAATAGACTACTGCTGGGACTCTCTGTGTAGTGTCGCTGTGTGGCGACTGTGCCCACTAGGGTAGGTCAGCACAGTAGGAGAGGAATTTTAGTGGATATCAGTATTTGTTTCCTTATCCTAAATCAGGGGTAGGAAAATTCCAACGCTTAGGTCCTCCCTAAGCTATTTCTTTGGCCACTAACCTTTCGTTGCACCATTTTCCCACCCAAAACAAGTGAACTGCCACTGCTGAAAGGCTGCAGGAAGAGCTAATTGCTGTGAAAGTACTGTATCTGCCAGCATATAAGATAAATCGGAGTAGAAGACCCCGGGTTTTATACACATTTTAAAGGAAAAAATTATTTCCTCATCATCATTGGTTTATTTATACCTCACTTCCCTCAGCCCGAAGGCGACCTGAAGCAGCAGAACAACAGTATCAAAACAACAATACCACAATCAATATCAAAATAACAATAATACAGCAATAATATAGGTACACAAACACAATATAACAGTGCAATAATCAACAATATAAAGAAAAAAAAACACCCTTAACTAGGGTCAGGTTCAACGAACGCATTCTCTTCACTACCCCGCAGCCAATGCCGGACCAGGGGAGAGGGCTCAAGCGGGTGGTGCCGGCGTTCGGCTTGTTAGACCTTACCGCCAGGAGCCCAGGTGTTCATCACTCCCCCGCGCCCAATGCCGGACCGAGGGAGAGGGCTCAAGCGGGCGGTGCTGGCGTTCGGCTTTTGAGTCCTTACCGCCAGGAGCCCAGGTGTTCATCACTCCCCCGCGGCCAATGCTGGACCAGGGGAGAGGACTCCCTATTTCCTCCCTAGAAGAAGCATCCCCTTACTCCCAAGTAGAGCCTTTTGCCTACAAGTAAGTGAGAATGCACATGAATTGATGTTCTGAAGCTAAGCAATCCAGGATTTGGTTTGCCTTCACAGATTCTGACCCGAGTCAGGCAGTTAGAAAGGTAGTGGAAAGCAGTGGTGTTTTGGCCCACAGGGATACAGGGACTCATCCTGGTGCACCCCAGTGACTGGTGCCCCCCAGAGGCAGGTAGAGGTAATGGGAATGTATGGGATTTCTCCGCCCCAACCCCCTCCAATAGGCACCACCATCGCTTCCTGTCCATTGCCCTCCCAAGGTGCCCAGCACACCCCTGGTGGAAAGGAAAAAGGTTTTAGGAAATTCAAGGTATACTTTCCTCCAGTTCTGATTTCAGCTAATGTGGGAGTAAAGGTGTTGAACATGGAGAAGTGGAACTGGTTCTTTCTTATTCTTTTTCTGCCGTAACCGAATCCAAATATTGGCGATCATCATGGTGATGAGCCATGAAGATTGTCCAGGGAACAATATAATTCAGTGGCCTTTCATCTGCTTTCTGCATCACAGCACTGATCCAGTTCCATGAGTCCTGTTCTGGTCCTGAGCCCTTCTGGCATGCAAAGTCCTCCTCAACCCCAGGCCAGTATTGAGGAAACTGCTTCCCTCCATCAAGATGGATTCAAGTGGGTTTTAATCTACTTGGGGACCATCACCTTTCCCTATGGACTTAGGCACTCAAAGCCATTAATCCTCAGGGTGGTCAGGTTAGTTAACCGCCGCCTGACACTCAGCATTGAGTCGCTGGCAGTAAAGTCTACTCTATTACCATAGCAGGATAACCTGGCCAGATACCCAACTGGTTCCTATCTACAGCATTTATTTAAACACATACTTTTAAATCCACAGGCTACTTGCATCACATCTAGCTGCCTCCTTGAAAAACTGACTTTTCTGCACTGGATTATGATACTGTTTGCTCCTCTCCTCTTGTTCCTGCCTCCTTACTAAAGTACTTTACACTTGTAAATCTCAGTCTAAAGCAAGGATTCTCACCATGCGGCCCACGAGACGGATGTATGCTGCGGCACCATTTCATGTGCCCCCCCCCACCGCCTCCACCCCACCCAGAAGTGCTATGTGGTGGAGGAAGGGCAAAATGGCCATACTGGCCCAGAAGCTGTCTGAGGGAGCATGACCCGGCCCCCGGCTTAAAAAGATTGAGAACTCCTGGTCTAAGGCCTTTTGATGGGCATCATGCATCAACCTCAGAAAGGTTACCAAACCAAGGGAAACCCACAAGTGGCGAAGGGATGGATTAGAGCCTATATTTAGCATTCGCTCACCGCCAGCACATACTGCTGGGAGCCACTTTCCTCTGCAGGTAATTTGGATGGATATGAACAGCCCGAGCTGTCAGTTTACTGCAGCTATAAAATATTAAACCACTGCTGAATTTCTAGTTCCTTGGGAGGAAAAACCTGTCCTTCTTTGAACTGGAATGATTGAATCAGTAGAATGAGGCATTAGGACAGGGATTCTCAACCTGTGGCCCATGGGCTGGATGCGGCGCATGGCACCATTTCATGTGCCACCCCCCCTACCTCTACCAAACCAGAAAGTGCCATGTGGTGGAGGAAAGGTAAAATGGCCATTTGGCCCCCAAAACTATCTGAGGGAGTGTGACCCAGCCCCCAGCTTTAAAAGGTTGAGAACTCATGCACTAGGACATAAAGGGTATCCTGGGGGATAAGATCAAAAGTCCCCCTGATCTAGCATCCTTTGAGCTACCAATAACTGCCTTCCATTAACTGTAGCCTTCCTTTCTTGTGATGCTGGTATTCAGAATCACATTGAACTTGGAGGCTGTAAGATAAAAGGTAAATGGTAAAGGTCATCCTTGCTTGAAAGCCAGTCATATCTGACTCTAGGCTTCAGTGCTCATCTCTGGCTGTACTGAACTACTATTGGTAGTAGTAGACTTATCATTTTTTCATGAACTTGTCTAAAGGGCAAGTGAATTTTACAGACCATAGTTCCCAGAGCCCTCCAACCAGCAAGACTCCAAAAAGTAACTTATCTAAGTTCTGAGCTAACTGCTCAATGGTCCAACACCAGTTTTTGTTAAAAAAAAATGCTATAGATTGCAAAACACCTTCCTGGTTTTTATTAATGACAGTGGTGGCAAACCTATGGCACATGTGCCAGAGGGGGCACTCAGAGCCCTCTGTGTGGGCACGCATGCCGTCACCCCAGTACAGAGTTCGCCCCGCCCCTTTGCCCAGCAGCCCAATGAGAGCGTTTCCTCGTTCCTCCAGCACCGAGTTCGCCCCGCCCCTCTGCCCAGCAGCCCAATGGGAGCGCTTCCTCCCTTCCCAGTCTAGGGTAAGGTATGCGGCTCACATGTGGTGTGAGGGTGTGGTATGGCCTGTTGAGTCTGTGGCGAAGTTGAGTTTGGGCACTCGGTCTCTAAAAGGTTCGCCATCACTGATTTATAACATTCCAGAATGTAATGACACCAAGTGGAGTCCTCACTACCAGAACCACATACGGCATCGTTCTGATTGAGTGGTAGTTGGCCTAAAGACAATGAAGAAGGAAGCCGGAATAATGACAAGTGGAGAGAAAAATCACCCCAAATGAGTATAGTAGAACCCTGTATAATGAATACTGTACATCATACAGTGAAAAAATCATACAATGAAGAGGATTTGAAAAAACCATTGTGCAACGAATATTTTCGTTATACGATGCAATGCATCTCTATGGGAAAAATTGTACAATGAAAATCTCTAATTTTTTCGTTTTATGATTTTTTGTATAGAGATTTTCGTCGTCCATTTTTCCCCATAGGGTATTTTGTTGTAGGATGCGTGCATCATATAACGAAAGAATCGTATAACCAAGTGCCTCGTAGAACAAATTATTTTCATTATAAGGAGTTCTACTATGCTGCTTTTCAACATGTTCTAAAACGCAAACACCACATGAGCCAGGTCATTTCAGCACAATGAAAGAGAATATGAATAACCTAGACAAACTCTTACAGCAGGAGGTCTCAACCTTTTTAAGCCGGGGGCCGGGTCACGCTCCCTCAGACAGCTTCGGGCGCCAGGTGGCCATCTGCCCTTCCTCCACCACATGGAACTTCCAGGTGTGGTGGTGGTGAGTGCCACATAAATGGCACTGTGGGCCGCTACCGGTCTGTGGGCTGGAGGCTGGGAATCCCTGTCTTATAGAGTGGAATCAGGTATGGCACATCTCATGATTAACCCATTTTCCTTCTTACAATCTGATTTCCTCAGAAACCCATGTTTACCTTCCATTCAGGATGAGAAGACCACCACTTTGACCTCCAAATAGTTGCCTATAGGAGAAAACTATCAGCAAATATATATTTGTCTCTTACCTTGGAGGGCTTCTTTGGCTCTCGCTAGTTCCTGCTCCTTCTGTGCCAACTGGACCTTGAGTTCAGTAATCGAGAGGATCTCTGTGGATTTGCCGCCATGCGCCTCCTCCAGATCTTTCGTTAGCATTTCCTTCATTTGTCGGAGCAAGTGGACCTCCTCCTGGAGCTGGGACACTTCTTCTCGAAGGAGCACTAAGAGAAATACAAGGGAGAAGAAGTGAATGGCTTGCTTCAGCAATACATTAAAACCCCTACGTACATAAAAGGTTTGTTCCGTAGACTTTTACGTAAAATGGTTTTTTACTTAACTTGAAGTGAACCCATAGGAAAAATGAATTTTTTACTTAACTAGAAGCAAACATAAGAACAGCCTTGCTGGAACATGCCACAGCCCATCCAGTCCAGTCAACCTGTGGCCCGTGGGCCAAATGCCGCCCATGGCACCATTTCATGTGGGGCCTCCACCACCTTCACCATACCAGAAAGTGCCATGTGGTGGAGGAATGGCAAAATGGCCATACTGCCCCCGAAGCTGTCTAAGGGAGCGTGACCCAGCCCCTGGCTTTAAAAGGTTGAGAACATAAGAACAGCCTTGCTGGAAGAGGCCACAGGAGCCCATCCAGTCCAGCATTCTGTCTCACACAGTGGCGCACCCTTTGCTTCAGGGTATTCTTCCCAAGCAGATGCCTTCACCTGCTTAGGATTCCCTGGAAATGATATTGAGAGATATCCTGCCTATCTCTCCAACCCGGAGGTTGTCCTTAGGTATCCATAATTATAGCCATTGATAGCCTTGTCCTCCATGAACTTGTCTAATGCTTTCTTAAAGCTGTCAAGACTGACAGCTGTCACCACTTCTTCTGGCAGGGAGTTCCATAGACCAGTGATCCTCTGGGTGAAAAAGTACTTTCTCTTTCTTGTTTGAGAACTAGTACCCAAAAGTTTCATGGAGTGTCCCCTAGTTTTAGTGTTATGTGATAGGGAAAACAGTTTTTCCTTATCTACTTTGTCCACACCGTGCATGATTTTATAAACTTCAATCAGGTCACCTCTTAGACTCCGTCGTTCAAGAGTGAAAAGGCCCAACCGTTGCAGCCTCAGATGGTAAGGAAGGTGTTCCAGTCCCCTAATCATTCTGGTTGCCCTCCTCTGTACTTTTTCCAGCTCCGTAATATCCTTCTGGAAGTATGGCGACCAGAACTGTACACAGTCTTCCAGGTGGGGCCTCACCATAGATTTATAAAGAGGCAAAGTGACACTTGCTGACTTATTTTCTATACCTTTCCTAATGATCCCTAGCATTGAGTTTGCTTTTTCCACTGCTGAGGCACACTGGGTTGACACCTTCATTCTGCAGACGTTTCCGTGGCCATGTGTCAGGCATGACTAGCACACGTAACGCTGTTTACCTTCCCACCGAAGCGGCCCCTATTGATCTACATGCAATGTCTTGCTTTCAAACTGCTAGGTTGGCAGGAGCTGGGACAAAGACGGGTGCTCATTCCGTCCTGCAGTACTGGGGAATCGAACTGCTGACATGCCAGCAAATATGGAAACTGTGTTTTGCTGCCTGTTAATAAAACATGACTTATCAGACGAGACATGTTTGAACTCCACAACAAGGGTGTTTTCAAACAACCATGATGTGGTTCAATGTGTGGTGTGAACATGGCTCCAGAACTGCACTGGGGAACACCACGTTGCCCATCCCTGGACATTCATCTGATGTGTTTCAGCTGTAGATGGGGGAGCAGCAGTGTAAACTAGGGATTCTCAACCCGCGTCCCATGGGCCGGATGTGGCCCACAGCACCCTTTCATGTGGCCACCATGTGGTGGAGGAAGAGCAAAATGGCCATCCAGCCCCCGAAACTTTAAAAGGTTTAACTTTAAAACTTTAAAAGGTTGAGAACGCCTGGTGTAAACAAAGGTTGCGCACTGGGTGATTTCCTTTTCCCCAAGAAACAGCTGCTGCCAAGAAACAATAAACTCCCTTTTGCATTCTTCAAATGTTTCACTTAATGCAGGCTGCCACTTTTCTCCTACTAACCCCCCACCCCAGCAATAAAAGTACCTTATGAAAAACATCTGAGCATCAGGCTGAGAGAACCTGATTCAAGGCCAAAGAGCTGCTGGAATGTTTTGCCAAAAGAGGACACAAATGCGCAAGTGCAGCCAGGGACTGACATGTCAGCGCAGCCAGAGATCTGCCTGGGGAATGTTATATGCTTGGATGGAGTGGTCGGAGCATAGGCACAGGGGTTGATTTTCCTTCTTCTTTTTCCTTGTCCCCCCTCCCTCCTTTTCCAGTTCAGCAGCAGCAATCATATTTCAGATTCAAACATGCTGAAACCGTAGGGCTCATCTAGGAAGCTGATCCTTGGGTATATGCCAAGTCACAGAGGGAGGGAAGGCACTGCGCATTTGCACATTTTTCCCCACGCTATGAATGCAGAAGAATTCGGAAAACAACAATAGCCACTGACAAAACTACCGAGCAGAGTTTAGCATGCTTTGGAGTGGCGGACGGACCAATGGTATGGATGGAACTTCAAAAGCGACCCTCCAAAAGGAACCAGCTACAGTGCTACTATAGCTCTAAGCCAGGGGTTCCCAACCTGCAGTCCGTGGGCTGGATCTGGCCCCTGGGCCAAATTCATCCGTCCCTCTCAGGCAAATTGCCGCGACACCGGAAGTGCCCCGACGTCACTGGAAGTGCCGAAATCGCCACATATGTCCCTTGGGAAGACCGTAATACTTAGAGTCTCCTTTTGGGGAGGCTTAAAATATATATTGAATATTTTCAAATTCCTTTTGATCCCTTCAATCTTATGGAAAAGACCTCTTCCTTTCCATTCTTGTTGTCCTCTCCTGTTTCTTTGTAACAAGCTTGTAATAGTTCCTTTATGCAATCAAGCTCTGGATACTATTTCTATTTTATTTCTCATCCAATGTTCAGAATTTATGAATTCCATTTTCTAACTGAGTTAGAAAACGCCAAAGGGTGGTGGTGGTGCGCTTAATAAAAGCTGTTTCAAGCCCATTATTACATCTCACCCCTGCTCTTTATGACTATATAAAGGCAAAGGTTACTCTTGCTCGAAAGCCAGTCGTATCTGATTCTAGGGTTCAGTGCTCATCTGTTTCACAGCTGAAGAGCCAGCGCTGTCTGCGCCTGCAGATGTTTTTGTGGTCATGTGGCAGGCATGACTAGACACCAGAGTGCACGGAATGCTATTTACCTTCCCACCGGTGGTCCCTATTTATCTACTTGCAATTTTTTTGCTTTCGAACCGCTAGGTTGGCAGTTGCTGGGACAGATGATGGGTGCTTATTCCGTCCTGCAGTATTTGGGTATCAAACTGCTGACCTGCCACCTTCCAGCCAGCGTCTTAGCCACTTGAGGACTATATTGTGGCATAAAACTGACAACTAATGTTTAACATGTGCAATATTTTCTATTTCTGGTGTTCCACAGGCATATGTTTTCTCGGAGTACGACTGGACTAGAAGAAGGGTTGAACGGGAAGAACACTGAGAAGGAAGAAAATCCGTTTGTGGCCAAAAGGCTAAAAAGTGACAAAATGTCTCAAATAGTAGTATTATGCGTAGAAATAAGTCCAAAAACAACTGTCCATTTAACAGAATTTATGTGCTGTGTTGTTCCACAATGAGAAAATATTTCCGAATAATTCACCACTGAGACAACAAGTTCCAAAGCTTTTCCGGTAAAATACAAGCTTTTCTGGGCATGAGCCCTTTCCTCAGGGAAATCTATAAGTTAATAAACACAACATTAGACTATCTCTCATATTGGGAAACAAGGGGAAAAGTGTTCTGTGCAAAACATAAATAACCATGAATATTTACATAGGACATACAGGACAAATAGATAAATATATACATATATACACACACTGTATTACCTTAAATATGTATAAATGAATATCTGTCTATTTATCAAATATTGGGGTTCATTGCACTTATTTCTACGCATACTACTACTATTTGAGACATTTTGTCACTTTTTAGCCTTTTGGCCACGAATGGATTTTCCTCCTTCTCGGAGTATGAGACATGGTTAAATTGCCCATATTTAACCATAAAGTCTAACTGCTCAAATCTTGCTCTTGTAAATGCTGTTCTATGATACTTAGTCAGACCTATTGTCAAGTATTTTTTCAACTGTTGTTCAGTCCACTGCTAAAGCCGATCAAGATCTTTTTGAATGTTATTCCAGCCTTCCAAGACATTTGCTATTTTAACTAATTTTGTATCATCTGCAAATCTGTTGAGTATTCCCTGCATTCCCTCATCCAGTTAAAAATGTGGGAAGAACACTGGGCTCAGGACTGAGCCTTGTGGTACCACAGTTGTCACCCCCTTTTAGTTTGAGAAGGAACCATTGAGAAACATTATCTGTGTATGATTCTGTAACCAACTGTGTATCTACTTGTGCTATCTAATCCATGCCTAGTTAACTTACTTATCAGAATGTCATGGGGCAATTTGGCTCTGCTAAAATCAAGACACAGCGGACCCTCGAATAATGATGTTACTTGGATCCCCAAGTAGCGTCGCTATTCGAATAATGACAAAAAATGTAGTTATCCGAATAACGACGGTATTTTTACCGTCGTTATTCAAATAACGACATCGTTATTTGAATAACATCGTTATTCGAATAACGATGGTAAAAATACCGTCATTATTCGAATAACGTTATTCAATCAAACACATTGAGAGCGTCTTAGCGTCCTTAATCGAAAATGACGCTATTCGAACGCGTCGTTAATCGAGGGTCCACTGTATATTACATCTACAGCACTCCTACTCTTTACAAAAGAAGTTACCTGATCAAAAAATAAGATGTGATTAGTCTGGCAGGATTTAGTCTTGAGAAAAACCATATTGGCTTCTAGTTATTACTGCATTGTTTTCAAGGTGCTTGCAGAATGACTGCCTTATACTCTGCTCTAGAATTTCCCCTGGGATTGATGTTGGGCAAACGGGCCTGTAATTCCCCAGTTGTTCCTTTTTGCCCTCTTTTGAATATAGGGACAACATGAGCTCTCCTCCAGTCATCTGACACTTCAACTCTCATGGACACTCTCATGGACACTCTCCATGATTTCAAGAAAATGGTAGACCAGGGATTCTCAACCTGTGGCCCACAGCACCATTTCATGTGGTCCACTACCACCTCACCAGGAAGTGTCATGTGAAGCATGTTGGGGCAAACCCCCCCAATTACATTTATAAACTGATGGGGTCTCAACTCTCTGTGACAAACCAGGAAAGGGACCTTGGTGTCCTGGTGGACGAGAGCTCAATGAAGGTGTCAAACGCAGTGTGCCTCAGCAGTGAAAAAAGCAAACTCAATGCTAGGGATCATTAGGAAGGGTATAGAAAATAAGTCAGCAAGTGTCACTTTGCCTCTTTATAAATCTATGGTGAGGCCCCATCTGGAACACTGTGTACAGTTCTGGTCGCCATACCTCCAGAAGGATATTATGGAGCTGGGAAAAGTGCAGAGGAGGGCAACCAGAATGATTAGGGGACTGGAACACCTCCCTTACCATCTGAGGCTGCAACGGTTGGGCCTCTTCAGTCTTGAACGACGGCGTCTAAGAGGTGACCTGACTGAAGTTTATAAAATCATGCACGGTGTGGACAAAGTAGAGAAGGAAAAACTGTTTTCCCTATTGCGTAACACTAGAACTAGGGGGCACTCCATGAAACTTTTGGGTACTAGTTCTCAAACAAATAAGAGAAAGTACTTTTTCACCCAGAGGATCACTGGTCTATGGAATTACTGCCAGAAGAAGTGGTGACAGCTGTCAGTCTTGACAGCTTTAAGAAAGGATTAGACAAGTTCTTGGAGGACAAGGGTATCAATGGCTATAATTATGGCTACCTAAAGACAACCTCCGGGTTGGAGAGATAGGCAGGATAGCTCTCAATGCCATTTCCAGGGAATCCTAAGCAGGTGAAGGCATCTGCTTGGGAAGGAATGCCCTGAAGCAAATGGTGAGCCACTGTGTGAGAGAATGCTGGACTGGATGGGCTCATGTGACCTGTTCCAGCAAGGCTGTTCTTATGTACTTTGGCGTTCCAATCTCCTATGATGATGTGTACATCTTTGCTTGGTTCTGTTCTATGAGTTGTTGTAGGTCCTCATAGAACTGGTCAACTGTGGCTTCATCTGCACCAGTGGTTGGTGCGTAGACTTGGATTACAGTGATATTGAAAGGTTTGCCTTGGATTCTGACTGACATCATTCTATCGTTTTTGAGATTGTATCCCATTACTGCTTTTCTCACTCTTTTATTGACAATTATGGCTACTCCATTTTTTCTGAAGTTGTCTTGTCCACAGTAGTAGACATGATGGTTTCTGAATTCGTCCATCCTTGTCCATTTTAACTCGCTGATTCCAAGATGTCAATGCCTATTCTTTCCATCTCACTTTTAATTGCCTCCAGTTTTCCAAGTAGACAAGGAAAAACTGTGTTCCCTATTGCGTAACACTACAACTAGGGGACACTCCATGAAACCTTTGGGTACTAGTTCTCAAACAAATAAGAGAAAGTACTTTTTCACCCAGCGGATCACTGGTCTATGGAACTCCCTGCCAGAAGAAGTGGTGACAGGGAAGGAATGCCCTGAAGCCATTGGTGAGCCACTGTGTGAGACAGAATGCTGGACTGGATGATGGGCTCTTGTGGCCTGTTCCAGCAAGGCTGTTCTTATGTTCTTATGATGGAGAAAAGACAAAATGGCCATCTGGCTCCTGAAGCTGTCTGGATGAAGTTCATCTGGTCCTAGGGATTTGAACTCAGTCAAAATAATAAGGTATTCCTTGACATGTGTTAATACATCTCAAGATGCAATTCTGGCCCCTCTCTTTGTACTTCACGATTCCACTGTGATGATTGTTCTCCCATCTCTCCCTCATCAAACTCGTGTTTGCTCTCCGTCTGCTCATTCCCTGGAGTCTGTCTCAGTTTTATTCCTCTGCTGCACTCCTTTAAGACAGGAGTTCTCAACCTTTTAAAGCCGGGGGCAGGTCTTAATTTAATTTAATTTTTAAACTTTTATGCCGCTCACTCAGGCCAACCCAACTCAGGGAGTTTTACAACAGATTAAAAACATATAAAAACAGATTAAACCCCCCAATTTTTTAATCTGGCTCCCCCAGCCAGTTTTGGTGCCGGACGGCCGTTTTGCCCTTCCTTCACCACATGGTACTTCCTGGTGTGGTGGAGGTGGTGGGGCTCCCACATGAAATGGTGCCATAGGCCACATCTGACCCACAGGTTGAGAATCCCTGCTTTAAGAGTTAGTAAACAAAAAGTCATTAATCAAGGTTTTTCTGCAGGAATAATTAATTGGCTATTTGCCAGAGTGGGGAACATGTGCATGTCTTGAATGTCAAATGGGGCCTAGAAAGCATTACTAACAACGCCAGGAAAGATGATGGTATTCCTCTTGAGCTTTAGGTCTTTAAACCTAAAAGAGTAAGTCGTTCAAGTGCTGCACTCAATATGCCAGCAAATTTGGAAAACGCAGCAGTGGCTATAGGATTGGAAATGGTCAGTTTACGTTCCTATTCCAAAGAAAGGCAATGCCAAAGAATCTTCTAATTATCATACTTTTCCGCTCATCTCACACACTAGCAAGGTCATGCTCAAGATCCTAAAAGTTAGGCTTCAGTAGTATGTGGATCAAAAACTAGCAGAAGTACAAACTGGTATATTTTTACCTGTCAGGAGGAGGGTTAACATAATTTAGGATTTAGCAAGTCTTAATGTGATGTTGTAAAAAAATATTGTGCCAAGTCAATTCCAATTTCCGTGGACATGTGTCAGGCATGACCAGACACATGAGTGCACGGAACGCTGTCACCCGTCCTGCCAAAGTGGTCCCTATTTATCTACTTGCAATATCTTGCTTTCAAACTGCTAAATTGGCAGGAGCTGGGAAAGACAGGAGCTCATTTCCTCCTGCAGTACTCAGGAATCGAACTGCTGACCTTCCACCTCCTAGTCAGCATCTTAGCAAGTTGAATCAATTAATAAACATTCATTCATAATTAAGACACCTCCCAAAAACAAAAATGTGGACCCATTGAAATTTCCCAACAAGGTGCTCGAAAGCCAGTCGTATCCGACTCTAGGGTTCAGTGTTCATCTCTGTGTATAGCCAAAAGGCCAGCGCTGTCTGCGCCTGAAGACGTTTCCGTGGACATGTGGCAGACAGGGCTAGACGCCGGAGTGCACGGAGTGCTGTTACCTTCCCACCGAAGTGGTCCCTATTTATCTACTTGCAGTTTCTTGCTTTTGAACTGCTAGGTTGGCAGGAGCTGGGGCTGCGACGGGAGCATACCTGTCAAGTTTTGGATTTGGAAATAAGGGAAATTTCCCGGCAAATAAGGGATACTTGACAGCTATGCTTATCCTGTGCTGCCCTCCAATGGCGGCAATAGGGCATTGCAGTCTAATTAATAAGGGATGACGGCGGGAAAGAGGGTAAAATAAGGGGTTTTCCTGGCCAATAAGGGATACTTGACAGCTATGGAGGGGAGCTCACGCTGTCATAAGAACATAAGAACAGCCTTGCTGGAAGAGGCCACAGGAGCCCATCCAGTCCAGCATTCTGTCTCACACAGTGGCTCACCATTTCCTTCAGGGTATTCCCAAGGAGATGCCTTCACCTGCTTAGGATTCCCTGGAAATGGCATTGAGAGATATCCTGCCTATTTCTCCAACCCGGAGGTTGTCCTTAGGTAGCCATAATTATAGCCATTGATACCCTTGTCCTCCATGAACTTGTCTAATCCTTTCTTAAAGCTGTCAAGTCTGACAGCTGTCACCACTTCTTCTGTCATGCAGTACCTGGGAATCCTACTCCAACCTTCCAGCTAGCATCTTATCCACTTGAGCCACCGCAAGACTGGCTGACAAATAGCCGCCAGAGTCCTACTGTCAGGGTTGACGCATTTCCCCTTTCAACAGGTTCACTGTTGAGCTCCATCCCTTTCGGCTCTTCCACTTTTTGACATTTTCCCCGCGTCCTCCCGCCTAAGGGTGATTTTGCAGGGAGGCTGGTTTCCAAGGGCAAAGTCCAACCTTCCTGTGGTTAAACTGTAACTTCCTTCACATTTGCAAGGAGAATCAGAAGGGATGAAAAACACACAAGGAAAAGAGTTGCTCAACAGTGAAAGAGGAAACTTTGATTTAGACCAGCCTGTTCACTTTGGACAAATCATTTTGATCCCGCAAAGGAGAAGCTGAAAATGGTTTCCAAACAAATCCAGAACATTTCTTCATTTCTCCCTTGTCAGAATTATATTGATTATAATTATAATTATAATGTATATTGATTATGATTAGGGTGTCTACATTTTTCTTGTTGAAACTAATGCTTGTTACTATGATCGATACTGATATGTAATTTTGTAATCTGTAATTGTACTGTATATTTTGTATCTTTGGAGCCGCCCAGAGTCGCTCTGCGAGTGGGGTGGCATACGAGTCTAATAAAATAAATAAATAAATAATAACTTGGCTCAGGCTCGGTATCATTCCAACAATCCAATCCTAACACATTTTTTTTTTGCTTTGAAATTGCCACATGGGTATTTAGACTGCAAAGTAGCGAAACCAAAGTCTCCCTCCACCACCATCATCATCATGTTTAATTTCTATACCACTTTACTCGACCCAGCGGGTGTACACAGTCACAATAAAAAAAAAATACAGTAACACAATAATACAGGAATAATACAATAATGTCAGCAAATTACAAATTTACAAGTCAGGGAAAAAGAAATACAATATCAAGTACAAAATACAAGCCCCATACAGAGGACCCTTCCAGTCGTGCCACCTAAGTACTCCAATGCCACTTCGTTGCTATTCTGTTTTCAATCTGAGAAATGGGGGGGGGGGGGGCGGCGGAGTACCGATGTACTGATAAAGGTAAAGGTTTCTCTTGCTTGAAAGCCAGTCGTATCTGACTCTAGGGTTCAGTGCTCATCTCTGTTTCAAAGCCAAAGAGCCAGCGCTGACCGCTTCTGCAGACGTTTCCATGGTCATGACTAGACACCGGAGTGCCTGGAACGCTGTTTACCTTCCCACTGAAGTAGTCCCTATTTATCGACTTGCAATGTCTTGCTTTCGAACTGCTAGGTTAGGACGGAGACTGGAGCTCACTCCATCCTGCAGTACTCGGGAATCGAACTTCTGGCCTGCTGCCTTCCAGTCAGTGTCTTAGCCACTGCAGTCCTGATACTGATAGTGCCAATGAATTTTACCTACTAGCAAAAAGTGCAGAGCTTATGCCAACTCATTAATTTATTTAATACCATTTTTGTATTATAATTATGGGTTTGTTACACTTATAACAGAGTGTTTCATGACTGAGTGAGTAGGGATCTCCCAAGTCTCAGTCCAAAACTCTAACCGCTATACCACATTGTCATGACTCTTCAGAGCGTAGAAGAGGGCAGAGTGCCAAAGAAAAGAAAACAAAGGTGAAATCTCTCTTTCAAGTATATATGCGTAATCTTGGTTACAGACTCACAGATCAGCACTGATGATGCTCACAAAACCCTTATAAGGTGGGGTAGATCAGGAGTTCTCAACCTTTTAAAGCCAGGGGCCGGGTCACGCTCCCTCAGACAGCTTTAGGGGCCGGATGGCAATTTTGCCTTTTTCTCCACCACATGGCACTTTCGGGTGTGGCGGAGTCAGTGGGGGGCACATGAAATGGCACCGCAGGCTGCATCTGGCCCAGAGGCCACAGATTGAGAATCCCTGGAGTAGACTAAGAGTTAGCCACTCTAGGGTCTCCTTGGGCTCTATCCTGATGAATACCTTCATTTTCTAATTTAACACTATTTCTACTAGAGACAGACTTACAGTTCCCAAAGTCTCCCAGGCTCTGAACACAGCAACCCTAATACTCTTTTACAATCTCCGTATTCATTATTATTGGGTTTATTTCTGATGTGATATTTTGTGTTGTAATTTGACTATGTTAAAGTGCTTTTGAATTGTACTGAATTTACTTTTTTGCTTCTTTACCACTGTATTATTGTTTATGTATGGTATATATTTGTTGTAATGGCCGCCTTGAGTTGGCTTCGGCTGAGAAAGTGCGGGATCTAACTTAAAATAATATTAATAACAATAATAATTATTATTATTATTAACACCCCTGCCTAACCCAAATGGGTCTTCAAAGTTGGAGAGTATGTGTGGTGCTCAAATAATTATTTCTCGATGCCACCTTTCCCAATGAATTTTCCTGGCTCATTTAAACTTGAACTTCGCAAGTCCTACATACTAGCTCAGGGGTTCTCAACCTTTTAAAGCCGGGGGCCAGGTCATGCTCCCTCAGACAGCTTCAGGGGCAGGACGGCCATTTTTCCCTTCCTCCACCACATGGCACTTCCTGATGTGGTGGAGGCGGTGGGGGCCCCACATGAAAGGGTGCTATGGGCTCGCAGGTTGAGAATCCCAGTACTTGCTCTTGGGCCTAAACAAATGCATCTAAATTCAAGTAAGAATTTGTTTGGGGGTTGGACACTGAACTTGCTGACTGGAAGGTCGGAGTTGGGATTCCTGGGTACTGCATGGCAGAGTGAGCTCCTGTCTCTGTCCAAGCTCCTGCCGACCTAGGAGTTCGGAAGCAAGAAATTGCAAGTAGATAAATAGGGACCACTGCGGTGGGAAGGTAAACAGTGTTCCGCGCACTCTGGTGTCTAGTCATGTCTGCCACATGTCCACGAAAACTTCTGCAGACGCAGACAGCGCTGGCTCTTTGGCTATGAAACAGAGATGAGCACTGAACCCTAGAGTTGGATACAACTGGCTTTTGAGCAAGGGCGACCTTTACCTTATTAGGTTTTAAAGTATGTGTGGTGCTCAAATAGTTATTTTTCAACGCCACCTTTCCCAATGAATTTTCTTGGCTCACTTAAACTTGGACCCGAGCCTCTCAAGTGCGCTGCTCTGTCCACTAAGCTACATAACTAGCTCTCGGGCTTAAACATATGCATCTCAAATCAGGCAGAAAAATGTGGCAAGGATTTGTTTGGGGGTTGGAGGTGATGGCTGGTATCCAGGTAGGCACATTTTACTTCTGCTTCTGGGAGCGACGAGGGTGGCGTGGGCCGGATGAATTGGCATCAGGAGCCGGATCCAGCCGGCAGTTTGGGCACCCCTGGTTTAAGCAGAGAAAACGGCAGCCTAAAATCTCTCATCCTGTTGCAAAATGGCAAGGTGAGTTTTACGTCCACCTCCAGTGGGAGGAACCATGTGACCGGCCCACACGTGACCGGCCCATGGCCCAAAAAGTTTGGGCACCCCTGCCTTACACTCTTCTCACTGGAAGGAAAGCCAGCGAGTAACTGACTTCAGGATGTCAATTCCACTGCCGATAGTTCACGGACACAAAGAGGCCAACGGAGCAAAGGCCTGTGAGAACCACGTCATCTTGAGTCAGGTAACTATGCTTGCAAATGCGCAACACATACCGGGTTTGTTCTCCTCGCAATCCGACTTCATGCTGGGGAGAGCTGGATTTCCTTCTGTATGCCAATCTTTCTCTTTCTCCCTTGACTCCACCCCTAGCCAAGCAGGAAATGCAGTTTGCACTACCTGAACAACTTGGAACCTGATCCGGTTATAGGTTGCCATGTGCTCCAGTGCGATCTCACAGGCAGGGAGGAAGGAACACCCGGAGGAGAGGGCTTACCGGACTGGCAAAGCCTCCCACTGGTGCACACGGGCAACAATGCCAGACTCAACTCTTTCTCTTCAGAGCTGGCAAGGCCACTGTGCTCCTCCCTTCTGCACAGGTTGTATACCAAGGTAAAAGTCGCCCTTGCTCGAAAGCCAGTCGTATCCGACTCTAGGGTTCAGTGCTCATCTCTGTTTATAGCCAAAGACTCATCGCTGCCTGCGTCTGCAGACTTTTCCATGGACATGTGGCAGGCATGCCTAGACACCAGAGCGCACGGAGAGCTGTTTACCTGCCCACCAAAGTGGTACCTATTTATCTACTTGCAATTTCTTGCTTTTGAACTGCTAGGTTGGCAGGACCTGGGACAGACGACAGAAGCTCACTCCGTCATGCAGCACTCGGGTCTCAAACTGCTGACCTGCTGACCTTCCAGCTCTCAGGAATCGAACTCCAATCTTCGAGTTCTACGTCTTAACCACTTGAGCCACCGCAGTCCCCTCTGCCAGTACAAATGCCAAAAATTCCAGTATGATTTTCTTCAGAGATGCATTTCATACAAGAGCTTATTCTAATTGATGTCAGATAGATACCAATAGAAATTAAACACAAAATTGGAAACATTCCACAGAAGAGCAGCGCCAAAGAATGTTCAAACTATCATACATTTATGCTCACTTCACACGCGAGCAAGATCCTACAAGCTAGGCTTCAGCAGTGCAAACTGGGATCTAAAGAGGCAGGGGAACTAGAGACCAAATTGCCAACATTCACTGGATTATGGAGAAAGCAAAGGAATACCAGAAAAAGGTCTACTTCGGTTTCGTTGACTACACCAAAGCCTTTGATTATATAAGGTAAAGCTTGCCCTTGCTCGAATGCCAGTCGTATCCAACTCTAGGCTTCAGTGCTCATCTCTGTTTAGAGCCAAACAGCCAGCACTCTTGCATCTGCAGTCCTTTCCGTGGACATGTGGCAGGTATGATTCAACAGCACGCAACGCTGTTTACCTTCCCACCTAAGAGGTCCCTATTGATCTACTTGCAATTTCTTGCTTTCAAACTGCTAGGTTGGCAGGAGCTGGGGCTGAGACGGGAGCTCACTCCGTCATGCAGTAGCCGGGAATTGAACTCTGACCTTCGAGTCAGTGAGTTCAGCGTCTTAACCACTTGAGCCACCACAGTATGTAGACCACAGCAAATTGTGGGAAGTCCTTAAAGAGATGGGAATAGCAGACCAACTCACCTGTCTTCTGAGAAACCTGGGTCAAGAGGTGACAGTTAGGATTGGATATGGAAGTGATTGGTCTAAAATAGGAAAAGGAGTACAATTGTCACCCTGCTTATTTAACTTATATGTTGCAGAGTACATCAAGGGTAACGCAGGGCTGGATGAATCACATGCGGGAATTAAGATTGCTGGGACAAATATCGACAACCTCAGATATGCAGACGATAACACTCTAATGTTAGAAAGCGAAGAAGAGATAAAGAGCCTCTTGATAAAGAGGAGAATGCAAAAGTTAGCTTGAAACTCAACATCAACATCAAAAACAACAACAACAACGAAAAACCAAGATCCTTGCATCCAGACCCATCACTCTCTGGCAAATAGAAAGGGTAGAAACGGAAGCAGTGACACAGATTATACCTTCTTGGGATCTAAGATCACTGCAGCCATGAAATAAAAAGACGCTTACTCTTTGGGAGGCAAGCTATGGCAAACCTAGGCAGCTTAATTTAAAAAAAGAGAAACATCACCATGTTGACAAAAGTCCGCATAGTTAAGGCAATGTTGTTCCTACTAGTTCTGTATGGCTGTGAGAGCTAGACCCTAAGGAAGGCTGAACGCAGAAGAATAGACGCCTTTGAACTCTGTGGCGCTGGAGAACACTCTTGAGAGTCTCCATGGCTGCATAGATAAGAGCATGACCATGTGAGCGCCTTGCAAAAAGCTCTCCTAGCGCAAAGAGGCATGGATTAACTAATTAACTCAGTCTCATTTGCAAAACGAATGGCATTTATCATAAACTCTGTAACAGTGATGGCGAACCCTTTAGAGACCGAGTGCCCAAACTCAACAGGCTGCTGCCCACGCCACAGAGGGGTGTGGCGAACTCTGTGCTGGAGGGGAGGGAGGAGGCATTCCCATTGGGCTGCTGGGCAGAGAGGTGGGTGAACTATGTGCTGGGTGAGGGAAGAAGCACTCCCATTGGGCTGCTGGGCAGAAGGGCAGGGCGAACTCTGTGCTGGGGCAATGGCACGCATGCCCACAGAGAGGGCTCTGAGTGCCCCCTCTGGCACGCATACCATGGGTTCGCCACCACTGTCCTATCATTTGAAGGGGGACAGTGGGAAGAGATGTGCTGATCTTTCTACACCAGGTGTTTGCAACCTCCGGCCTGTGGGCCTAATAGGGCCCATGCATATTAATAATCCAGCCCTCGGTGAGAACCTGGGCACTTCTAGTCCCTCCCACCACCACCGGAAGTCGCAATACATCACTTACCGTGGCGGTGGCAGGAATCACATGGTTTTTCTGGGTTTTTTTTGACAGCCTTTGCTGCGCCCCATGGTGGCAGGAGGCTTTCCGGAGCAATTTCACTTCGTTTGGATAATTGTCTGATGCTTCCCCACTTGGTTTCGGCTCTTTGAACGCATTGTTGGGCAACTTCTGGTGCTGGGCGGAGCTCGCGTCGTTGGCTTGGTTCCTAGCGTGGAACCAGGAAGTTGTCCAGCGGCGCGTTCGAAGAGCCAAAATGGAGCGAGCGTGCTCCAAAAAGCCTCCTACCGCCGTAGGGAGTGGCAGAGGCTGTGCAAGAAGCTGGAAAGATGGTGCGATGGATGCCGCCGCTGATGGCAACAAAAGCGTACGTCCAGAGAGCAACTACACCTTGCGCCCTCTTCCACTGGTGTGAAGAAGCCGTGTCTGGCCTGCGGCGCGAAAATGTCGTGAACCCGTTCTACACCATCTTCTTGGAGGTCAGATACAGAGGCCAAGGTTGTACATAACATGAGTGGAGTCTCATCCCCGAACCAGTAAAGCTTGCCACCCCCACCCCCACGTTTTCCATGTCTGTGATAGGAGCTGCAGTGGCTCAGTGGTTAAGAAGCTCGCCTTGTTAGCTGGAAGTCTGGCAAGTTGGCAGTTTGAGACCCAGGTACTGCATGACGGATTGAGCGCCTGTCTCTGTCCCAGATCATGGGGACATGAAAGGAGCCTCATTCGGGTGTTCCCTGAGTGGAGTTTCTCCCGCAAAAATCCTTTCAACCTAGAATAATTTCTGACATGAAATTATTATTATTTTTCTGGGGCTGCGGTAGCTCAGTGGTTAAGAAGCTTGCCTTCTTTAGTGTTTCAGAAATAATGAGCAGCAGCCAGCAATACGGGCCAAACACATAACCTTATTACAGGGTTAAGAAGACAATTTTAACTGTGCCACAGCGACTTATATACAGGTGCGGAAAGATACATTTTGGCAGGCTTTAACAGGATTGGTTGAAGGAGAGTGGGGTGATCGAGGACCTGATCTCAATCACGCTTCTCGGACTAAAATGGCGCGAACCCCTATATTGCGTTACTTAAAAACTGAGAACATAAAATGGTGGAACAATTTCATTCAATACACAACACCCCTCCCCCCCCTAGGATTGCACAAAACCTTTAAGCCATTGTGGGGGGGCCACAGGATCTTTTTAGCCACACTGGTGCCTTGTCAGTTGGCTGAGCCCTAGGGATCTCTGAGGAATGTAATGGTTGTTCCGCAACGGATGGACTGCTAGGACTAATAGCATGTCGGGAGCAATTGCCCCTTTCTGAATTAGACCTAGGGAGGGGAGAAACCAACTCAAAGTCCCGTTTTGTAAATAATCGAGCAAGGAAACGCTGAAATTAAAAACACAGAATTCAAAGGGGAAAAACCAAACTGAAAGTCCCTCCGTTGACCATGAGTGGAGGGTGACTCAACACAAAATTCCCCGTTTCGGGTATGGGTAGGGGTAGATTCAAATACTGGAGAATGGGGGGCCCCAGGGGAGAAATCATAACCCCGTTTTTTGCATGGACGAGTAGGGAAACACTCAAAAAACTCCCCCTCCCCCAGATCCTGTAACTCAAGAGAATAATTATCTGGCTCCTGTGTGCCCTTTGAAAGAAGCAAATATGCTCACTTTGAATTTAGACAGGGCTGAGCCTTCTTCGTTTCTCCATTGCAATAAGTGGGTGGGGGAGGACCCTAACGTGAAATCATGGCAAGCCTCGTTGGCTCCGGGCACCCCAAACTCAAAACTGTCCTCCTGTTCTACCAGTGATTAGTCTGTTACCCTATGTCTGATTTGGTCAGCGTGTCACCGCCAAAGTAGACCGTTTCCCGGTTTAACCCGGTAGGAGACTGGTCCCGTTTGCTCTACGACAGTACCTGGAACCCAAGCCGGCCCTCTTGCAACATAATTCTGGCAATGCACAGGGTCCCCTACTGCAAAACCTTTTCTCTGTCCAATTCCTATATTAAACCCCCCATCCTCCACCCTGGAAGGATCCAATCTATCCATCAAAGTGGTTGGCTTTCTGTGCATGAGAATGTCAGCTGGGGACAAACCTGAAGCCAGAGGGGTAACCCGACAGGTTAGAAGGAATTGACAGATCTGTAGTTCAATGTCTCCCAGCTCCATACAATGTAAAGCTTCCTTAGTTGTACGGACCAGTTGTTCAACCTGGCCATTGGTGCCAGGGTTAAATGGGGCAGAAGTAACATGTCTGATTGCATTTCTCTCAAGAAATGCCTGAAACTCGTCAGACATAAAAGTAGTGGCGTTATTGGAAACAAGCACATCCGGCAGACTGAAACAACTGAAAAGCCTGTGTAGCTGTTTAATAGTCACAGCTGACATGGTACTAGGGACAGGGATTAACTCTAGCCACTTTGAGAACGAATCGACCACTAGAAAGAATAAGGTGCCTCGAAACGGACTGGCGAAATCCACGTGGATTTGTGACCACGGTCTGCGAGCCATGTCCCATTCCCAGGAGGGAAGTCAGGACTCCTCAGGGCGAGAACTCTGGCAGCTATTGCAAGTGCCTACTAACCGCTCTATGTTTGAATCTACCTGCGGCCACCAAAAATAGCTCCGTGCCAAGGCTTTGGAGCGCACGATTCCCGGATGGCTAATGTGCAGAAGCTTAAGGACTTTTGGCCGCAGCGCAGCAGGAATCACTACCTGCTGACCCCATAATAGACACTCCTCTTGAGCGAAAGCTCGAATTGCTTTCTATAGAATGCTCTGAACTCCTCTGAAGGGGGAGCCATGGGCCAACCCTTCTGGACCCAAGTAACCACTTGGGACAACAGCTTATCTTTAGCCGTAGCAATGTCTGAGGGAACTCTGGGGGTGAATCGAGAGATTCAATCATCAACACCTGATGATCTTGCTCTATCTCGCAGTCTGGTTCCCCAAGGTCGGGCAATGGGGACCTTGAGAGGGCATTGGCATGTCCTATGTCCTTCCCTGGGTGATGAATTAATTTAAACTGGTATGTGTTTAGAAATATAGCCCATCTCAGCATTCGGGGAGAAAGTATTTGTGGAGTGGGCTTTGAAGTAACAAAGATTCCTAACAGGGGCTTGTGGTCTGTCACAATTGTAAAGTCTCTCCCATACAGAATATTGTGAAACTTTTTCCTCCCTACAACTATGGCCAGAGCCTCACGGTCAGTCTGTGCATAGTTTCTATCAGCTTTGGAAAGGGACCTAATAGAAAGCAACTGGGGCCTCCGCTCCACTATCCAATGTATGGCAAAGGACAGCCCCCACCCCTACTGGTGATGCATCACAAACTAATATCACGGGTTTTCGGGGATTGAAATGGGTGAGGACTGCCTCAGAGGACAGCAGCTCCTTTAACTCTCTTAAAGCCTTGTATTGGCTCTGCCCCCACCTCCAAACTGCGTCTTTCTTGAGAAGACGATGCAGCGGCTCGGCTACAGACGCCTTCCTGGGCAGGAAGGAGTGGTAAAAGTTAAGTAAACCCAGGAAAGACTGCAACTTGGACTTAGAAGATGGCCGGGGGGCACTACATACAATGGAGACCTTAGAATCTGAGGGTTTGACCCCCTCGGGAGTTATTTTGAATCCCAGAAACTCAACCTCCCTGGCAAAGAATACACATTTGTCCTTACGTAACCGGAGCCCTGCCACTTCGAACCTCTGCAAAACCCGGTCCAACCTTTCTGCCAGTTCGAATTCGTCCCCCGCAGTGATTAAAACATCGTCAAAATAGGGGAGGACCCCAGGGAGACCCTTAAGTAGACGCTCTACGAGCGATTGGAATATACCAGGGGCTGCATTGACCCCGAACTGCAATTGGGTGACTTTGAAAACCCCTCTATGAGTTACAATTGTTTGCATGACTGCAACAGCCGGCGTGACCGTTAGCTGCTGGAATGCTTGAGCTAAATCCAATTTAGCGAAACACTTCCCCCTTGTGTAAGGTAGCCATCAGGTGGCTGACAACAGGGACCGGATATGCATTGGGCCGAATGGCTTTATTGATCGTGCACTTGTACTCTGCACAGATCCTAACCTCTCCATTTGACTTAATGGCTGTTACAACAGGAGTTTCCCATTCGGCAGAATCAACAGGAACCAGAATACCTTGACCCACAAGCTTATCAATTTCCGCCTCTATCTTGTCCTTAAGAGCAAATCGAACACGGCGAGGCTTAAGGCGGATAGGCCGTACATCCGGGTCAAGTTCAAAAGGGACCAGGGGCCCACATAAGTTTCAAGTCCTTTTTTGAAAACTTCCAGGTGCGCGTTGCAAACGTCCAGCACTGGATCAGAACTCACAGCATTTATTCCGGATAGTCTTATTCCCAGTGGTTCGAACCACTGGACCACCAGCAAAGTTAGTTCCTTGTTTCACCACAAGAGGCAATTTGGTGCGAATGTTTTTGAAACGTACAGAGAAATCCCCTACCCTCAAAGTTGGAATGTGGCACCCTTGAACGTCTTGAAGGGACGTCTTCAACGCCTGCAACTTAGGGCGCGAGGTGGGGGGAATTTTTAGGAAGTCTTTTTGGGGTAAGATGGAATAAGACATACCCGTGTCCACCTCCATACACTTTGGGATGCCCTGCAGCTGCAGCTCCATGAAGAAATGGCCGGTCACGTTGGACACACTTCTGACTGAATTTCCCGATGAGATATTGGTCTTCTCGTCCGCTTGTCTGATGCTGGGGTTTGCCTGCTCTGCTGGTGGCACACTCTGGCAATGTGTCCTCGCTTGCCCCAATGGTGGCAGTCCACTTTCCGGAATGGGGACTTTTACCGGTCGTGCCTGCTCCCACAGCCGTCGCACTTCTTTAGGACCCTCGGAGCATGCTTTTCTTTCTTCTTCTGGACTTTTCCGCCCCCTCCGTCCTCATCACTGGACCCGGACGTGGACGTAGATGGTGGTGATGCTGATGAGGACGGCGATGAACAGCGTTGAGCCTGTACAACAGACTCCAGAGCCCCAGAGGCGACAGACTGCTGCTTGAAGGATTTCACTGCTGCTTGAAGGATTTCACCGCCAACGCCTCCTTCAATACAGACTTGAAGGTCAGTGTGTCACGGGTCATCAGCCTGCGTTGAGCCTCTTCATCCCAAAGTCCAGCAAGCAGGTGGTCACGGAAGGCGTCCTCGATGTTCAGCCCCTGGCAAGGGGCCAATGCGAGTCGTAGGGCGGCAGCATAGTCGGCCACAGACTCTCCGGGGTGTTGGTCATGGCAGTGAAATGCGACCCGGGCAGGGAAAATCGAGACCCTTGGTTGGAAGTGGTTTCGAAGGGCCATCAGGATATCGGTGAGGGGAACATCGTCAATATCCCGTGGCAATAACAGGTGTATGGCCAACTCAAGGGTAGCCAGACCACATCTTGCGAGGAAACATAATCTCTTCAGATCTTCCTGCACGATACTGTCAGCCACCATGGCATGTTTGAATTGTTTTTCATAGAGGAGCCATTTCTCCGGTGCTGTAATGTCGAAAGGGCCAACGGAATTCTTGTGGGACGCCATCCCACCTTCGTAGCCAATTTAGTGTTCCAGAAATAATGAGCAGCAGCCAGCAATACGGGCCAAACACATAACTTTATTACAGGGTTAAGAAGACAATTTTAACTGCACCACAACGACTTATATACAGGTGCAGAAAGATACATTTTGGCGGGCTTTAATAGGATTGGTTGAAGGAGAGTGGGGTGATTGAGGACCTGATCTCAATTGCACTTCTCGGAGTAAAATGGCGCGAACCCCAATTTTGTGTTACTTAGACACTGAGGAGAACATAAAATGGTGGAACCATTTCATTCAATACTCAACACCTTCTTAGCTGGAAGCCTGGCAAGTCGAGACGCAGGTACTGCATGACAGATTGAGCGCCTGTTTCTGTCCCAGCTCTTGCCAACCTAGTAGATCGAAAGCAAGAAATTGCAAGTAGATACATAGGGACCGCTTGGGTGGGAACAGATCTTGGGGACATGAAAGGAGCCTTCATTTGGGCGTCCCGTGAGTGGAGTTTCTCCAGCAAAAATCTTTTCAACCCAGAATAATTTCTGACATGAAATTATTATTATTAGGTCTGTGATAATGGATTTTCCAGTTACCAGCTGAAGCAGGAGCCAGTATTCCCAATTTATTTTTACATTACAGTCTCTCAAAGTGAAACTATAAATTTGTTTTATCTTTTGTTGTTGGACCCTTGTCCAAGAAGATAAGGAAGATGGCAGAAAAAAAGACAGAGAGGGAAAAACAGGAAAGAAAAGAAAAGCCTTGGGAACAGTCTGGCTGGGATTTAGGATTTTATATTCATCAAGTGAGTAGAAACATAAGAGATTACTACAACATTCA
Organism: Bradypodion ventrale; assembly: GCA_035047345.1. Lineage (NCBI taxonomy): Eukaryota > Metazoa > Chordata > Lepidosauria > Squamata > Chamaeleonidae > Bradypodion > Bradypodion ventrale. Next base: position 11,323,421 of record JAWDJE010000017.1, on the reverse strand, counting down.
ATTTTAGCAGAGAGTAAACAAAACAAGACCAAAAAAAAAAAGACAAAAAATGATGTGGTACCTTAAAGACTAACTCCTGTATTTTAATGTTAGCTTTCGTGGATCAAGTCCACTTCATCAGACATAAGGGTGGGTTTTCATGGTATACATTTATACCAGGGATTCTCAACCTGTGGCCTGGATGCTGCCCATGGTGCCATTTCATGTAGCCCACCACCGCCTCCGCCACACCTGGAAGTGCCATGTGCTGAGGGATTATAATCCCTGATTATACTCATGGGCCTAGAAGATTTGTGCCAAGGCCAATAAAGTACAAAAATAACCCCACAACCAGATAGGCATGCTCAACAGTCTATGATAGACAACTGTTTAACTTTAGACCAATTTACACAATATCTCTCCCATGTCTGTGATATCAGTGAAGTCCTATAACCAGCCCTAGTGGTGTTGTGCCATTCCTAGAAGCTCCACAATCCCTGGGGTCAGTGACCCAATGCCATCACCATGAGAAGCCGGGGGCCGGGTCATGCTCTCTTAGTCAGCTTTGATGGATGGGCGGCCATTTTGCCCTGCCTGAACGATGGGGGTGGCCATTTTGTCCCAACAGAGTCAAAGGGTTGCCATTTTGTTTCTCGAATCCCCTTAGAGGGGTCACATGAAATGGTGCTGTAGGCCAAATCTGGGAACCCCTGCTTTAAGTCCACTAAGGATTGGTGTCCACAGGCAGAGTTTGAGGGGTGGGCCATGGTGAAGAAGGATGAGTTATTGTGCTGTAACTTTAGTTCTTTGAGTGAATTCACACAATCCCCTCCTGTCAGCCCACCTTTTGTCTCTGTGAATCCCTTATTGAATGGTGGGTTGCCATAGCAACAGATATCAGCCTTTCTGTCATACATCAAGGCAATAGTGGTGGACAAAGATGGGGGCTGAAATCATGCAGCAGGTCTTTAAATGTTTGTGATGTCGATGCTTCTAGGACAGGGGTGCCCAAATTTTTCCCGCCAGGGGCCTGACCACGCCCCCCTCAATTAGTTGTGCAGACCAGTAATGTGGTTCCTCCCAGCGGCAGTGGTGCATGAAATTGTGCCGTGTTTCCGGGTGTCCTCCTGTTCTCCAATGCTGCCCTTGTAGGAGAGAGCATTGGGGGAGCATTTTCACGCCCTTTTTAAACAAATTCAGTGTGTTTCGGCACAAAAACATGCCGATTTCAGCACTTCTGGTGACATCGGAGCACTTCCAGTGTCAGTGGCAATCTGGCCCATGGACCGTAGTTTGGGCACCCCTGTTCTAGAAAATGTATAAGAAGTGGCCAAGGTTCTCATGAAGTGGGCTCCAAGATGAGCCAAATGTATTTTCACAGAATCATTTCTTAATAATAATAATAATAATAATAATAATAATAATAATAATAATAATAATAATAATAATAATAATAATAAAAGAAAAGAAAAACACAACACAACCAAACATACAGTGGAACCCCATATAATGAATGCCTTCTACAGCAATTAAACCATACAACAACAAGGATTTGAAAAAACATTGTGCCCCATATAACAACTAAAATTGTTATACGATGCAATGCATCTCTATGGGAAAAATCGTGTAACGAATTTTTGTTGTTGTACAATTTTTCCCATAGAGCTATTCGTTGTATGATGCATCCCATAGGGAAAATCGCTATACGATGCATGCATCGTATAGCAATTTTTCGTAGAACAATGAGCCCCATGGAACGGATTAAAATCATTGTACGAGGTACCACTGTACATATATTACTATCAGATTTAAACATGGGCATTAAAATTAGTGGGGAATGCCTGAATATGCTTGTGGCTTGTTGGCCACAAACCTTGCAGATCTTCAGTTGATGCTGGATCAAGTTAGAGCTTCAAGCGCAGAAAATGGTTTGGATCCTAACACCAAGAAGACTAAATATATTGTTATAAGTCGAACACTAACTCGTGGCAAGCTAATGCCAGGAACACAAGCAATCAAATGAGTGGATAAAATTATCTATTTGGAAAGTATGCTAAATGAAAATTGTGATCCCACGGTAGAAATTAAAATACAAATAGAAAAAGCAAGATCCACCTTTGTAAAAATGTGACATTTGTTATGCAGTACAGATCTAACTCTTGCTATAAAGATCCGAATAGCGAGATATTACGTATTCCCAGTTTTGCTATATGGAGCTGAAGCTTGGACAATGACTTCTTCTTCCATGTCTAGGCCAGTCATGAAACTGCCAAAATGAAGGCACCCTTTGGTGAGTTCATTCTGCAGTTCTCTTCGGCTGACCTAGTGTGAGAAAGAGTAGCCGGCAACACAAGGTTGCCGTTACCAGGATATGCCTGATTGTGTTTCAAGAATATGACAATCTTCGATGAGGCTCTTTCTGTGTACCCCGGACATTGACTAAAGCATTTGAAAGCTTTTGAAATGTGGATCTACAGACAGCTGCTAAGGGATATCATGGGTTGATCATGTGACTAACGAAGAAGTATTGCACCGGGTGCATAAAGAACAAGAAATTTTTAAGACCATCAGTCAAAGAAAGCTCCAATACCTTGTCCATATCATGAGGAACAACATAAAAGATAGAGTATTCCAACTTGCTACGCAATGGAAGATCCTTGGGAAGAAAGAGGTCCTGGATGTAGATGGACTTCATAGTTGAAGAACCTGAGAGACTGGTGTGGAAGGTCCTCGGAAGACACGGTTTCAAGGATTTAAGAAGAGGAAGACTATTGCCATGATGATAGCCAATATCCAGAAGGGGATACGGCACCTGAAGAAGAAATTGAGCAGTGGCTCAAGTGGTTAAGACGCTGACTGGGAGGCGGAAGGTCAGCAGTTCAAAACCTGAGTACTGCATGACAGATTGAGCGCCCGTCTCTGTCCCAGCTCCTGCCAACCTAGCAGTTCGAAAGCAAGAAATTGCAAGGAAATAAATAGGGACCACTTCGGTCCTGCCTGCCACATGACCATGGAAATGTCTGCAGAAGCAGACAGCACTGGTTCTCCGGCTTTGAAACAGAGATGAGCACTGAAACCTAGAGTCAGATATGACAGGCTTTCAAGCAAGGGAAACCTTTACCTTATATCATTAAATTAATGTATTCATCCCCTCATTCCAACAACAACACACCTTGTTCTGGCTTTACTCCTTTCCCTTTTACCAATACATAGTCTAAAAATTATCTCTATATCACTCTAAACACATTTTTGCTAACCCCCTTTTAACTTTTATCTCACATGTTAACTATATAGTTTATATCTATATTCCATTTCTTTGTACCAGTCATCCAGTCCAAATTCCCAATCTACTTTCCATTTTCAATAATATTAATAGTCAATAATATTAATAAAAATAATATTTTTAAGGTGGGTGATTTGATGATGTAAGTGTTGTGCGCCACCCAGAGTTGCTTGCCAAGTGGGCGGCAATACAAATTTGATTAAATAAATAAATATTTTTTAAAGCAGCACTGCCTGAATACCAAAGCCAAAGTTAGTACAAGGAACATCATTATCAGAAAACTCACAAACTACAAATGGGGAACACAGCCATCCATGTTGCATACGTAAGCTTTGGCCCAGAGCATCTCTGCAGCAGAGTATGCTGCTCTAGTATGGAGCACATCAACACATGCAAAACAAGTTGACATGGCTGTTAATGAAGCCATGCGTAGAGTGACAGGGTGCTTCACTAGTTGAGAAAATATACCCCGTTGTTGGTATCTTTCAACCTAAGATTAGGAGAGAAGTAGCAATAGATGCCGAGAGAACTAAGCAAGAGAAGGACCCTCAACATCCTCTGAATGGAGTTGAGCCTCAAGTCTGCCGGTTCAGATCCAGGAAGAGCTTTATGGGAAGAACAAACATTCTTGAGGGTACACAAGAGCAAAACCAAATTAGAAAATGGAGGAAGTAGCTCACTGGGCAAGGAACATCATTAAAGGAGGATATGGATGAGGATCTCAACCTCCCCTATGTCACCTGGAGGACCCTGAATAGGCTGAAGGTTGGAGACCCTAAATGCAAGGCCAATATGCTTAAGTGGGGGCTGCTGATAGACAACATCACGCAGTGTGAATGTGGAGAGATACGGAATATGGCTCATTTACTGGTCTGCCAATTACTGCCAGAAACATGCACCAATGAGGACTTAAGTTTGGCCCACCATAAAGCCAAGAAAGTGGCTTCATTTTGGCATTACAGAGTTTGATCGGGAGACGAAATAATAATATATTTAATCACAGAATCATTTCAAGATTGTTAGCCATTTGGTAACATTTAGAAATGGTACTGACCAGCCATTTAGAAAACCAATGGAATGTGATCAAGAAGCGCAAATTAAGCTTGCTGTAGGAGCAAAGGACATCTTATTTGTGATATAGCTTACCAACAGAACATACTAGTGGAACCTTGGCTAACAAATGGTTCAGTTAACATAAAAATCACATAACAAACGGAAATCCATAAAAAATAGTGGTTAGGTTTACGGAATCCCCCCCCGGAATGGATTGTTTTTCAATGCATTCCTATGGGAAACCACATTTTTGTTAAATCATTTTGGTTTTCAGTGCATTCCTATGGGAAATTGCATTCAATGCATTCCTATGGGAAATTCGGTTCAAGTAATTTTTGCTGTAAGAAACGTCCCAGAGAATGCCTTAATTATGTTAACCGAGGTTCCACTGTACTTTATAATTGCAAATAGGCCTGGAAGAAATAAAATGAAATGTCCCTTGCTTATTTAAGAAGGAGCGAGCAAAAACCGTTTGTAAACGTTGTATCTTTATTGATTCACACACTGTTTATTTTCAAAGACCATATAGGTATTAATTTGAAAAATAAATTTCCTTATACAGTATTCAGGTTTCAAATTCACAAAAAAAATATACAAAAATACTCTACAGCAGTATTTTGCAACGAAGAGTTCATAAAACTGTAACACGCAGAAGAAGGGGCTCAGTTGCCAAAACTAAATTCATTCAGTTGCCAAAAGTAAATTCATAAGAGTCTATAATGTTCAACTTGCATCAATTGATTTGTAGATATAATATTTCCCGAAGCTTTTCAGACTGACTGTCTTTTATCAAGGAATCTACAAATAATTAAAAATAATTAAATCATATTTAAAACATATAAACTATATTACATCACATAACATGCAAAGGTGCATACAGAACACTAATATTATTTAGAGTAAATAATACATCTGTAGATGTTGCTGGACTGCAACTCCTATCACCGGCTTAAGGCGAGGAACGAAGGTAACTGCAGCCTAGCACGGGGACTGGAAGAATCCTCCTCAATTTCACAGTATATGTGGAGGAATAGTCTATAAGCCAGAGGTTCCCAACCTAAGGCCCATGGGCTGGATCCGGCTTGTGGCGCCATCTCATGTAGCCCCACCTCCACCCTTCCAAGGACATTTGAGAAACAAGATGGCCAGCCCTTTGAGGCTGTTGGGACAAAATGGCCACCCTCACCATGCAAGCAGGGCAAAATGTTCGTCTGGTCCTCGAAGCTGACTGAGGGAGTATGTCCCAGCCCCTGGCTTGAAAAGGTTGGGAGCCCCTGCTGTAAGCAATGAGAAGTGGAAGGCTAACCGCACAATTGTTCCTCCACAAGTGTGGAGTTGCTGCTGCCTGTTGTGTATCTCTGTTCACAGCTTTTCTTCCAGCTGCCTGCTCTCATTTAAATCCTAAATCCTTGGATTGCTGCTAAGGGTAACGAGAGATGTCATCCCGTATCTTATCAGAGGCTTGAATTCTCTGGTGTGTTGTCACATAGGATCAGCGGGCTGGTCTATCAACTCCCATTCCCTGCTTCTAGCTGTGCACACAAGACAAAAGCATGCTAGTACACTTGCCACTTATCTAACTGACTGAAAAATATGTTTCTGTTGTAGCCACAGAGATTTCCTCCTGCAGGCAAATTATTCTTTTCTTCTTCTTCTTTCTGTTGTATCAGCTGGGCCTGCCGTGAAGTGTACACGATCCCAAATTCCTCTAAATGCTCTTAACCAGCCAACATTCGTCTTGGTCTGTTTCTAGCCTGAGGGTCCTTGTCTGGACAAAATTCCTTGCTCGAATATCAGCACAGGAACATTGGTACCCCTTGACTTCAATGGGAAGTTTCCCCCTAGCAAGGTTAAATGCTGGGCGGCAGTGGGTGATGGTGGATGTAATAATATAATGCCCATACAGGTTTGATGGGAATTGATTTTCCATTCTCAAATACTGTTACCTGCTTTTGAAGGGAGAAGGGCAGGCCGGATCCGGCCCCTGGGCCGAATTCATCTGGTCCCTGGGCCAAATTGCCGCCAATGCCGGAAATGCCCCAACGTCACTGGAAATGCCAAAATTACTGTGTTTTCGCAGCAAAATGCTGCGAAAATCTGGCAAAAAATTCAAAAAATGGCTCAGAAATGTCTCTCCCTCCTCAAAGGAAAGCGGTGGAGGTGAGCAAAACGGCCAGAAACTCAGCGCAAATACATGCACTGCCGTTACCGCCACCACCAGGAAGAACAACGTAGCCAGTCCCTAAGCTGACTCAGAGGTGTGGTCAGGCCCCTGGCAGGAAAAGGTTGGGGACCCCTGGAGTAGACTGTTTGTCACCTTATATAAATACAGAAGGCTTTGTTGTACATCTGCTCACTAGATGGCTCAGAATAAAATAACTTTGCTTAACTTTAAGCCAGAGGTTCCCAACGTGGGGCACATGCCCCACAGGATTTCAATTCTTGTTGGCAAAACTGCATACAATATTCCACAAAATATTGCATAACTGTGATGTTTTAAATACGTTTCTGCATACAATATTCTTTCCTTGAGATTATTGCTATTTGTTTTATTAGTAATGTATTGAATTACATTGCACAGCGTTAAAACTGGATAACGTTGGGGAATTTGAGGAAACCTTTTGCAGCACACAACAATGCAAAAGTTTTCCTGAAATTCCCCAACATTGATCTCTGCCCCAAAGCCTGCAGGGCTGGAAACCAGCAGAGATCTCCGGGGGGGGGGGGGGGGGAAGCAAGGGGGCCTCCGTAGACCCAAGCGTCGGATCGCCGGTTTCCTTTGGGTGAGAATGCGCGCATGCATGCTCTCACCTCAAGGAAACCAGCGATCGGAAGCTCAGAGTGCCGGCTTCCTTGGGGGAGACCATGTGCGTACTCCCTCACCCCAAGGAAACCAGTGCTCAGACACTCAGATTGCCGGCTTCCTTGGGGGGAGACCGGGCACGTGCACCCTAACTCCAAGGAAACCGGCGCTCAGACCACCAGAGAGCCAAGCCCCAAAGTCGGAGATCAGTCCTGCCGACTTTGGGGCTTGGCTTGATCCGCCTGCATCTTTGGAAAGGGCAGCGGAGATTCCACACATGGAATCACCACTGCCCTTTCCAAAGAGACAGGCAGATCGACCCCCTGTTCCCTTCCCTCTTCGGAAAGGGAACCGGGCTTTTTTTAACATTGTGCAATCAATGTATCGCACGTTAAAAACCGGATAACGCTAACACTTGTGGAACCATGTTTTAGCGTTATCCGAGGTATTACTGTACTTATAAATGTCTGACCTGTGGTGGTGAGTAAATGGATTTGATTTAATTTGGTTCACTCTGAAGGGGACTGCAAACTGCACAGAATAGTTACTCTGAGGACCTGAGTTGTTACACCTCGATAGCATCATAAAACCTAAATTAGCAAATGATGAAATTCTGTGTAAAAGAATGAGTTTTATAGGAAGACAAAGGAAATGAACAAAACAAAGATCTTTATTCTGCGGATTTGCTAGCCGTTCTAGCCAATTCATTGGACGCAACCATGAGCTCTGCCTGCTGTCTATGGAAACCCAGGTTTCAGCACCCTGGAGAGCTCCACATGCAAGATGTGCTCCAGCAAAAGCCAGATGTTGTCTGGGGTTCCTTCGCACAGATTTCCAGAGAGAGCCAGTAACAGTGAAACAGTGGATGGGGACTCTAGTCTTAAGATTCACAATGCCAGTTCTGTGATCTCAACTAGAGCTACCCACACAGAGTTATTGCGAGACAAGAGTTGAGAAAAAAAGCCATGGACTACGGTGTGCAAATATGAGAAAAGGCATGATTACTACTAATAAATTCTATTATGCCTCTCAAAGTCTGGCCCTGCATCTACGTCATGAGAGATGGTGATAGGTCCAATTAAGAGAAAGCTAGGACTGGCGGGGCCTTGCGCCACAGGATGGCGATGGTAGCCATGAAGGCCATCCTGGATTACCCCAAAAAGACCTGGCCAAAGAGGCTCTGGTGAAGTTGTGACAGGCCCAGCAAGCTGGCAATGGATAACCCATTGCTACAAAACTACAAAAGAGCAGTAAATGGACTGAACAAACCAGAAACGATCATGGCAATGTTAAAGGACCAAGAGCTCAATGGCAAAATGAGCCCAACGGACATGGAGGCAGAAGAGGCCATGCCAGATGGACTGGCTGTGAAGGCACACCTTGTCCATATATTCAAGACTGTGGTAGCCCATTGCAGTCCCGGTGTTAAATCCTGCATGTCTCATTTTGTACGTGCTGGCAGGGTATGGCTCCGTGATCACAGTGTGTGGGTCAATTCATGGCAAGCTGGGATCCACCTTAAACAAATTCACATCAGTGGAACTTTTCCAGCTTCAGAGGGGGAAAGCATTCTTGGATACGAGTTGCAGTCAATGATGATGACGACTCATGAAGGGTCACAGCAAAGAATGGAGTGGACTTCTTGGTACATCCAGACATAGCAAAATGCATTATCTGAGGTGTTAGAGGAAGTTGAAACAAATATCATACTCTATGACAAGAGCCTTTTTTTGATTCTGCATGTGCTCTTAAGCAGAGCTGCTGCTGAGGAGAGCCAAACAAAGGAAGTGAGCACTGTTAAGTTTTGGGTGTGCTTGCAGTTGGAGTAGAGCTGCTTTAGAGGCCTGCGTGCCGAGATTTCAAACAAAAAACAAAGGAAGAATATATTCTTACTAGATAGAAAGGTAGTAAACGTGTAAATTTTTGAGGCCCAGAATACTGCACTTGTTAAAATGGATTCCGAGGAAGCAGCAATAGTTACCTCCAACACTTGTGCCATGTTTGTGTTCTTGCCAAGGCACATGGAGAACTACACTTGCAACAAGTGCAAGCTGGTTGACTACTAGAAGAGAAGGTCCAGCAGCTAGAGGCCCGCATATCTAACCACCAACAAATTAAGGAGCTTGAGCTGTTCTTGGACAGAGCGGAGCAGACTATCCTGGCAAGTGTCATTTTGCCTCTTTATAAATCAATGGTGAGGCCCCATCTGGAATACTGTGTACCTCCAGAAGGATATTATGGAGCTGGAAAAAGTACAGAGGAGGGCAACCAGGATGATGAGGGTATTGAAACACCTTCCTTACCATCTGAGGCTGCAACGGTTGCGCCTTTTCACTCTTGAACGACGGCGTCTAAGAGGTGACCTGATTGAAGTTTATAAAATCATGCACGGTGTGGACAAAGTAGATAAGGAAAACCTGTTTTCCATATCGCACAACACTAGAACTAGGGGACACTCCATGAAACTTTTGGGTACTAGTTATCAAACAAGAGAAAGTACTTTTTCACCCAGAGGATCACTGGTCTATGGAACTCCCTGCCAGAAGAAGTGGTGACAGCTGTCAGTCTTGACAGCTTTAAGAAAGGATTAGACATGTTCATGGAGGACAAGGGTATCCATGGCTATAATTATGGATACCTAAGGACAACCTCCGGGTTGGAGAGATAGGCAGGATATCTCTCAATGCCATTTCCAGGGTATCCTAAGCAGGTGAAGGCATCTGCTTGGGAATACCCTGAAGCCAATGGTGAGCCACTGTGTGAGACAGAATACTGGGCTGGATGGGCTGTGGCCTGTTCCAGCAAGGCTGTTCTTATGTTCTCAACCTTTTAAAGCCAGGGGCTGAGTCAGGCCCCCTTAGACAGCTTCGGGGGCAGTATGGCCATTTTGCCACATGGCATTTCCTGGTATGGTGAAGGCGGTGTGGGGGCCCCACATGAATTGGTGCCATGGGTGGCATTTGGCCCACGGGCCACAGGATGAAAAGCCCTGCTCTATGATTATGTAGTGGGAGATTTTAATGACAGGGTGGGTACTAAAAGAAGAGAGTACAAACAGTTCATTGGTCCACATGCTGCTGAGAACAGTGAAAGGAATGAGAAAGGTCCAAGGATATTAGAGTTACGCAACCAACACAAGCTGTTTATTACTAACACCAAGATTCACAACATTTTACATGGTACACATGCAATGCAATGACATCACCAACAAAAGACAGATTAATTACATATAAAGAAGAGTAAAAAGAAGATCCAGAATGCAAAAGCAATTCCCATCGGACCGTGAGACACCAATCATAACTTTATGATTTTATGTGGAATTAACTTTATGTGGAATTAACAGCACACATCAACTAGGTAACATATTTGGGATAAAGTAGTGATCTGAAATTGACAATATGGTTCCCCACTACCTGATTTCTGGGACAACTATCCAGACCAATTCAGACTTTGAAAAGAAGCTGCTTATAATTATAATTATATTCTCTGAACTACAAGCACCATTTTTGGATATTCTTTGCTGTCAGATGATGCAGACATATCTTTTCAACCAACCAACCAACCTTCTTAAGAAATGCAACTTCATGGATAGACTGAGGTTTTGAAAATTGAAATACAGTAGAACCCTGTATAACGAAAATAATTTGTTCTACTTCGTTATACGATTCTTTTGTTATACGATGCATACATCGTACAACGAAAATCCCTGTGGAAAAAATCGTACAATGAAAATCTTCATGGGAAAAATTGTAGAATGGAAAAAATTTAGTTGTACAATTTTTACCATAGAGATTTTCATTGTACGGTTTGTTCCATAGAGATGCATCGCATCACATAATGAAAATTTTCGTTATATGGGACACAATGGTTTTTTCAAATCCTCTTTGTTGTATGGTTGTACGATGCATTCGTTATACAGGGTTCTACTGTATACTCACTTGATATCATGGATTTTATCAACATAAAAGGCCTAAATGTAATTTCTAGTTCCAACTAGAACAGACTCACAGAATCAACTGAACTTTTATTTGTGTTGACTTACTAAACTCCCATTCATTTAGTGGTTCTACTCCAGTCGGGACTAGATGTTGGATTTAGCTCAGAGATACCACAGTTATGGACAGTGTGTTCCTCCAAAACCTCAGCTGGAGATAATGGAAGCTGTTCCAGTTTTCAACTTCAAACTGTGTATTCTGTTCACTGCTTTGAAAAACCCTCTTCACTCCCTGAATGAAAGCTTGCAAGAGAAGACTTTTTATCCATTCATGCAGCATCCGTAATATTAGATGCAGCTGCAGGAACAATTATGTATTTTGTAATCATTCGTTCAAACACTACACTTCTCTTTTCTCAAACAAAGCAGGGATTCTGCAGGTCAGACTACTTCAAAGCTGTGTAGATGCAGAGATTATAAACTTCCCATAGTACGTTTTGTCTTCCCTTGCATAAAATAGGAAGAGAAAAAAGGAGAGCATAGTTTGTACAGAAATAGAAAAAAGAACAGCATAAACTTGCATCACAGCCTCAGTTCTTGGAGCTAAGGAGACTCTTGGTTATGATCTTTCCGTTCCATTGATCAGGACTAGAGGAGGAATGGATTTGGTTTGTATTTTAATTTCAAACATAATTCAAAACTAAGTTAAGTTGCACTTGCCAGTGATAACATTTGTTCGTTGAGTATATAGTTTGCGAATACACACTATTGGGGTTGTGCGCCTGCGCAAAACCTGGACCGGAGGCTTTCAAGCTGATTGGCTAAAAGTTTTGGCGGTAAGACCGCCCACCCTTAGGCGGCAGTTCGCCATTTTACCTCAGTTCCATACTTAAGCTAAGCACAGGATAAACCAACTGATCTCATCCATGCAGCTCAAGAGGGTGTTAGTTTGAGTGAGTGTTGTAGCAGTCTGAGTTGTGATGAGTCCAAGAAAGAAGACTATACACCAGGCTTGGTTAAATCAAACTGGTATATTAACATTTACAGACAACGTAAATTAGCATTACATCCTGTACTGTTCAGCTCTGCTCTGTTCTGCAAAACAAGCTCGCAAGCAACATCTATTTCTACAGCTAGCAAAATATTTAAGGGTACAATGTATCTTATTAACTGTCAATCACAGCAGAGCTGAGTTACGATGATTGCTTGCACCTGTTCCTTGTTAACTGACCTCAGCCTGTCCTTGACATTATCTCTGCACTTTGCCTCACTATATGGATATTATTGACAGAGGGGAGGTAGTGTGTATTCACAAACTATATACTCAAAGAACGAAAGTTATCACTGGTAAGTGCAACTTAATCTCCTTCATATAGTTTGTGAATCCCCACTATTGGGAGATTAGCAAGCTCACACTTACTTGGTAGGTGAGTAGTCGGATGAGATGGATCCATAGGTAACCACGTCAGGCAGATTGGATGGACCCTCACGGCCGTGGAGCCTGGAGCCCTCTGGCAAGGACGACACGGCCAAGTCTGGCATCTGCAGTGGCTCTGGTGTCCATCCGGTAGTGTTGGACAAATTTAGAAGCACTCTACTAGGGCTGAACCAGGTGGCAGCCTTGCAGATGTCCTTTAGTGGAGCGCCCTCCAGAAAGGCAGTGGAGGTTGCAACAGCCCGAGTAGAGTGCATCCTGACGTGAGGAGGCAGAGGCAAGGAAGCAATCTCATAGGCAAGATAAATAACAGATGTGATCCACTTGGAGAACCTCTGTGATGTAATGGGCTCACCTTTGGACTTGCCTCCATATGCTACAAAGAGACTTCCGAAACTGTTTGGTTCTGCTGATGTAAAACAATAAAGCTTGTTTAACATCAAGCGTGTGCCATGTCCGTTCTTGAGCATTGGTCGGGTTCTAAAAGAAAGTCGGCAGTGAAATGAATTGGGCCAAGTGGAACTACAAGACCACCTTTGGCAGAAAGGCAATGTCCATGTGAAGGATCACACGGTCATTATAGAATTTGGTGAAAGGTGAATCAGCACGAAGTGCAGTCAGTTCACCAGCCCATCTGGCAGATGTGATAGCAACGAGAAATGCAGTTTTCCATGTGAGAAGGCGGACATCGGCAGTGGCCATTGGCTCAAATGGCCTTGGTAAGAGAAGTCAAAACGGTGGACAAAGACCATTGCGTGGCTGGAACCTTGACAGGTGGAAAAGCGTTATGCAGTCCCTTGAGGAACCTTTTCACCATTTGGTCACGGAATGCACCAGAGGCAGCCAGCTCAAGTGGAGAGTGTGCCACCACAGCTGCTAAGTGGACCCTGATGGACGTGAGACCAAAACCAGACTCTGCCAAATGGAGGAGATATTCCATAATGTCCTGAAGACTAGCACCATTTAGGCACTTGCGGTTGGACTCCACAAAATTGCCTGTACTTGGAGGCATATGACTTCCGCGTGGAAGGAGCCAAGACTGTAGCGATTGTAGTTTCAGTTTGGCATGAGGAACTACGGCCGTAGTCGACGCCATTAATCCCAGCAGTCTTTGTGCCTGTTTCGCCCATACAAAGGGCTTGCACCGGAAAATGTTTATCCCCTTGGCAATGTCCCCTAGGCACTTCTGAGGGGCGTACACCCTGACTGTGAGTGAGTCGAGTATTGCCCCAATGTACTCTACACTCTGAAATGGATCTAACTTCGATTTGCTGAAGATGATCTGTAGACCAAGACTCTCCATGAGATGGACTGTGTAAGCTGTGTCCCGAACGGAGGCCGACCTGGTGGGGGAGGCGATCAGCCAGTCGTCGATGTAGGGGAAGACCCTTATCCCCCTTTGACAAAGAAATGCTGCCACCGGTGTCATGCATTTGGTGAAGACCCGCGGCGCTGTGGATAGTCCGAAAGGGAGACAGAGGTATTGGTACACAGAATCGCCTATCTGGAAGCAAGGTACCCGAACGCGAAGCCTTAGCAGGTGACTCCAAAGAAGAGCGTCCACCACACACCGAAGATCCTGGTGAGGGGCATCTTGCAATGGAGAAAGGTGGGGACGGATGAGGCGAGAGCGGAGGACACGGTTTGGGAGATAAGGAGTAACGACCTTTTCATCTCTATGCTTTTTCTTCTTCTCGCCATTATCTTTCTTCTTTTTATGTGACATCATCGCAGAGGGATTAACCGATGTGGTGGCCATCTTGGGATCCGACTTTTCAGCAGGAGCCAGGGGAAGAGGAAGCTAGAGCGAGCTCCATGAGGTGGGCCTTAAGACGGTTGCTCCTGTTCTGCACAGCCAAGCGGGTGAAGTTTTTGCAGTAAGCACAGGATTGACTCTGATGAATTTCCCCTAAACAGAAGAAGGCACTCACTATGGCCATCGGAATCTGGGAACTTCTTATGGCAAGTAACGCACTGTTTGAATGCGGCTGAAGCCATGGAAAATCGGGGAAGGACAATACGATTACCCGTCATGAAGCGGGTAAAAGGCCAAGTGGCTAGTCCCTTCTAAGAAGGGACCAACAGGAAAACTGAGTCCCTGCAAGGGGAAACAGCTCCAAAGAGGAGATCCTGCCCAGGGGACAAGATTAACAAGAATTTTTTTTGGTTAAAACAATGTCTTTTCCGAAGAATCAACGAAAAAGTTAGGAGAGCTCTCAATGGTCATCCTGCTGCTGAAGAGAAGAGAACTGAGGTAAAATGGCGAACTGGCGCCTAAGGGTGGGTGGTACGGTGGGTGGTCTTACCGCCAAAACATTTAGCCAATCAGCTTGAAAGCCTCCGGTCCAGGTTCTGTGCAGGCGCACAACCCCAATAGTGGACACCTCCAATGCCTGCCCCTTGGTCAGTTGGGCTGGGGGAGAGAACACCTGGTTCGAGGCTGGGGGGCGGCTTAAAAGGACTCTCCTTGCTGCCGCTGTCAGCACCTCCAACGCCCGCCCCCTGGTCAGTCGGGATGGGGGGAGAGAACACCTGGGTCGAGGCTGGGTGGGCAGCTTAAAAGGACTCCTCGCCACCATCGCCAGCGCTTCCAATGCCTGCCCCCTGGTCAGTTGGGATGGGGGAGAGAACACCTGGGCAGGCGGCTTAAAAGGACTTTCCTCGCCACCGCCATCAGCGCTTCCACCACCCGCCCCCCACCATCACACATCTCACAGCTGCTCTCGGGGTCAATCGGACTGTCGTGGCTGCTGCCGCCACCTATATTAAGGCGCAGAGCTCCTTATTGGCTGGGGGAGGGGAAGCTCTGGTGTCAGCTTCTCGCGGCCAGAGGGACTGTTGCTGCTGAGCCATTGCCGAGGCGCGGAGCTCCTTCCTCTGGTATGGCGGGGGGAGTGGAAGCACCTGCACCGGAACCCCGTGGCCGGAGGGACTTTGCTGCTGCTGGACGTTGCTGATACTAAGTATGTTGAACTTTTGCTCCGTTATGTATGAGGTACTATAGCAGATTTATCTGTATTGATTTGTAATTTTGTAAACTGTAATTTGCAATTGTATGCTTCATTGTATTTTTTTTTCATATTGTTATATTGTATTTTATTTGTTATATTCTATCTGATTTACCTGTTGTAGGCCGCCCTGAGTCGCCCTATGCTGAGTAGGGCGGGGTATAAATCAAATAAATAATAAATAATACGAAGGAGAACTACTCATTTCCCAAAACCCAAATGTTAACCAAAACCTCATCATCCTTTAGCGTTCTGCCAATGTTGTTTGCCCAGATTTTGCAATAAATTAAAATATAAATTAGTATGTTCACGGACTGGAACTGGGCTGCAGGCTGTCCCGATCTGGGCCATGGGGGTGGGTGGCATGGGTAGCCCCAATGGTGCCCTTCTGCCCTCGGCATGCTCTGCTGGGTCTGCCCAGCTGGCCCACGGCTTGAAAAGGTTGGGAATCCCTGTTCTAAATGAAGCTGTGCCATATCCTCCTGTATTTCACATGTAAAAGCTCAATTCCTGACATTGCTGGTGAAGACTGTGAATGTGAACATTCCAGCCTGAATTCTTAAGTGAACTCCTAATCTTCAGATCAGGCCGGAATGGATACCAATTAGCTCAACGCTTCAAGACAGCCTTCTGAAACCAAAAAAAGTAAAACCTTTTCAATCAAACATTGATTTAAGGGAGGAGTTTTCAACCTTTTAAAGCCAGAGGACGGCCATTTTGCCCTACCTCCACCACATGGCACTTCCTGGTGTGGTGGAGTAAGGGGGCACATGAAATGGTGCCGTGGGCTGCATCTGGCCCATAAGATGCAGGTTGAGAAACCATGATTTAAGGGTTGGGGGAGAGGTTCAGTTTACATTGAGCTGCCAGCCAGGGAGAACATGGGAGGCATTAAGGCAGGGATTCTCAACCTGCAGCCCAAGGGGCTGTATGTGGCCCTCGGCGCCATTTCATGTGGCCCACACCACCACCTCCACCACACCAGGAAGTGCCATATGGTGGAGGAAGGGCAAAATGGCCATCTGGCCCCCGACGTCTGAGGGTGTGTGACCTGGCCCCTGGCTTTAAAAGGTTGAGAACTCTTGCATTAAAGTTTCAGATTGTACCTCCCAGTATCCCCCCAGCTGTAAGATTCTGGGTGTTGTCAGTCCAATAAATTGATTTTCCCAATGTTTCAGCTATGTATAAAACAGCTTATTTTCTGTATTCCATTACGATGCACCAGCTATATTCTTTTCTGTCACAGCATGGTAGAATTTTTCCAAAGCATTCATGCATACTTGCCTGGAACTGGCTTACATCCCGAGGCAATGACATCACAAAGCCTCGAGTCACCAGTAGTCACATCCATGCACCAAGAAATGAAGACGTTTGACACTTTTAACGAAATGTCTCCTGGCACTATCACAACCAGGATCATATTGCATCTGTTTCACTTGCACTGACAGCTATTGCTACATATGTTTTATAATTCAATAAATGACATTATGTGGCCTGGGGATGAATAATATTTGAAGATGATGGGGCTGGACTAATTGCTAGCCTGCCAAGAATCACAAATTCAGATAGTCCAAACAGCAATCAGGAAAAGGAGGAAATCTAAATGTCAAAAGTACATGGTACTTGTATATGCAAGTCAGACTTTGAATGGCTGATTCATTTTACTTATATCGTTTATATGCCACATTTAAGAACTGAGTTTATTCTATTTTATTTCAACTCACGTAGATACGTTTGTGGTGGTATATTTGGATTGCATCTGACATACTTAAACCCTTTTTACTGTGCTGGTCAATGACCACAATAAAGTGATTTGATTTCACATTTAAAATACAGCGGTACCTTGCTTAAAGAGCATAATGCGTTCCACGGGACTGGAAGAACACAGCATTGTAAGCGACCAATGGCGGGGTGATTGTGAACCCTAATATAGTTGTTAAGCCAGTTTTTGGTTGGTTTTAGGTGTTAAGCAAGGCGACCATTCATAGAAAATCCTGCTCTTTAAGCGAGTTAAGTCTCTAAGCGAGGCACTATTTATGCGAGGTTTTACTGTACAGTAAAACCTTGGGTTACGACAGAGGTCAGTTCCAACAGCCTCCATTGTAACCCCCCAAAAATTGTAAACCGAAACATCCATAGGGATGCATTGAAAAATAATTTTTTAAAAACGGTCCTGAATTGATCGTTGTAAGCCGAAAATAAAATAAAATAAACCGGGACAGCATTTTCATAGGATTTGCTGTTGTAAACCACAGCAAACTTAAGCCAAGGCAGTTGTAATCTGGGGTTTTACTGTACCATTGTATTAAAAATAACCAAACCTTTGTCAATATTAAAGCCAAGATTGAAAACAATCTCTCATGCCTTCACCAAATTTAGGGAGTGATGGAATCAAGAAAAGGGGGTGGGTGTCATCAGCATACCACTTCTTTTTGTTCTGCCATATCCAAATCTTGGCGATCCTGAGACCCATAGTACCACTGATTCAGTTCCTTTGAGTCGTTTTCTGGTTCTGAGAACCCTTTGGGAACACAAAGTCCTCATCATCAGCCCCAGGCTAGGGTGGATGAAGCTGATGCCCTTCATCAAGATGGATTCAATTGGGATTTGATTTAATCCACTTGGGGACCATCACCCATCCCTGTGGATTTTACCACCCAAGCCATTAATCCTCAGGGTTGTCATGTTAGTTAACCTCCGCCTAACACTCGGCGTTGCGTCACTGGCAGTAGGGTCTCCTACTCGATTACCATAGCAGGATAACCTGGCCAGACATTTCATCAGCATACTGATGATGTCAAATCGCAAAACTTGATCTGGATGTAGCATGGAAATCTCTTATCCAGAAATAAATAAATATATAATAAATATATAATAAATCCAGTGCAAAGTGTGCTGAATCACCTTCTGAATTAGGTGTTTCCTGGGCATGGCGTCTCAAATTTCTTAAAGGGAGGAAAATATAAATGTTCCTTTTTCTAATTAGAAAAAGGAACATTTATCTTTTCCTCCCTTTAAGAAATTTGAGACGCCATGCCCAGGAAACACCTAATTCAGAAGGTGATTCAGCACACTTTGCACTGGATTTATTAGAGCCTTGAGCAAGGGTGGCTATTATTTAGCAGAGACTCTGCCATATTCTGTAATGCCTCAGCACAGAATACAAATGACAAAAGAACATTATGAGCTGTCAGCGCTTCTCTGGCGTTAATTTAGTTGGCCAAATCCAATGACCTACAATATTTCCAAGGCATCTGGAGAGTGTGCCTTAAGGAGGTTACACACAGCACATGATGTGTCAAACAAAGAACATCCCCCTCCCCCCCCAGTTCATGTAAAGCAAGGGTTCCCAACGTAAGGCTGTGGACTGGATCCGGCCCACGGTGCCATTCATGTGGCCCCCACCCCTCCAAGGGCATTTGAGAAACAAAATGGCCACCCCTTTGAAGCTGTTGGGACAAAATGGCCACCCCCATGGTGCAGGCAGGGCAAAATGGCCGTCTGGTCCCTGAGAAAGCATGACCCGGCCCCCAACTTGAAAAGGTTAGGAACCCCCGATGTAAAGTAAGTACTGAAGTCCAACAATTCTTCTGTTGGAGAAATAACCCAGAAATTCTCTGCAACCCTGTGAAGGAGGGAGAAAGTCTTCATCAAAATAATGTGATGCAAGTGTGGCTTGGATTACATAGTGCCCTCACACTGCAGTTTTTTTTATTTAAAAAAATTGTTACATAAATGACTTGATACCCTGGAATGGCTTCTCAATCGTTCTTTGCCCCTGCTTTATGTAGATGACTTAGTCTTCCTATCTCAAACTAGAATTGGCCTTAAAAGAATTGTATCCAAATATGCAAGGAAGACCAGTGTGGCCAGGTTATCCTGCTACGGTAATAGAGTAGACCCTACTGCCAACGACTCAACACTGATTGTTAGGTGGCGGTTAACTAAGCTGACAACCCTAAGGAGTAACGCCCTAGGGTGGGCAAAGGGTGATGGTCCCCAAGTGGATTAAATCTCACTTGAATCCATCTGGATGCAGGACAGCAGCTTCACCCATCCTGGCCTGGGTATGATGATGAGGACTTTGTGTGCCAAAAAAGGTTCAGGACCAGAAAATGACTCACAGTACTTGATCAGTGGTACTATGGGTGTCATGCTGCGATGTGGAAGGCAAATGGAAGGCCACTGCATTATATTCTCAGGACAATATTCATGGCTGATCGCCATGAGGATCGCCAATATTCGGACTCAGATACAGCAGAACAAAAAAGAAGAAGTATACTGAAGACACCCACCCCTTTTCTTGATTCCGTCACTCCCCAAACTTGGTGAAGGCATAAGAGATTGCCAATATTCTGAATCGAACACTGCACAAGAAGACTGCAAGGAAGAACATCTGAATTATTCCAAAACTAAGATGGTGATACTGTATTTGGGAAGAGAGTCCCTAAAGTGCAACTGGTTGTCCCAAAACAGGTACAAATATGAGTCTCTATTTCAGGGATTCTCAAACTGTGGCCTGCGGCACCATTTCATGTTACCCACCACGCTGCCTCTACCATACCAGGAATTGCCATGTGGTGGAAGAAGGGCAAAATGGCCGTCCGGCCCCCAAAGCTGCCTAAGGAAGCGTGGCCCGGCCCGCGGCTTTAAAAGGTTGAGAATTCTTGCTGTAGTTTAATGAAAAATGATAGTGGCGGTGGGTGGGTGGGTGGGATGGGTATGGAGGCACATGGGGGGGGGGAGCTCCACGGGGGGAGGGGAGGCCCTGCAGGGAGAGTGCTGTGAAAAATAGATTGGAAGGAAAAACCATGTACAGTATACTGTATTGAGTTCACAAAATATAAATGTAAAATATAACACAAAAAAAGCATAGAGTATTATTATAATAATAAACGGTAAAGTTCGCCCTTACTTAAAAGCCAGTCATATCTGACTCTAGGGTTCAGTGCTCATCTCTGTTTCATAGCCAAAAAGCCAGCGCTGTCTGCGTCCACAGATATTTCCGTGGACATGTGGCAGGCATACCTTGATACCGGAGTGCATGGAACCCTGTTTACCTTCCCACCGAAGTGGTCCCTATTTATCTCCTTGCAAATTCTTGCTTTCGAACAGCTAGGTTGGCAGGAGCTAGGACAGAGACTCAGTCATGCAGTACCTGAGAATCCAACTCCGAACTTCCCGCCAGCAAGTTCAGCATCTTAACCACTTGAGCCACCTTATGATAATAAAAACTCACATGTCATTGTAAGAGGTTGTATTTTAGACTGACAGGTGTTTTAGCTGCTAAATGTTCATGTCACCAATAAATGCACCAATAAATGCAGAGCTCTCTATTGCCCTCCAATCTTAAAGATTAGAAATAAGCCGCCTTTCCTGTAAGGTAAAGGTTTCCCTTGCTCGAAAGCCAGTCGTATCCGACTCTAGGGTGCAGTGCTCCTTTCTGTTTCAAAGCCGAAGAGCCAGCGCTGTCTGCTTCCACAGATGTTCCTGTCGTCATGTAGCGGGCATGACTAGACACCGGAGCGCACGGAACCCTGCTTACGTTCCCACCAAAGTGGTCCCTATTCATCGCCTTGCAATTTCTTACTTTTGAACTGCTAGGTTGGCAGGAGTAACACCTGTCAAAATTAAGGTCCCAGGGGCAGTGGGGGATGATGACAAAAGAACAGTTGCCACTATCTGATCCCAAGTCCATCTGCAGCTTCCAGGTCACCAGATTCCACCCTGAAGTGTCGTCCCCCTCATGCATTTTAAATGTACAAATTGGACGGGTGACTCATCTGTTTATCCCACATTCTCATTCGCATCCATTTCCCCTAATTTAAGAGGACAGACTGGAAAGACCTATGGGATGTTGCGTCTCCAGGAAGCTGAAAGGGTTCGAGGCCTTAAGTAGGTTTTGTCGAGTTTACAGTCAACAATCTCATTATGCTTTGTGTTTGTTTTCCATACTAACAATGAGATAGGAAGGGCCAGCATTTCATAACAACATAGTCGTTGCCCGTTTTGAATCTAAGCTGCCAATCCGCAGGCTAAATGTTTCTTTCCTCCAAAGGTAGCCAGTCTGAGCGCTGTGTCTGGCGGTGCAGTAATGTAGTTTGTTCCATCTATTTTATCTGAGTGTTCAGTTGTTCGGCATAGTCTCTTTCTGACTCAAAATATTTCAGTAAGCTAGTCATTCAGGATACGCAACGACGGAGTGGTTTGGAAAAGAAAAAGGAGTAAGACAAGGCTGCATTTTGTCACCCTGCTTATTTAACTTATATACAGAGCACATAATGCGCAATGCAGGGATGGATGACTCACAAGTTGGAATTAAAACTGCTGGGAGAAACATCAACAATTTGAGATATGCAGATGATACTACCCTAACGGCAGAAAGGGAGGAAGACCTAAAGAAGCTCCTGCTTAGGTTGAAAGAAGAGGGTGCAAAAGCTGGCCTGAGACTCAACATCAAGAAAACCAATGGCCACAGGCCCCATCAGTCCCTGGAAAAGAGATGTGGGGAAGAAGTAGAAGCAGTGACAGATTTTACTTTCATAGGATCCAAGATCACTGCAGATGGGGATTGCAGCCATGAAATAAAAAGGCGACTGATTCTTGGGAGACAAGCTATGAGAAACCTGGGGAACTTAGTGAAAAGCAGAGACATCACCTTGAAAACAAAAGTCCGCATAGTCAAAGCAATGATATTCCCGGTAGTAATGTATGGTTGTGAGAGCTGGACCGTTAGGAAAGCTGAGCACAGAGAATAGACGCCTTTGAAATGTGGTGTTGGAGGAGAGTTTTGAGAGTCCCCTGGACAGCGAGGAGAACAAATAGGTCTATATTAAAAGAAATCAACCCTGACTGCTCATTGGAAGGTCAAATAGTAAAGATGAAGCTAAAATACTTTGGACATCAAATGAGAAGGGAGGATTCACTTGAGAAGGCCTTGATGTTGGGAAAGGTGGAGGGCAAAAGAAGAAAGGGGCGGCAGAAAATGGAATGGCAAGATGGTATTGTAGACGCAATTCGCACAGAGCTGGGTGGGTTGAGGAGGATGGTGGAGGACAGAGGTGCCTGGCGGGCAATGGTCCATGGGGTCCCAAAGGGTCGGAATCGACTGTGCGACTGAACATCAACAACAAAGTAGTTCAGGACCCTCTTACAATCAGCATTTGCTTGAGAGATTTTTCTTCCAGTTTTTAGTGCAACCAAGGTGAAGTGAACTGCTGTATTATACTTTAGCCACTGGGAGTCTTGTAAGTAAATATTCTTTTTTTCCTTCTCCTAAAACTGTGCCTGAGCACTTTAGGAACTAAGAAGAAAAGGTGAATTGAGTAGGACTTCCCTTGCAAAATATTCAGCCGTAATCCTTTGGGACACACTAGCTCAGTGATGGTGGAGACTGAGTGCCCAAACTGCAACCCCAAACCCACTTATTTATTGCAAAGTGCCAACACAGCAACAAGGGAGGAAGGAAATGCTCCCATTGGGCTGCTGGGCAGAGGGGAGGGGCGAACTCTGCGCTGGGGGAGGCAGGACGTGCTCCCATTGGGCTGCTGGGAGGAGTGGCAGGACAAACTCTGTGCTGGGCAACTGTGCGAGTGCCCACAGAGAGGGCTCTGAGTGCCCCCTCTGGCACACGTGCCATAGGTTCACCACCACTGATCTAGACTCTTGGTGGTATTGTTCAGTTTCCCTAACAAACTCACTACATTAAAGTGTGCATTCAAAATGAATACGGCTGCATGCAGATTCACTATGCACAGAATTTTATTACTCTGTGCACCTTTTTTCCACATGCTAGTAATCTGCCTGTGTTATATCAGTACAAATGAGCATGTTACCAACACAGATGAATACAATAATAAGGGAAAAGACTTAACTCAGGGAATCTCAATCTACAGCCTGTGGACCAGAACCAGCCCCTGAAGCCATTTCATCCAGCCTGTGATGCCCTCACCAAACCCAGTGGTGGAAACAACTGTGTGCCGTGCATGCGCAGAACGCCGCTAAATGCATTCCGCGCATGCGCGGTACATGTTTTACTTCTGCTTCTGGGTGGGCAGAACCACGCGACTAGCCTGATCAGCTGTCCATGAAGCGTGGTCAGGCCCGCGACTCAAAATCGTTGAGAAAGCCTGATTTAACTGAATAGAGGGACCCAAAACCTGCATCAAGTTGTGTATCTTGCATAGTTCTCAACTTTAAATTTGAAAACAAACAGAAATTTCTAGCACATGTGTTCCACTTTGGAAACAAGACCTAGACAGCCTTCAAAAACAAGATTCAGAAACACTGTGCCCATGCCCCACAGGTAAAGGTCACCCTTGCTTGAAAGCCAGCCATATCCAACTCTAGGGGTCAGTGCTCATCTCTGTTTATAGCCGAAGAACCAGCGCTGTCTGCATCTGCAAACGCTTCCGTTGACATGTGGCAGGCATGACCAGGCACTGGAGTGCCTGGAACGCTATTTACCTTTCCACCAAAGTGGTCCCTATTTGTCTACTTGCAATTTCTACACACATATATATATATGTGTAATCATATGTGTGTGTGTGTGTCTGTGTGTGTGTAGTTTTGATATTTATGTATGCATTATTATGCCATTTCCCAAAGATTACGAGTTTGCTCCCTGATGGTTTTCTCTTTAAAATTCTTCAAAAATTATTATATGCTGTTATAAATGCAATGTTTTTTGCTTGACTTTTGATATATATTTTTTAATATTTAATATGTATATTTTTGTATTAATTTTAAAAGACCCTGATGAAATAAGTTTGAAAAGCAACATATATACTGGATTCGCTTCGGCTTTATAAGTCTCTGTACTTCACACAATCGGATTAACTTTAAGTTTGGATTTATGATATACTGAATTAAGTGATTTATTTTGGATACTGAATTAAGTGATTTATTTTGGATTGACTCTGTACATCAAGTTTTTGACATTTGAATTTTTGGCATTAACGATATATCTTCAGTAAAGAAATTTATAATACATCTATATCTTGTTATCATTGCCTCAAACGGTTTTTGCTGTTTCTGGATACTTACCGTTTGGCCATCCTTTCCCATATAAATCAGTACATTGGCTGATCAGTGCTTTTTGGAATTGACTTAGGCTTCTGGGAATTGAAGTCCAAAAGCCAAAGGTTGGGAAACACTGCTCTAAAGGCTGACAGGATGTTTCATAGCAATCGAGTGAGCATTAAGCACTGCATGCAGTTTAAAGTGCACACAGCTAGACATTCACTTAACTAAAAAAATGTACAAAATCTTCAATCAATGGGTAATTTATGAATTAGGTAAATGTACACTTTGAAAATAATGCATTAAAATATAAACACATCCTAAACCTGGAAGAAGTGCAATGGTCTTATAGGCAGCTATGAAACAAAGACAGAGAGAAAGGACAGGTGGGGTTAGGGGCAATGCAAATAAAATAAAAAACAGATTTCCACATCCCACCCCACCTGCAACACAGAGAGATATTACAAAAAGAGAGAAATGTTCTATCCACTCTCTTGAAACAGCACAAACAGCTTGATTCTCTCTACATAAAAAATTAGGCTGTGCCAATGAAATGGTGGTACAGTATATGAAATCAAAGGCCAGAGAGCCATTACTGAAATCAGATATAATTAATATTACGGAAATCAGATATAATTAATATAAAGGCACGGTGGCAGCAATGGAATAATGAAATTATTTGGGTTTTTCAATTATTATTTTTTAAATATATGTGGCAGACAGAAAAGCCTGGAATTGTCTTCCATCTCAACCTTTCCTTCGCAATCACTACACCACTGCTTCCCATAAGCCATGCGCTTCTACATTCTTACCTTTTCCCTAGCTTTATTATCTTGTCTTTCATTCTCCAACCACCTCTTCCCAAAAATCAAGTACACAGAAAGAAGCAATCGACAAAAAGACAACTGGAATGGGGAAGGGGGGTGGGGGAGAGAAAGGTGACATCAAAAACGGACGTGATAAGAAAGGAGCCAACCTTGTTCCTCCATCGTTTGGTTCGCAAGCCTTTCACTTGAGAGGCTGATCATAAAACAGTAGAGACAATGAGGCCATCTGTTCTTGGCGATGCATTGAGTGACAATGAAGACAAAGAGGGAAACAGGGCAGAAAGGGGTCCCGTCTCCCTGTAGGGCAGGAAGATGGAACACTAATTAGTAGGGTATTGGTTACCTATCAGGCCTTCTGATGGCCAACTATAAAATACCCATCAGGCAAGCTACAATAAGAGGAAAATTGTACAGAGCTGGTGTGATCAGCCTAGACATGTCAGGGATCCAAAACTATTCTAAGTTATTAAAAGCACCTACCGCATATACTTGAGTACTGTATATACTCGACTATAAGACCACCCGATTATAAGCCAAGGTACCTTATTTTGACCTGAAAACCCAGGAAAATACTGTAGATTGACCCGAGTATAAGCCGAGGGTGGGAAATGCAGCAGCTGCTAGTGAGTTTCAATAATCAAAATATGTTAAAATTGTTGGAGCATCTCAATCTGCCGTGGTCTTGGGACCCTCGTGATTGTTGACCCAAGTATAAGCCGTGTTCCCTTTTGGGGGCTAAAAAAACTCAGCTTATACTCGAGTATATACGGTATAAGCCGATTTTTATACTTGAGTATATACACTGTCTGCTTCTGCAGACGTTTCTGTGGTCATGTGGCAGGCATAACTAGTCACCGGAGTGCATAGAATGTTATTTACCTTCCCACTAAAGGGGTCCCTATTTATCTCCTTGCAATTTCTTGCTTTCAAACTGCTAGGTTGGCAGGAGCTGGGACAAAGATGGGAGCTCATTCCGTCCTGCAGTACTTGGGAATCAAATTGCTGATTTGCTGGGTTTTGAGGCAAACAACAACCCATCTAATCCTTTTGGGAGGGGGAATGAAAGAAATAAAGGCTAAGAAAAGAAGAAAATATAACTTAATGTTTTAGAGTTGTCCTTACATGGCATAGTATATTTCTTGCAGGTAGAGTTCGGAATAAAATGTAAATACCTTGAAATTGACAACTGTTGAAGACAGTCTACTTTCTGGCCAAGAAATAGCAACCTGACAGCTAAAATAGGATTGAAATATGACAGCCACCACAGAGACTGCCAAGGGGATTAAATGGCCCCTTCCCCCTTTGGAGCTGGTGAGTGAATCCATTTGAATGCCTGATGTGAAAAAGGCGTATCTTGCTGGCACACAGCGATGTGAATTATTGCCATTAAGCAAAAGCTGCCAGCAGCAACTTTGCATGAGGTAGGCTCTCACTGTTTCACAGTACCCATTAATGTCTTTGTCTACTCCTTGGTCTCATTTAACAACCAACTACTGTGGCATTCTGCTACAAAGCAAGCCAATATGCCAGGGATTCTCAACCTGCAGCCCGCAGGCCAGATGCAGCCCGCGATACCATTTCATGTGGCCCCCTACCGCCTCCACCACACCAGGAAGTTCCATGTGGTGGAGGAAGGGCAAAATGACCGTCTGGCCCTCAAAGCTGTCTGAGAGAACGTGACCCGGCCCCTGACTTAAAAAAGATTGAGTACTCCTGCGATATACGATACATCAAAGCAAAAAGAAGAGCAAGAACATGGATTATTCCTCCACTTGTTCCTCACATCTCTGGATTCTCAACCCTCCCACCCCCAGAGGTGTGCTGTGTGTCTGATCACGATGGTGCAATTATAAACTTTACTAAACACCAACCAAGAAGGAAATGTTTATTTATATCAGTTCTCAACCTTTTAAAGCCAGGGGACGGGTCACAAAAGGTTGCCCTAAACATGTTTATGACAGCTGCAGGTGCATTTATGGTAGTGTTTTGCGCATGTGCATTTTACTTCCACTTCCAGGAGCGGCAAGGGCCAAATGGTTTGTCACCGCAGGCTGGATCTGGCCCACAAGCCATTGTTTGGGCACCCCTGCACTAGCCCATAGTTGTCAAGTATCCCATATTGGCTGGGGAAACCCCTTATTTTACCCTCTTCCCTGCCGTAACCCCATATTAATTAGACTGCAATGCCCTATTGCTGCCATTGGAGGGCAGCAAAGATAAGCATAGCTGTCAAGTATCCTGTATTTGCTGGGAAATTTCCCTTATTTCCAAATAAAAAACTTGACAGGTATGCACTAGCCTCTTAATTTAATTTAATTTAATTTAATATTTCAACTTGTTCGCTGCCCACTCAGGGAAGCGCGACTCAGGGCGGCTCACATAATTTAAAAAACCCCACATAAAAACAGATTAAAATCCCCATCCACATTAAGAAATCCCACCCACCCAGTGGCAAAAAGAAGGTACATTTCATGATAAGAGCGAACGAGCAGAAGCCACATTGCCTTCAG
Source organism: Bradypodion ventrale (assembly GCA_035047345.1). NCBI lineage: Eukaryota > Metazoa > Chordata > Lepidosauria > Squamata > Chamaeleonidae > Bradypodion > Bradypodion ventrale. Next base: position 11,295,568 of record JAWDJE010000017.1, on the reverse strand, counting down.
GGCTCCACATCTGCCGCGCCAACCAGGTCTTAAGTCCTTTCCTGAAGGGCAGCAACTCCGTCTGCAGCCGTACTGGTAGGAGGTTCCAAAGGGCCGGAGTGAACACGGAGAAGGCCCTTTTTCATGTGCCAGAGAGGTGGGCCCCCCTGGCTGATGGGACAATTAGGGAGCCCCTCCAGTCCGCTCTGGCTGGACGGACAGATGTCCTCAGGGCGATGCGGTCTCTTAGGTATCCCGGCCCACTACCATATAGGGCTTTAAAGGTCATAACCAGCACCTTGAATTGCACCCAGAGGCAAGCTGGTAACCAGTGCACCTCCCGGAGCAAGGGCGAGGCATGGGCATAACACCCACACCCCATCATTACCCGGGCTGCCGCATTCTGGATCAGCTGCAGCCTCCAAATGGTCGTCAATGGCAGCCCCATGTAGAGCGCAACAATACAATACTTGTCAACAATACAGCTAGCATCCCAGAACAATCAAATGTAGTGGTGCACCTATTTGTTTTAGAACAATCAAGAGTGTTGCATAACCCACACAGTCAACGGTTTTTGCTGAAATGAATTTCTTCTGAAATTAATTCAAACTCTCCAGTAGCTAATGAGGATTTGTGCCATGATGAGATGCCTCTTTCTTGTCTAAATCCTCCTTGAATTCTCACCCCCAAACAGCAAAGGCATTTGTTGTAAGATCTTGGGTCATTATTTTGCCACAAAGAAAGTTACAGGTGAAACTCAGAAAATTAGAATATTGTGCAAATGTCCATTCATTTCACTTAAAAGTTGAAACAAATATATGAGATACTCACTTCATGCAAAGCGAGAGATGTCATGCCTTAATTCGTTATAATTGCAATGATCATGGCGTACAGGACATTATGTGCTGATTATGGGAAACGTCTGCAGAAGCAGACAGCGCTGGCTCTTCGGCTTAGAAACAGAGATGAGCACTGCACCCTAGAGTCGAATACGACTGGCTTTCAAGCAAGGGAAACCTTTACCTTTACCTATGTGGTACATGAAATTGGGGGTTTGGGGTTTTCATAAAATGTAAGCCAAAGCATCAATATTATAACAAAGTAAAGCTTGAACTATCTCGCTTTGCATGCAATGAGTCTATCTCATATATTTCTTTCACCTTTTAAGTTGCATTACTGAACTGAATCAACATTTGCGCGATATTCTAATTTTCTGAGTTTCACCTGTAATGTAAATGGTCTATATTTACAAGTTATTTCCATTCTTTTGAACTGGAACATATAAGGAACATTTTCAATTTGTGAGCCATATTTATTGAGCTCACAACACCAACAGTTTTGACTGCAATACAGCAGTTTAACCACCTGCACCTCACCCTTTCTAAAAGGAGCTCTGGTCTTGTGAGGTTAAGCAGAACAAAGATATGGGCTATAATAACATCTCAAACTCTACCCATGCTTACCTAGGACTAGTAAAGGTCTCCTTTGCTCGAAAGCCAGTCGTATCCGACTCTAGGGTTCAAGTGCTCATCTCTGTTTCAAAGCCAAAGAGCCAGCACTTGTCTGCTCCTGCAATGTTTTTCCGTGGTCATGTGGCAGGCATGACTAGACACCGGAGCGCACGGAACGCTGTTTACCTTTCCCACTGAAGTGGTTCCGATTTCTCTACTTGCAATTTCTTGCTTTTGAACTGCTAGGTTGGCAGGAGCTGGGACAAAGACGGGGGCACACTCTGCTGTGCAGTACTCGGGAATCAAACTGCTGGCCTGCTGCCTTCCAGGCAGCATCTTGGCCACTTGAGCCACTGCACCAATAAACTCGGGGGACTGAGTAGACAATCGTCCTGAAACATGTGCAGATTTATGTGCACTACAAATCACGATTTTAAGAAAGGATGCTTATTGTGAGCAAACCCTGCAAGAATGCCTCTCAGATTTCAATAATTCTAACACAGCAGAAGTCAAGACTATGAGATTCATCTTCCTGTGGGATAATGTTGGAATTTTTCAAGCCAAGTAAAAAAAACTATTTCCAGTATTTTTAGTAGCTTAAAGATTATTTAATACACTTTTAGACACAAATAGAAACTTGCTGTAATCTAGGGTTTATCAGTCTATTTCTTGCCAGGAATGCTTTCCCACATACTCAGGCTTAAGACTGTTCAATGTGTATATATATATATATATATATATATATATATATATATATATATATATATATATATATATATATATATATATATATATATATATATATATATATATATATATATATATATATATATATATATATATATATATATATATATATATATATAATGTATATGTATATATACATAATGTGTGTGTGTGTGTGTGTGTGTGTGTATATATCTATATATATATATCTATATATATATCTATATATATATCTATATATATATATATATATATATATATATATATGTGTGTGTGTGTATATGTATATGTATATATGTGTGTGCGTGCGTGCGTGTGTATGTGTATATATATATATATATATATATATATATATATATATATATATATATATATATATATATATATATATATATATATATATATATATATATATATATAAAAAATATCTGTACTGAAACAGACATTTTAAAACTTTTACAACCTAAATGGCTCTAAAACACAAACACCAAATTATCTGCTAATTTGAGCTCCTTAAATCGACTGTTAGAGGTTAAATCAAAACTTTTGTAAAACTGAGAAAAATCTCATTTTGTAAATCTCATTTGCAGTGGCTCAAGTGGCTAAGACGCTGACTGGAAGGTGGGAGGTCAACAGTTCAATTCCCGAGTACTGCAGGATGGATTGAGCTCCTGTCTTTGTCCCAGCTCCTGCCAACCTAGCAGTTTGAAAGCAAGACATTGCAAGTAGATAAATAGGGACCACTTTGGTGGGAAGGTAAAACAGCATGCCATGTGCTGTCTAGTCATGCCTGCCACATGACCATAGTGATATGTACGGAGTGAAGGTGTTTTAGAAAATGCCTGAACTTGGCCAAATAGGTTTGATAGCAGGCTGGAGAATCCTATTTAGTCGTGGGTTATGAGCCATGCAGTCAGATGCAGACTGTGCAGGTCTAGGTGCAGAATGCTGCCTCCCTCCAAATGGATGAGGTCCAGTCTGTTGGGCAGTGACATCCACTCGGATGCGAGTTTCCTGAGCAGTGGAAACCATGGCTGTCTGGGCCAGGAAGGAGCTGTAAAAATGGTGCGAGTTCCGTACAGTTGAAGACGAAGAAGCGCCCGCTGCATCAGTGGAAGTGGAGGAAAAAGGTAGAAGAACTGTCCCTTCCATGGGTACATGAATGCATCCCCTGATGACCCCTCTCCTGTCCCGGCTCTGGAGCAGAAGAGGCTGCAGTTGCTGTTGAGGTGCGACGCAAACAGGTCCATAGTAGGAGACCCCCATTTGTGGCAGAGCTGACGGAACACGGATCCGTGGAGCTCCCATTCGTGGTTGGACGTGGCCTTCCTGCTGAGCATGCCCTTGATGTGGACTCCAATCGGAAGCACATGCATCTGGAGACACCATTCCCAGAGAAGAACGGAGAGGTAAAGCGAGTCCCCCCTTGTTTTTTCAAGAAGGCGATGGCCGTCATGATGTCTGACGTCACTTGAACAACTGACCCTGCGATCACTGGTTGGGATGACCTGAGAGACTTCCAGACTGCTAGAAGCTCGAGATAGTTGATGTGGTGAGGCCTCCTGTTGGGGGACCATGTGCCGTTGACACGGAGGGATCCCAGGTGTGCACCCCATCCGAGGTTGCTCGCATCCGTGGTGACCTGAAAAGTCGGGGAAGGACGATCAAAAGGCCTCCCCATGGTGACAAACGACGGATTCATCCACTAAAGAAGCCGTGCTTTTAGCTCTGGAGTCAGGTGGAGACGCATCCGTTGGTCATCCTGCAATGGATTGAAGGATGCCAGGAGCCAAGACTGCAAGGATCTCAGTTTCAGTTTGGCATGGGAGATGACCGCTGTGGAGGAGGCCATCAGATTCAGAAGTCTTTGTGCCTGGCGAGCGGTTATGGTTTGGTGAGATCCGAAGATCCGAACCATGTCCATTATGTTGGCCAATCAAGCATCCGGTGGGTAGGCTCTGCTGTGAATGGAGTCGAGAATGGCTCCGATAAATTCAACCCTTTGAGAGGGGTTGAGTTTGGACTTTTTTAGGTTCAGCCGGAGGCCGAGATTCTCTAGGGATGAGATCACGAAAGCAATGTCCTGTGACACTCACTTGCGGGAAGAGGAACAGATCAACCTGTCATCTATATAAGGATAAACCATGATCCCCTGTAGACGTAGGTGCGCTGCCACTGGGGCCATGCATTTCGTGAATACCCTTGGCGTGGTGGAGAGGCCGAATGGTAGGCACATGTAACCATTCAAAACTTCTTCAGGATATAACGGTTGAGACGACGGAGGTCGAGTATCGGGCGGAGGCCCCGTCTTTTTTGTCCACAAGGAAGTAACGCGAGTAGAAACCGTTGGCAGAGTCTATCAATGGCACTGGTTCGATAGCGCCCTTCAGCATAGGGAGGAGCAATAGGGAGGAGAGCTTCTCTTCAAGTTGTGGAGATGGATTGGTGTGACGGATGCGACCCAGTGGGGGGCGCAATAGGAACTCCAGCTTGTAACCGTGCTGCAGTATCTGAAGGACCCAACCGTCTGAAGTAATGGAGGTCCAAACCGTGATGACGTTTCGAATCAGAAGGTAAGGGAGGCAATGGGTGGGAGAGTCTGCGGCCTGGGGCAGGTCAAACTTGTTGCTTTTGTCCCCGATCAGTATACTTGGTGGACTGCTGGTCCTGGGATTGGTACTTGGAACGGTTGTATTGCTTCCTAGGCTTGTAGAACTGTTGCCTAGGCGGGTCTGAAGGACGGAACTGTTGTTTGGATTGTTGGTCCTGTCGGTAGCCAAAGGGTTGAAAGAATTGCTTGCAGTAAAAACTGCAGTTGTCTAGCTCAGTTGTCTAGCTCAGGCGTTCTCAACCTTTTTAAGCCGGGGGCTGGGTCACACTCCCTCAGACATTTTGCCCTTCCTCCACCACATGGCACATTGGGGTGTGGTGGATTGGGTGGGTGGGCCACATGAAATGGCACCGCAGGCCACATCTGGCCTGTGGGCTGCAGGTTGAGAATCCCTAGTCTAGATGATTTAAAGAGAACCATCCTCCGGGGAGCTGTGCTGCCCATCTTTCACAAGGAGTGATCTCTGGGCAGCAGATTCACTAGCAGAAACTGCCCACTGTCTTCCCCACTTAAGCAAAATGCACAATAATTCACTGTAAGCTCTAATCATTTTTATACCTTTACACAGAAATTAACATACGCATTTTCATGCAAACTGATCCCCCTTTTGTCTTCACTTTTGATGATGTGTCAATCTCCTACAGCTCGAGACCACATGGGGTAGCAGATAAGAAGAATGAACACTGGTGGCACAGTGGTTAAACTGCTGTACTGCAACCTAAAAGGTTGTGATTTCGATCCTGACCAGGGCTCAAGGTTGACTCAGTCTTCCATCCTTCCAAGGTTGGTAAAATGAGTACCCAGCATGTTGGGGGCAAAATGTTAATTTGCGAACTGTCCGGAGAGTACACGAAGCGCTATGGTGTGGTATGTAAGTGTGGTTGCTTTTGCTTTGCTTTAGTCACCAAGGACTCAAGAGAGCAGGGTTCAAATTCCTGCTCAGCCATGAAAATTCATGGGTGTGTGTGTGTGTGTGTGTGGGGGGGGGGGGGTTTAAGGGTGGTAAAAAAAGGTAACATTACTCCTCAAATATTTTACATAAATTTAGGATATCTATAAACTGGACATGAATAGACACCACAGAATCATACCTGTCAACCATCCCGATTTGGCCGGGATTACCACGGAATTTGATGCCGATTGACGTCATAACCCACCCCGCGCTGCCAAAATCCCGTAATTTGGCAGCGGGGGAAAACACTTTCCACGCATGCGTGGAAGGGTTCTACACAAGTGTAAAACCCTTTCTACGCATGCGTGGAAAGTGACCTGCGCACAAGCGATATGTGCAGGTCCCGTTTTTTCCGGAGCCACGGGTTGACAGGTATGCACAGAATGCAAATACTGGATTTACGCCAAGTGTTCCCAACCTTTTCGGGCCGCGGGCCGGTTGCATGGTTCCTACCACCCAGACGCAGAACACGTTCACACATGCACAGAATGCTGTGTGGGTCATTTACGGCAGCATTATGCGCATGTGTGGGCGTGTTTTAGTTCTGCTTCCGGGAGTGGCAAGGGCCAGATGAATTGGCATCGGGGGCTGGATCCGGCCCACGAGCCGTAGATTTGGAACCCCTGATCTAAGCCGTTTTAAGATGATTTTATGAATCCATCTCTCCTCTGAATCTTTCCATATTTCCTCGTGCCTATTTCCCATATTCTTCAAGTCAAAGAGCAACCTATTTCTGTTGTGTTTTCCCAGTCCTTAAAAACAACAACCCTGGACCTCTAGAATTGCTGGCCGGAACTAATACACAGCTGGAAAGATCCTCCCGGCAGTCCCCAGGGGCCGATTCCCCCAACAGACAAAGCTTGGGTTGCATCCTGTTTCTCTTGGCACCCAAATCAAGCATAGTTGCTTTCCCACAGGAATTTTCCATGATCCAGTGGTCCAATGCTTTGAGGATAATCCAGCTCATTTAAAACTGACACACGCGCTTACTTACCAACCCTCTCTACCAGTTACCAAGACGATGAACACAAACACAGAGTCACTTTCATCAATGCTTATGTTCAGAGGGACAGATGAATCTCCTCCCAAAGTTACATATCCCTATACTAAGACTGCAATCAAGTCCACACCTACTTGTAAAAGTAAAGGTTTCCCTTGCTCAAAAGCCACTGGTATCCGACTCTAGAGTTCAGTGCTCATCTCTGTTTCAAAGCCGAAGAGCCAGCGCTGTCTGCTTCTGCAGACGTTTCCGCAGTCATGTGGCAAGCATGACTAGACACCGGAGCGCACCGAATGCTGTTTCCCTTCCCACCAAAGTGGTCCCTATTGATTTACTTGCAATTTCTTGCTTTCCAACTGCTAGGTTGGCAGGAGCTGGGACAAAGGCGGGAGCTCACTCTGCCATGCAGTACTCAGGTCTCGAACGCCGAACTTCCAGCTGTCAAATTCAGCATGTTAACCACTTGAGCCACCACTGTCCCCTAAGCCTATATAGTAGGTTTCATTAAAAACCGAAAGACAGTCCGACAAAAGGAACCTGCTGGGCGGGTCACAGTTCCTGTCTTCCCCGACTATGGCCATGGTGCTAAAAGCAAAACAACCTCTAGGACCGTGATGGTGAACCTTGGCACTCCAGATATTCTTGGACTTCAATTCCCAAAAGCCCAAGCCCCCTGTGAATCCAGACGAATGGGTTTACTGCAATTCATCCGGCCCGCACTGCCCTTGTAGCTCCCGGAAGCAAAAGTAAAACGTGCCCATACGGCGTTTTATAATAATAGAGTCCGGAGTCGTATGTCGATTGGGGCGGCTATACAAATTGAATGAATGAATGAATAAATAGACGTACGGGTGCATTTTACTTCCGTTTCCGGGAGCAATGAGGGCTTTGTGGGCCAGATAAATTGGTGTCGGGGGCCAGATCCAGGCCATGGGCCATAGTGACAACCACATGACCGGCCCACAGCATAAAAGTTTGGGCATCCCTGAGTAAGAGTAACCATATTGTAAGTAAATTATAAGTAAATTGTGTGCAAACACAGGGGATTTTCTGAGATGTAATAATAGATGCATCTGGTTTGTAAAGTTTGATGCATTTGAGATTCTGGCCTCAGAGGAAAACTTCAATGACTTATCTGTAAAAGATCAATATGTAATTATTGGCAATTATTGGTAATTTACCAGACAAATATGTTAAGAAATATTTGCACAATATATGAGGAAAGAAGGTGGTAGAGGAAGAAGACACAACCCCTTTAGATACAATAGTAAATCCAATAGAATTAATTAAGCAAAATGAATACACTTCAGTCTCTGGGAATCAATACAAGAAACGTTAGAAATTATTCCAGGCAGAGAATTAACTCAGCTCAATAATAGCCCCACAATATTAGAAGAGATACCACACAGACCAGACATGCTCGTGTAATTAAAAGGTCTCTTAATGGTGAGCCACGTCTACTTATAATATTAAATAATAGCAAAATCATTTGAAGGATTTCGAGGAGATATCAGGATTTGAGATTAACTGGGATAAAACAGAAATGGTTAATTTGTAATAAAGGCAAGTCAGATATTGAGGAAATAAAAAAAAGATATGAGATGAAGATCAAAACTGTTGTTACATTTTTGGGAATATGACAATCTATCAGATTTAAAATCATTACATTTTGGTAAAAAGAAAGAAGAGGTTGAGGGTATAATTAAGACTGGCTATGATTGAGAAATTTAAAAAAATAAATTCATCATGGTTTGATAGGGTAGCGATTTGCAAGATAAAAAAGTGTTACCAATAACTATAATATTTTTGGTTGGAATGGTTCCAATAAAGATTACAGAGTCAAAAATTTTAAAATGGCAGAATAGGATAGATAGGTTTTGTAATGGTGACCAAAAATCAAGAATAAATAAAAATGGTATGTACCCCAAAAAGAAGGGGGATTGGGTATCCCAAATCTAAGAGATTATTACATGGCCAATTTGATTAAAGGGATAGTTAAGATTATAACTGATAAATTATTGATATGGAGATATATAGAATTTTTTGAAATGAAGAATGTACAGTAGAACCTTGGATAAAGTCCAAACTCTATTCCAGAAGTTTGGACTTTATCCGATTTTGGACGTTATCCAAATCAAATGGGCGATGCATCGGATAAAGTCCAAAAATGGACTTTATCCGAGATTCCTATCCCAAATACCTCGGATAACGTCCATTTTAGGGGTTTTGGACTTTATGCGATGCATCACGTGTGCTTGAAAACTGCAACTTTATCCGAATCGGACTTTATCCAAATCAGACTTTATCCGAGGTACCACTGTATAGACATTATGGTTCTGTGAGGAAATAAAAACAAATATGATTTTAAAAATTAAACCATTTCTGTAGAAATACTATGGAGATATGGCAGGTGATAAAATTGTTTTGAGTCCAGGGATCTCCCCAATAATTTACTTTAAAAGAAATTCCGGATATTTTTTTTTAAAAATGAGTAATAAAACAATTGGGGGGAAAAGAAAATAAAAATTATAAAAAGATTGGATGGGGAAAGGGAACAGGGAAGAGAGGGAAATTATATACGTAGAAATTAAATTGGATTGATTAAGTAGATTACAAATGGAAAATTGGACTAATTGTTGGATAAAAAAGTATGGACCATGCAGAGAGATGACAAAATTTGAAGAATTAATAACTCAATTAAAAAAAAGAAACTTCAACAAAAGGAAGTTAGTAAAGTATATAAAGTTTTAATGAAAGGGGGTGAAATACAGAAACTTGTTGAGGAATACCTAGGAGACTGATTTAAAGGTAGAAATAAAGAAGGATAAATTGGAAAAAATATGGAAAAAGGATTTTGAGAAATGTTTCAGTGAGAATTAAGCAGCACAGCTAGAAAACAGTATGGAGGTGGTATATGACACCAATCCGCTTATGTTATTATGATCATAATTATAAAAAGGAATGTTGGAGATGTAAAGAAAACATTGGGACATATTTTCACTTATGATGGCATTGTACGGTTTTAAATAAAATATGGGTAAAAGTGTTTGAAGAAATAAATAAAATATTGTCCTTAAAGCTATAGAAATGAGTCCTAGAATAGCTTTGTTAATGGGTTGATCATTGTTATGGTTACAGCCATGAGATTATTAATGGCTAAAAATTGGAAAATGTATTTGGGATTGGTAACAGAAGACTGGTATAAAGAATTATGGAATATTTCTATAAATGATAAGTTGACTTGTGAACTAAAACTAGAGAAAAGGTTGATAAAAAAAATGATTTTATTGACATCTGAGGTGAATTTATTGATTGTGTATTTGTTAAAACTAAAGGGAGAAAACCAGGACAAGAATATTTAACTTTTTGGAAAGAGGAGATTTGAGTAAGAAAGGGAAAATGTGTTTGGATTATACTAATAGGACAATAGCATCCCAGTGGTGGTGTATTAGTTTTTAAAAAATTATTATTATTTATTAAGCTTGGTGTTGTTTTTTATTATTTGTATGTATTTCTTAATTTCTTTTTATTTTGTATTTATTTTGTTTATTAATAAAATGGGGGAGGGATGGAAAAAGTGGGGCTATAAGAGCCGCCGTGCCGCCGCAACACCACCGGCTCCCCCCCTGACTTGCCCTGGTCAGGGGTGGGTGGGAGCACCGCTGTTCCCAGAGCACAGCTGCCATGTGGCGGGACAACCTTTCTCTTCAGCTGAGATGTTTTGAGCCACTGAACACGGTGGACGGTTGAGTTTTTTGGGCTCCGTCTTGGACTTGTAGCAGCCGAGGGTACTAGTTGGTATTTAAATGCTAATTTGTATTGTGTTAGGATCTGTATTAGACTTTGTAATTTTGTATCTTTAATACTGTAGAAATTGCCATATTGTGGAGAGTTCTAGTGCAACTTATTTGTATTTTTTTTTCTTTACTTATATTGTACTTTGTTATTGGTTACTGTGAATGTTGTAAACCGCTTCAAGTCTTCCATCAGGATGAGAAAAGCGGTATAGAAATTTAAATAAATAAATAAATAAATGATGCTGTCGGCCGCATTGGGCCTACAGGCCGCAAGTTGAGAATCCCTGCTGTGGAACATGCTGCAATAATCCAAATGGGATGTAACCAAACCATGTGTCACTGTCACAAAATCAAGGGACGAGTTCAGCTGGCTCAAATGTACTGCTAGCCATTGTGAAGATCTGGCCTTGGGAGCCATTCAACAATTATGTGATCCTCTAGGGGGGTCTGCCATCTGAATTATGGAAAATTAAGTGGGGGCGGGGGTCAGGTCAAAGATTATGTAATCCATTTGGAGCTGTTGTGGTTTCGAAACATGGCGCTTTTTTAGGTTTAAAAATGATCTCCGGGAATTTCGATCAGATTTGATTTTTGATTTGATTTTTTTATTTTTATTTTTAATTTGTACCCCGCCCTACTCGGTTTGTAGGCCGACTCAGATTGAGATTATTTGAGATTATTGAATTGCTACTGCAGTCTATTTCACCAATAGTGAAAAGTTCTAAAAATTATTCAGAGTTTCGATACAAAAGCTCTGTGTTATGTAATTTTAAAAGGAGGGTGGGGGTCCCAAAGCGAAAATTAGAGCCAAATTACATGGGGGGAGGGGTCAATTTCCCCCAATAAATGGATCACATAATTGTTGAATGGCCCCTTAATGGTGACTCAAGCTGTGAGCTTGCATTGTCATAAGATAAAGGTTTCCCTTGCTCGAAAGCGAGTCATATCCGACTCTAGGGTTCAGTGCTCATCTGTTTCAAAGCCGAAGATCCAGCACTCTCTGCTTTTGCAGACGTTTCCATGCTCATGTGGCAGGCATGGCTAGACACCGAAGCGCACGGAACACTGTTTACCTTCCCACCGAAGTGGTCCCTATTGATCTACTTGCAATTTCTTGCTTTCCAACTGTTAGGTTGGCAGGAGCTGGGACAAAGATGGGAGCTCATTCCGTCCTGCAGTACTCGGGTCTTCGAACTCCGACCTTCCAGTTGTCAAGTTCAGCATCTTAACCACTTGAGCCACCACAGTCCCTAATCCTGTATAGTAGGTTTCATTAAAAGCTAAAAGTCAGTCTGACAAAGATAAGGAACCTGCTGGGCGGGCGGGTTACAACTCCTGCCTTCCCTGGCAACGGCCATGGCGCTAAAAGCACAGCACACCTCGAGGAGAGCCACAGGTTCCCTACCTGTACAATCAGTTCCATTCTAGAAATGTTTGAAGTGGCAAGCCATGCTCGTCTGTGCAATCTGAGAGTAAACAAAACAGAACAGCCCAAAAAAGAAAAGATTAAAAAATGTTGTGGTACCTAAAATACTAATTTCTGTATTTAAATGTCAGCTTTCTAGTTAGTTTTAAGCAAGATCAACCTTGTCATCTGATCCCTGAATGAACAGGAAAAGCAGGTTTGATACTGCAGCTGCGGGGAATCTGGGCCCTCCCGGCGCTCACAATATTTACCAAGGAGAGATGACAGCTACATGTGGGGAGGACCAAAGGTTATCCAGCACAGCATTACTGAAGTGGTCCAACTCATTTTATCATTCTCTCACAGGGATTCTCAACCTGCAGCCCATGGGCCGGATAAGACCCATGGCACCATTCCATGTGCCCCGCCACCACCTCTAGAAAGGCAAAATGGCCGTCCACGCATGCGCTGTCTGAGGGAGCGTGGCCAGGGCCAGGTCACGCTTCCTCACACAGCTTTGGGGGGGGTCAAACAGCCATTTTGCCCTTCCTCCACCACATGGCACTTCCGGGTGTGGCAGAGGCAGTGGGGGACACATAAAATAATGTTGCGGGCCGCATCTGACCCCCAGGTTGAAAACCCTTGCTATGAACAATGAATAAATACAGAACGCCAAGCCTCTATTTTCAGCACGGAGGCTCAGGCGTTTCAGACACAATTTCCCCCAGCAATTTGCTCATTAATCGCACATACATAAGCACAGTCTCTCGCCGTTTACTTATCGCATCTCTCGCACACACCTGTTTTTTCCCCCCCTCACCATTGCATAATCGGCTGCTTTCGTATTGCAGTGGTCTGGCCCTTCGCCCCATTAAAAAAAAACAAAAACCTGGCCAACAGATAAAATAGATTTATTGAAGCAGAATTGAAAGATGGAAGCATGAACAATTGAGCGACATGTCAGATGCTCACTGGAAAGGCAAAACTCAAATTAACGATTCCGAAATTGTAAGGCAGAAAATAAGAATTTTTATACACTTCTATCGTTTTGGCTACACCTGATTTCCAAACTAAGCCTCTCTGATAGCGCTTGTCAAGGAAGCAGAGAAAAAGGGAAGATTTTTTTTGCGCCTAAGAAGAGCATTACATGCCCAACATGCTGTCATGACATCATTGCTGTGTTCAAACAACTCCTCCTCCCTTTTCCGAGAGCTTTTTACTGCAGGCTTTGGGTGGGAGCATCAGAGATGTAATTTCCCTTTATGGATCACTCAAGTATAAACAAGCCACATTAAGGAAGAATTTATCCACAGGTTTACCGCCATTCCAGAGACTATGCCGGCACATGCCACCAAGGCGGTGTCTGTCACACCTCTTCCAGGGCTGACATCACCCAGACACCAGTACGGAAACTGTTTGGCACTGGACAAAAGCCAAGAGCCGTTGCTTCTCAAGACAACCCCCCCCCCAAAAAAAAGCTATCTCTAGTATTGATTCATCTCTTCTACGCAACACAATCCAAGGCCAATGCAGGTGTCAGAACAAATAACACATGACAATACAGGTTGTTATGCAGTATTGCACTGATGGCAAACCTTGGCACTCCAGGTGTTCGTGGACTTCAATTCCCAGAAGCCCGAGTCTCTGTGAATCCACACAAATGGGTTTAAAGGTTCCCCTTGCTCGAAAGTCAGTCGTATCCGACTCTAGGGTTCAGTGCTCATCTCTGTTTCAAAGCCAAAGAGCCAGCGCTGTCTGCATCCACACACATTTCTGTGGACATGTGGCAGGCATGTATAGACACCGGAGTGCATGGAATGCCGTTTACCTTCCCACCGAAGTGGTCGCTATTTATCTACTTGCAATTTCTTGCTAGGTTGGAAGGAGCTGGGGCAGAGACGGGAGCTCATTCCGTCCTGCAGCACTCGGGAATCGAACTGCTGACCTTCCGCCTCCCAGTCAGCGTTTTAGCCACTTGAGCCGCTGCAGTGTACTGCGCATGTAAACCTATCAATGTGGATTCACTGAGACTAGGGCGTTGGGGAATTGAAGTCCAAGAACACCTGGAGTGCCAAGGTTCGCCATCACTGCCCTATTGCCTCCCTCCAAACAACACAGATACTATTCATAGATATACACACCCTCTTCTCTACAAGAACAATTACTCCAGAAGGCTTAAAAGAAACCTCTGAAAGCAAAGACACAGGACTGCAAACAACCCAGGTCCAAAATTTGCTCAAGAGCAAATAACCTTTTATTATCCCACAATTATCCTGTTTGCGAGAGATGGGGTGTTGTTGTTGTCGTTTGCAAATTTTAAGGAAAACAAAACATCCCAGGTACCAATTAGCAACATATAATATATGTCTTCCCAGGAGAACAACAAAAGAAGGGGGCAACCCCACTGTGTAATTAAACCAATCTCCTCCTCTTCCTCCTTTTAAATCACTTCACAACCCCATCCAATGCAAAAGAGAGAAAGGCAAGAAATCACAATTTTCCCCAAAAAGAAATACATGGACGTGAAACTGCCAAAACGAAGGCACCCTTTGGTGAGTCCATTCTGCAGTTCCTTTCGCCTGACCCAGTGTGAGAAAGATCAGCCGGCACAACAAGGTTGCCATGACCCGGGTGTGCCTGATGGTGGCTCAAAAATACCCCAAATTTCCAAGGCTCACTCTGTGTACCCCAGGGTGGGAGTAAAACCCAACCACTCCAGGGCCAGAGATGGCCCAAGGCGCACGTTGTGGCGGGGTCTGTAACAACTATCTCTACAAACCAATCACATTTATGCACCGTCCCCATAGCGCGTGGTGCAATTTCTGGGCAGTTCAGAAGTTAATTAACATTTTGCCCTCCAACATGCTGGGTACTCATTTTATCAACCTCTGAAGAATGGAAGGCTGAGTCAACCTCGGTCCGTGGTCAGGATCAAACTCACAAATCTTTGGTTGCAATACAGCCGTTTTGACCACTGCGCCGCCAGGCTTACTCTGCAATGAGGAAAGAGGAGCCTCTCCTGAGGGAATTCCCAGTCGTTTCTGAGAAAGAGAAGTCATGGGGTTCACTTCTGAGCATGGGGCCTTGTGGTCTTAATGCGGTTTCTTACTCAAGAGCAAACACCCCTAGGCGGTGCAGTGGTTAATGTAATTTAATATTTATATTTATATTGTCGCCCCCCGCCGAAGCAACTCTGGGTGGCTTACAGCCCAAAATGTTGTGAGTTCGATCCTGACCAGGGCTCAAGGTTGGAGGCAAAATGCTAATTACCTTGTGAACTGACCAGAGAATGCACTAAGTGCTATGGGGTGGTGTGTTTGTGTAAAAGCCAGTGTGGCCAAGTTATCCTGTTATGGTAATGGACCCTGCTGCCAGTGACTCAACACAGATAGTCAGGCAGTGGTTGGGCTACACAGAAAGCGCCTCCTCAAAGATTGTGGTCTTTTTGAAGCACAATCGGGCATGCCCTGATAACAACCACCTTGTGTTGCCGGCTAATCTTTCTCACGCTAGGTCAGGCAGATGGAACTGCAGAATGAACTCACCATGAAGGTGCCTTCATTTGGGCTTCCTCTTTTGGGGAATTGTAAAAAGATACAATCTGCTGGAGGACTTTGTGTGTCAAAAGGTCTCAGGACCAGAAAGGGACTCATGGAACCGGATCAGTGGTACTTTATGGCAAGAACAAACATTCTTGAGGGTACACAAGAGCAAAACCAAATTAGAAGATGGATGATGGAGCTTACTGGGAAAAGAACATCATTAAAAGTGGATATAGCTGAAGAGCTCAATATCCCCAACACCAGTTGAGAAGACATACCCCCTTATTGGTATCGCTCCACCTAAGATGCTGGGAAAGGTGGAGGGCAAAAGAAGAAGGGGGCGGCCAAAGATGAGGTGGCTAGATGGTATTGTGGACACAATGGGCACAGAGCTGGGCGGGCTGAGGAGGATGGTGGAGGACAGAGGTGCCTGGAGGACAATGGTCCATAGGGTCACAAAGGATTGGAATTGACCGTGCAACTGAAGAACAACAATGACAAGATCAGGAGATGCTGAGAGAACTAAGTAAGAGAAGGACCCTTGACACCCTCTGAACGGAGATGAGCCTCAACTCCACCGGCTCAGATCCAGAAAGAGCTTCGAGGCAAGAACAAACATTCTTGAGGGATCGCAAGAGGAAAACCAAATGGGAAGATGGAGGAAGGAGCTCACTGGGAAAGGAACATCATTAAAGGAGAATATGGATGAGGAACTCAACCTCCCCTTCGTCACTTGGGAGGACCCTGAATAGTCTGAGGGTTGGAGTCCCTAAATGTAAGACCAACATGCTCAAGTTGGGACTGCTGGTGGACAAGGACACAAAGTGTGAATGTCGAGAGACACAGAGTCCAGCCCGTTTGCTGGTACTGTATGCCGATTGCTGCCAGACATTCACTGATGAGGACTTGTGTTTGGGCAAAAGACAAAGCGAAGAAAGTGGCTTCATTATGGCAGTCTAGGGCAGTGACGGCAAACCTTGGCACTCCAGATGTTCTTGGAGCTCAATTCCCAGAAGCCCTGATCTGCAGGAGTGCTGACTTGGGCTTTTGGTAATTGAAGTCCAAGAACACCTGGAGTGCCAAGGTTGGCCATCCGCTGGTCAAAGGTTTGATTGGGACATGAAAGGAGAAGTGGTATGGTGGGTGCCACGCTGGGATGTTGCGGAAGGCAAAAGAAAGACCTCTGAATTTGACACTGGCCTGGGGCTGATGATGAGGACTCTGCATGCCCAAAGCGCTCAGGACCAGAAAGGGACTCAGGGGGAACTGGATCAGTGGTACCTATGGGTATCACGTGGCGATAATGATGAAGGCAAATGGAAGACCTCTGAATTCGATGGTTCCCAGGACACGGCTGATTGCCATGGAAGGGAGATGGTCCCCAAGTGGATTAAATGGTCCCACTTGAATCCCTCTTGAACGAAGGGCAGCAGCTTCATCCATCCTGGCCTGGGGCTGAAGATGAGGACTTTGCATGCCCAAAAGGAGCACTGGATCAGTAGTACTAATGGGTGTCACACTGCCACAATGTGGAAGGCAAACACAAGACTTCTGAATTCAATGGTTCCCAGGACAATCTTGGTGGCTGATTACAGCAGCTCCATCCATCCTGGCCTGGGGCTGATGATGAAGACTTTGCATGCCCAAAGGGATCAGGACCATAAAGGGACTCAGAGGGAACTGGATCAGTGGTACGTATGGGTATCACACAGCGACAATGATGAAGGCAAATGGAAGACCTCTGAATTCAATGGTTCCCAGGACAATCTTGGTGGCTGATTACAGCAGCTCCATCCATCCTGGCCTGGGGCTGAAGATGAGGACTTTGCATGCCCAAAGGGATCAGGACCATAAAGGGACTCAGAGGGAATGGAAGACCTCTGAATTCAATGGTTCCCAGGACAATCTTCACGGCTGATTGCCATGGAAGGGAGATGGTCCCCAAGTGGATTAAATGGTCCCACTTGAATCCCTCTTGAACGAAGGGCAGCAACTTCATCCATCCTGGCCTGGGGCTGAAGATGAGGACTTTGCATGCCCAAAGGGATCAGGACCAGAAAGGGACTCAGGGGGAACTGCCATGACGCGGAAGGCAAACGGAAGACCTCTGAATTCAATGGTTCCCAGGACAAACCTTGATGGCTGGTTGCCATGACGGGGTGGTGGTGGCCAATGTTCAGAACCAGGGTCAGCATTGGGGGGAAAGAAGCCAAGCCCGGGGGGGGAGGGGGGCTCCGTCCTCCTTTCTGTCCCCCACCCCACCCCATCATCCCCATCATCCCCCCCTTACCTTGGAGGCTGGGCTGGTGGTTCTCGGCGGCGGCGGCGGCCATCATCATCTCCGTGGCGTTGGGGCTGCTGCTGCTGTTGTTGCCGCTGTTGCTGCCGCTGCTGCTTCCTCCTCCTCCTCCTCCTCCTCCTTCTCCGGCGGCGGCAGCAGCAGCGGCGGCGCTGAGCTGGGCCAGCCTGCGGCTGGTGGCGGTCAGCTCGGCCCGCAAGGCGCTCACCTCCTGCCCGGCGGCCTGGAGCTGGAGGGCTCCGTCGAGGCGCAGGGCCAGCGGCGGGGGCGGGCCGCCCTCCATCACGCTCCGGAGCCCGCCCGGCCCGGCAGGGAAGGAGGCGAAGGAGAAGCCGCGGCGGGCGGGAGGAGGAGGAGGAGGCGCTGCTTCAGCCGCAGCGGCGGGGCCCGCATCCTGTAGACGGGCCGGACGGACCCCTCGACCTCCCACCACCACCCCGCGGGGACCCCCAGCTTTTCCCGTCTGCGAGAGAGACACAGCGCCCGGGCTCCGCTCCCTTGAAGGACCGCCGCCCAGACACGGCACCAGTCCAGTGTGCCTCGCTCCGACGACGAGGCGGTCCTTTTTATATGGACAGCACCATCTGCCGGCTGCGTGCAGGGGGGAAACGGAAGTAAAGGAGCGGGACGGCGCACTAATGACTCCGTTCGGGTGCCTCCCCCCCTGCCTACCCCGGAATGGAAGAGTCTAAAGAGGCGGGGCTGCCTACTCTCCTTTGCAGACCCTCCTTCGAAGGTGCCTTGCTGGAGGGGGGAAAAAGGGGTGGAGTTTGCTCTTGCTTTGATCCTATTGGTTGACAAAAGATCAATAACGGTTTCCCCCCCCCTATCAGAGAGTAAGGGACTGCGGTGGCTAAGAAGCTCGCCGTGTGAGCTGGAAAAGGGCCAGGCAAGTCGCCAGTTCGAGACCCGGGTACAGCACGACGGATTTTGAACGCCCGTCGCCTGTTCGCAGCTTCTGCCAACCTAGCAAGAAATGGCCAGGAGATAAATAAGGGGCCATTTTTTTTGGTGGGGGACTGCAGTGGCTCACACTGGGAGGGGGAAGGTCAGCAGTTTGATTCCCGAGTACTGCAGGACGGAATGAGCTCCCGTCTTTGTCCCAGCTCCTGCCAAACTAGCAGTTCGAAAGCAAGAAATTGCAAGTAGATCAATAGGGACCACTTTGGTAAGAAGGTAACAGCGCTCCGTGCGTTCCAGTGTCTAGTCATGCCTGCCACATGACCACGGAAATGTTTGCAGAAGCAGACAGCGCTGGCTCTTCACTTTGAAACAGAGATGAGCACTTCACCCTAGAGTCGGATACGACTGGCTTTCGAGCAAGGGAAACCTTAGAATGTTCAAGTCCGATAAGTCCAAAATTTTCAAATATCTAGGCGAGTCACTATTATTATTACAAAACAGGTTGTGGCATTTAAATGTGAGCTTTTGTAGATCAAGTACACTTCATCAGACAGTTTATACCAGGGATTCTCATCCTGCGGCCCACAGGCTAGATGCAGCCTGCATTGCCATTTCATGTGCCCCCGCACCTCCTGCTCACCTGGAAGTGCCATGTGGTGGAGGAAGGGCAAAATGGCTGTCTGGCCCCCAACGCTGTCTGAGGGAGTGTGTCCCGGCCCGTGGCTTAAAAACATTGAGAACTTCTGACCTAGGGAGTCCTTTAAGTATTGCTCCAAGGGCTCCTATTATTATTATTATTACAAAACAAAACGACAAAAAAGGTTGTGGCACCTTGTTATGTATGTTAACTGTGTTTTCTGACAGGAGTGGAATGTATCTTTTCTCATGTATCTATTCTTATGCAAATAAGTGGATTGAAAATGTGCACACTCTGTTAGCCAATAGGCTTGTTGCATTATTGTTACTGTTACTGTTTATAGTGTATATAAGTCCGAGTTTTGCCCCATCCAAAGTGTGTTCAAACCCACTAATAAAGAGCTGAATTTCACTACTTCACTCGTCTGCTTCTTCATTCCCTGAACATGAAACTGGCGACGAAGGTGGGATGGCATCCCCACACGGCAGCAACATCGGCCCATTTGACCCATCGCCTCCAGACTAAATGGGCAACATATGAACGCCGATTCCGCCACACAATGGCCTTGCAGAAGATCACAGACGAAGAGCTGAAGCGCTCCTGTTTCCTCGCTCAGTGCGGTTCTGAGATGCTTGCGCTGGCAACCCACCTCGTTCTCCCAAGGGACATGGATGTGGTGCCGCTCGCAAAAATCATGTCCGCACTGAGGAAACACCTGCAGCTAGATGTCTCGATCTTCCCAGCAAGGGTGGCCTTCCACAGAAGGGAGCAGCGACCTGGGGAGTCCATTGCAGACTACGCCGCCGCTCTGCGCATTGCTGCCGCCCCGTGCAAGTGGGACAACATCGAAGAAGCATTCTGGAACCGTCTGCTGGCCGGCATGAGGGACAAAGATGCTCAACGTCACCTCGTGATCAGGAAGACGCTAACTTTCAAGGCTGTCCTAGAAGAGGCGGTAACGTCTGAGGCCGCACGGTCCGGCATCAAGCTTTTCTGGCATCGCCACTCCACCACCAGTGCCACTGACTCAGCTGTGCAAGCTCAGCAAAATTCATCTTCACCCTCCTCAGCATCGCCTGGTTCCACCTCTTCATCGGAGTCCAGCGACGCAGAGGGAGAAGTCCGAGCGGTCCGAAGAAAGCACCAACAGCACCGTGATGATTGGGAGAAGAAATTCCTTTGCAAGTGTGATGGCTGCGGAGCCTGGCATGACCGCAGGAAGTGCCCCTTCCGCACCACGAAATGCCACCACTGCGGGTGACGAGGGCACATTGCTAAAGTATGCCGACAGTGAAAGCAAAGAACTCCAGCACCTGAGTCCAAGAAGAGTCATCACCACAAAACGTCCATCGGCAAAGTGTCACCAGAGCCTAAGCCGTGCCAAGTGGGCATCGTCAGCTAGCGTTTCTTCGCAGACCTGAGCCTGCAGGACGTCCCCTTCAAGATGGAGGTGGATTCAGGTACTACCTTCCCCATAATCCCACAGCGGGAGTTTTTGAGAATTCCCGCTGCCTCTCGACCTAAGCTCAAATCTTTTAAAACTTCCCTCCGGGATGTGCAAGGTTGCCAGATTCCGGTCCTGGGGGTGGGAAATTTCTTGGTCAAATTCAAAAACATTCGCACCTCCTTGCCATTGGTTATAGTTAAGCAGGCCACTAACTGTCTTATTGGGACCCAATGGTTTAGGCCCCTGGGAATCTGGCTTTTTGGCATTCACGCAATAGACGATGACCCAATCCGGGACGTTTGTGCTGCACATCATGAGGTGTTCAAAAAGGGTTTAGGGTTATAAAGGACCCCCTGTGGACTTTGAGCTTGACCCAACTGTCTGGCCTATCCGGATGAAGCCACGCCGGGTACCCTTTGCATTAAAGGAGAAGATAGAAGCCGAGCTGGACAAACATGTGGGGCAGGGCATCCTAGTGCCGGTGGACTCCGTTGAGTGGGAGACACCAATTGTGACTGCTTTGAAAAGTAACGGTCAGGAAAGGTCAGGATGTGCGCTGACTACAAGTGTACCATTAATAAAGCTATTCGCCCGAATGCATATCCTGTGCCCGTGGTAAGCCACCTTCTTGCCTCCTTGCATGGAGGTAATTGCTTCGCAAAACTTGACCTTGGCCAGGCTTACCAACAATTGACTGTGTCTCCTGCTGCTGCCATAGCCCAGACCATAGTAACGCATAGGGGGGCATTTAAGGTAACTCGACTACAATTCGGGGTGAATGCGGCCCCCGGAATATTTCAATTTCTTGTAGAACGTATTTTAAAAGGTTTGCCCGGTGTCCTGACTTATTTTGATGATGTCCTGATCACCACTAAGGACACCGTCAAACTAGCGGCCAGGCTCGATCGAGTCCTCTCACGTTTCGAGAGGGCCGGTCTACGTCTCAGAAGAGACAAATGTGTGTTTTTGAAACAGGAAGTGGAGTTCCTGGGGTACCGCATTACACCCCAAGGTATCATGCCCTCTGATTCCAAGGTGATGGCCATGCGGAATGCACCCAGGCCAAAATGTAACGCCGAATTGCAATCATTTCTAGGATTGTTAAACTTCTATCATGCTTTTCTCCATCGCAAAGCCTCAGTTGCTGAACCATTACATCAGCTTCTTAAGAAAGATACTGTTTGGCACTGGGGCCATTGCCAGGAGAAAGCGTTCCTAGAACTTAAAAGGCTGCTATCTTCGGATACTGTATTAACTCATTTTGATCCTAACAAGTTGTGTGTGATGCATCCCCTGTGGGGGTGGAAGCTGTGTTATGCCATGTACTAAACAACAGAAGGGGAGCCCCCATAGCATTCTATTCCCATTCACTCTCAAAGCCTGAGAAAAATTACACTCAGACAGACAGGTGTTGGCAATTGTGGTAGGCACTAAGAAATTCGACGATTACGTTTACGGAAGACCTTTTACCATCATAACTGACCACAAGCCTCTCCTTGGAATCTTTGTGAATGGGAAACCCACGCCTCAAATTCTGTCCCCAAGGATGTTGCGTTGGGCAATTTTCCTAAATGCATACGATTTTACTTTGGTGCACAGGCCCGGCAAGAACATCAGCCACGCTGATGCCCTGTCACATTCTCCACTGCCAGGGGTCGGGGAAGCCGATTGCGAGATTGAAAGTGACCACCATGTCTTCATGATTGAGGCATTCAACTCGCCCCCAGTCGTCCCGTCAGATATAGCCAAGACTACAGCCAAGGATGTAACATTGACTAAAGCAATGTCTTGGGTACAAAAAGGCTGGCCTGTCTCTCCTCTAGCCGAGGAATTCAGAACATTCCACCATAAGCGTTTGGAACTGTCAGTGGAATGAGGTTGCCTTCTATGGTGCCAGCGGGTGGTCATTCCTGTCACTCTCAGGAAAAAGGTTTTACATCTACTTCACACAAGTCACCCGGGAATTGTCCGTTCCAAAGCCCTTGCCCGTAGCTACTTTTGGTGGCCTCAACTGGACCAAGACATAGAACAAATAGTCGGCATTTGTGCCAGCTGTCAATCCTCTCGCCCAGAGCAATCCCACCTTCCCTCTCGGGAATGGGATTCTGCTCGGGGCCCGTGGTCCAGGTTGCACATAGATTTTGCAGGTCCATTTAGGGGTTCCCTATTTTTGTTGGTTGTGGATTCATTCTCTAAGTGGCTGGAAGTGATTAGGGTGCCTAATACCACTTCAGCCACCACGATAATGCACCTAAGAAGGCTGTTTGCAGCATTTGGACTTCCAGATGTGCTGGTGTCCAACAACGTGTCCACGTTTACATCTGCAGAATTCCAATCCTTCATGGAAAGGAATGCAATTAGGCACATCACTGCCGCCCCATTCCACCCAGCCACCAATGGCCAGGTAGAGCGGCAGGTGCGTACTACTAAAGACACGCTTTGGCATATGGGTGAAGGGGATTTGGGGCTCCAGTTATGCCAGTTTCTTTTCACATATAGGCTCACCCCCCTTGCCTCAGGGCTGTCTCCTGCTGAATTGCTCCAGCGAAGGAAACTGTCATCCTTGCTGAACTAAAGAGGCTTCATTTGCCTAAGAAATCGGTAACCTGTTTTTGCTACAAAATATATTTTTAAGACATGAAGACTGGAGTTGTTTTACTTTTATATCTGCTACCTTTCTAACTGCCTGACTTAGATCAGGATCTGCAAGGAGGCAAGCAAAATCCTGAATTACTCAGCTTCAGGGCGTCAATTCAGGTGCAATCCCATGAGCTTGTAGGCCACCCAAGGCTCTACTTGGGAGTAACGGGACCATGACAGCAAGGGAAAGTGATGACTGCATAGAATCCAGTGGGAATGGCACCAAGAGCTCTAAGTGAAATGGTCAGTAGAACTGACTCAAAACAAACAGCGAAAAATACCTAAGAGTTTCTTAGGGCAAAGAAGTCTGATATTTTTAATGCAACACCCTGGACCACCACACGCCAGGCTCCTCTGTCACCTGCCATCCTCCATAGTCTGCCCAGATCTATGCCCACTGTGTCAACGATGCCGTCTAGCCATCTCATCCTCTGCCACCCCCTTCTCCTTTTGCCTTCGATCTTTCCCAGCATCAGGGCCTTCTCCAGTGAGTCCTCTCTTCTCATTTGGTGGCCAAAGAACTTGAGCTTCAATATTTGTCCTTCCAATGAGTAGTCAGAGTTGATTTCCTTTAGGATGGATGGATTTGATCTCCTTGCAGTCCAGGGGACTCTCAAAACTCTCCTCCAGCACCACAGTTCAAAGGCATCTATTCTTCTGCGCTCAGCCTTCCTTATGGTCCAACTCTCATAGCCATACATGACTTCTGGGAAGACCATTGCTTTAACTATGTAGACCTTGGTTGGTTGGCAGGGTGATGTCTCTACTTTTTATTATGCAGCCTAAGTTTGCCCCCACTTGCCTCCCAAGAAGTAAGCGTCTTTTTATTTCTTGGCTGCAGTCACCGTGTGCAGGGATCTTAGATCCCAAGAAGGTGAAGTCTGTGGAGTGCAGAGGCCAGAGGCCAAAAAAGAGATCCCTGTTCCAATATTTCAGGACCTGATTGTAAATGTAACATACATACCTGTAAATGGGCTTCCAATAATAATTTCAAATGGTAAGATTACTCACTCTAAATATTCAAAACCCATGACAACATTTTATATAGCAAATTGGAAATTTTATTATTTTCAGTAGAATAGGCTTTATATCATTCTCCAACAACAAAATAAAAAAGGAAAAGGGAACTATAGAACAATCTTTAATACAGAACAAATCCAAGCTCTCCCAAACAAACAGGATTTATGTAAAATGCAAATCACATATAGTACAACAGAAGTGTCCCAAAACAATTTTAAATAATTTTTAAATATTTTTTTTTCAAACTTGCTATGAATGCTTTATACAACAGTTTGATATAGAAGTCCCCATAAACCGAAAAAAATAAAAATAAAATAAAAGGGAATGATAGTGAAAGAATGGGTGGTTAAAGTGGCACTGAGTCACCAAACAATAATAAATCTACAAATTTTAAGAGGTAGATTACTTTTTTGAGTCAAGAACAAATAAGATTTTTTTTAAAAAAAATGGGATGCACAAATGAAACCGTTTTTTTTTTTTAAACCAACTGAAAGTCTAGTTCCTCTGAAGGGTGTGTTATTACATTAACCAATGTAATAATTTACTTTTACAAGTAGGAAAAATTGTAGCTCTTATCAAAAGAAGTATCTGCCAATTAACAGTAATTCCACCTATGTATTCACTTGTGCTACACCGCTCGGTATAACTTAATGGCTGCTCTTGCAGTAAATTGTGAACTGTCAGATTTTAAAACGATTGATAGGCTCAAAAGCCTTTTTTCTTTGTCTCCCACCCTGGAACACACAAAGCCTAGGAGGGTCAGTCATCATAACCATCAACCACTCAAAATGTCTGGGAAATGAGCAGAGAACTATGGCGGTGGGCGGGGGGGGGGGGGGGGGGGAGAAAGAACTGTTCCTGTATCAGTATTTTTATTCTCTCCAATATAAAATAAAAGGGTTGAAAAGATTCAATGTATGACCAAAAATATCTCCGATCACAGTTATAATTCTGTTTTGCCTTGATATACAGGGAATTTCAGAGCACGACCTGCTTTGCAACAATCTCAAATTTCCCGCCTAGCCCACCTGACAAATGGAAGTCGAAGCATTAACTATAAATCCCAGGGCACAGTTTGTTCCAGTTAGGCTTAATTCTTGTCTTTAAGAAAGGATGGATGGGGTCAAGAGGCACACCGTATGCCTCCACTCTCTTTCCTTTGCTACCAAAAACTCTTTTAGCTTGGATGGCGCATATCACGCACATCGCATGCAGCAAAGGAGATGACTGCCCACTGTGGGTGAAGTTGGCTCTTGGCGAGAACTTTTGAGCTTAGAGGATTGGGCCTCTTGTGCTCATCCCTGTTCAAGCTCAGGCATTAACAATCTGTAAAGTTCTGTTTGCTTTATGTTACAGCAGATTCCTGGTGGGAAGAAACAAAACCGATGATTAATGGAGCAGGACAGAACACATTAAGAACAGAACAACTGCAATGGTAGATAAATGCTAAGCCTTACCTATTCCACCCTGCTGTTTATCGGAAGTGCACAGGAAGATCATGAAGCAACAGTATCCCCTCCCCTAGAGTGTACACATTACATCAGGGATTCTTAACCTGAAGCCCACAGTGCCATTTCATGTGCCACCCCGCCTCCACCACACCTGGAAGTGTTATGTGGTGGAGGAAGGGCAAAATAGCCATCCGGCCTCTGAAGCTGTCTGAGGGAGTGTGACCTGGCCCCCGGCTTTAAAAGGTTGGGAATGGCTGCATCACATGGTTACAGTATGTTCATGCCACTTTAATTTTCATGGGTTCTGTGGCAGTGCTACCATCCTAAACAGGTGTGTGTATATGTGCATGCACACACATAAATATGAGAGGTGGCTGTGGATGCTAGGGATCAGTAGGAAGGGTATAGAAAATTAGTCAGCAAGTGTCATTTGGCCTCGTTATAAATCTATGGTGAGGCCCCATCTGGAATACTGTGTACAGTTCTGGTCGCCATACCTCCAGAAGGACATTATGGTACAGAGGAGGGCAACCAGAAGGATTAGGGGACTGGATCACCTTCCTTACCATCTGAGGCTCCAGCTGACACCACCGACGCCGGGGCTCGGAGGCCCTGCGAAGCTCGCCCGGCGACCAGCTGGCCGCACCTGGGGCTCGCCTTTCCGCAGCCCCAAAAGTGGCTCCCGCCTCTAGCCATCCTCCAGCCAACACCACCAATGCCGGGGCTCGGAGGCCCAGTGACTGGCCAGAAGAGGAGGCGGGGAGGAGAGAACTGGTCGCACATGGGGCTCACCTTTCCGTGGCCCCAAAAGCGGTCCCCGCCCCCAGCCGACACCACCGACGCCGGGGCTCGGAGGCCCCACGGAGCTCACCTGGCGGCCGGCTGGAGGAGGTGGGGAGGAGAGAACTGGCCGCACCTGGGGCTTGCCTTTCTGCAGCTCCAAAAGCTGCTAGCCGCCTCCACCAACACTGGACTTCCGAGCCTCTCCCGGGGCCTATTCCATTGGCCCCGGGATGGGGACTTCTCTGCCACCTCTCCCTGGCCCCGTCATCGGCCAGGGCTTCAAGGCCAGCTGTTGCCGCTCTGCCAGAGCCCCGCCTCGACAGGGATATAAGGACAGTGCGGCCCGACACTGCGAGACTTTGCCACCACCCTTCCCTGGCCTTGCTGCCAACACTGATGTTGGTCCTGTGGCCATTGGCCGCGGGGGAGTGTTGACCATCTGGGCTCCCAGTGGCGAAGACTTAAAAGTTGAATGTTGAGCCTTCTCCCCCAGTCTGGACCGTCACCGGGACCCTCTGCCTCTCCCCGAGCCCTTGCCACCAGCTCAGAGATGAGGAACAGGTGCGACCGGCACCTCCGTTCCGCCCCCCTGGAGCCCTGCCTGATGGGGGGGCTAGAAGCGGGGGAGATGCTGCCGCCTCTGGAACCTGCTGTCTCTCCCCAAGCCCTTGCCACCGGCTCAGGGATGAAGAATAGGTGCGACCGGCACCTCCGCTCCGCCCCCTGGAGCCCCGCCTGCTTGGGGGCTAGAAGAAGGGGAGATGCCACCGCTGTGACCCGTTGCCTGACCTCGGTGAGAGCGAGGGAGGGAAGAGACATTGGCCCGGCTGTGTTGAGCCATGGCTCCGTTGGACTTGGTGGTAGTGTTGAGCCCTGGGACCCGTTTGAGGATCCCGACTGGTGTTAGGTATGAACTGTATCTTCTGTTTATGTTACAAATTTATTTTTGCTATGTGTTTTGCATATATTTTATACTGTATCATTGATGTCGTATGTACAAATTTGTATTTTTGCTATACTATTATTTGTTTATTGTTGTATCTATACCTTGTATAATGTATTTTGTAACTTTTGTAATATGTTGTAATGCCGCCCTGAGTCGGCCTGCACTGAGTAGGGTGGGGTATAAATTAAATTTGAAATAGAGTAGGCCATATTGCTAGCAACTCAACACCGATCATCAGGCGGCGGTTAACTAACCTGACAACCCTGAGGACTAACGGCCTTGGGAAGTGCTATGCTGTATCTCACAGAACAGAATGATATTAAAAATAAAACATGTTTTTAGGAGGGATAAAGCATTATAGCAGGGGTGCCCAAACTACGGCCCACAGGCCGGATTGCCACTGACACCAGAAGTGCCCTGACGTCACTTGAAGTGCCAAAAACGTCATGTTTTCGCACAAACAAACCAAAAAAAAAAAAAATCAAAATCCTCACAAAAATGCTCCTACCTTACTTCCTCCTCAAAGGGAAGTGGAGGAGGTGGGGAAAACGCCTGGAAACACGGCGTGAATTCATGCGCCGCGGGTGCCAGGAGGAACCACGTGACCGGCCCACAGCTATTTGAGGGGCTGTGGTCAGGGCCCTGGCCGGAAAAGTTTGGGCACCCCTGTATTATAGGAATGGAAAATTGGGGGAAGGATCATCGTTATATTAAAAATATGAAAAGATCATTGTACAAATGGCAAGAAAATTGCCAATAGTAAGTGCAAAACCAGGCTCATGAAGGAAATCGAAGCAAGATCCCCACCAAAGTTTTAAGCCCGGGGGTGCTAAACAGGATTTGCTCCTTTACTTCCTAAATTAGGCCCTGTAACACCCAACTAGAAGGAAAGATTACCTGAAATCTTTCAGCTCTTGCTTTGTCCCAATTTCTTCCTTCTTCTCTGCAACATCAGCACTGGTTGCTTGTTGCAAACTCCGGGTGACAGGCCCTCCGACCCTCTCTCTTGTCTTCATACGGAACCTGTCAGGCTTTTTGTTTGCCACTGTTGGCTTCCGGGCAAAGGCCACCTTGTTCTTTTGTATCCTGACATGCAATTTGCATGATGTTTTGCTCGAGAGTTCAGAGGAGCTGTTTTTGGGCAACCCTTTTGCTTTTTTGCCCTCTGTTGTAACAGTTTTGGCCACCCTTACGGGGCTGTTGGTCTTGGAGGCTGGTGGAGGACTGGGCTTTTTGAATTTAGCAGAGGGCACAAATTTGATATTTTGTTTCAACTTAAACGACGTGGATGGCAGCTGAAGTGGCAGAGGCCCTGAACTACGCGCTCGGGTCTTGCCTAAATGAGCCTGGGCGCTCTGCATTTTAATCTCAGCATCTGCCGTCCGCCTGCGTTGGCTGGCACTTTTATGACGGCCGGCAGATGACGCCCCAGTTTTCTTCTTGGCGCTCTTTTTGGAGGAAGGAGAGATGGGCTTTTTGGGACAGCTATAGGAAGCGTGCTTGTTCAGGCTCCTGATGTACGTGAACTCCCGGTTGCAATAGGGGCAGATATGGGAGCTGGACTCTACGGCTTTGTTCTTTAACTCTGCCTTCTGCTGCGATTTCTTCTTCTGCAAAATGGCCTTTTGGATAAGCTGGTTTTTCTTCTTTAGTGCACTGTTCTTGAGCTTGTTAGAGGACATCCGGCCGGCCTCCACACTGAAATTGAGTCTTTTGGGTTGGCCCATGCGCCTGAACGTACTACTTGCTGGTGTGGGGAGAACAACGCCATTTTTGGGCCGAACAGTCTGCTTTAGTGGCACAGGATTCTTTTTGGGTGTGTACCGTTTTTTATCACTAGCAGAAGCGCAAGCCAGGATGTGCTTGTGCAGTTCAGGCATATTGTCTACCCCCTTCCCACATTTTGTACAACGAATGGCAGTGGTGAAGGTCTGTGGAATATTGTGAGTTGTGAAATTTGTGGCGGTGACTCCTATTCCATTAGGGTTACGGTGGTGATACTGGAATGGAGGTGGTTTAAAGCTTGGATAGTGCTGATTGAGGCCCATTCGGACATCTGGATTTTTGGACTTGACCCCAGAAGCCATTATTTTGATAGTTGTATAAAGTTCCTCAGAGGAATCGTTCAGTTCAGCATCATCTTCTTCTTCTTTAGATGGTTCAGAGGACTCTTCAGGGAGACTTTCAGTTTGTGCTTTCATAGGATCTGTAAAGTTCTGTGGTCGTAGCGTCCCGCTCTCAAATTCATGGTGTGTACACTCTTTGTCAGGATGGAGATCCCGCTGGTGTTGCTGTAAATTGCATAGAAAAGCAAACTCTTTCTTGCAAAGAGAGCAGACAAAGATATTTCCAACTCCATGGAGCAAAAAACGATGTTCAGATAAGTCTGTCTTCTCTCTAAACAGCTGGACACAGAACTCGCATTTGAAGGGCCATTCCTCAGCATGAAAAGTTAAGTGTTTGGAAAGATCTTTAATGGAAAGAAAGGGAGATTCACAGACATTGCATACAAAGTTCTTGTTAAATGTGTCCTGGATTATAGCTTCTTCATTTGAAACATGTAGGTCTTCTCTTGCTTTCTGATGTCTGTTGTCTGTCTCTTCTTGTTTAAAAGACAGTAAGGGAACAGAATTTTCTAGGTTATCACCAAAGGAAAGGACGGAAGAAACTACTGAGAGAGGAGGAGGGGAAGGAGATGAAGAAGAAGAGGAGGAGGAGGAGGAAGAAAAAGAAGAGGAGGAGGAGGATGACAGGTTGGGAGGCCCAGGTGAAGGACAACCAAGAGGTTCAGTGGGAAATACAAGCAAAGCAGAGGCAGTCGGAGAAAGCACTGGTAGAGGAGAATGAGCAGTGGCGTTTGATAGTGGAGAAGGACATGAACTTGGAGTGACGCTGATGGGTTCTTCTGGAAGTGGTGACGGTACAGTGGGAAGGAGAAGAGGAGGTGGGGTAGGGACTTTTAATACAGACAGGCAGGGCGGCGGTGAAGATGATTGTGTTGGAGTCAAGAGAGGTGGCACCTGACACGAAGATACTGAAGGCAAAGGTTTCTCTGTAGGGGGGTCTAGGAAACCTGTGTTGACAACTTGTAGAGGGATACCAGCCTCACCTTCAGGTTTCACGTGCATTTTGGCTAATTTGCACGTGCTTAAGCTAGGATCTGTTTCAGAGCCAGGATTATCCGATGCTGAATCCATCCCGTTATATTCATTCAACAGGACTTTCTGCAACATGGACGTGGTTGGCTTCTTCTTGACGCTATTACAAGCTGGGGCGGCCAAGTTGCTACTCTCCTTCGCTTCAGCATCGCTGCAAGGCTTTTTATGGACACTGAGATCCAACACCGATTCCCAGGAGCCTTGGCCTTTGTCCTTGTTGTTTGACCGTTGCTTCACGTTGCTGGATAAATCCAAAGGCTGCTGGTTGCACACATTACCAAACGGAGGACTGGGAATCCAATCTTTCGAGACTTTATACTCTTCTAAGCAAAGAGGGCTCCCTGATTCTTTCTCTTCTATTCCAGACAAGCTCCACGCTGGCGAATCATTACGACTCTCCAGTTTGGGAATTTTTGATCCCAAACCAGCATCGTTCCAAGCAGACTTTCCTTCACTTGCTCTGCCCACGTCTCGAAGGGCCGGGCTGTGCTGTGGTGAACTGGGAGGAGAACTGGTTCTCCTTTTGAACCTGCTGGAGGCTGTGGGCAGAAGAGGTGAAGAGGGAGCAGGATTCCCTAGTTTGGGAATGTCAGTTGATGATGGGGGGGAAGATGGCGTCACTTTATTGCCCTCCTGTTGCGTCTGGAGAAGCTGCTTTAGTTTGGATGATAAATAAATATTTTTCTCTTTGGGTAAAGGCAAGCTGTCAGCCGCTGAAATAGTAAGAGGAATAGTCAAGGAGCAGAGGGATGTTATTGGCTCCGGATCTATTTCAGTTTTTATCTTAGATAAGAGAGGAGGACTTGCTGTTCTCCTCTTTTTGGATTCAGCATTTTCATTATTGCCCGGCAACTCTTTAGATACTTCAGTTAAATGCACTGGTGTTGTCTTTAGGTTGGAGGCTATTTCCACAGCGACAGGACTAAGCAAACAGTTTATTCCATAGAGTTCTGCAGAGCCGGATTCAACTTCAATTACATCACAGTTACTTGTGCTGCTGTTAGACTGGATTTTCCCATCAATGTAATAACTCAGATTCTCAGATATGTTACTAGAAACGTCCATAATGTACACATCCTCTGTCTCACCCTCTTCCTCAAGGTCCGTGCTGGCCACATACACATTTGGGACGTGTTGGGTTGGTTCTGTTGGAAGGTGAGGCTCCTCAGGTTTTCTCTTGACCCCTCTGGGGATGAGATGGCGCTCGTGAACCCTCCGCTGATGCCTACGCATATTGGTGTGCGTCCCAAAAACCTTTCTGCAGTATTTGCATGGATGCGTTTCCTTGGGCTCCTTGCTTTCTTCATGGAGAGCAGGATTCGGCGTTTCTATAGGAACCTTCTCCGTCTCCATCGCCGTTAAGCCTTGCCTGGTGCTTGGCTCCTCTTTAACGCTATCTTCAGCAACTGTTTGGTTCTTGGCACCACCTTCGGATGGCTGGGTTGAGGAAAGCATTAAGAAGGGTCTCCTTTTCGGTCCAGCCTCATGGCGCCGCTCGTGCCTCCTCCGGTTAATCTGCGTGCCAAAGGCTTTACCACAATAGCGGCATTTGAAAGCATGGCTGACAGCGGAAATGTGAATGTGCATGTGCCGTTCAAGACCTTGCTTTGTAGTAAACTTCCTTTCGCAATGCTGACAGGGAAACATAAACGTTCCCTGGACGCTGCCATTGGTTTCACCTCTCTCTTTTGGAAATTTTGCCAAATACTTTTTCTTAGGAGAACTTTCTGGAGTATCTTCAGATATGCTGCTCTGCTCTTCCACAGATTCCGCCCCGTCATTACATATGGCAATAGGTTCCATGCCAGGATATTCTTTAGGTAAGCCAACATCATCTTCTTCCTCGTCAGGTTCCTCCTCCTCCTCCCTGATATCATCTTCGGAATCCTCTCCTTCAGATTCTTGCTCCTGCTCTTTAAAAACTTCTGATACACCTATTATTGTTCCCGACTTGTCATCAGGTATTATATTTGGCTCAATGGCAGAAGTTGTCATCACCAAATTTGGAAGTGTGTCTTGATTTACCATTTCCTGAATCACAGCTGTCTGTTCCAGTGACAGCACTGCTGAAACAGAGGGTATTTCGTCCTCCTGTTTATGGCCTAAGGAACAGAAAACATTTTTTTTAAAGCAACCACTCTTATATTCCGTCCCTTATCACATAGCGCACTCTCTGGGCGGTTCACAAGTTAATTGGCATTTCCCCCCCCAAAAAAAATGCTGGGTACTCATTCATTCATTCATTCAATCCATCCATCCATCCATGTCATTAGATATGCTGCCCAGCTCTTTTTCATTCTAAATAGGTTGTGTTTTAAGGGTCCTGTATTGCGGTATTGTAATGTGTGGTGACGATTGTATTGGGAGTTTTATTGTGTGTAGTTTTTAACTTTATGACTGGTTTTATGTTAGCCACCCTGAGTAGGGATGTTTTTTTTTTCACTAGAGGGGCGGGATATAAGTGTAAATAAATAAATAAATCTATTTATATAAAAACAGGGGTTCCCAACCAAAGGCCCATGGGCCGGACCCGCCTGCGGTGCCATTTTATGTGGCCTCCACTTCTCCAACTGCATTTGAGAAACAAAATGGCCACCCCTTTGAAGCTCCACCCAACTGAGCAGGCAGGGCAAAATGGCCATCTGGCGCTCGAAGCTGCCTGAGAGTGTGACCCAGCCCCTGGCTTGGAAAGGTTGGGAACCCCTGATATAGAACATTCCAAATATATCTGCATTGTAGCCATTTGAAAAATAATATTGTCTTTTTGCTATTTCAGAACTGAACCTTCATTCAATGTAAATGCATTTTGTAAAAATGGCCTCTGCTCTGAAGCAACAGTAAGTATGGCTCATCTTTTTGAGCCATTCAAGTCTGATTCTAAAAAAAAAAAAAAGCCCTCATAAACCATCCATAAAACCACCCATCTGTTTGTAGTGAAGCATTTAGAATGGAACTAGGAAAAACCAGATTCTGGTTCCCACATCCTTAGCCTGAACTCCATAGCCCACAGGGTTCCTGAGGATAACGAGGGGAGAAAAGCTATGTTGAGTTCACAGGAATATTCATTTAGCTAGTACATTTTTAAAAATGCAACATGTGAAAAAACACTGTAATGTCTCTCCCAGAAAGTTCACTTCTGGCCAAAGTTCTAGTCACCCATTTTAATAGCAAACTGAACTGGCCACCGCCAACCTCCGGGCCCCACCAACAGTTTTGGTTGTGGCGCTGTGGTGTGATTTGTGCGGTGACTGTTATTTTGCTGTTATGGGACTTTTTCAAACGAATGATTTTATTTCTTCTCTGCAGTGTTTTATAATGGTTGTAATTTATTTACTGTTATTCTATGGTATTTTATCATGTTGTAAGATATATATGTGTTTCAAGATGCTCTGTTGTTTCTGTGAGCCACCCGGAGTCGCGTTGTCGAGTGGGCGGCATACAAATTCAAATATAACAATAACAACAACAACAAACTTTAAAAGGGTATAAACATATTTCCGTCTTCAGCTCAATCTTCAAATGGCTACAGTATTTTCTATGACTTCTGAGTATGCTCAGCGCTCATAAGCATGGAGAGTGGGGCTGTTTATGAGTCTTAAGGTTTCACCAAGAATGCTGATACAGTAGTCAAACCTTGACATACGAACGACGACTTATGAAAAACTCACAATACGAAAAGAAATCTGGGGGGGGGGGGATTTCGAGATACGAATTTATAATAGGATTTTTCCAACATATTAAAAAGTATATGGTGACCTTTAGTGGCCACTTCTGGTAATGCAGTGTTTTCATTGTGTTTCGAGACATAGTAAAACCCCGATTTACACAAAAAGTCAATTCCGTAGGTTTTTACGTAATTCGGTTTTTTAAGTAAATTGAAGCAAACCCCTAGGAAAAAAATGTAAAACAAAACAACCCCATAAGAACTCTGGGGAAATCACGTTAAGTAAAACAGGACATTTACATAAAATGGGATGTGCTTTCAGCAAAAAAATATAAATCATTACGTAAAACGAATTTTACGTAAAACGGGATTTCACTGTCTAAAAATTTTCAAGGTGCGAACAACCTCGAACAAATTACATTTGCATCTCGAGGTTCGACTGTAATTCTTTTTCCCCAAGTGGTGCTGCAGCACTTCCCAGTTCAGTTTGCTATTAAAAAGCATGAATGAAATTATCTACCATGTTTTTTGGACCATAAGACACACTTTTTCTCCCCCAAGTGGGGAGAAAATGAGGGTGCGTCTTATAGTCCAAATGCTGGTCTTCAGCCAGCTGTGGCTGTTGTAAAAGGATATTTCACAAGAGCCGCAGCTGGCCGAAGACCACTACTGCCGCCTCTCAGCTGTTCGGGGGGGGGGGGGGGACTTATGAAAAACAAGTGGCCACTAGAGGGCGAAAATCGCAATTTCCCATTTAAATGCATTAAAGTTTTCTGTTTGTATGTTCCCAATACATTTAAGTGGGAAACCAAACCTGTGCTTAAAAAGAAAGGGTTTCATTTACCTTGATGCCTTTGTCTCTACTCCATGTGGACAAAATGGAGGGGGAAAACATGCTTCCTGGTTGAAAGGAGAGCAAGAAGCTAGGCTAGAGTATCACTCCCTTCCTCAGTGCAATTGGCCTGGCCTGCCCATTTCCCCTGCAGCGCTACCACTGGTTGCTGGTGCAAAATACAGTATTAAATTTTTGTTTTGTTTTCCTGCTCTGAAAGCTGGGTGCGTCTTATGGCCCAAAAAATACGGTACCTCTCATACACTTACCTTCCCTTGCCTCCCTCATGTCAGCAGGAGCTAAATCCAAGGCAGTACTCTGCTTTTTATTTTTTGTTTTCTTTCCTTTGTTTTTTACCTCCTGGAATTTTTTCTTTCCTAAAAAGATCAAAGCAAGTCACACAAATTTTTGTTTTAATGTATCAACCTTGCTTTTAAAAAAACCACACACATTTCAAAGAAATCTTCTTGGGCAAACATATAATGAAATGTTCCATTAATACTGGAGATGACATATTCAAACCCAAAGGAAGAATTAGTAATCGCACCACTATTTCACTAACATAGTGTTTCCCATGCTGGAGCTTACCTAGGAATTTTAGAATACTACTTCCATCATCTTCAGCCAAGATGATCCATATTCGGGGGAAATGGAAGTGATTCATAGGCACTAGCTTGAGGAAAGCTGCTTTAAAAAGTATTATTGTATGAAAACTGAAAAGTACAACATAGAGCAGTGGTGGCAAACCTATGGCACGTGTGCCAGAGGGGGCACTCAGAGCCCTTTCTGTAGGCATGTGCGCCATCACCCCAGCACAGAGTTTGCCCCATCCCTCTGCCCAGCAGACCAACGGCAGCGCTTCCCCCCTCCCCTAGCACAGTTTGTCCTGCCCCTCTGCCCAGCAGCCAATGGGAGAGCTTCCTCCCTCCCCCAGCACAGAGTTCACCCCGCCCCCTGCCCAGAAGCCCAATAGGAGCACTTCCTCTCTCCCCCAGCACAGAGTTCACCCTGCCTCTCTGCCCAGCAGCCCAATGCGAGCACTCCCTCCCTCCCTCCTGCACAGAGTGGGTTTTGGGTTGCACATTGGTCACTCAGTCTCTAAAAGGTTCGCCCTTACTGGCATAAAGTCTTATATCGACTGATATCGAGATGAAATCACCACTTTAAGGATACAGTGGTACCTCATACAACAATTTTAATCCGTTCCATGGGGCTTGTTGTTGTATGAAACAATTGCTATACGATACATGCATTGTATAGCGATTTTCCCTACGGGATGCATCGTACGATTTTTTTTGCTAAGTGGTTTTTCCCATTGAAAAACTGTACGATTTTTTTTCCAGAGGAAAAATTGTTATGCGGGACGCCATCCCCCCCAACCTAATTGTTATGCGCTTTCATTGTTATATGGGGCAATTGTTGTATAAAGTTCCACTGTATAAAATAATTTTTAAAATCCAATTTCTATTCTAATAGAAGTAAGGTTCAGGCACATTGAGGAACCTGGAAAATGCGCACTCTGTCCTCAGTCTCTGCCTGCGGAAGAACCGGAGCTCAGCATTCATGGCAAACATCTTCCTCTGCCACAGCCCAATGACTGATACACATTGCTCACATCCTTTGTTGCATACTGTGAACACTTAAACTCTGAGCACATTCTTCTTGGTAGAAATATTTTATAGATTCCATAAATATGCTAAAATAAAGCTAGACAGGAAAGGGAATTCAGGAAACCATGTGGTTTCACAGAAGGAGCAAAAGGTTTCTTTTACTGGCCTGATAAAATTAAGACAGACTGTACTGTTACTTGAAATCAACTGAAGCAAGAACTTAACATTAACCAGAAAATGTTGTTGCTGAATTAGAACAGTTACAAAAGTTTGAAGTGTGGAAGTTTTCACATTAAAAGAACAAGCCCCAATTTTGAAGGTTATCTTTTGCTATAACTGTAAAAGATCTGCATCTAATGCAGGAGTTCTTAAACTACGGCCCGGGGGCTAGATGCAGCCAGCGACACAATTTCATGTGGCCACCACCACCACCACATCAGGAAGTGCCACGTGTGACAGGCAGGGCAAAATGGCCGCCTGCCCTCCGAAGCTGTCTGAGGGAGTGTGAGCCGGCCCTCAGCTTGAAAAGGTTGAGTACCTCTGATCTAACAGGAGAAAAACTGGTTTTAATGCACAGAAAGATGGGGAGAGATAATATAGTGGAACTCTGGATAACGACAGTACCAGATAATGCCAAATCCGCATAACGACGCATTCTGATACCTGATGCTCCGCATAACGCAAAAAAAGGGCAAAAAATATCGTTATGCGGGGCATTTGGTATCGATGTTCCAGATAACAACTTTTTCTGTCCTTATTTATTTATTTATTATATTTATACCCCGCCCTATTGGTGCAAGCACCATTCACTTATCCGGAGCATCTCCCATAGGGACCGCATACCGTCAAAATCCGGATAGTGCTGCACTCCGTGGAACAGAGTTTTGTCGTTATCCTGAGATCCACTGTATAGACTTTGAAAGTTAAATAAATTTAACAAGGTCAAGGTCGCCTTTGCTTGAAAGCCAGTTGTATCCGACTCATCTCTGTGCTCATCTCTGTTTACAGCCAAAGAGCCAGCACTGTCTGCATCTGCAGACCTTTCTGTGATCATGTGGCAGGCATGCCTCGACACCAGAGTGCACAGAAAGCTGTTTACCTTCCCACCAAAGTGATACTTATTTATCTACTTGTAATTTCTTGCTTTCGAACTGCTAGGGCAGTGGTGGTGAACCTATGGCACACGTGCCAGAGGTGGCACTTAGAGCCCTCTCTGTGGGCACCCATGCAGTTGCCCCCGTAGTTTGTCCTGCCCCTCTGCCCAGCAGCCCAATAAGTGCGTCCTTCCTCCCCCAGCATAGTTTGCTCCGCCCATCTGCCCAGCACACCAATGGGAGTTTCCTTCCTTCGTGGTTGCTGTGTTGGCACTTTGCGATAAATATGTGGGTTTTAGGTTGCAATTTGGGCACTCGGCCTCTAAAAGGTTTGCCGTCACTGTGCTAGGGTGTCAGGAGCTGGGACAAAGTGCATCCCATCGTGCAGTACTTGGGTCCTGAACTGCCAACCTGCCAACCCTCCAGCCGTCAAGTTCATTGTCTTAACCACTTGAGCCACTGCAGTCCTTAGATGCTCTTTATTTACATATTTATATGCTCCTACCCATATCTATCTAT
Organism: Bradypodion ventrale; assembly: GCA_035047345.1. Classification (NCBI taxonomy): domain Eukaryota; kingdom Metazoa; phylum Chordata; class Lepidosauria; order Squamata; family Chamaeleonidae; genus Bradypodion; species Bradypodion ventrale. The sequence goes on along the minus strand of JAWDJE010000017.1, from coordinate 11,257,102 downwards.
CTATCTATCTATCTATCTATCTATCTATCTATCTATCTATCTATCTAAATGTTCAATTTTTTCAAGTGTGGAGATAGATAGATAGATGGATGGATAGGTGGATGGATAGACAGACAGACAGACAGACAGACAGACAGACAAAAAGAGAGACCTTTCAAGGGAGGAAATGACTGTACCATATTCCCCACTCCTTCCCCCAGTTCAAATCAAAGAACCAAACACGCCCCCAACCCCACACATTTTCCAAGTGCTACTTGCCCAGTCACAGTGTTTTCCCTACCAGTTCCTATGAAGGAAGTGACATCCACACACATACACATTCACACGCACACATCACCCCCTTAAATTAGGCAAGAGGGCACAACCCTGGCTTTACAAGTTTGAAGGAATCTGCAATTTATATCGAGAGTGAGAGGAGGAGAATGGAAACATGCAAGTCAGCAACAGGCAAGTCAGCTAGACAAAAGAAAGGAGGTAAAAATTAGCCAGTGAAGAATCGCCTTCATAAAACCTCACCGGGAGTTGTTTGCTTAGTCTGGCAGTCTCTTTCAGACAAGGCCAGGCCCACAGAGGATTCGCGGCTTGAAAAGGAGCTCCTGAGAACATGACTCTACCCACAAAAAGTGTGTGTTTTTGAGTCTTTTTCCTGTACGGATGGATGGCTGTGCTCTTTTGGCACATATGGAGACATATGTGAACATTTGAGCCCCTTTCTAATTAATAACCTATGGTCAAACCAGTTTTTCCTTCTCTACTTTGTCCACACCGTGCATGATTTTATAAACTTCAATCAGGTCACCTCTTAGACGTCATCGTTCAAGAGTGAAGAGGCCCAACCGTTGCAACGGTTGGGCCTCTTCACTCTTGAACAACGGTGTCTAAGAGGTGACCTGATTGAAGTTTATAAAATCATGCACGGTGTGGATAGAGATGCCATATGTCACAGTTTCCCGGAATTTTAACAGGTTGGAACTGTCCCGCTAGGTTCCATTAAAAACATTGAAGACGGAAAAAAAAATCACTTTTCCTTGCACTTCTTGACAAACCAGCAGGTGGCAGCAGCGAGCAGCAGCAGTTTGGGCAAGGAAGAAAGAGAGGGGGGAAGCAAAGCTTAAAGAGCCATGCAGCCACAGGCAGCATCTGGACACCGCAAACTCTAAGGCCCTTCCTCTCCCTGAGGTCACCCCTACCCTACCCTTCACTACCCCCAACCCCCAATTGAGTTGGACTTACCTTCATACCCCACACAAGGATCCCTTGGAAGAAAGCTCTAAAAAGTCTGGAATGGAAAAATATGTAGAAAGCGGGAGTGTTCAATCAGACTGCAAAGGGTTAAATGCATAGAGTCAGCATTCCTAGAGAGGAAGGGAAGCCTTTCTCACTTCCTATACATTAGTGTTCCCTTCCTCTCTAGGAATGCTGACTCAATGCATTTAACCCTTTGCAGTCAAAAGGAACACTCCAGCTTTCAAACACACATAAACCTATGAAGTCCCTATGGTTTGACAAAGAATGTGGAACAGCGATAAGAAAGCTGAGGAAGCAGATTCGCAGAGCACATACAATCTCTGACCCCAAGGAACAGAGTACCAAGTTAAAGCTGAGATGCAAATATAAAAAACTGTTCACAAGCAAATCACAGTCCCAGCACAAATTCCGGCAAGATCTTCAGCTAGCAGCAACAGGGACGAATTCAGCCTATTTCTGGCACTTAGTCTCTGAAAGAGACTGCGGTGGCTCAAGTGGCTAAGACGCTGACTGGAAGGCGGGAGGTCAGCAGTTCGATTCCCAAGTACTGCAGTACGGAATGAGCTCACATCTTTTTCCCGGCTCTTGCCAACCTAGCAGTTCGAAAGCAAGACATTGCAAGTAGATAAATAGGGACCACTTCGGTGGAAAGGTAAACAGCGTTCCGTGCACTCCGGTGTCTAGTTATGCCTGCCACATGACCATGGAAACGTCTGCAGAAGCTCTTTGGCTTTGAAACAGTGATGAGCACTGAACCCTAGAGTCAGATACGACTGGCTTTCGAGCAAGGGAGACCTTTACCTAGTCTCTGAAAGGCTTTCTTCTTCTTCAGGTGCCATAGCACCTTTGGCTGTAAACAGATACGAGCACTGCATCCTAGAGTTGGATACGACTGGATTGCAAGCAAGGACGATCTTTACCTTTACCTATATTAATGCCAAAACCTTGAATCTGGCATGGAAATGTACAGGCAGCCAATGCACGTGGGACAGGATTGGGGGACACACGGCCAAATCTGCAATCCTGACGCCAAATGCAGTTTCAGAACTTTCTTCAAAGTGCCTCATGGCATTCTAATTAGCAAGTTGAATAGTGGGTTGGATAGCTCAAGTGACAGGTGGATACAGGCACAAGTTTGGGGTGCCCAACCACACAAAGAACTTCTGCGCTAGCTTTATGTTACTCTGCAGGAGAGTATGCTAGCCCAGTGTGGTGCAGGTCAACGCATGCAAAGCAGGTGGATGTGGCCCTAAATGAAACAGTGAGAGTGGTCACAGGATGCCTCAAACCACCACCCAATACAAATGCGCATTACTTAGCTGGCATCCCTCCACCAACATTTTGCCGAGAAAGTGCTGCTCAGAAAGATTGGGTCAAAGCAAAATCTTCGGAAACACACCTGCAATTTGGACACCAGCCACCCAAGCAGAGACTGAAATCAAGGCACAGTATTCTTATAACTTCTGCTCCCCCGAACAACCGGTCCCTACAGACTGTCTTAGCACTCGTAGGATACGCCGGCTGCTGACTAGGTAGTCCAGTGTGGCTCTAGTTCATTCCGTCCTGCAGTACTCGGGAATCGAACTGCTGACCGGCCGCCTTCCAGTCAGCGTCTTGGCCACTTGAGTCTAGTCATGCCTGCCACGTGGCCATGGAAATGTCTGCAGAAGCAGACACCGCTGGCTCTTGGGCTATGAAACAGAGATGAGCACCGAACCCTAGAGTTGGATATGACTGGCTTTCGAGCAAGGGTGACCTTTACTTTTACTTTCTCAAATATCTTTTTATATGCTCTCCTGAGTTCTCATTTCTAATGGAAACTCTGGAACTAGACCAGTATGACCTTAACACACAATTAACTATGGAAGAGGCTATTCAGGCAGCAGCTGCTTCTGCTTACTAAAACAGCCAAGATGACAACTTGAAACCAAATGTAATTTTAGACTGACTTGATCGTAGCATAAGGAACGAGGGGAAACATCAAAATCGTTCATTGATTGCTTTAGAACACTACATCATTCTTCCAAAGTTTTACAAAACTTTTTAATTTTTATCTCTGGGTGCTGATGGATAAAGTCCTCAGACTTGCTAACAATTCCACACCCCCAAAATATCCCATTGTCATCAACATTTTTTTTCTTCTGAACACTGTTACAAGCATGGCCAGAAGTAAAACTAATGCATGAAGGGCTTCTGAATTTCATCTGAAAGCAGTGACAGTATAAAACAGGGAGTTCTCAACCTTTCTAAGCCGGGGGCCGGGCCACGCTCCCTCAGACAGCTTCGGTGGCCAGCCATTTTGCCCTTCCTCCACCACATGGCACTTCCTGATGTGGTGGCCCACATGTAATGATGCCGTGCGCCACATCTGGCACATTGGCTGCAGGTTGAGAATCCCTCGTGTAAAACTAGGAAAGTGCACATGAGTGAGAAAAAGAAGCAGGGGAAGAGCGAGCAAACAAGATGGCTTCTGTTTGTATTTAGCTGAAATTGTATGCTGCTCCAAAAAATGAAGGGAACACCTAAACAACACAATGTAACCCCAAGTCAAACACACTTCTGTGAAATCAAACTGTCCACCCTGGTAGCAACACCGATCGACAATCAATTCCACATGCTGTTGTGCAAATGGAAGAGACAACAGGAGGACACCAGAGGCAATTTGCAAGGCATCCCCAATAAAGGTGTGGATCAGCAGGAGGTGACTACAGACCACTTCTCAGTTCCGTTGCTTTCTGCCCGATGGTTTGCTCACTGTTGAACGCTGGCAGTGCTCAAATGGCAGATTTAAGGATCGCCTGTCCAAAGTGGGTGTCAACACACACACACAAACCCCGGTACTGGATTAAAATGTCAAACGAAGGTAGCTGACTTGCAGATGGCTACCCCGCTGCAGAACGCATTGGAGGATGCAACCGCCCTGGTCGAATGCCTGCTGAGATATGGCAGAGGCTGTGCAGAAACAAGTTGGTAAGCTAAGTGAATGGTATCCATTTGGATATTCTCTCAGAGGAGATTGGGAGTCTCTTATGGCATCTGGAGCATGCAACAATCAGCCATTCCAAGGCATGAAAGTCTTTAGTCTTTATGGTCAAGAAAAACAGAAGGGTATGTCAGACCTTAAGGCACTTTAATGACTTCTCCAAATTGGAGGTTGGGTTCAGAATGAAAGCAGGTAGTAGGATGGGCGAAGACAGTGATTGCGAACCTTGGCACTCCAGCTGTTCTTGGACTTCCATTCTCAGAAGCCCTGATCAGCGGGGTAAGATAACGTAACAGTCGTCCTTGCCTGAAAACCAGTCATATCTGATTCTAGGGTTCAGTGCTCATCTCTGTTTATAGCCAAAGAGCCAGCGCTGTCTGAATTTGCAGAACACCTGGAGTCCCAAGGTTCCCCACCACTGGGCTAGAAGATATGAAAAATATGAAAAGAAGATATGAAAAGCCAAGGCGTAGTAGAGGCCAGGAGGCTGAGAAGTTTTTCCACTGTCCATGCCGTAACTGTGGACTTCTGGAATCAACGTACCAGTTTCACGATCTTCGTGATTTGAGACCGGGATAGGTAAACTTTCGCCATCTGATCTTTGAGACATACCCCAATGTGGAGAACCATTTGTTGAGGTGTGGGGGTAGATTTGTCATAATTCACTCTGAAGCCAAGGTGCTCCGTAAGTTGAAGTGTGAAGGTTGAGGTCCCGCTGTGCCTGTTCTTCTGTCAGCGACATGAGGAGCCAGTTGTCTATGTATGGGAAGATGATGACCCCTTGGGTAATGAGGTAAGCTGCCACCAGTGTCAAGCACTTCATGAACTCCCTTGGGGCACTAGACATGCCTATTGGTAGGCATGGTTACCAAGGGTAATGGCGGTGGCCCTCCTGAACAGAGATATGGAAATGGGCGTCTCTGAGGTTTAACCAGTTCCCCCCTTTGTGGAGGGAGGATTAATTGCAGTGTCATCATTTTGAATTTTCTGGTTAGAATGCAGTGGTTCAGTCCTTGAAGGTTGAGGATGGGCCAAAGTCCTTAGGCCTTCTTCACCAAAATGAAGTAGAGTGCCAGGGGGGAATCAGTTTGATGGAATCTTTTGCCAACAAGGACTTAGCCTCATCCCAAGGTATCTGAGACTGAATGGTGGTTAGTCTTGCCAGCGGCACCTCTTCAAACTCGATGGCGTTTCCATTTGCGTTAATTGTTGTTGTTGTTGTTCAGTCGCACAGTCGATTCCGACCCTTTGCGACCCTATGGACCATCGTTCTCCAGGCGCCTCTGTCCTCCACCATCCCCCTCAGACCTCCCAGTTCTGTGCCCACTGTGTCTACAATACCATCTATCCATCTCATCCTTGGCCTCCCCCTTCTTCTTTTGCCCTCCACCTTTCCCAGCATAATTGCCTTCTCAAGTGAATCCTCCCTTCTCATTTGATGCCCAAAGTACTTTAGCCTCATCTTTACTATTTGACCTTCCAATGAGCAGTCAGTGTTGATTTCTTCTAAGATTGACCTATTTGTTCTCCTCGCTGTCCAGGGTACCCTCAAAACTCTCCTCCAGCACCACATTTCAAAGGCATCTATTCTTCTGCGTTCAGCTTTCCTAATTGTCCAGCTCTCACATCCGTACATTACCACTGGGAATACCATTGCTTTGACTATTCTAATTTTTGTTTTCAAGGTGATGTCTCTGCTTTTCACTATGTTCCCCAGGTTTCTCATGGCTTGTCTCCCAAGAATCAGTCGCCTTTTTATTTCATGGCTGCAATCTCCATCTGCAGAGATCTTAGATCCTAAGAATGTAAAATCTGTCACTGCTTCTACTTCTTCCCCATCTATTTTCCAGGAACTGATGGGGCCTGTTGCCATTATCTTGGTTTTCTTGATATTGAGTCTCAAGCCAGCTTTTGCACTCTCTTCCTTCACACCGATCAAGAGATTCTTGATAATAGTCAGGACCCATTTGTTGGATGTTATTAACTGCCATGTCGGCAAGAACGGTGAGAGCCCCTAAGAATGGTGAGAGCCCCTCACTATCAAATGGCAAGTCCTCGATCCTACACCAAGTGTTGTCAGGGAGGCCTTTCGACTGCAGCCATGCATACCTGTGTAAAACAACTGCTGAAGAGAAACTCTTCAATGCGTGGTTGAGGGCAGAGTGGGCAATTTCATCTGCTGCATCACAAGTTGATTGTCTTCTTGGCATATGTGTAATAGCTGCAATCTCCCCTCCTTTGGCACAGAATCGAGGAGGGACTGCGCCTTCTCTGAGAGATAAGCCTGATAGTTGGCAATGCGCATGGCAAGAAAAGATGTGGTGTATACTCGGCAACCAACCTGGTCCAGCTTCCTACCTTCCTTGAAGATCAGAGTGGACAAGTCCCTGTTTTTTTAAAAAAATCTGGTCTGACCTGCTTCAACAATTGAGTGCTCAAGCAGGAAGACTGCCTCCTCGAAAACCTTGAAAAGGCTCTGGACGCACTGAGAGGTTACTTGGAAGGAGGCGAGCCTCTGCCAAAAGTATTTTGGTAAAGGTAAAGGTCACCCTTGCTCGAAAGCCAGTCGAATCCAACTCTAGGGTTCAGTGCTCATCTGTTTCATAGCCAAAGAGCCAGCACTGTCTGCTTCTGCAGATGTTTCCATGGTCATGTGGCAGGCACAGAAACGCTATTTACCTTCCCGCCAAAGTGGTCCCCATTGATCTACTTGCAATGTCTTGCTTTCGAACTGCTAGGTTGGCAGGAGATGGGACAGAGATGGGAGCTCATTCTTTCCTGCAGTATTCGGGTATTGAACTGCTGACCTCCTGCCTTCCAGTCAGCGTCTTAGCCACTTGAGCCATTGCAGTCTTTGGCTAGATTGAGTAAAGATGGCAACATCCCAATGTACGCTGGAGTCTGGTTACAAATGTGACTGGGGCAGAGAGCAAGTCTTTTTTAGGAGAAGAAAAGTGAGGGCATCAAAGAGAAACAGTAGAAGACAATGAAGAAAAACGAAGAGGGTAAAAAATTTCTGAAACTACTCTGATCAAAAAGATGTTACGGGCGCAGCGGTAAAAGAAAAAGCTATTAGGGCCACACGTATATGCATAGGGTGGGCGGTCATTCTCTTTGTCTTTCTTGCTCTGGAACATTTTGAAGGAGAGTTCTGCGCATGTGCAAAATCCATGTGTGTGATTCATAGAGAACCGGCTGTGGTAGATTCAGAGCCACTTTGTTCACATGGGGATGGATGTCCTCTCCCCAATGTGACTGGGAAGAAGATCAAACCATGGACCATGGTATATTGAGGTGTTCTTTACGTGTGTTCAGAGGCACACTGGAGGACTTGTGTAGTGCCACAGATGAAGCCCTTCAATGGCTTTCAAACCTAGATGTGGAACTCTAGCTAGGATCTTGAGATGGACAATTTGTGCTTACTGTATAGATCAGTTCTCAACATTTTTAAGCCGGGAGCCGGGTCATGCTCCCTCAGACAGCTTCGGGGGCCTGACAACCATTTTGCCCTTCCTCCACACATGGCACTTCCTGGTGTGGTGGAGGCAGTGGGGGGGGGGGGCACATGAAATGGCGCTGTGGGTCGCAGGTTGAGAATCCCTGGTATATATCGACATTAATGTAGGCAACTGAAGTTGATCATATGATAAATAATAAATAGAGAACATGGAGAAGAATTGCCAATTATCATGAGTACCATTTGTGGATAGAAAAAGGTAAGAAAACTATTAGACAAAACAATTTTCTGTCTCAACTTGACACTCTGGTAGCCCATGGAGAAGGTGGCGATAATTTTTTACATGCTATGGTTTTGATTATGGGAACAAACAGAAAGGCTGAAAAACTTGCTTTTTAACATTAACAATGGACGTGAAAAGAAGCAATATTTAAAAAAAACCTAGATAATGATACTTGTTTCTTCAGATTTTCATTCTTTAACAAAGAAAGCTGTTGAAAGATTGAAAAGAAAAATTCAGGCCAGCCTTCTGTACCAGCCAATACAACATCTTAGAAGTTATGTGTTGTGATTACAGAAGATGTTACACATCTTCCTCTGTATGAATTAACAATTAACATCTGCCAAAACAGCAGCTAGAACCTGTTGAGAGCCTGATATAAGCACACAAGTGCACTTACCATCAGGTTACTGAAGGGTTCCTACATGCTTCCTACTGGATCCTCCAGCTGGTCTAAATAAGATAAAGGAACGAAACACAGAGGAAGCAGAATGAGAACAAGCGAAGGAAAAACGAAAATAGAAAAAGGAAGAACCAAATAAATATGTTATGTTGACAAAGAACATTGCATGGAAGAATTGCAAAGAGACCACCAGAGATGTCTAGCAATTTAAAGAGTCAAGATGAGAAGAAGACAGTATTTCAATGTTTGAATTGCTGTAAAGGTAAAGTTGCCCTTGCTTGAAAGCCAGTCGTATCCAAAACTCGGGTTCAGTGCTCATCTCTGTTTATAGCCAAAGAGCCAGTGCTGTCAGTATCTGCAGACATTTCCGTAAAACACGTGGCAGGCATGCTTAGACACCGAGGTGCACAGAACACTGTTTCCCTTCCCACCGAAGGGGTCCCTATTCATCTACTTGCAATTTCTTGCTTTCAAACTGCAAGGTTGGCAGGAGCTGGTGTAGCCTGCTGCACTAGCTCAAGATTTCTTGGTTTAAATAGAAACTTATCCAGGTCTCTCTCACTAGCTAGGGCCTGGAATAAGCTATACCAGGGGTTCCAACCTTTTCAAGCTGGGGGCTGGGTCACATTCTCTCAGTCAGCTTCGAAGGCCAGATGGCCATTTTGCCCTGCCTGCATGATGGGGGTGGCCATTTTGTCCCAACAGCTTCAAGAGGGGAAGAAGTTTGTTTCTCGAATGCCCTTGGAGGGGTAGGGGCCTCATGAAATGGGGCCACAGGTTGGATCCGGCCCATGGGCCTTCACTTGGGGACCCCTGAGCTATACACTTGCAGCTTTTTCCTTGCAGCTATGATTCCCTCTTCGAGAGGCTAAGACTAGCAAACAACTTAGATCACAGAGATGTTGCAAGGATTAATGAAACAATTACAATGCAGCATTATACCTAACATGAGGGTATATAACTGCATTTTATCACAACTGATCTATCTGTTCTAAGAGCTGCTATTAAAAAAGCTAATATGTTTTATTTCCCCCCTGCTATACAGGCTATCCTACTACTGTTCAGCTTTTGTTTTAGCATGCCTCCCCCTCGTTTAAGCTCATAAGTTGTTGTACCACATAGTTTAGAGCAATTTAAGGCCCGGGCACCACATACAGCCTATGGCGCCAAATAATATGGCCCCTGACCTTGCTCCAGCCGCCGAGAATAGGCCACGGACTCATTTACAGCTGTCGTAAACACACCGTAAATGCTGCCATAAAATGCATCCACGGCTGTCAGAAACACATTTATGTCAGCCGCAGACTCATTTACAGCTGTGGTAAACGCATTTACAACAGCCGCGGACTCGTTTATGGCTGTTGTAAACACATTTACGACAGGCGCAAATTAGTCTGCGGCTGTTGTAAACGTGTTTCCGACAGCTGTAAATGAGTCCGCGGCTGATGTAAACACGTTTCTGGCAGCTGCAGATGCATTTTACAAGAAATAGAAAAAATGAACAGTTTGAGGCAAAAATGCGTACTGCAACTTATATAAGATTTAATCAACTTATTGAGTGTTCCACTATATAACTCTTGTTAAACTTCACAAGGTTCTGTATTTGTGAAATAAAATCTTCACAATTCTGTGTTCAATCTTCCAAAACGTATTCAACAGCACAAGGAATCTAGGTGAGTATGAAATCTAACTCAACCCAACAGAAAATATGCACTAAATATATAACTCAAATTTATCCACGTAATTGCCCAGAATCTTCTAATAAGGTCAAATATCCACTGAACACAATCTTTAAACGTTCCACTTTCTCGAAGCCAGACAAGTAACAAAGCTTTTCAAGCAATTTCATCAGAAGAAAGTTGGGATTTTTTCTGTTTTTTTTTTGAGCATCCCACGAGCCTCTTAGTGTGCTCTTGGATCAATAAATAAGTTGATTAAATCTTATATGAATTGCAGTACACATTTTTGCCTCAAACGGTTCATTTTTTCTATTTCTTGGATTTAATGTTTGGCCCTTTTTGTGATTGCGGATGCATTTTACGGCAGCGTTTATGGCGGTGGGTAACCACCAGTCCGTCCCTCTCATCTGTCTGAGGGGGCATGGTCCCGCCCGCGGCTTGAAAATGTTGACAACCCCTGGTTTACGGCAAAGCTAAAGAGGCATGCCTTTTTCTACTTGTATGCATTTGGGATGTTACTTATAGGGATGACCATACATGTTTAAATTGTATCTGTTGACCTGTCTTCTAGGGCAAAGCCATTTAGAACATAAAAGTCATAACTATTTTAATATAGACATTTAGTAAATTAGTTCTCACTCTACATTCTGAAACCTAAATCACACAAACAGCTGGAAAGTTGACACAACTACTCCTGCAGACCTCTGCGAACTGAAATGGATGAACTGGAAAACTCTCGGAGTGTCTGAGGTGTGGTGGTGCTGGTCTTCCCTGCTTAGATGTAGAAAGGTGTGTTGGTGAGAGAGGTGGTTCTCTATGCCATCTCCTTCAAGTTGATGTGCCAAGCTCTTAAGGGAAGGAGCCAATGGGCTGCATCCCATATTTACCATGGGGATCCAAATAACAACCCCATGGAACAGTACCTTGATGTGGTGGAGGGGCTTGTGTATTCCCAAGAACCAGACTAAATCTGTTACACAACCCATTTATAATATGGTGAGAAAATTTAATTCTAATTCCATGCAGGCTGTCATCCACTGGATTAACAAGGATTGCGATAGATACAATGGCTCCTAGGCATATCTATTGAAAAATGGGCTACAGGGTCAACTCCCTCTGCTATAAACATCCAGGGCATGGAGCCGATGAGTGACTAGAAGACATTAAAAACCCCTGAAGAATCTGGATGAGGGGAAGAAACTATTTGATTATTGAACCTTATTACCAGTATGAGCCATCAAAATGTGGATTTTAAAAACGTATGTACCAAATTTGGAAAGGAAATCACCCAGACATGGAAACTGATGAGCAAGGATTAATGGACCAAAGAGTTCTTCACTGAAACCAAATTACAAGAGATTGTAAGCAAATCAGTACAAGATCCAGACCTAACCATAGTTTATAAGGCAGATAATTTACAAATAGTGAAGCAAGTAGTGGAGGGAAGAGAGGAGATGAATAGGACTATTGAGAAACAAAAAGCAATAGGAACAAGTTTTGTATACAAATTGCATGAAGACAAAAATACAGCATGCGTCAAACAATAGAAAAAGCCGGCTTTGTAATGAAAAGGATGAAACAGTAAATCATTTGAACTGTGGATTCCACAAATTTTCACAGACTGATTATTTGCAATGCTATGACAGATTTGCAAAAATTATTCATTGGAAACTTTGCCAGAAGTTTGGACTTGAATGCAGTAAAATCATTGGGAACATTAGGTAGAGAAAGTTTTAGAAAATAAGGGAGTCAAGATCCTGTGGGACTTTTAAAATTCAAACAGATAGAGACATCTGCCTCACAACACACTTGATATAGCTGATGTGGAAAATAAGGCCTGATTTATTGATATTGCTATACCAGGAGATGCACAAGTTGAGGACAAACAACAGGAAAAAAATCACAAAATATTGTGATTTGTAAACTGAAGTTGAGTGTTTATGGAGGAAGAAATCTGTTGCGCCAATAGTGATCAGAGCCCTTGGAGCAATACCTAAAGGACTCCCTAGATCAGGGGTGTCCAAACTACCATCCGTGGCTCCAATTCATCAGGCCCGCACTGCCCTTACCACTCCCAGAAGTGGATGGGGACGTGCTTCCCAATGCGCACGCGCACCTATGCCACATCCGAACGTGGTTGGGGACGCGCCCATGCATGTGCAAACGCACCCGCACCACTGCAGGGAGTGGTTGGGGATGTGTCTGCACACGCCTGCGCCACTCCTGGAAGTGGTTGGGGACGCACCCACACATGTGCAAATGCACCCGTGAATGGTTCCAGGGTGTGGTCAGGCATGCTCAGCTATTCTGGGAGTGTGGTCAGGCTCACGGCAAAAAAACTTTGGTCACCCCTGCCCAAATTTGGAAATTTTGGAACTATTGGACGTGAATATCTTAACTCTCCAAAAAAACAAAAAAACAAAACAACTCTACTGGGAACTGCATACATACTTATACATTACCTTAACAGTTCGTAGGTCCTTAGGTAGGGTTTGAACTGTTAATTTATACCAGTGTTTGACTGTGAATCTAATGGTAGATTTGTATAACAACAATCTTTATTGGCATCAGAGGTGGCAAACAAAAGAACTAACAAAATGTACACAGTCATTCCAACTATTCTAACCATAGCTGACCATACCTTACAAAACAGTGTTAGGAAATACAATTGTAATAACTATTAAGTACTTTGACTAGGAATTTGTAATAAGTATTGGTAAAAGGGCACGGCCTTTGTCAGGAACTTATCATGTAATTCCCGCTGGGAAACCAACCAGAATACTGCTCTCAGAACATTTCAAGACCTTTAAAAACAGCCTCTTCTTTACTTGCTTTTTTATCTGCTCAAAACTCTCTCTAAAGTGCACTTTGGAATTTTTCGCCATGTTTTCACTACTTTAGAAAAAGTTTTGAACAGCTAAAAGACTGTTGTTTTGTTTTTGCTTTTTTCTGACCTCTGGAACGCACTGGCTTTCAATGCATTCCTATGGGAAACCGTGCTTTGAGATAGGCATTTTTCGGGATACGAAAAACCCCAAGGAACAAATTAATTTCATATTTCAAGGTATCACTGTACAGTAAAAGCCCAACTTACATAAAAAGTCTGTTCCGTAGACTTTTACATAAATCAATTTTTTACTTAACTCGAAGCAAACCCATAGGAAAAATTAATTTTACATAACTCGAAACAAACCCATAAGAAAAATGATTTTTACGTAACTCGAAGCAAACCCAAAGGAAAAAAATGATTTTTTAATGTAACTTGAAGCAAACCATTGGAATGTATTACCTAAATCAAGACATTTACGTAAATTGGGAAATGGTTTTAGTGCAAAAATCATTACATAAGTCGCATTTTACGTAACTCGAGGCATACATAAGTCGGGGGTTTACTATATTACATAAATGCTCCTGATCTTTCTCTCTCCCAGTTTTGAACTAATTACAGTTAGTTCCTAAATTAAAGGCTGAAACCATACCTTGACATGGGTTTCCATTTAGTGCCAAAGTAAGGTTTGCTCTAGCAAGTAAGACAACTAAGAGGTGAAAAAGGTGGTATGTAAGCCCAGTTCTCTGAGGCAAGGGTGGAAAATTAGGAGTACTATTCCTGACTTTCTGATTTGATATTATTTTCTTGTTAGTTACACTTAGATCTATTTCTTGTAATGAAAAAGGAAAATATATACAACCACGTAGAAAATGAGCTGCCCAGCTATTTAAATTATGTACATACTTTTCAATTTAAATTGTGGGAGCTGTATAAAAAGTAGTACAAACTTTCAAGTCCCTTCAGTGATGTTTATGGAACAATTCCACATGGATTACACAACTCTTTCAACATCTCCAAGTTGCAGTTTATTTTAGACATGTTTATTCCAGCACCAAAGACATGTTTCTTGAAATAAAAGAAAGTAATCTTCAACTTCAAGGTTTTAAACTTTAACAAGGCCAATATTATTGGAGTTACATCTCCGGACGGAATTGCTGCCTTTCAGAAAAGAACTCGAAACCTAGCTGGCGGGCCAAGTGTGGGGTTGCAGGTGGAAGGGTAACCTCCATTGGGTGGTTCATATATAGAGGATAATTCCTCCCCCCATGGTCCTTCTGGGCCCTGCACCCTTTTTTTAGGGGGTGGGTAGTTTTAATTAATTTTATCATGTTTTTATTTGTAATTGTGAACCGCCCTGAGTCGGCCAAATGGGCGGTGTAGAAATCGAACAATTAAATTAAATTAAATTATTAAAATTAAACTGGAGCTCCTGAATTAAGGATTTGTAGTCTGGTTCAGTTCAAGTGAAATAGTGACTAAAGCTACATCCTCCTATTGTTATTTGATGGTAGGTCTAACTGAACTCAGGGACTGCAGTGGCTCAAGTGGTTAAGACACTGACTGGAAGGCGGCAGGTCAGCAGTTCGATACCCGAGTACTGCACAATGGAGTGAGCTCACGTCTCTGCCCCAGCTCCTGCCAACCTAGCAGTTTGAAAACAATAAATTGCAAGTAGATAAATAGGAACCACTTCGGTGGGAAGGTAAACAGTGTTCCGTGCACTCCGGTGTCTAGGCATGTCTGCCACATGACCACAGAAACGTCTGCAGATGCAGACAGCACTGACTCTTTGGCTATAAATGGAGATGAGCACTGAACCCTAGAGTAGGATATGACTGGTTTTCGAGCAACAGTGACCTTTACCTTTACTAACAGAACTCAATGGGATGGAGAAGATAATTCTGTACATATTAGTGAATGATATCTCTATTTATTCATTTCTTATTCCCTTTTACACCATGTCAGTCATTAAAAATAGTAGTATGCCAGGTCAAAGTTAGAAAAGCTTGCTCATTTCTTTCAGGAACGTCTACAGATGCCCATGTGCAAGCATCTTAAGAAAGCTGTCCAAGAAATGAACATTTAAGTTTGAACAACTCAAAACTATGGGTTAGGAGTGGGGTGGTTAGGAGAGGATGCATGATTTTGGGCACCATCTCATTCCTCTTTTTTTTAAAATCATATCAGAAGCATTCAAAGGTGCGTTCTGGATTGAAAGGAATTTTGCTGGAGACACTCCACTCAGGGGACACCCAAATGAGGCTCCTTTCATGCCCTCAAGATCTTTTCCCACGTAAGTGGTCCCTATTTATCTACTTGCAAATTCTTGCTTTCAATCTGCTAGGTTGGCAGGAGCTGGGACAGAGATGGGCACTCATTCCGCCATGCAGTACTCAGGTCTTAAACTGCCGACTTTCCAGCTAACAAGTTGGGCTTCTTAACCACTGAGACACTGCAGTCTCATCTCATGCGCTCTACATGGGGCTGCCATTGATGACCATTCCAAGGCTGCAGCTGGTCTAGAATGCGGCAGCCCGGGTAGTGATGGGGTGTGGGTGTTATGGCTATGCCTTGTCACTGCTCCGGGAGCTGCACTGGTTACCAGTTTGCCTCCGAGTGCAATTCAAGGTGCTGGTTATGACCTTTAAAGCCCTATATGGTAGTGGGCCTGGATACCTAAGAGACCGCATCGCCCTGAGGACATCTGTCCATCCAACCAGAGCGGACCGGAGGGGCTCCCTAATTGTTCCATCAGCCAGGGGGGGCCACCTCTCTGGCACAAGGAAAAGGGCCTTCTCCGTGTTCGCTCCGACCCTTTGGAACCTCCTGCCAGTAGAGCTACAGTTGCAGACGGAGTTGCTGCCCTTCAGGAAAGGTCTTAAAACCTGGCTGGCGGGTTAGGTGTGGAGCCCTGAAGGCAATGTGGCTCCTGCTCGCTGGCTTTTACCATGAGATGTACCCTCTCTCTGCTTCTCGGGGTGTGTGGGATCTTAATGTGGGTGGGGTTTTTTAACCGTGTTTATTGTATAGGGTTTTAGAGATTATGTAAGCCACCCTGAGTCCGGCTTGCCTGAGTAGGCGGCAAACAAATCAAAATATTAAATTAAATAAAATTCCTTAAAATAAACTCCACTCAGGGACCGCCCAAATGAGGCTCCTTTCATGTCCCCAAGAGCTGGGGCAGAGATGGGTACTCAATCCGTCATGCAGTAACTGGGTCTCGAACTGCCGACTTGCCAGCCTTCCAGCTTGCAAAGCAAGCTTCCTAACCACTGAGCCACCTCACCCACTATTATTGTTATATAGCTGCTGCTGCTGCTGCTATTATTATTATTATTATTATTATTATTATTATTATTATTATTATTATTATTATTATTATTATTATTATTATTATTATGTTATGTAGATATAGCTGAATAACTATTATGCCATTGAGAAGAACAAGCAGTTTGCCAATCCACATCCTTCTAACAAACACAATTTCTGTCCATTGACTGTCCAAAACCTTAATCATATTTTGTCAATATTTTATATGGGACAAAATATCAGTCTGCAATATCAGTCTGTATATGTGGGATTGGGCAACACACATATTGCATTTAAATTGTTCCTTTGCAAGGTAAGAGCTCTGAGCAATTTGGGACATACCTGTCAACCGCAGCTCTGGACAATACGGGACCTGCGCAGAACGGTTCTGCGCAAGTCGCCTACTACGCATGCGTAGAATGCTTTTACGCTTGCGTAGAACCTCCCCCCCCCCACACTGCCAATTCTGGGGTTTTGGCAGCTGCGGGCGGGAAATGGCGCAAATCGGCGCCGAAAAATGGGAAGTCCCGGCCAATCTGGGAAGGTTGACAGGTATGGTTTGGGACCAGGCTATCAAAGAGTGCACAATTGTATACGAGTGTGCCGTCATACTTAGGTCATGTGATTTCCTGTTGCTATTTTTGTTTTGCTCAGGGGTTCTCAACCTTTTTAAGCCACAGGCCAGGCCAGGCCACGCCCCCTCAGACAGCTGAGCAGGCCGGACAGGTGGTTCCCCCCACTGTAAACGCTGCCGTAAAATGCATCCGCGGCTGTCGTAAATGCATTTACGACAGCCACGGAGCGCATTTACAGCTGTTGTAAACACATCCGCTTCCAGTGGCAGTGGTGACGTGGGCCGGGGCTGGCCCATGGTTGAGAACCCCCGGTTTAGCTGCTTTTTCCATTTAGGTTTAAAGTGGGAGAATACCCTGAGAAAGAATGCTAGCACCAGTCTTTATGGAGTTAATGTAATTTTTGCTTTATAAATGAAAATCCATTGAAAATAATGATTCACTTTACAATTTTTTCAGAACAGATTAATTGGTTTTCAATGCATTCCTATGGGGAACCACGTTTTGCTCTACAAATTTTAGTTTTCAATGCATTCCTGTGGGAAATTACATTCACTGCATTCATGTGGGAAATTCACTATGATTTTTTTGTAATAAGAAACATCCCGGGGAACACATGAATTTTGTAAAGAGAAGTACCACTGTTATTTACATTTCTTTAACTGTTTAATAACAATAAAAAAAATCTGAAATTCAAGATATGTTTCACCTGTACAAGTCTTTGACAGACTCAGTGAAGTCACTTTGCACCACATAGTGTTGAGGCCTCAAATGCCACACTTGTGGGCTTTCAGAGGTACAGTATCTACTTACAGTGAAAATAGATTGTTAAGAGTAAGTAGAGTTCTAGGCTGATCCAGCCTGACTCTTGCTATGTTCTTATGATGCAATTAAATTTCTTATTTTATTTATTTATTATTTATATCCTGCCCCTCTAGTGGGAAAAAATCATCTCTACTCAGAGCGGCTAACATCATAAAACCAGTCATAAAGTTAAAAATTACACACAATAAAACTCCCAATAAAATTGTCACCACCCATTACAATAGCGCATTCCAGGACCCTTAAAACGCAACCTATTTAGAATGAAAAAGAGCCAGGCAGCATATCTAAAGACCATAAATAGGCAGCACATTCCCAAAGACCTCCTCGAAGAGCATGTTACTCTTCATGTTACTCCCAATCAAGAGTAAACTCCCCAATCAGAGTAAACTCACTGAAGGAATTTACAGACTTAATTATTCAGCAATTGATTAGATGGGTTTATTGCATTTGAGACAAGCATCTCTATTAAGGCCTACCACTCCAACATCTCATGTGGCTGTCACAGAGATATGGCCACTGTGGTGGTCCAGTTGGACTAGTTGCTATTTGGCTTCCTACCTACCTACCAACCAACCAGCCAACCCACCACTTTCCGGTGCAATCACCACAAGAAGTTTGTTGTGCTGAGCCTCCAGCATTCTTTTCCCGATTAATTGATGGATGATAAAGAAGGCTGGTGGTAATAACCCAAGCTCCCCAAACTATCAGAGGAAGGAGCCAAAGACTTGCATAAAGAAAAGAATGAGCTCTTGAGCCAATACTGGAGGCCATATAGAACATGGCAACTTTTTAGCCTGGGCTTGCTTCCCTTCTTCCCCTCCATTCTCCTTTCCCCAATGCATCTAAACTTTGCATCTCAACTGAAGGCTTGCCAAACACAGACAATTCAGATTTCTATATAGCATCTAGAACAGTAATGGCGAACCTTGGCACTCTAGGACTTCACACCTTGGACTTCAATTCCCAGAAACCCAAGTCTCTGTGAATCCACACAAATGGATTTGTGTGGATTCACAGAGACTTGGGCTTTTGGGAATTGAAATCCAAGAACACCTGGAGTGCCAAGGTTCGCCATCACTGATCTAGAACCTTTTAATAGACAAATATTGTCCAAATAAATAGAGCTGTATGTTTGAAATTGACATTAGGCTTCAATGGTTGAAATCTGGAAATTTCTCATAACATTGATCTCTCGATGTCTGGCCAGGTTATCCTCCTATGGTAAAAGAGTAGACCCTACTGCCAGCGACTCAATGCCGAGTGTCAGGTGGCGTTTAACTAACCCAACCACCCTGAGGACTAACGGCCTTGGGTGCTGAAGTTCACAGGGAAGGGTGATGGTCCCCAAGTGGATTAAATCCCACTTGAATGATGGAGGGCAGCAGCTTCATCAATAATGGCCTGGGGCTGAGGAGGACTTTGTGTGCCCAAAAGGCTCAGGACCAGAAAATGACTCATATAACTGGATCAGTGGTACTATGGGCATCACGCTGTGATGCGGAAGGCAAATGAAAAGTCACTGCATTATATTCTCAGGACAGTCTTCATGGCTGAATCCACCATGAGGATCGCCATTATTTGGATATGGCAGAACAAGAAGAACACTGATCTAAAACATATCATGCTGAACATATTTGATTTCATTTGCTTTCAGAAATGGAGGTGGGTTGGGATCTGTCTCTTTGATGGGAAAAGAAACATGAAATACTGCAGGAAATTTTCAGGAAAACTTATGAAAGCATCCTGCCTGAAACCTGAGAAAGCCACTGCCGGTCACAGGTGTCAGCGCTATGTTAGAATGAGACTTTCCTATGCAATAGAGAATAAAAAGTGAACAAAGCACCAAAAATGTCTATAAAACAATTGTCTGAACACTCAGAAAATAATACGAAGAAGATATTTCTATATCTAGTTTCTATATCCAGCCTACCAGTGGGCAGTGAGTTTGCTTTGTTCAGTGGGACTCTTGCCATGCCAGTGCACACGTATTTTTGCTCCCAGGCCATTTGCTGATGCAAATAGTCTGTAGTGATGAGGACTGAAATAAAGACAATGCACTCGCTATAAATTAAGGTATCTAAACATAGGCCTAATATTAAAAAAAAATTAAAAATACATTTTAAAACAGTGAATTACTTCTTTTTTTTGAGACAAAATGATGACTTTTTACAGTAAATTTAAACGTGCTGTCAAAACCTCTTGTGATTATCATCAGAACTGGAATCAAATTCAAAGGTTACAACCTGAAATAAATTAAGTGGTAACACCACAGCCTGGTTGTCCTAAAAGGAAGGCTGATACAGTATTTTAATGACAAGGCAGTTATATTATTGCTGCTTTAAAAAAAAAAGAGAGAGAGAGAGAGACGTATTTTATTCAAGTTGTTAATAAAATGAGAATAACACCTAGGGTTTCTTCCTTCTCAACTGCCTAAACATGTCATGCTCTTAAAAAGCTAATCCACATCAAAAATGTCCTTCATAAACATACATAGAGATAATCTAGTTATATCTATTTTCTCCTCATCCCAAGATATTTCAAAATTTGCAAAACATGATACAATAGATACCTTTGCCATGAAGACTAATTCATGTTATTAAGAGCAACCTCATTCACAATGAAAACTTGCTATTACAGTAAAACCCTGTGTTACAACTGCCTGGGTTTAAGTTTGTTGTAGTTTACAACAGCAAATCCTATGGAAATGTCGTCCCGTTTTAAAAAAAATTAATGTATTTTTTTCAGTTTTCAATGATCAGTTCAGGACCATTTTTTAAAAAAAATATTTCAATGCATCCCTATGGATGCTTCGGTTTACAATTTTTTCAGGTTACAACGGTGGCTGTTAGAACGGACCTCCGTCATGACCCAAGGTTTTACTGTATAAAGGTATACTTGATCGGACTTTATCCAAGGTACTACTGTACTATTATGAATTCTGTACTTGAGGGAACTCAAGTACAGAATTCCTAATAGTACGGTAGTACCTTGGATAAAGTCCGATTCGGTTAAAGTCCGATTTGGATAAAGTCACGGTTTTCATGCACACATGATGCATAGCATAAAGTCCAAAACCGCTAAAAATGGACGTTATCCGAGGTATTCGGTCGGTATAGGAACCTTGGATAAAGTCCATTTTTGGGACGTTATCTGATGCATCGCCCATTTGATTTGGATAAAGTCCAAACTTGTGGAACGGAGTTTGGACTTTATCCGAGGTTCTGCTGTACTGTTGTAACAAAGGAAGAAATCTAAATGCTCAAATATGATGAGTCATGACCCAAATTTCAATGCCATACTGAAATGCTATCCTGGCCACAACCTAGGTCAGTGAATGCGAACCTTTTAGAGACTGAGTGCCCAAACTGCAACCCCAAACCCACTTATTTATTGCAAAGTGCCAACATAGAGACAGGGGAGGAAGGAAACGCTACCATTGGGATGCTGGAGGGAGTGAAGGGGGAGGGAGGAACTGGTCCCATTGGGCTGCTGGGCAAAGGGGCAGGGTGAACTTTGTGCTGGGGTGACTGCACGGGTGTCCACAGAGAGGGCTCCGAGTGCCACCTCTGGCACGCGTGCCATAGGTTCACCACCACTGACCTAGGTAAATTCAATGTTTAGATTTTCCATACTCAGAGAGGTAATTTCACATTTGAATTTGTGATAGTCAACAAGACTGATAATTAATTTACAATATGTTTGTTCGCAGTCTACAGTGCCAGTAGTTTTAAACCAGACCAGAGCACTTCAAAAAAAATTTTGAAAATGTACCAATGCAAAGTTCCACAAATTAATATCAAAGGCAGTTTAAAATACTTTCACTGAGTTAAAAGAATGGGGTTCAAGTTATTTGGTCGAAACGTAAGCAATGGAAATAATGCTAAACTTCTAAAGACAACTTGAGTCATTTTATTTATGTCCCTTTTATTGTTGGGAGGGAAGGGAGGGCTTTTTAATTCGGGATGGTTTTGAAGTTTTTATTGAATTTTTAAAGGGGATGTTGGTAATATTTATGTGTAAGTGCGCCGCCCTGAGTTGCCTAGGGCAAGAGGGTGGGATACAAATCCAAATAAATAATAAAATAAAATAATAATAACACCATCACCACCACCCCCATTTTCTGAACTTCAACTAGCTTCACAAAACACAATAGAAAAGAAATTTGAATTCTTCCCTTCTCCAAAGGAAATTGGTTTCTCTGCCCAACTATAAGGGTAGGGAAGAGGAGGTGAGGCTGCCAGTAGAGAAGCAACCACATAACTGTAAATTGGGCTACGGTGACTCAGTGGTTAAGAAGCCCGTCTTGTTAGCTGGGAGGCCAGCAAGTCAGCAGTTTGAGACCTGGGTATTGTATGACGGTTTGAGCGCCTGGTCCTGTCCCAGCTCCTGCCAACCTAGCAGTTCGAAAGCAAGAAATGGCAAGTAGATAAATAGGGACTACTTTGGTGGGGAAAAGATTTTGGGGACATGAAAGGAGCCTCATTCGGGTGTCCCCCAAGCAGAGTTCCTCCAGCAAAAATCCTTTCAACCCTAAATAATAATAATAACAACAATAATAACAATAATAACAATAACAACAATTCAGAGGCTACAGCTGGTTCAGAATGCAGCTGCACGGGTGGTGATGGGATGTAGACGTTATGCCCGTGCTTCCCAACTACTCCGGGAGCTACACTGGCTACCAGTTTGCCTCCGGGTGCAATTCAAGGTGCTGGTTTTGACCTTTAAACCCCTATATGGCAGTGGGCCAGGATACCTGAGAGACCGCATCGTCCCGAGAGTGTCTGCCCGTCCAACAAGAGCAGACCGGAGGGGCTCCCTAGTTGTGCCTTCAGCTAGAGGGGCCCGCCTCTCTGGCACACGAAGAAGGGCCTTCTCCGTGTCCGCACCAGCCCTCTGGAACCTCCTTCCAACAGAATTGAGGCTACAGACAGAACTGCTGCCCTTCAGGAAAAGTCTGAAAACCTGGCTGGCAGGGCTCCAGCCTGCTGGCTCGTCCCCAGTTAGTACTTAGTTAATATCCCTCCCTTTATGTTGTTGTATTCCCCGCCCCCATTCCCTTTTATTTCTTTTTATTCTTTTAATTGGGGTGGGGGGTAGTAGGGTGGGGAAGTGAGTGGGCGATTTGGGATTTTAAAATCTGTTTTTATACATTTTTAACTGTTGTATGCCGCCCTGAGTTGGGTTCTCCTGATTGGGCGGCATACAAATTTAAATAAATAAATAAATAAATAGATGATGATGATGATGATGATGATGATGATGATGATGATGATGATGATGATAATAATAATAATAATAATAATAATAATAATTCCAACATTTCCATATATCTAGGGAGTCCTTTAGGTACGTAGCCCTTGGAGCAATACCTAAAGGACTCCATAGATATTTGGAAATTTTGGAATTATTGGACTTGAACGTCCTGAACTGTAAATCATATTATAATTATAATTATTATTCTGTAAACAAATCAACCATTTGATTCACAGTTGAGGACTGGAGTAAGATTAACAGTTCAAGCCCTAAGCAAGGACCTAAGAACTGTCAAGGTAACGTCTTGAGTATATATGCAGTTCCTAATAGAGTTGTTTTTTGGATAGTTTAACAGCACAACAGCAACAATAATAACAATTAATTTTATTCCAGTCCTCGACTGTGAACCAAATGTTTGATTTGTATAACAACTCTCCCCCCCCCAAAAAAAAAACCCCAACCTACTAGGAACTGCATATATAGCATCTAGATGTTACCTTAACTCAGACGTTACCTTAACAGTTCTTAGGTCCTTGGGTTAGGGCTTAAACTGTTAATCTTATTTCCAGTCCTCGACTGTGAAACAAATGGTTGATTTTTATATAATACTAATAATATTTTTTTTAAAAAAAACAGCAACTAGAAATTAAGAAAACTGAACAGGGCAGCCTAGGAAAAGGTCATGCACAGACATGCTGGGACAGCCACTCCTTGCTGACCCAAAGTATTTGGGTGATCTCACAAACAGGAACTGGCAGGATAATTTATTTATTTATTTAAGAAATTAAAGTTTGGTATTCCATGTTATCTCTCCCCTAGGTCTTTTCCTTCCTTGGTTTTTGTTTTAATTGCACAAGAGAGGAGAAAGGGTAGGGAGGTAAGCAAGCAAGAGGAGTGATCTCTCTCTCTCTCTCTCTCTATATATATATATATATATCTATACCTTTCTTGGCTTTGGGGGAGTTCCTCTTGCCCCGATGGTGGCTGGCTCGCTCTTCCTCGATGGCAGCGGCTATGGCTGGGTTGTCTTCCCCATTGTACCACACCAGGAGCTCTTCGCCAGGCTCGATTGGCTGGAAAAGAGTGGGGGTGGAAGAGACACCAATCAAAGATTTAAAAAACAAAAGGGGGGGGGTGTCAAATCCAAGAGCCCAGGAAGGAGGAGGAGGAGGAGAGAAACAGGAGGAGGAGGAGGAGGAGGAGGGCAGAGGGTGGGTGGGGAGGCTGGGCAAGGCAAGGCAAGGCAAGGAGGCAAGAGATCCCCTGCCAACACAGCTGTACAGTCTGAACAGAGACACTTCTTCCGAGAACTGCTCCTTCCTGCCTGCCTGCCTGCCTGGGCTGGCCAAACAGGAAGTGCTCTTGGCCAAACAGGAAGTGCTCTTTTCACCCTCCCTTTGCACGGCAAAATAAATAAATAAATAAAGCAGAGGCTTTTGCCGGTCAACAGCGTCACACAAAGAGGGAGGGGGAGAGGGAAACAAAAGCAACGCCAGCGTCCCCTGCTGGACGGAGGACTGCAACGGAATGACTTGCATTTTATTTAAAGACTCACAGCGTCAGCGGGGCTGCCTGGGGCTCATTTGGGAACAGAGCTTTGTTGTTGTTCAATGGACCGTTGCCTGCCCAGCTCTGTGCCCATTGCGTCCACAACGCCATCTATCCATCTCCTCTTGGCCTCCACCTTTCCAGCATCAAGGCCTTCTCAAGTGAGTCCTCCCTTCTCATTTGATGTCCAAAGTACTTTAGCTTCATCATCACTATTTGTCCCTCTAATGAACAGTCAGGGTTGATTTCTTCTAAGATTGACCTATTTGTTCTCTTTGCTGTCCAAGCGATTCTCAAAACTCTCCTCCAACACCACATTTCAAAGGAATCTATTCTTCTGCGCTCAGCCTTCCTAAAGGTCCAGCTCTCACACCCATACATTACCACCGGCAAAACCATTGCTTTGACTATGCGGATTTTTGTTTGCAAGGTGATGTCTCTGCTTTTCACTATATTCCCCAGGTTTCTCATAGCTTGTCTTCCCATAATCAGTCGTCTTTTTATTTCATGGCTACAGTCGCCATCTGCAGTGATCTTAGATCCTAGGAAAGTAAAATCTGTCACTGCTTCTACTTCTTCCTCATCTATTTTCCAGGGACTAATCGGACCTGTTGCCATTATCTTGGTTTTCTTGACATTAAGTCTCAAGGTGATGCTCAAGATAATACAGGATAGAGGTGCAGGCCGGTTTCAGAAGAGGCAGGGGGACTAGAGACCACATTGCCAACATACACTGGATCATGGAGAAAACAAAGGAATATCAGAAACAAGTTTACTTTTGTTTTATTGATTACACTAAGGCATTTGACTGTGTGGACCACAACAAGATGTGGCAAGTAATTAAAGAGATGGGAATACCAGAGCACCTCATATGCCTCCTGAGAAATCTGTACATGAACCAAGAAACAACAGTTAGGACAGAACACGGAATGACGGAGTGGTTTGGAATAGGAAAAGGAGTAAGACAAGGCTGCATCTTGTCACCATGCTTATTCAGTCTATACACAGAGCACATAATGCGCAATGCAGGGATGGAGGAATCATAATATGGTATTAAAATCGCTGGGAGAAACATCAACAATCTGAGATATGCAGATGATACCACCCTAATGGCAGAAAGTGAGGAAGACCTAAAGAATCTCTTGATTGGGCTGAAGGAGGAGACTGCAAAAGCTGGCCTGAGACTCAATATCAAGAAAACCAAGATAATGGCAACAGGCCCCATCAGTTCCTGGAAAATAGATGGGGAAGAAGTAGAAGCAGTGACAGATTTCACTTTCTTAGGATCAAAGATCACTGCAGATGATGATTGCAGCCATGAAATAAAAAGGTGACTGATTCTTGGGAGACAAGCAATAAGAAACCTGGGGAACATAGTGAAAAGCAGAGACATCACCTTGCAAACAAAAATTAGAATAGTCAAAGCAATGGTTTTCCCAGTAGTAATGTATGGATGTGAGAGCTGGACAATTAGGAAGGCTGAACGCAGAAGAATAGATGCCTTTGAAATGTGGTGTTGGAGGAGGGTTTTGAGAGTCCCCTGGACAGCGAAGAGAACAAATAGGTCAATCTTAGAAGAAATTAACCCTGACTGCTCATTGGAAGGTCAAATAGTAAAGATGAAGCTAAAATACTTTGGACATCAAATGAGAAGGGAGGATTCACTTGAGAAGGCATTGATGTTGGGAAAGGTGGAGGGCAAAAGAAGAAGGGGGAGGCCAAGGATGAGATGGCTAGATGGCATTGTAGACACAATGGGCACAGAGCTGGGAGGACTGAGGTGGAGGACTGAGGCGCCTGGAGAACAATGGTCCATAGGGTCGCAAAGGGTCGGAACCGACTGTGCAACTGAACAACAACAACAAAAGTCTCAAGCCAGCTTTTGCACTCTCCTCCTTCAACCCAATCAAGAGGTTCTTTAGATCTTCCTCACTTTCTCCAATTAGGGTGGTATCATCTGCATATCTCAGATTATTGATGTTTCTCCCAGCAATTTTTATCCCATATTGTGATTCCTCCATCCCTGCGTTGCGCATTATGCGCTCTGTGTATAAGTTGAATAAGCAGGGTGACAAGATGCAGCCTTGTCTTACTCCTTTTCCTATTCCAAACCACTCCATCATTCCGTGTTCTGTCCTAACTGTTGTTTCTTGGTTCATGTACAGATTTCTCAAGAGGCATCTCTTTAATTTCTTGCCACATTTTGTTGTGGTCGACACAGTCAAATGCCTTGGTGTAGTCAATAAAACAGACTTGTTTCTGGTATTCCCTTGTTTTCTCCACGATCCACCGTATGGTGGCAATGTGGTCTCTAGTCCCCCTGCCTCTTCTGAACCCAGCCTGCACCTCTGGTAGTTCTCTCTCCACATGCTGCTGCAATCTATCCTGTATTATCTTGAGCATCACCTTGCTAGCATGTGGGATGAGTGCAATTGTTTGATAATTTGAACATTCTTTAGCATTGCCCTTTTTTGGGATTGGAATAAACTGGGTGATAAAATGCAGCCTTGTCTTACTCCTTTTCCTTTTTTCTGAAGCTTTTTAAACCAGGTCTAGAGATGCAAAATTTCTGAAAATTTTGAAGCTTGGGGGGAAAAAAATCCGGTTTTTTTCAAGGGGGGGGGAGGGAGAGGAAACGGAAATTTTTGGAAAATTGAAAAAAATGCTACATTAGCACTTCTTTTTTCTTTTCCAGATTGAAAGTCATTCTGTATTGGAGAGTTCAGTTTGTAACCTAAGCACTTGCTCCCCACCGAAATTAGAATAATCTGATACCATACATATTTTTTAGAAATGATTTAAAAATAAAACATTTGAACCTGGCCTTATCTTAAAATATTTTATTCATCATGCTAAAATAAAATATTTTATACTTTTTCAATTTTTTTGGGGAAAAAACCCAAAAAGGGCTTCAGGAAAAAAACGGGGGAGAAACCGTTCTTTCCCTGAATTTTTTTTGGGTTTTCCTGGACCTTCACATCTCTAGCCTCGGACAGCTCCAGGGGCAGGACGACCATTTTGCCCTTCCTCCACCCCATGGTCACTTCTGGGTGTGGTGTAGGCACATGAAATGGTGCCGTGGGCTTCAGGTTGAGAATCCCTGTCCTGGAGCTTGGTTTCCAGCTCTCTGGTCATCCTTGTTGACCTTCTCTGGACCTGGCTCTAATTTGTTTGCATCTTTCTTAAAGTGCAGTGCCCAGAATTGGACACAGTAATCTACAGGTGAAACTCGGAAAATTAGAATACCATGCAAATGTCCATTCATTTCACTTAAAAGGTGAAACAAATATATGAGATAGACTCACTCCATGCAAAGCGAGAGATGTCATGCCTTAATTCGTTATAATTGTGATGATCATGGCATACAGTGTACTTGAGATTATGTGGTACATGAGATTGGGGGGTTGGGGTTTTCATAAGCCATAAGCATCAATATTATAACAAAGTAAGGCTTGAACTATCTCACTTTGCATGCAATGAGTCTATCTCATATATTTGTTTCACCTTTTAAGTTGCATTACTGAACTGAATGAACATTTGCACGATATTCTAATTTTCTGAGTTTCAGCTGTAGACATGGTCTAAGTAGTGCTGAGTAGAGGGGGACTAGTACTTCACGGGTTTTTGTCGACATGCTGGCCTTCCAACTAACAAGGTGAGCTTCTTAACCAGGAGTTCTCAATCTTTTTAAGCTGAGGGCCAGGTCAAGCTCCCTCAGACAGCTCCTGGGGCCAGATGACCATTTTGCCCTTCCTCCACCACATGGCACTTCCTGGTGTGGTGGAGGCAGAGGGGGGCACATGAAATAGCTCCATGGACTGCATCCGGCCCACAGGTTGAGATTCCCTGGCTAAGAGTGATGGGAACTGCAGTCCAATAACATCTGAAGAGCTGAATTTTGCTCATCTCTGCTCTAACCTTTTTTAAAAATCAGTCTTTTAAAATGGAAACTACCATTCTATCATACAGTTTCCCACATTTTTAGAAATGCACTGGCTCAAGTGGTTAAGACGCTGAATTCGACAAATGGAAGGTCGGAGTTTGATTCCCGAATACGGCATGACAGAGTGAGCTCCCATCTCTGTCCCAGCTCCTGCCAACCTAACGGTTCGAAAGCAAAAAATTGCAAGTAGATAAATAGGGGCCACTTCGGTGGGAAAGATAAACAGGGTTCCATGCACTCCGGTGTTGAGGCATGCCTGTCATGTGTCCAAAGAAACATCTGCAGATGCAGACAGCACTGCCTCTTTGGCTATAAATGCAGATGAGCACTGAACCCTAGAGTCAGATACGACTGGCTTTCGAGCAAGGGTGACCCAGAAATGCACTGCTTTATCAAATCAGTCTTGCCAAATTAGTTTCATCAAATTATTCAACTACAAAAGAAAAACAGGGAAAGATACAAGTCCACAAGACATGATAATCTATAGGAGTGCCTGTCCAAATGCTTCAAAGCTCAAAGGAAACAGCTAAACCAGGGATTCTCAACCTGTGACCCATGGGCCGGATATGGGCCATGGCACTATTTCATGTGCCCCCCCCCCCCCCCAAGCTTCCATCACACCAGGAAGTGCCATGTGGTGGAAGAAGGGCAAAATGGCCATCCGGCCCCCAAAGCTGTCTGAGGGAGCGTGACCCCAGCTTTAAAAGGTTGTGAACTCCTGAGCTAAACAGAACACAGGATCCAGCCTCATACGGAGTCCACCTGTCCAACATGGCTGAACCTCAGCCCTTCCACATGCAAACCAAGGCTTCATTGTCTCTGTTTAGTCTCTTTTCCAACAAATGAGAAAAGGTGAAATGTTCACAATTTGAGAGACAATAAACAAACTTTGACTAATTTAAATCAGCTAAATGCTTGCACACTGCACAGTGGAAAGCCTGATTTTCTATGTCCGAGCATACATTTTCACCTGAAAGTCATTATTTTCTCCGTTGATGGATGTGTCTCTGGTGACTCAATAAACCAATCCTGGCATGAAACATGCGTCCACACACAGTACACTGGATAGATCAATCAATCAATCACACTTATTTGTATACCACATTTTCTCAGCCTGAAGGCGACTCAAAGCGGTTCACAGTATAGCATGCTGTCTGCACAGCACATAACAGCAGAAAAAGTGATACAATAATATCAACATACAAAATAAATAAATACACAACAATACAAGTTCAGCAATACAACACAATCCATACAATGTCAATATCAAGAGCACGGGGGGGGGGGGGGGGAACCAAAAAACAATAGTACACTATAACAGCATTCAATCACCACGCAACAGTACAGCAACAAAACCCAGAGTCCAATGTCCTTAGACAGAGTGTGGTCCCTGGGAAAGGCTCGCAAGTCCAGTTGCAGCAGTGGGGCGGTGACTCCGGTGTCCCTTTAAGCTCCAAGCCCGGACGGATGGGAGGCTCAGCTTCCTCCCATCCCAGGTCTTACGGCAGGAGCCCCGGGAGAGGTGCAGCGCATCCGGCGGCTGCGGTGGCTCAGCGTCCTTTTCTACCCCCTGCCCAGACGGGGCCAGGGGGGAGGGGTGCCAGCTCACCTTCCTCCCATCCCGGGGCTGGTGACGGGAGCCCTGGGAGAAGTGTGGCGGGTCTGGCGTCTGCAGCAGCTCAGCATCCTTTTCTACCCCCTGCCCGGATGGGGCCAGGGGGGAGGGGCGACGGGCACAGCTGTCTCCCATCCTGGGGCTGATGATGGGAGCCCCAGGAGATGCGCGGCAACACACAGTGGTGTGGAATACAGGGCTTCCCATCATGTACCTGGGATTTGGCAGAACAAGGTCTGAAACTCTATCAAATAAAGGGTGTTCCCTTAATGTAGGGGCACCAGGAAATCCTAGGTCTAAGGTAGATTGCACCTGCCAAGAAAGGACATTAACTCCAGAACAATGCAATGTTTCAAAATTGCTTAAAAAGCATTCATAACTCACAACCTCATAAGTTAAAATTTGCTGCCTCCTCCCTGCAAAAGAAGAAAAATTAACATGATCCTAGTCTCTGCTTAAGAACTGAGGGAAAGGATAAAGAAGAGAAACTACAGTAGTAGTTCCATGGAGCTCTTCGCTAATCGATTTTTATCGTTATGTGAAGCTAATGGGAGATGCCCCGGATAACGGATGGTGGAGGTGTACTGTAGTTGAGTTTGATGAAGCTTTTGTGTTTGTCGCTTAGCCTCTTCATGTCTGCAGCGTTCTCCTTCAAAGTGAGCAGAGATGGTTTGGCACCAAAGTGGGAGATCTTCGGCCACTGCCTCCCAAGTCTGTGGGTTTATACGTGAGAACTTCATGGTTTGTTTCAACTGGTCCTTATAAAGCTTCAAAAGAGCTCTGCGAGGTCTTGTATCGGAGCTAAGTTCCCCATAGATAATTTGATGAGGAAAGTTATTGATGAAAGTTATTGATGATCCGATCCCACGCATTCAACACAGGCCCATTGTCTGCATAGTAAATGCTGCAGTGAAACCCCAGGAGGCATCTTTTAACAGACGTTTTAACCAAAGGTTCCCAACCTAAGGCCGTGGAACCATTTCATGTGGCTCCCGACCCCTCCAAGGGCATTTGAGAAACATAACGGTCACCCCTTTGAAGCTGTTGGGACAAAATGGCCACCCCCATTGTGCAGGCAGGGCAAAATGGTCATCTGGTCTTCAAAGGTGACTGAGAGAGCATGACCTGGCCCCTGGCTTGAAAAGGTTGGGAAACCCTGCGTTTTAACTTTAAGAAAGCTAAATGGGTGAATTTTTGAGAGCACATGGATAAAAGTGTGGAGAACATCACCCCACACCCAGATA
This sequence comes from Bradypodion ventrale, assembly GCA_035047345.1. Lineage (NCBI taxonomy): Eukaryota > Metazoa > Chordata > Lepidosauria > Squamata > Chamaeleonidae > Bradypodion > Bradypodion ventrale. The sequence continues at coordinate 11,225,910 of JAWDJE010000017.1, read as the reverse complement.
AATATCATGAATTAGTCCCTCAAGGAAAATATTCCAAGAGGGTGCTGTACCCAGTACATCCAGGACCTGACTGACAACAGCAAACCTCTGCTGGTTAGGTATCAGGCACTCTAAAACCAATCAATCTTTATTATGGTCCAAGACTAGGATAGGACAACAAAAATAACAGAAGTTGAAATATATCAAGAGACAGAAGTTAAAATGAGGGTAGTTAATTTTTTTTTTAAAAAAATATGAGTGTTTCTGCTCAGAGTTAAGGAGTAGTAAAATTAGTATTTAAGATGTATAGTATTACAACTATTACTAAGCCTATGATGTAGCGCTAGTTGTTCATTTTGCTGAAGGTTCTGCCCGAATTGTTCTTGGGATCTTACATGCTGCAGTGCAGAACCTGGCAGTGCTGTAGTTGAAAGTGGTCTTTTCATCAGATAGCAGCCAGTGGGTATATGTGCTGATTGGCCAGCCAGGATACATGTGGTGCAGCGGAGATATGAACTTGTTCCAGATGTAGAAACAAGGACAGATGTAGAGAACATGTTCTACAGCCGTGATGGCGAACCTTGGCACTCCAGATGTTCTTGGACTTCAATTCCCAGAAGCCCAAGCACCCTGTGAATCCACACGAATGGGTTTACTGCGATTCATCCGTCCCATGCTGCCCTCGTCACTCCCGGAAGTGGAAGTAAAAAATGCCCATATGGTTAAGGCTCTTCCGGGTTAACCCTTCCTCCGTACGGGCGCGTTTTACTTCCGCTTCCGGGAGCAACGAGGGCAGCACGGGCCAGATGAATCGCAGTAAACCCATTCGTGTGGATTCACAGGGAGCTTGGGCTACTGGGAACTGAAAGCAAAGAACATCTGGAGTGCCAAGGTTCGCCATCACGGTTCTATGGTTTCAATTTCTCCAGTCACAGGGGCACAGTCTCTTTGATATTGGTGCCCTTTGGAACTTTCCCTTGAGAACCACAGAAGGGAAGACCTGACAGCAGGCTAACGTAAATGTCCACCAATGACTTGCTGTCTCAAGTTGGAGCCGGTATGGGGCTGGAGCAACAACATGTCTCCAAGACTCTGGCACTAGGAAGGTTTGGGCCCTGGCTAGGCCAGTTTGACTTTTTGTGTTCCCTATATGATAGCTTGTTTCACCTGATTGTGACTCATGGCCTGTATGAGAGGTTGGAAAAAGCTGAAGTACAATAAAACCCCTTCTTTGGTAAAAGTCCGTTCTGTAGGCTTTTGTGTAAATTGATTTTTTACTTAACTCAAAGTAAACCCATAGGAAAAATGAATTTTCACATAACTTGAAACTAACCCATAGGGAAAATGAATTTTTTTATGTAAATCGAAGCAAACTCATAGGGAAATGAATTTTACGTAAATCGAAGCAAACCCATAGGAAAAATGATTTTTTAATGTAAATCGAAGCAAACTCATAGGAAAATGAATTTTTACGTAAATTGAAGCAAGCCCATAGGAAAATATGATTTTTTTTACGTAACACGAAGCAAACCCATAGGAAATTATGTTATGTAAATCGGGATATTTACGTAAATCGGGACATGGTTTTAGCACAAAATCATTACATAAGTCGAATTTTACGTAACTTGAGGCATACATAACTCGGGGTTTTACTGGATTGCATTTTTCTTTTCCATTCTGAATGAAAGCTATCATGGAGAGTTAGAGGAGCCAGGCCACTGGGATTAAACAGAATTTTGAGCCAAAGTTGAGAGTGGCTAGCCACAATCTTGCCTCAACCTGTCTGTCTTCAGGTGAAGGGTGGTGTTCGATACACAGAGGGGGGGGGGGTCTGGAGAGCTGCACATAAGAATTTGGATTGTACTGTTTCCATAAGGGCCAGGTTGTTATGTGAGGGGCCTGATTGGACTCCATAGAGTAGCTGCGACAGGATTTTGGCTTCAAATAGTTTTGAGTTGCAGCAGGGATGTGTTAGCTTCCTTTTGTCCTCAGGAATGCAAGTATGGGGAAGGCAGAGCTCTGGGCTGTAAGAATGGTGTGTGTGGTATTGGCATTTCTTGAGCCTGAAGCTTGGAGGACTACTCCCAAGGATTTTAAGCTGGTAACCTGTTCTATCTTGAGGTTATAACTTTGGTTTTCTGATAGTTGATCTCTAATTGGTTGCTTGTGCAGTAATGATGAATGTTGATGGTTGGCTTTGTCGTTGGCCAAACTTAAGTCCTCATCGGAGACTTCAGCTTACTGGTCTTGCATTTAGGAACTCCAACCCTCAGCCTCTTCAGGGTCCTCCAAGTGACATAGGACAGGTTTAGTTCCTCAAGTATCTCCTCCTTTAATGTCATTCCTTGTCCAGTGAGCTCCTTTCTCCATCTTCTAATGTGACTTTGCTCTTGTGTACCCTCAAGAATGTTTATTCTTGCCATCAAGCTCTTCATGAATCTGAGCTGGGAGACTTGAGGCTCATCTCCGTTCACAGGGTGTTGAGGATCATTCTCTTGCTTAGTTATCTCAGTGTCTACTGCTACTTCTCTCCTTATCATAGTCGAGCGATACCAATAAGAGGGTATATTTTCTCAACTGGTGCAGGTTTGAGGCATCCTGTCACTATACACATGGACACACAAGGGTACACAGAAAGAGCTTCCTCGAAGATTGTGAAATACAATCAGGTGTACTTTGGATGGCAACTCTGCGGGCTAATCTTTCTAACACCAGAACAAATCAAAGAAACTGAAGAATGAATATCTGTAAGGTGAATTGCTATAGGGAAGATGTGTCTTTCGATTCACCATTCCCATAGAAGGATAGTCAAGTACAGTAGTGTATTGGTCTGGGAACCACCCTGCCTGCTGATATAGTGCAGGGATTTACAACCTACAACCTACAGCCTGTGGGCCAACCCCGGCCCACAGCGGCAAATCATCTGGCCCATGGCGACATCCCTGGAAGCAGACACGTTTACGACAGCCGTAAACACACACGCACCTGTGCAAACTTACCTGCAGCGGTTTATGACAGCATTTATGGTGGGGGAACATGTCCTGCCTGCTCAGCTATCTGAGGGAACGTGGTCCAGCCTGTGGCATGAAAAGGTTGGGAACCCCTAATATAGTGTATTCTAGTGGCATTTTTTTCGTGACCATCTATATGACTTTCCCTTTGAGCAGCAGTTTGAATCCACGGCATGCTTTGAGAATTTCTAATAGTTATAAGTGGTTTATGTGAAAATTCCTCTTGTATGGGAGCCTATGTGCATTGATGTGGAGGTTGCAACAGTGGGCTCCTTGTCCTGTGGGGCTTGCATCCATGGTCAGTTGTATGGGAAAATGTCTGTCCATTACTTAAGTTTAATTGACTTCTCAGTTTTGAGGCGAGGTAGAGGCATTTATGTTGGCAGTTGGTTTGATGGGTGAAGACCAACAAGAATCATATTTGGAGTGGTCTCACGCAGAGTTTGGTGTATCATAGGACCCCTGTGGTAGAAGCCATAAGCCCAAGTAGTTTTTGGACTGTACACACCTGACACATGTACACGGAAATGCCTGCAGATAGAGACAGCGCTGGCTCTTTGGCTATAAACAGAGACGAGCACTGAACCCGAGTCAGATATGACTGGCTTTCAAGCAAGAGAGACCTTTACCCTATCTGTAATAAAACAGAGGGGGACAAAGAGCAGCCCTCCAGAGGTTGGTGGGCTACAACTCTCACCAGTTCTAGCCAACAGAGCCAAAAATGAGAAAGGCTGGTAGTTACAGTCTTGAAACATTTGGAAGGCTGCACCCAGTACACCTCAGCTTTAATTGGAGACAACAGAGCAGTGATGATGAACCTTTGTACTCCAGGTGTTCTTGGACTTCAATTCCCAGAAGCCCAAGTCCCTGTGAATCCACATGAATGGGTTCACTAGCATATAGTCTAGTCCAGTGATGGCGAACCTTGGCACTCCAAGTGTTCTTGGACTTCAATTCCCAGAAGCCCTGATCAGCAGGAGTGCCAGGATCAACACCTGGAGTGCCACGGTTTGCCATCATTGCAATAGAATAAGGTTGGAACGTCTTCACAAAAGCAACTGCTCTACCATTATCCTCCTTCAAGATGTATCCTCTTTCAAGATTTTTTTTAGGTTAGAGCGCCAACAGAAACACAATTTCCTCCCATAAAGCACAATTAATGTCAATTAAAACAGACCTAGTGTACCTTCAAGGTTTTGTAGTAAATGGTTCTGTTGATCTCCAATGGGAAAAGATTCTGTTCTTTCCCTGAACGAGCCCAGTTCACGTAGCGCAGCCAATTTCCCTTCTCTGGATCTGTAGCATCAACACACATCCATCCCAAGTTTGGATAATATACCTTGGAAAATCAAAGAGGTGGAAGCAGGGATAGAGAAAGAGATAAATATACTGGGTAAGGCAAAGAGTACACAGTATGCCTTACCTGTTTCAAAACATGGGTATTTCATATGCAATAGAATCCCATATAACGATAATAATTCGTTCTACAGGGCACTTTGTTATACGATTTTTTCGTTATACGATGTGTGCATCATACAATGAAAATCCCTATGGGAAAAATCGTACAACAAAAATCATCACACCTGACGAGGAACACACAGAGGAACAACTGGTTCCACCTGAGGATCTCGCCTTCATCACACTTGATGAGATCCAGGAAGATAAACAACAGGAACAAACTGAAGTCCTCTCCCTTAATATAGTTGATGAGGTGCATGTAGATGAACAGATTGCAGAAGAGAGGCTCCTTGTACTAGGTGATTCAATGATTAGAAATACAGAGAGATGGGTTTGTGATGCACATGATAACCGTATGGTGACTTGCCTGTCAGGTGCAAAAGTTGCAGACATCATGAGAAATCTAGATAGCTTGTTAGAGAGAACTGGAAAGGAGCCAGTGGTCATGGTACACGTTGGTACCAATGATGTTGGGAAGGCCAAGCGGTCTGTCTTGGAAGCCAAATTCAGGTTGTTAGGAAGAAGATTGAAGTCCCGGACTTCCAAAGTAGCATTTTCAGAAGTGCTGCCTGTTCCTCGCGCAGGACCTACCAGACAGGCAGAGCTCAGAAGCCTCAATGTGTGGATGAGGCGGTGGTGTCGAGAGGAGGGCTTCAGATTTGCCAGGAACTGGAGAACATTTTGGGGCAAGCCAAATCTGTTCAGGAGGGATGGGTTGCATTTGAACCATGATGGGACCAGATTGCTGGCACTCAACATCAAAAAGGCTGCAGAGCAGCTTTTAAACTGATAACTGGGGGAAAGCCGACAGGAGCTGGGCAGCATCCGGTTCGGGAAAGTGTGTACTTGAGTAGTGAGGAGGATGCAAAAATTACTGAGCAGAGCGAGGAGCTAGTCACCAGCACTCTAGCAGAAGGATGCAAGAGGCAGTCTAACAATGCAACTGGACTCAAAAGACTGTATCAGGAAAGCATATATAAATGCTTGTATACAAATGCCAGAAGCCTCCGGAACAAAATAGGGGAGCTGGAATACTTAGCAATAAATAAAAACATTGATATTATTGGCATTGCTGAAACCTGGTGGACGTATGATAACCAATGTGATACAGTTATCCAAGGCTACAAACTGTACAGGAAGGATAGGAAGGGGCAAACAGGAGGTGGTGTAGTCTTGTATGTCAAAGAAGTGATAAAATCATACGAATTAGAATATCTAGGTGATTTGGAGTCACCATTAGAAACTTTGTGGGTAAGAGTACCAGGCTAGAAGGATGGACTAACAGTAGGCATATACTATCAGCTGTTGTTCAGCACATGATAAAGAGATAAAGTTCCTAGATATGCTAAATGATTGTTCCCTGGGACAGATGGTTGAAGACCCAACTAGAGGTACAAGAATCCTTGACTTGATCCTGAGTAATACTCAGGATCTGGTGCAAGATATTAATGTGACTGATCCAATAGGGAACAGTGACCACAACTCAATTATGTTTAACTTGATCATAGACTGCAAGTCACTGAAAAAAATCTAACACAGAGACCTTAAATTTTCAAAAAGGAAATTTCCCAAAGATGAGGAAACTAGTAAAAAAGAAGCTGAAAGAGAAAATTGAGAAAGTCCAAACACTCCCAAGAGGCATGGAGGCTGTTTACAAAAACAATAACAGAGGCTCAATGGGAATGCATACCCAAAAGGAAAAAAGGCACTGCCAGGTCCAAGAGGACTCCGATGTGACATACAGGAGCTGTTCGGGAAGTGATCAAGAGCAAGAAAAGCTCATTTAGAAGATGGAAGTCTTGTCCGAATGAGGACAGCAGGCAAAAACATAAATTCTGGCAGAACAAATGCAAGGCAACAATCAGGAAAGCAAAGCAAGACTTTGAGGAGCGTATAGCTAAAAACACTCAGAGAAATAACAAAGACTTCTTTAAGTACCTTAGACGTAAGAACCCAACTAGGAAGGCCATTGGACCATTAGATGACAATGGAAGGCAAGGGGTTATTAAAGAGGAAACAGAGATTGCAGAGAGACTCAATGAATTCTTTGCTTCAGTATTCACTGAAGAAGACAGAGACCACATGCCCAAAACAGAGCCTATCTTCGTAGGGAGGGAAACCGAAGAATTAAGCCAGATAGAAATAACCAGGGAGGAGGTCCTTGCATGTCTTGTTAAACTAAACACTAACAAATCACCAGGACCAGATGGCATCCATCCACGAGTTCTCAGGGAACTTAAAGATGAAACTGCTGATCTCCTAGCCAAAATATATAATATTTCCCTCAAATCAGGCTTTGTGCCTGATGACTGGAAGATAGCCAATGTAACAGATGTGAAGGCATCTGCTTGGGAATACCCTGAAGCAAATGGTGAACCACTGTATGAGATAAAATGCTGGACTGGATGGGCTCCTGTGGCCTGTTCCAGCAAAGCTGTTCTTATGATTTTCCCCATAGAGATTTTTGTTGTATGATTTTCCCCATAGAGATGCATTGCATTGTATAATGAAAATTTTCATTTTACGGGGCACAATCGGTTTTTCAAATCCTCTTCATTATACAATTTTTTTGCTGTACGAGGCATTCATTATACAGGGTTCTACTGTGCTTGCAATTGTATGAGTTTGAAGCAAGGAAAGTAACACACCACAAAGGTGACCCCTTTAAAATTAAAAACAGTCTTATGATGGCTTTAACACACGGATATTTGTAGATTTGTTGCTATGGAATGGCAAATTCATGTTCTAGATTTCTTGCCTGCTGAAAACATTATTGCTAGCAATCAGGAAAGAGATAGTTACTTCGCCTCAGGACAGGATAAGAAATTGAAAACTGTCATTTCCCACTAATTCTCACATACAATCTCATACTTATTGCCTGAAAACTTGCTGCTGCAACTGTCAATCATTCTTTCACTATCTAGTTCTGGATTTTGTTTCACAGAATGAAGAGATTGTAAGAAAAGTCTTTCTCTACTCTAACAGAACATCTGAACTAAATCCTGGCTGGTTTTAGGTGTGGGGCATGGATGGGGAGGTGGCCCCTGCCTCGTGAAGTAATGCCCCTCTCTTCAGTTGGGGTGGGTGGGTGGTGGTGAGTATTTTATGAGTTTTAAAATGAGATTTTTAGTGGATGTAAGCCACCCAGAGTCGCTCTGGCGAGGGGGCGGCTATATAAATTTAAACAAATAAATTAATAAACTTGCAAGCTACATATGTCCACTGCAGCCAGACATCGTACTATGTACAGAGGTAAAATAGCATGTCTATTGGCCACAGGGATGTGATAGGCATAATTTGCTACGACCATGCACAATTATTATTGCCTTCCATGCACTTGTAAAATGTAACATTGGTGCGCAATGTTGCAATTACCAGGCCGTGGCAGAATTCCTTTGGATGTTGGTTTTGCTCAATCGTCTTGTTTTGTCTTGTTTATTCTCTGATATCAATGGTTTAGGAATCTGGCTGCAAAGCCAGAGGTTATGAGTTCAATCTCGTTTTGTACCTGCTTGTGTGTAAGGTAAACAGCGTTCCATGCGCTCCGGTGTCTAGTCATGCCTGCCACATGACCATGGAAACGTCTGCAGAAGCAGACAGCGCTGGCTCTTCGGCTTTGAAACAGAGATGAGCACTGAACCCTAGAGTTGGATACGACTGGCTTTTGAGGAAGGAAAACCTTTATCTTTACCTTTAATTTTTAATAATTATTGATTGTTGTATGATTGTTTTATGTTAGCTGCCTGGAGTAGGGATGATTTTCCCCCTAGAGGGGTGGGATATAAGTATAAATAAATAAATCTGAATCAAAACAGATATGATATATGGTTCAATTCTCTCTTACATGCTTCCAGTGTTGCAGCACTCACCACCTCTCAAGGCAGTGGGTCCCACTGTCATACTGCTCTAACTATTAAGAAGTTTTTCCTGATATTCAGCCTATATTTGGCTTCCTGTAGTTTCAGCCTGTTATATTACGTCCTGCACTCTGGCATGACCAAGAATTTCACCCTTCCCCTTTATGATTATCTTTCAGGTATTTCATGCAGGCAACCAAGTGAGCATAGGCATGAACATGGGAGTTACCAGATGGCCAATAAAGTACTGTAATGTCACTGACTGAGTTTCCTCACATTCATAGAAAATCTGTCCTGTATCCAGGTAGCCCTTTTTAATTGATTATTCTTTGATATTCCTACCTGTGTTTTTAAAGTGTTTGGTTTCAACTGGTGGTTTTCATAACATAAGTAACGATCTTCTAAGGAAAAGGTTAGCAGGTGCTCAAAGGCCTCAAAAGTTTCCCCTTGAACTCTCAAGGCGAAATCACTGCATAGATGAAACTCCTGAACCCTTGCTTTGCTTTCCTGGAGTATGAGAGGGTAGGTTGATCATTTGTATGTTAAAAAGTAAGGATGACAGTGGAGAATCTTCAGTTTTAAAGTATGTGAAGAAATGGTGACCATTTTTGTAAAATTGTAATAAAGGAGGTAGAATTTTTTTAGTAGCAATTGATGGTGGACAGTATTATATGTCGCTTCAAGGCTAACAAATGTTGCTCCAGTTATTTTATGTGTTTCAAAATTATCCTTTATATTAGGGAATCTCAACCTGCAGCACATGGGCCAGATGCGGTCTACAGCACCATTTCATGTACCCACCGCCGCCGCTGCCACACCAGGAAGTGCCATATGGTGGAGGATGGGAAAGATGGCCGTCCGGCCCCTGAAGCTGTCTGAGGGAACGTGACCCAACCCCCGGCTTTAAAAAGGTTGAGAACTCCAGCTTTATATGGTGGGTTAGATTTAAGAATTGAGTTATATAGCTCTTGCCAGACATAAAGCCTGTCTGTTCTGGAATTAGATGAGGTTCCGTTTTGGGTGCTAGATGATTTAATATAATTCATCCAAATGCTTGTATCAGTGGCATAGTAGAGACACTGAATTGGAAGTAGACGGTGAAGCCACATTCTTTTTGCCAAAATTAGACCAGGCATTTGGTACTGACCATGAACGGTTAAGATGAAAAATTAGAGTAAAGCTGAAAAAGAACAGTAAAATAACCATAGTGTCAAATATAATTTAAACAATATTTCTGACATTCATATAGAGAATAGATGTGCATTACTAAACTCTTCTGAATGAACTAGAAGAACTGTGGAATGAGAGAGAAAATATTAATATATTTTAATATAATTAACTACTATTATTCCTATAGTCAAAGACAAGAAAGGTCCTGATGAATGACAGAAGAAACACTTAAAATTATTAAGGAAAGGTGAAAACCAAAAAAGAAAGAATACAAAAATAGGGTCTAAATCCTAAGTGCAACTTTTCAATAATTATTACATACAGACAATCCTAACTATTAAAATAGTCAGTGTAAAGAAATAGAAGAGAATAAGTAAACAGGGGAAACAAGAGATCTCTTCCAACCTAAGAAATGAAAGATAAATTTAAACTTAGAACAGATACTGAAAGATCAGCAATGGAACATAAAATACAGACAAGATGGAAACAATAAATTGAACTATTCAGAAGAAATGCAAGGACAACAAAGTTCTTTGAAAAATAATCCTGTGATGAAGATCCTGCAAATATTAGAAAGTGAAGTGAATATTACTCTCAAAGCTCCTGGGAAAAAATAAATCACCAGAATAGCTAGAACTATTTCAAGCTACAGAGATACAATCTGCCCAAATCTTAACAAGACTGTCAACAAACATTGAAAGCAAAACAATGGCCCACAGACTGGAAATGTTCAATATACAATATACATTTGCAGATGACACGACTGTGATTGGGCTCATCTCTGAAAAGGAGAGTGAGACGGCCTATAGAGATGAGGTGGAGTGGTTGACAAAGTGGTGTAGAATCAATAATCTGCTCCTCAACTTAAAGAAAACAAAGGAGCTTGTGGTGGATTTTAGGAAGCAGAGAACCGATGTCCAGCCACTTTTGATTGATGGAATCTGTGTGGAGAGGGTAGCGACGTTTAGATTTGTGGGCATTGAGATACAGGAGGATCTGTCCTGGAGTGCCAACACAAGGGGGCTTGCGAAGAAGGCGCAGCAGAGACTGTATTTTTTTGAGAACTTTAAGGAAAAATCATCTTCTGCAAAAGCTGCTTGCCTTCTATCGCTGCGCTATTGAGAGTGTGCTCACTTATGGCTTATGTGTGTGGTATGGGAGTGGTACTCATCGGGATAGGATAATGTTGCATAGCATTATTAAACCAGCAGAGAGTATTATCAGTTGTTCACTCCCCACTTTAGAACAAATTTATACCATCAGGTGCCACAAAAAGCATTAGATATATTAGGAGTCCCATTGCATCCTGGTCACCGCTTCTTCGAGCTTCTGCCATCGGGATGCAGATATAGAAATATGCAGGCAAAAACAAGCCATGTCAAGAACAGCTTCTTCTCTAGAGCAATGTTGGCCCTGAAAGGAAACTCTGGACTCTGAAGTCATCTTATCCTATTTTAATTGTTATATTTTACTGTATCATACTGTCTTAGTGTTTTTGCAAAATAAATAAATTATGGGGTGTGCCTTATTTGAGTTGATATAGCAACTGAGAAATTTCGTTGTTTCCCACAATGGGACAATGACAATAAAGATTTATTCTATTCTATTCTAATCATTATGTAATGAAATGCCAAAGAATACAGTAACTCTAAGGCCATTACAATCATTTCTCCTACAATTGGGATTGTGCTCAACATTTTGAAACAAGGAGAATCTTTCAGTGGCTTAGCCTACCTCCCACATATACACATTGCTTTTCACTTGAGATCTTTTCTTCTTGTCACCAACAAATGGCCCAAACTTTCTGCCTCTCAAAATTGGTTTTGTTGCCCAGACACCTAAGATAAAACAGAGAACCGAAAGTATCACTCTTTATAGCAAACTGCAGTGGCTTAGTGCTTAAGATGCTGAACTTCGAAGTCTGGAAGTTTAGCAGGACAGTAGTTCGAGACCCGAGTAAGCCCCCGTCTCTCTCCCAGCATCAACATTTCTCTGGGTCCCTAGTTCATTCTGCAATGGCTTAGTGGAAAGTCGGCAGGTCAGCAGTTCTAGACCCGAGTGCTGCACGACAGACTGAGCTCCTGTCTTTGTCCCAGATCCTGCCAACCTAGCAGTTCGAAAGCTAGAAATTGCAAGTAGATAAATAGGTACCACTTCAGTGAGAAGGTAAAAAGTGTTCCGTGTACTATGGTGTTTAGTCATGCCTGCCACAAGTGCACGGAAACATCTGCAGACACAGACAGTGCTGGCTCTTTGGCTATAAACAGAGATGAGCACTGAACCCTAGATTCAGATTCGACTGGCTTTCAAGCAAGGACAACCTTTACCTAGTTCAGTGGTGGAGAACCTATGGCATGCGTGCCAGAGGGGGCACTCAGAGCACAGAATTTCCTCCACCCCTCTGCCCAGCATCCCAATGGGAGCACTTCCTCCCTCCCCCAGCATGGAGTTTGTCCCGCCCCTCTGCGACGCAGATGGCAGCCGGATGAGTTTGGGCACTCAGTTTCTAAAAGGTTCGCCATTACTAATAATTTAACCTAGCTAGCTTTGTAGCTGTTTTGGTCTTTGTATTTCTCTCTGACTGATTTGTACCTTTTCCTTCACAGACTGCCCTTTTTATCCCAGAATCATATGAGCCATCTTCTCAATTTTCCCCTTCTCCCTGGTTTACTTTATTCTAAGAGAAGATTATGATTACTAGACATATTTGTAGATTCACTTACCAAGTCGTGTCTTGTCAACAGCCGATGGAAGAAGACTTACTTCCTCCGGAAGTCCTTTAAGAACGTGCTCTGGTACATCTGTCAACGTCTCAACTGATACTGCAGGCTCGATTGGGTTCTACAAAAAATGTAGGGGAAAGAAATGTAGTAGCCCATAAGGAAGGAAGAAAAGCCAAGCATTATAAACAACACAACTCAAAATCCAATATCATCAGCTTCACAGAAATACTTAGTGTAAAAAGCTCCTCTGAACTTGGAAAGCACAAATTAAATAATATAAATTTCTTTCCCAATGTATCATCTAGCCAATAATCTGCTAGTTAAGATACCCATTTGGGACATTTGGGACTTTTCTTTATAATTTTCCTACCCTATCCACAAAAAATTGATGCATGCCTGAAGAAGTGATCTTGAATCACGAAAGCTCACACAATGTTTGATTATTTTTTAAAGGTGATCTTATAAAGCAAGGGTTTTCAACCTTTTCTTTTAGCTGCAGGCGGGATTGATGGTTCTCCGGCTATAAACGCTGCCATAAAATGCATCTGCGGTTATTGTAAACACGTTGGTGCATTCATGTCATAAATGTATCGGCTTCCGCTGGCAGCGGTGACGCAGGCCCCATGAAATGGTGCAACAGGCTGTAGGTTGAGAACCCCTGCTATAAAGGTATTATCTGTCTGGCCAGGTTGTCTTGTTATGGCAGTGATGGCGAATCTTGGCACTCCAGGTGTTCTTCAACTTCAATTCCCAGAAGCCCTGATCAGCAGGAGTGCTGACCTGGGCTTCTGGGAATTGAAGTCCAAGAACACCTGGAGTGCCAAGGTTTGCCATCACTGTGCTATGGTAATAGAATAGACCCTACTGATAGCGACTCAATGCTGAGTGTCAGACGGCAGTTAACTAACCTGACCACCCTGAGGACTAATGGCTTGCGTGCCGAAGTCTACACAGAAAGGTCCTCAAGTGAATTAAGTCTCATATGAATCCATCTTGATGGAGAGCAGCAGCTTCATCAAACCTGACCTGGGGCTAAGGAGGACTGTGTGTGCCAAAAGGGCGCAGGACCAAAAAGTGACTCAAAGGAACTGGATCAGTGGTACTATGGGTGTCATGCTGCGATGTGGAAGGCAGATGAAAGGCCACTGCATTATATTCCCAGGACAGTCTTCATGGCTGCCACGAGGATGGCCAATATTCAGATTCAAATATGGCAGAAGATGATAAAGGTATTGTCTTCCTCTTGCATTTTAGACTTTAGAGAGTTACATATATTCTTTATTAACCACAATAAAAGCCCCTCAAAGACCAAACACGCATCCACTCCGTGGCAGGTGGTAACTGGCAAAAGTGCAACAGGACTGTTATGGTAGCCATGCAGGCCATCCTGGGCCACCCTGAAACCATCTGGCCAAAGGGGTTCTGTCAAAGTTGTGACAGGCCCAGCAGGCCAGCAATTGATAATCTATCACTAGGTAAAGGTCGCCCTTGCTAGAAAGCCAGTCGTATCCGACTCTAGGGTTCAGTGCTCATTTCCGCTTATAGCCAAAGAGCCAATGCTAACTGCATCTGCAGATGTTTCGGTGAACATGTGGTAGGCATGACTAGACACGGAATGCTGTTTACCTTCCCACCAAAGTGGTCCCTATTTATCTACTTGCAATTTCTAGCTTTCAAACTGCTAGGTTGGCAGGAGCTGGGGCAGAGATTGGAGCTCACTCCATCGTACAGCACTCAGATATCAAACTGCTGACCTGCCAACCTTCCAGTCATCAAGTTAAGTGTCTTGACCACTAAGACACTACCTAATCTTGTTGTTGTTCAGTCGCACAGTCGATTCCGACCCTTTGCGACCCCATGGACAATTTTCCTCCAGGCACCTCTGTCCTCCACCATCCTCCTCAGCCCACCAAGCTCTGTGCCCACAGTACCATCTAGCCATCTCATCTTTGGACACCTCCTTCTTATCTTGCCCTCCACCTTTCCCAGCATCAAGGCCTTCTCAAGTGAGTCCTCCCTTCTCATTTGATGTCCAAAGTACTTTAGCTTCATCATCACTATTTGTCCCTCTAATGAACAGTCAGGGTTGATTTCTTCTAATATTGACCTATTTGTTCTCTTTGCTGTCCAGGGGACTCTCAAAACTCTCCTCCACATTTCAAAGGCATCTATTCTTCTGCGCTCAGCCTTCCTGATAGTCCAGCTCTCACATCCATACATTACCACCGGGAATACCTTGCTTTGACTATGCGATTTTTTGTTTTCAAGGTGATGTCTCTGCTTTTCACTATGTTCCCCAGGTTTTTCATAGCTTGTCTTCCCATAATCAGTCATCTTTTTATTTCATGGCTACAGTCGCCATCTGAAGTGATCCTAGATCCTAGGAAAGTAAAATCTGTCACTGCTTCTACTTCTTCCCCATCTATTGTCCAGGGACTGATCGGACCTGTTGCCATTATCTTGGTTTTCTTGATATTGAGTCTCAAGCCAGCTTTTGCACTCTCTTCCTTCAATCCAATCAAGAGGTTCTTTAGGTCTCCCTCACTTTCTGCCATTAGAGTAGTATCATCTGCATAACTCAAATTGTTGATGTTTCTCCCAGCAATTTTGATTCCATTTTGTGATTCCTCCATCCCTGCATTGCACATTATGTGCTCTGTGTATAGACTGAATAAGCATGGTGATAAAATGCAGCCTTGTCTTACTCTTTTTCCTATTCCAAACCACTCTGTCATTCCATGTTCTGTCCTAACTGTTGCTTCTTGGTTTGTGTACAGATTTCTCATGAGGCATATAAGGTGCTCTGGTATTCCCATCTCTTTAATTACTTGCCACATTTTGTTGTGGTCCACACAGTCAAAAGCCTTGGTGTAGTCAACAAAACAAAAGTAGACTTGTTTCCTAACGGGGCTGAATGTTGACTCAGCCTTCCATCCTTCCGAGATTGGTAAAATGAGTTCCCAGCATGTTGGGGGCAAAATTGTAAGCCGCCTTGGGTTGCTGAGGTGAGGAAGGCGGTCTATAAATTGAATAAATAAATATGCTAATTACCTTATGAACTGCCCAGAGAGTGTGCTAAACTGCTATGGGGCTGTATGTAAGTATCATTGCTATCGCTATTAAAGAACTCAACCTCCTAGGAGAGTATCACAATGAAACAACACAACAAAACAATAGCGCTAGATCCAGACATATTAATTGAAGAAGTAGCAAGAGTCGTTAAACAATCACCTAAAACAAAGCACCAGCAATAGATAGATCACCAACAGAAATAATCCAAGCAGCAGGGGAAAGCAGCATCGGAGGGCCATACAGACTCTTCAATGCAGCACGGAAACAATTAACTGCACCCAGCGATTGGCAAAAAGCAATAATACCACTGTGGAAAAACATAGGGCAGCGATTCTCAACCTGCAGCCCATGGGCTAGATGCAGCCCGTGCTGCCATTTTATGTCTCCCCCCCCCCACCCGCCTCCACCACACCCAGAAGTGCCATGTCGTGGAGTTAGGGCAAAATGGCCGTCCGAACCCCGAAGCTGTCTGAGGGAGCATGGCCCAGCCCCCAGCTTAAAAAGGTTGAGAACTCCAGACATAGGGAGTATACGAGAATGCACACAATACGGAGGCATCTCACTCTCAAGACATGCAGGAAAAATGTATGCCAAAATAATAGAAACAAGATTGCAACCAGTTATAGAACACAACTAGTTTTTCAAGTGGGAAACAAACAAATATCATTCATAGGAAATGAATTCAGCATTCCTGGAGACTGTTTGTGTAAAAGAGGCCAATAAAATGTTCAAATAATCAAATTAATTTGAGTCCACACTCAAAATATCGAGTTGGGAATACACTTTCCATAGATCCAGAAAAAATGTGGGCTATTTCATCTTAGTAAATGAGACTGTAATTTTAAATTTTAATTAGAATTACTATTCCAACAACATAAAAAATAGATATAACATCTGAGCAGCAATTTTGGAAAAAAATATATTTTTAGGGTTAAACTCACCTGATTCATTCTGATATCCTGTTAAGTTCTGAAAAGTTACATGTAACATGAACCCTAAAACGAAAAACAGATAATTGTCATAAAGGCCTAGCTGGGTGTTTGTAAGTGTTATGAAATGGAATTTAAACCAACAGTTAAAAGCGAGGAAAATAATTATTAAAACTAAACCAAAGACATTTCAGTGTTTCACTTTCAACACAATAAAATAAACTCTACCTATCTTTGTACCTGCACAAAATTCACAACATAATAAGTTGGGCGGATAAGTCCCTTTAGGTGGGGTGATGGTCAGCCCTTCTTCATCGACGTCCTGGCCTTCTTTGGAATAGGCAACCTCAACTATGAGTTATACTAACAGAGAACCCGGCGTTGCCTGGGGGTACCCTACCCGGGCCAACGAGAGAACCACCACCCTGCCCCCCAGCTGCCTTACCTTTTTGTCTGCTGTCATCACAGCCACCCTCTCAGCACCGCCGTGAGGCACCGTCTCAGCCTGACTCTGGCCGCCAGCCTCCCCAGCAACTACAGTCAGTGGGTAGCCATCACAGCCCAGCCCCTCCATCCTCCCGTGGGTTGTTTCAGGCGGAAGGGACGCTCCATTTGGACAGGTGGGCAGAGGACCCATGGGGGGATAGAGACCTGCAGAAGGTGGCAGGCTGGTCCCATCCTTCGCCTGCCCCTCAGCTGAGGATTCTCCCTTCCTCCCTGAGACGTGCCTCAGGAGTGCAGAGGAGCCATGCCGCACTGGCCGCCTGCAGATAGTAGTTGCTGGGGCGGGGGTGGCCGTAATGGCTATAATTGCCGCCGTCTGTACTGGCGGCTAGGCCGAGCACCACCTGGAATGCCAGGAAGGCTTTGGCGCATGCGTGGAATTTCGTGCAGGCACCACAACCTGGAACACCAGGCAGGGTTAGGTGCATGCATGGATTCTTGTGCATGTGCAATCACCTCCCCTGGTCGTTTCTGCCGACTGGTGGGGGTGCGTGGCATTGCAGCTCCTTTTTGGGGCAAGGACCCCAAGGCGGGCTGCCGGTTACCCATGCCAGCCACCCCAGACATTGAAGGTAGGCGTGCACACAGTTTCCAGTGCAATTGGTGCAGGGGTGTCACTTTGTATGAGGTAGCCATGTGATGTCGGTGCAGGGGTGTGGATTTGTATAAGGAACATACAGCAGCGGACCTTGATTTTAGTTATATAGATATGGATGGATGGAGTAGAATGGGCAAATGATCTTAGAAAGCGAGGCTCTGATATGTACTGATCCCAAACCATTTTGGGGCTTTATACATGACAACCTACACCTTGAACCTGACATGAAAACAGACAGGGAGTTAGTGCATGTGAAGATGCAAAGGGAATCTAAATGACAGTGCAAACATAAAACTGCAGCTTGGAAAAGGGGAGAAAGTTGTAGTGGAGAATCTCCTATCTATAGCTGTGTCTACCTATGGTTTGAATCAGGGGTTCTCAACCATTTCAAGTTGGGGGCCGGGTCACACTGTCTCCAACAGTTCAGGGGGCGTGGTGATCCGCATTCGGCCCTAGTCTGTCGGAGAAACCAAGCCCATTCTCCAACAGGCAAGGGCCGAATGTGGAAGAGGCTCGCTTCCCTCTGGGAGGCGAAGGAAAAGAACAGAGCGGTGTTCTCGGCCTTTGTCTCCCTGAGGGAAGCGGCAGGCGTGCGGGGAGATGGGCTCCCCCTCTTCTTCCCGCTACCCCGCCGAAGCCATGGCGAGGCTGGTGCTGGCCTTCGTTGCCAGGGTAGCGGGAAGAAGAGGGGCTCCTCCTCCTCCCTGCCGAAGCCGCGGCGAGGCCGGCGCCGGCCTTCGTCACCGGCCTTCGTCGCCGGGGCGGCAGGGATGGCTTCCCTTGGCGGTTTTTTAACCCCCGCGCTGACTGTCCTGCCTCCACCACGCTCACGCCCTTCAGCCTGATTGGCTGAGGGGTTGCATGGTGCAGAGGACGCCGGGAACCATAGTTCTTTTTGTTCATGTTTGTGGGGCATTTGCCCCACTCTCTGTTTCCAGACCATTGCGGCGATGTTAGTTAGGTGGTCTAAAGGTGTGGGCAGCTCGGTACAGGATTGTTGGGCCGGGTGTGGCCGCTAATGCCAGACACTCACCACTCATCCACCTTCTTATAGGTATAGATATATAAATATGTTGAACTGCCATTTGAACCTTTTATGGCTTCAATATAAGCACACCTACTAATCAGACTACAAGATTACCACAAATTTAGAAAAACAAAATGCTCAACTGCCTAAAACTAGTTAAAATGCTAAACAGGGCAGACCTATTTAAATAAATCTAATATACAGTAAGACCCCTACTTAGGCAAAAACTCTATTTCATAGGCTTTTGCTTAAATCGGTTTTTTATGTAACTCGAAGCAAATCCATAGGGAATTTTTCTTACCTAACTCAAAGCAAAACCCATAGGAAAAATGAAATTTTTATGTAAATCGCAGCAAACCCATAGGGAAATGAATTTCTACATAACTCGAAGCAAACCCATAGGAAATCATGTTACATAAATTTATGTAAATCGGGACATTTATGTAAATTGGGACATGGTTTTAGCACAAAATCATTATGTAAGTCGAATTTTATGTAACTCGGGGCATTTGTAAGTCGGGGTTTTACTGTACCTCAATTTTGACTAAGAAGTCCTGTTCATTTAAACCAGTGCTTCTCAATGTTTTCAGGCCACGTGCCTGATCATGCCTCCTGGGCAAGCAGATCACGTGGTTCCTCCCACCCAGAAGCGGAAGTAAAACGCATGCCATAGATGCGCAGAATGCATTTAGCAGCATTCTGTGCATTCGCGGTGCACATTTTATTTCCACTTCCAGGAGCGGCGAGGGCACGAGGGTGCATAGTGAATTCTGGGCCCCTCGGTCCCTGCACCCTTTTTTTTAGGGAGAGGGTAGTTTTTAATCATGTTTTTATTATGGTTGTGAACCGCCCTGAGTTGGCCTTGGTCAAGTGGGCAGTATAGAAATTGAAATAATAAATAAATAAATCCCATAGGTAGAAATCGCTATACGATGCATGCATTGTATAGCAATTGTTTCGTACAACAACAAGCCCATGGAACGGATTAAAATCGTTGTATGAGGTACCACTGTACTTATTAACAGTAATACATGAGCACAAGAAATAACAAATATATGAGCCTTGTTCTCTAACTCTGACTAAACTTATTCCTAGTTTTTTCTCTCCTGTAACTGGAAAGTGTTAGGAATTGATGGAAGCCCTATTGAAATCTCCAAAATTGCTTTTACAGGACCTTTACCTACGTTATTTTATCTTGACAGAAAAAAATAATCCCTTAGTCTATCAGTGTTGCTCCCCATAAAACATCCAGCTCTCTAGACGTCTCTAGAATAAAGCGGCGAATCAGAGGGGACTGCGGTGGCTCCATGGTTAAGATGCTGAACTTGACGCCTGAAAGGTCAGTAGTTCGAGACCCGGGTACTGCACTACGGAGTGAGCTCCCGTCTCTGTCCCAGCTCCTGCTAGCCTAGCAGTTCAAAAGCAAGAAATTGCAAGTAGATAAATAGGTACTATTTCGGCAGGAAAATGGTCTAGCCATGCCTGCCACATGACTATGGAAACATCTTGAGACACAGACAGCTGTGGCTCTTTGGCTGTAAATGGAGATGAGGACCGAACCTCAGAGTTGGATTCAACTGGCTTTCGAGCAAGGAAGACCCTTACCTCACTACTCTCATTGCCTCAACTGCGAATTTATTTATTTATTAAATTTCTATACTGCCCATCTAGGATATTTTCCCACTCTGAGTGGCGTGCCATAAGTAGTCTACCCATGTCACTCCCAATAAGACGTCCAGTCCTCTACTAAAGATCACCCTTGCTTGAAAAGCCAGTTATATCCGACTTTAGGGTTCAGTGCTCATCTCTGTTTATAGCCGAAGAGCCAGCACTGTCTGCGTTTGCAGATGTTTCCATGGACATGTGGCAGGCATGGCTAAGACACAGAAGCACATGGAACGCTGTTTACCTTCCCACTGAAGTGGTCCCTATTGATCTACTTGCAATTTCTTGCTTTAGAATGGCTAGGTTGGCAGGAGCTGGGACAGAGAAGGGCACTCATTCCATCGTGCAGCACTCGGGTTTTTTTTAACTGCTGACCTTCTGCCTCCCAGTCAGCGTCTTCGCCACTTGAGCCACTGCAGCCCCATCAACTCTCTAGACCAGGGATTCTCAACCTGTGGCCCGTCGGCCGCAGACAGCCCACGACAGCAGTTCATGTGGGCCCCCCACCGTCTCCACCACACCAGGAAGTGCCAAGTGGTGGAGGAAGGGCAAAATGGCAGTCCAGCCCCCAAAGCTGTCTGAGGCAGCATGGCCCGCCCCCAGTTTAAAAAGATTGAGAACACCTGCTCTAGATGTCTCTATAATAAATATCAGCTCTCTATATATCTTTACTACTACTACTACTACTAAAAACATTGTGATTTGCTAATTGAAGTTGAGGGTCTATGGCGGAAGAAATCTGTTGTTCGCACAGTGATCGGAGCCCTTTGAGCAGTACCTAAAGGACTCCCTAAATATTTGGACATTTTGGACTTACAAGTATCTGTTTTGAACATCCCAACTCTCCAAAAAAAACAACTCTACTGGGAACTGCATATAGACTCAGACGTTACCTTAACAGCTCTTAGGGCCTTGGTTAGGGCTCGAACTGTTAATTTTATTCCAGACTGTGAACCAGCAGTTTGATTCCTGAGTCCTGCAGGACGGAATGAGCTCCCGTCTTTGTCCCAGCCTCCTGCCAACCTAGCAGTTCGAAAGCAAGAAATTGCAAGTAGATCAATAGGGACCACTTCGGTGGGAAGGTAAACAGCGTTCCGTGCGCTCCGTTGTCTAGACGGAAACGTCTGCAGAAGCAGACAGCGCTGGCTCTTCGGCTTGGAAACAGAGATGAGCACTGCACCCTAGAGTCGGATACGACTGGCTTTTGAGCAAGGGAAACCTTTACTTTTAATAATAATAATAATAATAATAATAATAATAATAATAATATCAGCTCTCCCGCTCCCGTGTCTAGTCATGCCTGCCACATGACCACGGGAATGCCTGCAGAAGCAGACAGCGCTGGCTCTTCGGCTTGGAAACAGAGATGAGCACTGCACCCTAGAGTCGGATACGACTGGCTTTTGAGCAAGGGAAACCTTTACTTTTAATAATAATAATAATAATAATAATAATAATAATAATAATAATAATAATAATAATAATAATAATAATATCAGCTCTCCCGCTCCCGTGTCTAGTCATGCCTGCCACATGACCACGGGAATGCCTGCAGAAGCAGACAGCGCTGGCTCTTCGGCTTGGAAATAGAGATGAGCATTGCGCCCTAGAGTCAGATACGGCTGGCTTCCGAGCAAGGGAAACCTTTACCTTTGCCTTTGCCTAGACGTCTCTATATAATAAACTCGGGAGTGGACTGCGGTGGCTTAGTGGTGAGGACGCTGAACTTGAGGACTGCTGAAAGTGGTGGGGGGCGGTTCCAGCAGTTCGAGACACCGGCAAGACGGCGGAGGCGCCGGTCCCATCATCATCATCATCCCACCACCTGGACTGGTGGTACCCACAAAGGTCCCTTTTCCCGCCCACCTCCTGTTTTCCCGTACGAGAGAGAGGGGAGCCGAAACCGGCCTCTCAGGGCGCGGAAGGAGCCCAACGCGGCTTCTCCGCTTACCTCCTGCCTGCGCACTCCGAGCCCTTTCCTCCGCCAGGCGGACGGTCGGACCCCCGCCTCAGTCCGAATTTCCCCACAGGACCCACCGGGGACCCGACGACGCCATTTTGTCTCCGGCGCCGGAAGTGACGCCGGGGCGGGGGCGCGGCGGGGCGGAGGTGGGGGCGCCGCCATTAACAAGGGGGAGGGGGGTGGCTTTCTCTCTGTCAGGACGCCTGAGGTGATTAATAGCGGCCGCCCGGGAGCCGCTGGGCGGGAAAATGGAAGGCTGTTCGGTGTGGAGTGGAAAGTGAAGGCGAACACTGACTGACTGACTGACTTTTTAAAAAAATTGGACAGTGGTATAACCATGTTAGTCTATGAGAGTTGGCTGTAAATGGGGATGAGCACCGAACCCTCGAGCCAACATACGACATGCTGTCAAATCATAACTGAATTATAAGCGGAGATGAGCACTGAACCCTAGAGTCGGATACGACTGGCTTTCGAGCAAGGGAAACCTTTACCTTGACTAATAGGGCTTTTGAGGTAAATATGAGACATTTAGAAGGTCAGCAGTTCGAGACCCGAGTACTGCAGGATGGAATAAGCTCCCGTCTCTGTCCCAGCTCCTGCCAACCTAGCAGTTCGGAAGCAAGACATTGCAAGTAGATAAATAGGGACCACTTCGGTGGGGAGGTAAACAGCGTTCTGTGCGCTCCGGTGTCTAGTCATGCCTGCCACATGGATAATATGAACAAATGGTCTGTGATTTGATAAATTTGTGATTCAAGCCTATTTTGTAATAATGAATGAATTCATCTTTGAAAAATATGCCTTCCATTGCAAGTAAATAGGTATCTCTTCAGCAGGAAAGGTAACAGCGTTACCTGCCATATGTCCGCGGAAACATCTGTAGGTGCAGACAGCAATGGCTCTTTGGCAATAAACAGAGATGAGCACTGGACCCTAGAGTCTGTGGTGACAGAGTCTGGCCCCGTAACAGTCTGAAGGACCCTGGCTTTAAAAGTGCTTGTAGCTACCTTATTCTGACTTCATGTGTGGCAGTTGAACTGTGATAGCTTCATCATCTTTCAGGAGCACTTCCCCTCCCCTGCCCCCAGTGAAATAGAGCAGGGAAAGAAATGGCGAAGCATCTATTTCGGTTTGGGCTGCTTCTCTGGTCCCTCAGTGGGATTTCAAATTGGATGACTCAAACAGACCTATGAAAGTGATGAACAGGTCCATATGGATGTGGTTAAGAAAGGAGT
Organism: Bradypodion ventrale; assembly: GCA_035047345.1. Lineage (NCBI taxonomy): Eukaryota > Metazoa > Chordata > Lepidosauria > Squamata > Chamaeleonidae > Bradypodion > Bradypodion ventrale. The sequence continues at coordinate 11,202,716 of JAWDJE010000017.1, read as the reverse complement.
GAAAAACCTCAGTTTTTGGGTCTTTTACAAGACTTTGTAGCCAAAATCCCTACAAGGCGGTCAACAGAGGAAGAGGCTTTATCAATCGGTCACAGTCACACATCCTGATCATGCCATTTCAGAAAAAACATCTGTCAATGTGCTCCTTCTAGTGGAGAGAGATGTCCCTACACGTCAAACAAAGAATTTTGACTAGCTTAGCCAATGGAGCCTTTGCGATTCTGGTGGAGTCCTTAAAGTAAATCAAGAAACCACATGAATACACTGATATGGTACATAGGCAAATGGCAAAGTAAAAGTACAGAACGGACTTGAGGCTCATATCCGTTCAGAGGATGTTGAGCATACTTATGCAATTGAGATTATTGTGACATCCTAGTACAAACACTTCAGGGCAGCTAAACAAAAATTACCCTGCCAGAGTCTCTGCTGTATACTTGACCAGTATTGGCTTCTAATTTATATGTTTTGGTTTACAGTTTCACATGTTCAGTTTAACGAAGAAAGGCAGTTTGTGACACCTACTTAAGGCCCATTTTTAATTGTATTTAATGACTACGCACCAGATGGTGCTATTGTCTTGCAAATATTGTATTGCAAATAATAACAATATAAGTGTAGAGATTAAATACCACTTTGATAGAGGACTCTTTAATTTGGCTAGATTATGCTCACGAAAATTAACCAGTGATAACAGGATAACGGAAATGCAGTATGCCGACCATACTGCATCACCTGCTTTTACACCTGAGGAACTGCAATAGTCTGCCATCTGTTTCAAGAATGCATGTGATCATTTTGGCCTCAGCATAAATGCTCAAAAAGCCAAGGTATTTGCACAACCTGCCCCAAGGACAGCCCTTCCAGAGTTCAATATCACCATCTCAGATTCAACACGGGAACAGGTAGACCAGTTTTCTTACCTTAGTCGCATCCAGTCTAAAAACTGCACCTGTGAACAGGATGTGAAGAGAATTGTTGCTGCCCATTCCGCCTTTGGTCATCTATCACACCAGGGTTTTACGAACAAAGATTTAACTGTCCAGACTAAGCTCATGGTATACCAAGCTGTTGTTATCTCATCGTTATTGTATGTGTGAAACACAGACCCTTTATCGCCAAGACATCAAAAAGCTTGAGTGCTTTGACCAACATAAGCTAAGGTCCATCTTGAACATCAAGTGGGATGACTATGTCAACAACATCACAGTCCTTGAGAAGGCACATGTAAATATCATTGAAGCTTCAGTCATAGACCTTTGTCTTAGATGGATAGAGCATGTCCACCGTATGGATGGTTCCAGGCTTCCTTGTCAAATTCTTTATGGGGAACTTAGCTCATGGAGCTCCTCTGAAACGTTATAAGGACCCAGCTGAAACAAACCATGAAGGTGTCATGTGTAAACCCACAAACCTGGGAGCAGGAGCCGTAGATCGCCTACTTTGGCACCAAACCATCTCTGCTGCTACTGATCACTTTGAAGGAGAATGCCGCAGACTTTAAAAGATGCAGTGTCTATTGGACGGAGGACTCTGCCGCCTTTCCCCACAGTACATTGGACTTCCTCCCTCTGCCATCCCTGGCCTTGAGGGAGATGAGAAACATGGACTTGGCCTTTGTGGGAGAGAGGAGGCCCGCTGTCGGTGCTCTCGGGCCCCACCTCCCCCCTTTTTTGGTGGGAAGAGCTTGTATTGTGATATATATTGTGTGTTTCTGATATGCTATTGTTGTTATTGCCATTATATGTTTTTGTATTTTGTATTGTATGAATTATTATTTTGTATATATTGTATTTCTCACTAAGTAAACCGCTTTGAGTTCCCTTAGGGGAAGGAAAGCGGTATAGAAATATAATAAATAATAAATAAATAAGAGGCTATGCGACAAATACGAAAGTTTCATCAAACTCAACCATGCCCTCCACCATCTATTCAATGCAATGTGTCATGTGTGGTCGCATGTTTCATGCCAGGATCGGCTTATTGAGTCACCAGAGATGCATCCATTATAGGATAAAATGACTTCCAGGACAAATGTATGTTCAGACATGAGTAGCAGCCGACGATAATTTTCTTTTTCTCAAAGTACAATATTTCTCTGCCATACAACTTTCGGTCAAGCTCAACAGGAGTTCTTTTGTAAAGCTGAAGATATTGTTTACTTGCCATTGCAATTCATACAGTTCATTATCCAAATATCGTATATCTGCAGTTCTCGAAGGAAGGTTTCAAAGGACACCAATGACAGAGAGACTGTGGTCCTATGGCAATGGAGAAATTGAAACCACAGAACATATTCTCTACAGCTCCAATTTTTATAAAGACATCCAGAACAAGTTCATATCTCTGCTACTCTGCAAGTATCCTGGCTGGTTAAACAGCATATACACCCACTGGCTGCTATATGATGAAAGGCCCACCTTCACGCACAACACTGCCAGGTTCTGTGCTGCAGTGTGTAAGATCAGAAGAACTATCCTGGCAGGACCTTCACCCAAATAAACTACTAGCGCTACAGCATAGGCTTAGTAATAGTTGTGAAATTATTGATCTTCTGTACGAATTTTACTGTCTGGTTGGACATCCCACTACAGTAATGGAGTAGACTGTACAGTGAGTTTTGGGTGGTGGTAAATAACCTGATTCCCCAAAGTACCTACCCTGTCGTTAAAATCTCCCATTACATACAATATACTGTTAGCTTCCTCTTTCTCTATCCCAGGAGTTCCCAAACTAAGGCCCTTGGGACTTATTTGGCCTGCATCACCATTTCATCTGCCACCCCACCCCTCCAAGAGCATTCAAGAAACAAAATGGCCACATTTTGAAGCTGTTGGGTCAAAATGGCCACCTCCATCATACAGGCAGGGCAAAATGGTCATCCAGCTTTCGAAGCTGACTGACTGAGCATGATCCGGCCCCTGGCTTGAAAAGGTTGGGAACCTGTCAGATATAATATCAAACACTTACGATCCCCATATACCATAATGCAATGCTCTAATGTATCGTGACACTGTTGCCCTATAACCCATGACCCAGTGACATCACCAACCCTATTAAAGGACCCTAACCTTTACCACACCTTCCCTTGCTGACCCCTGATCACCACTGACCACCATGTGGGCAGTGGAAATATTATTAAAGGAAGATAGCCTTTTCTGGAGTTATTGGACCGACACATCAGCATCTCTATAACAAAATGTTAGCAGAGAGGATGGTTTGTCCATAATTAACTCCAAAACAAACAAAGATGACCAAAAGAAAGACCCAAACAAAGACGGTGGGGGCCAAGGCACAGGCCAGCCTCACGGGTGCCAGTGGAGAACCCGAACTGATGGCGGAAGGAGGTATTCCCGACCAGACTATCACGGAGATGGACCCAGATGGCCAAACGAAGGCCGGAACCGGAGGGGCGATTACCGAAGACTTCGACCAGAGCAGCGTGATGATGATGATGATGATAATAATAATAATAATAATAATAATAATTTTAATTTTAATTTGTACCCCACCCCTCTCAGCACATGGCCGACTCTGGGCGGCATTACATCATAAAAACACAATATACAGTCAAAATATAAACAAAACCAACAGTAAGTACAATACAGGTAAAGAAAAACAATACAAATAAATTACACTAAAATTCTCCACAAAATGGCAATTTCTACAATGTTAACAATACAACATCACCGTGTCTAATACAGACCCAAACATAAACACGATCCCTCAACTACTAATGTCCCCAAAACATAGCCCCATAGCTCATACGTCCCTAACAAAGCCAAAGAAGAGGACGATCCGGTCCCAAGGCAATCGAGGCCAAGAGCACACCGACACCAGCCACTCCAATAGCAGCATCCCCCAAAGTCCCACCGAGCAATGCTGGTCAGCTGTGCTCCAACCTCCCCCTCCCACCGGGCAGGGCAAGGGAGGGAGCCGGCAAGGAACCATGGCTCCAGCGATGTTGGCAGCATGGCTTTTCAAGTCCCACTGTGCAATGCCGGTCAGTTGTGCTCCAACCCCCCTCACACTGGGCAGGGCGAGGGAGGGAGCCAGCGAGGAATCGTGGCTCCAGTGATGTTGGCGGCATGGCTTTTTCAAGTACCGCCGCACAATGCCGGTCAGCTGTGCTCTAACCCCCCACCCCCCCACCGGGCAGGGCGAGGAAGGGAACCAGTGAGGAACCGTGGCTCCAGCGATGTTGGCGGTGTGGCTTTTCAAGTCCCGCCGTGCAGTGCCGGTCAGCTGTGCTCCAAACCCCCCCCCCCCACCGGGCAGGGCGGGTGTTGTGTTCTAATGGGTTTACCTTCCACATGGATTACAATGTATCTGAACCAATGTAACCTTGCCTATAGTAACAATGTAACCTTCAGCTGTATCTCATGAACCCTGTAATAGGACGCGAGCTAATGACCACCAGCTGGCAGCAGCGAGCGTCCAAGCTCTCTTGGTCCAAACTCATCAAAGGCAACAGCGCGGGAAGTTTTCCCGCCACCACCTACACCTGGACAAGAAGGGCGTGACCACCAATGACGTCACGCAGATAGTAGCCAATGGGCTATCATGGAACCACGTTCAAATGTATTACTACTGTATATAAAGAGCTATCGATCCGCCATTACCTCATGTTCCCTCTGGCCACCATGCAATAAACCTGAGTTAACCCAGCCGAGGCTGTGTCCTGTGTCTTGGTTTTCATACACCAAATTGGCGACGAAGGTGGGATAATGGATCCCCAAGGAGCAGCCAGGGCACAGAGCGGGTTCAACATCACCAAACCGCAAGACTGGGAGCTTTTTGAGATGGACTTCCAGGCGGCGCTGGTGGAACTCAAAGTCAAAGAAGACGATGAGGAGAGAAAGAGGGCCATCCTCACCAGAATGCTTGGGATAGAAACCAAGCGAACGCTGGTGGGCATCATTGCACCGAAGAAGGTGAGCGAATTCAAGGCAGACGACATCATGAAGCTGCTGCGTGAGCGTTTCCGTCCCTCGAGGGCAATGTTTCCCGCTCGGAGCGCGTTTTGGAGGCGAGTCCAAGCGCCGGACGAGTCGGTTGAGGCATTCGTAACAGCCATGAGGATAGCGGCCGGCCCCTGCAGATGGGACGACCTAGAGACGGCCCTCAGGGATGGAGTGCTGTGTGGCCTGAAGGACAAGGAGGTGCAGCGCAGCTTGATGAACAAGGAGCCACCACCCACGCTGGCGGAGGTTGTAGAGGCCGCGGAAGCCGCGGAGTCCACGAATGCTGGAGTGGACGAAATGCACCAGTGGCGTGAGTGGCGTCCTAGAGCCGGCAAAGCGGAGAATTCGGTGCACGGGAAGTCCGGACAGTCGGTGCACGCAACCCGAAGGGCCTCAAAGTCGTCTACGGAAGGCAGCGACGGCGAGGAGGTCCAAAGGGTCCGAAAAGGGGGGCGCCGCTGCGATGGTTGCGGAGCGGCCCATGAGCGCGCAAGGTGCCCATTCAGGAGAGCCGAGTGTTACACCTGCGGCCGCCGGGGGCACATCGCCAAGGCGTGCAGAAAACGGAAGGAGGGCCGGAGGCAGTCACAAGACCGCTCAACCAGACCGGACCGTCCAGCAAGGTCCAAAGATGGCGCCCAGACCACGAGGAAGCAGGACGGCGTGGGCCGCATCTCGGACGACAGCGAGGACGACGCTCCGGTGTTCAACGTGTCCGCGGGACAGTCCCATTACTTCGTTGAGGTACTAGTACAAGGGGCCCCTATCAGGATGGAAATTGACTCGGGGTCCTCCTATTCTATAATTTCCCAGAAAGAGTTCTTGAAAATCGACCCCCTCGTGCGGCCCAAACTTAAAACGTTGAGGTCCACGCTACGAGATGTACAGGGGAACAGCATTCCAGTGTTGGGGGTCGGGAAATTTCGGGTCAGTTTTAAGAGACATTCTGCGGAACTGCCCCTAGTTGTCCTTAAGGGGGGAAGTTGTAGCCTCCTAGGGACGCAGTGGTTTCAGCCCTTAGGCTTGTTCATAGGGGGAGTGCATACTGTGGGGGTGGATCCAATACAAGCGGTGTGCGACGCGCATCCCGCCGTTTTTAAAAAAGGACTTGGAAAGTTCACGGGACCCCCTGTAGCCTTCGACCTAGACCCGGAGGTCCGCCCGATAAGACTCAAACCGCGCAGGGTGCCGTTCGCACTCAAGGACAAGATAGAGGCGGAACTGGACAAACTGGTGGGCCAGGGAATTCTCACTCCTGTTGATTCCGCGGAGTGGGAAACTCCAATTGTAACAGCTCTGAAGGCTAACGGGGAGGTGCGCATTTGCGCTGATTATAAGTGTACAATTAACAAGGCGATCCGCCCTAATGCGTACCCGGTGCCGGTGGTCAGCCACCTTTTGGCCAGGCTGAATGGGGGAAAGTGTTTCGCTAAACTCGATTTGGCACAAGCCTATCAGCAACTCCCCGTAACTCCCGCCACGGCCGCGGCACAAACGATAGTCACACATAAAGGGGCGTTCCAGGTGTCGCGTTTACAGTTCGGCGTGAACTCGGCACCCGGCCTTTTTCAGTCGCTTGTGGAACGCCTCCTGAAGGGGCTGGAGGGGGTGTTGCCTTATTTTGATGACGTGTTGATTACAGGGGGGAGTGAGGCCGAACTGGCAAAGAGATTGGATAAAGTACTAACTGTGTTCGAGAAAGCGGGGCTGAGACTGAGGAAGGACAAATGTGTTTTCTTCGAAACTGAGGTCGAGTTTTTAGGGTTCCGGATCACACCCGAGGGTATTAGGCCGTCCAAATCCAAAGTAGCAGCCATCAAGAAGGCCCCTCGCCCCACATCCAAAACCGAGCTACAGTCATTCCTGGGGCTCCTCAATTTTTACCATACATTCCTTCCGCGGAAGGCGTCCGTGGCCGAACCGCTCCATCGGTTGCTTAAAAAGGAGGAGACATGGATGTGGGGTGACGAGCACGAGAGGGCGTTCAAAGAACTAAAGCAGCTCTTAACATCTGAGGCAATCCTGACGCATTTCGACCCCAAACGGCCAGTGGTCTTAGTCTGTGATGCATCCCCGGTGGGGGTGGGGGCGGTGCTTTGCCACGTGTTGGATGACGGAAGGGAGGCCCCGGTAGCGTTTTATTCAAGGTCCCTGTCCCAAGCAGAGCGAAATTACGCACAAACCGACAGGGAGGCATTAGCAATAGTAGCGGGAACCAAAAAATTTCACGATTTTCTGTACGGCCGCCCGTTCAAAATCGTGACTGATCACAAGCCCCTGTTAGGGATTTTCACAGCAAGCAAGCCCACACCACAGATCCTGTCCCCGAGAATGCTGCGATGGGCTATTTTTCTCAACGCATACCAACACGAGTTGGAGTACCGGCCCGGAAAGGAGATCAGCCATGCTGATGCGCTTTCGAGATCTCCTTTGCCCTTGTCGGACGACCAAAAGGCAAGAGTAGAAAGAGACCGCCAGGTATTGCTGATTGAGGTTTTAGACGCACCCCCAATAGTACCAGCCGACATTGCTAGGGCGACAGGCAAGGACAGAACGCTGGAGAAAGTTAGCTCATGGGTACAGAAGGGGTGGCCGGCGTCGTCCCCAAGCACGGAATTCGACCCATTTTTTCGGAAAAAGCTAGAGTTGTCCCTAGAAAGGGGGTGCCTTTTGTGGGGCCAACGGGTGGTGGTCCCTACGTCCCTGCGTCCGAGGGTGCTCAAACTGCTGCACGTCAGCCACCCGGGCATCGTTCGTTCAAAGGCGTTGGCCCGGAGTTACTTTTGGTGGCCACAGCTGGACGCGGACATTGAGCACATGATCGGCACTTGTGAGGCATGCCAGGGATCCCGACCAGAGGCGGCCCGTCTCCCGCATAGGGAGTGGGACACGGCAAGGGGGCCATGGTCCAGAGTACACGTAGATTTCGCTGGCCCATTCCGGGGAACCATGTTTCTCCTGGTGGTGGATGCGTTCTCCAAGTGGCTGGAGGTTATCCCAGTAAAGAGCACGTCCTCCGCCACTACAATTAGCCAGCTAAGGAGAGTCTTTTCCACGTTCGGTTTACCCGACACTTTAGTCAGCGATAACGCTAGTTGTTTCACCTCCGCTGAGTTCGGGGCATTCATGGAGGCAAACGCCATTCGGCATGTCACATCCGCGCCGTTCCACCCGGCCACGAATGGCCAAGTGGAACGGCTGGTGCGTACAACAAAGGATGCGCTGCGGCGCATGGGCCCGGGGGACCTAAATCACCAAGTATGTCAGTTCTTATTAGCGTATAGGGTGACCCCCTTAGCGTCAGGTTACTCGCCGGCGGAGCTCTTGATGCGGCGAAAACTGACCACGCTCCTGTCCAGGCTAGACCCGACAAGAGTCGAGGACAAAGGAAAAAACATAGGGTTGGCAGTCTCGAAAGGTTTCGCCGCCGGCGACCCGGTTCACTGCAGGAACTATGCCAGCGCAGGTCCAGCCTGGGTACCAGGGACGGTTTTAGAACAGACGGGGCCAGTGTCGTACCGGGTCGAGACTAACACCGGCCTCCTATGGAGGAGGCACGCGGACCAACTGAGGCACCGAGTGAGTGGGGGGCCAGTCAGTGGGGCTCCGCAACAGGATTCAGCGTCAGGGTCCTCCCCCACCCGTTTAGCCCAAGGGGGAGACAGCAGCGGCCCCGACTCATACCCTTTTGATACGCCAGTTCTATCAGGGGCCGGGGAAGGGGGAGAGGAGTTCGCGACCGCTGCCCCCGAATTTAATTCTGATTTTGATTTTGCGAGCCGGGGGGGTTTTCAGGAGTGTTCCCCCACCCATCCAAGCGAGAAGAGGGGTTTTTCGTTAGCCCCCAGTGCCCCCGGTTCTTCCCTAAGAAAGAGCACGCCTCCCAACAACGCCGCGGAGCCGCGGCAAGGCACTAACGAGTCTCCCTCTCCAATTACAGGACAGGAAACCAGGGGACAAAGAGAAGGTAGCAAATCCGGGGAAAGGCAGCCCGCATCGAGACCCCAGCGTGTTCGAAATAAGCCATCTTGGCTGAGAGACTTTGTCTCCTAGGGGGGGGGGGATTGTGATAAAGTGTGGGCTCGAGACTTCGTCTCATCCTAGGGGGGAGGGGTGTTGTGTTCTAATGGGTTTACCTTCCACATGGATTACAATGCATCTGAACCAATGTAACCTTGCCTATAGTAACAATGTAACCTTCAGCTGTATCTCATGAACCCTGTAATAGGACGCGAGCTAATGACCACCAGCTGGCAGCAGCGAGCGTCCAAGCTCTCTTGGTCCAAACTCATCAAAGGCAACAGCGCGGGAAGTTTTCCCGCCACCACCTACACCTGGACAAGAAGGGCGTGACCACCAATGACGTCACGCAGATAGTAGCCAATGGGCTATCATGGAACCACGTTCAAATGTATTACTACTGTATATAAAGAGCTATCGATCCGCCATTACCTCATGTTCCCTCTGGCCACCATGCAATAAACCTGAGTTAACCCAGCCGAGGCTGTGTCCTGTGTCTTGGTTTTCATACACCAAAGCGAGGGAGGGAACCGGCAAGGAACCGTGGCTCCAGCGATGTTGGCGGTGTGGCTTTTCAAGTCCCGCCGTGCAGTGCCGGTCAGCTGTGCTCCAACCCCCCCCCCCCCCACCGGGCAGGGCGAGGGAGGGAACCGGCAAGGAACCGTGGCTCCAGCAATGTTGGCAGCACAGCTTTTTCAAGTCCCACTGTGCAATGCCGGTCAGCTGTGCTCTAACCCCCCACCCCACCGGGCAGGGGGAGGGAGCCGGCGAGGAACCGTGATCACAGTGGACACGCTGTTCAAGGCCATCAATCGAGCGGGAGGAGGAACGATTTCCATGGCGGAGCTACTGACCCTGATGCAAGAGGAAAGAGAACCCCCTGTCATCAGTGTGGTAAGCCCAATCCCGGGAACCTCCACGGTGGGACCCCCTAGCACCACACCGAGTTTGAATCCAGCCAAGATGGCCAACCAATCACAACCAGCGGCCCTGGATTCAAACCTGGGGGTGGGAAACCCAGAAAGCGACCCATGGGTGAATCCGACTTTCCTTCCCCAGGGAAGGCAGAGAGAGAGGAAACCCCCCTAGCTTACAGCTAGCGTACAGAGAAGGCTCAGCTGAAGCCAGAAACCACGCGGCCGCATTCCCGGGGGGTCAGAATTCCTCCCCCTGATAAGACACCCTGAAGACCATAGCCTCGGGAGCACCCATCCCGAGTATGGCCCCTTCCCAGAATCAGCGTGCAATGAGAGGCCCGAACGCGGATGCGAGAGAGAGAGAGGCAATCCCGGGTACCCCCACCATATGCGTGAATCTCGTGCCTACGAGGAGGGAGCGCGTGCGGCAGACAAAGGAGGTGAAGAAACCTACCTTGCTGCAAACCATCCGACTGAGCACCGATCCCAAGCTACGTGGCTCCAGCGAAGTACCTCCTTAACAACCCAACAATGGCCACCGCAAGGCTTCCAGGAGGCATCGGACCCCATCGGAGAGACAGCAGGCCACCCGGAAAGGCCTCACTCCAGGCGGACGGGTTCCCTGGAGCAGAGGTCTTTCCCCTATGACGATCAGCACAGAATGAGCTTCGTGCACCTGCAGACACCCCAAACCCGCTCCACCCACCAGGCGGGAGGGGGGAATGAGGAGGAACAACAAGCAAGAACCAGCCAACCAACACCTGAAAGGGAGGAGAGGTCCACCTGCAGGACACAAGGATTACAGCAGGCGGGACTTTCAAAACTGACAGACTGTGTTCCTATTCCTTATTGCCAGTTCCAAGACAGACCAGGACACCTGGGTTCAAGACATAGCACAAACAGCAGCCCCAACCAACAAAGCTTACTGCCAAGCAACTTTCCCATACTCTGCATGAATGGCAGAAATCTGATCGACTGGGCTCAACAATTTCAAGTGATTCTAATGCGAGAGGACGCTCAATTTATGATCCGAAACACACCGAGGAAACCATGGGACTTAGAGACGGACAGATTGCACCATAGGGTTTTCTGCCTGCTGCTAAGCTTCATGGATTCTGCCATCTATGGCAACATCCCACATGGGTTAACCATATCTGAGGTATGGGAGAGATTGTCTAATATGTTTTATTGTACAAACAGGAGTATGGCCAGCTTGCTGATGAGAGAGCTGTATGCATTCAAAATTAAGGAAGGGACTCCAATGAGTGAATACTTAATGAGATTAGGCAACATGAGGTCAGATCTGTTAAGAAGGGGTGAGAACATCACAGAGCAATCTCTAGTATGCATCATATACAACTCTCGATCCAAGCTGGGATTACTTCCTGAGTCAATTAGATAACATGGGCAGAGACAACATTAGCCTTGAGTTTCTCACCAGAAAGCTCATATCTGAAGACAACATTAGGAGATAAAGGGCCCTAATGCGTAGGGAACGTAGGCCACCCAAAAGGGTAAATTTTATAGAGCAGTCAAGCCCGTCCCCAATGTGCTATACATGTGGATCCAACAGGCATATCAGAAGGGACTGCCCCATGTCCAACAAGGACAAAAGAATCAGCAACCAACCACGCTCACACGATAGGGTACACCATGACAGCATACCAGTGCCAAGGCATGGGCCACAGGACGGGCATCCACATAGATATGGAAATGACAGAGACAGTGATGACAGGCAATGGAGGTCACCCAGCCCCGGGAGAGAACTCAGGACACAGACAGAACTGGGGAAACATAAGCCAGATTCCATAAACGTGGTAAAACATAGCAATGAAACCAGGCACTACAATGCAGACTTGCCCACAGACGGCCATGGACAACACTGGCTAATAGACTCCGGGGCCAGTGCCCATACATCATGCCACAGAGAAATATTCAGTTCATTCAAAGAGGATTCCTTCAGAATCAAGGTTGCCAACCAAGAACAGGTAAGGGTAGCTGGCAGGGGCAGTGTGAACATTCCCAAAAGTGGTGTGTTCAAAGACGTCCTTTTTGTCCCCGGCATACCATACAACATGCTTGCTGCTAACAGGCTTACCAAAGACCCAGAACTGACAATAGTATTCGAGAATGGTAATGCATCCATCAGAAGAAGAGGAGAGGAAATAGGAAACGTGGAAACCATAGGAGGTCTGTCATACTTCCTGGCCAAGAAAGAGACCGAAGCCAGAGGCATGATTGGGCTACTCGATAACGATAAAGAAGTAGCACAAGAGAATAACCCAAACACCCCTGAAGAGGCTGAGGGCTCGAGCACAGAAGGGGAGGAAGACAATCCCCATGATTCAGCCAAAATTGAAGGGGCCACAGATGCAAAGCAGGTAGCGCCCCGCATCTCCACGCATGATGAATGTGCTCATCTATTACATCGAAAACTAGGACATATAGGTTTTCCAATAGTCAAGAAAATGCTGGAATGCTCGGAAGGGCTAAAGGTCAAGAATTGCGAAAACTACCTGGAATGCTCTGTATGCAAAAGTTCCAAATCAAGGGTTGAACCACGACCAAGGACGTCCACCAGAAGGTCAGACCATCCATTCCAGTTAGTTCATCTCGACTTAGTAGGACCACTAAAGAAGTCTCTGGGCCAAAAGAGGTTTTTCCTCACAATAGTGCATGACTTCAGCAGATACGGCTTCATATACACGCTCAAGAGCAAGGATGAAACCTTCATCAAATTCAAAGAATTCTATAAAAGGGTACAAACCCAACACAACATCAACATAAAGCAACTAATGACAGACCGTGGCTCAGAATTTCTATCCAAGGAGTTTAAGGACTGGGTGATCGAGAAGGGTATGCTGCACTTCAAGACTGCACCATTCTCCGCATTCCAAAATGGAGTTGCCAAACGAAGGAATTGAGTACTCCAAACCATGATCATGTGTGCAATTGAAGACGCAAACCTGAACTTCTCCTATTGGGGAGAAGCACTGTTGTACTCGAACTACACGCTGAATAGACTGTGGTCCAGCGTCGTTGAAAAAACACCCTATGAAGCCATGTACAACTGGAAACCCAAGCTGGCGTACCTTCACGTTTTCGGGGTGTTTGCGGACGTGCACATACCAAAACAGTTGAGAAAAAAGGGAGAAAGGATGACAAGAAAATTAAGGTTCCTAGGGTACGAACCAGGCTCAAAGGTGTACTGATTCCTGGACAGCAACCTCAAGTTAGTGGTATCTAGGTCGGCCACTTTCCACGAGCATGCGAACTGGAGCAGGATGCATGCGAACGAGATCCTGATGAATATGCACAGACAAGAAGAAGCAGAAGCATTGTCAGCAGATCCAGGACCCAACTGGCAAGAGGAAATGACATATAACGAGGTTGAAAAACAACAATCACAACAGAGCTCTGTAGACATTGAGGATGCCGAGTTGTCAAGTCCACAAGGAGGGGCACCCTGGAGGTCAACCAGGTCAACCAAGAACCAGACCCCAAAAGGGCTGGAGGATTACATAATGGGTATAGACGCCTACACCGAGACACCTATCAATTACAACAATATAATCAAACTGCCACTTGAGGAACAGGGCAGATGGAAGAGGGCGATGGAAAAGGAGATGGAGAGTCTCACAGCCCTAAACGTGTACTCACCTGCACAAGTTCCGGAAAATCAGAAGGCGATAGGAACAAAATGAGTATTCAGAGTCAAGCAACTAGAAGACGGCCAAAAACTGTACAAGGCCAGACTAGTAGCACAGGGTTTCTCCCAGAGATACCCGGACGACTACGATGAAACATACTCCCCTACTGTTAAGGCAGAGAACGTAAAGGAAGCCCTGATGATGGCATCAATTCTAGGGGAACAAGTATACCAATTCGACATACAAACAGCTTACCTGCATGCGGAACTAGACAAGGAACTATATGTCAAAGCACCACCTGGGGTCGGGTGTAAGAACGGAGAAACCTGGTTGCTAAACAAGAGCTTGTACAGGCTAAAACAGCTCGGTAAGAGATGGTATGAATGTTTGTCTGAAGCACTGGAGAGATTGGGCTTCTCTCCCAATGAGGACGACAGATGCGTGTTTGTAAGAAAATCACAAGGGGTGACAGAGAAGTTACTGGTTTACGTTGATGACTTATTGTACTTCGGAAAGGACAAATCAAAATGTGACAAGTTTGCTCAAGATCTGCAGAAACACTTCTCCCTAAAGAGCCTTGGAGAGAGAAGCACATACCTGGGGGTACAAATTTCAAGAGTTCAAGGGGGCTTTGCGATCTCCCAGAGAGAAAAGATACTCGAACTCCTTGAGATATGTAACATGTCAGATGCCCACCCCTGTGGGACACCCATCCACACAGATTTTCTCAAGAACGCGCATGAAGAAGGGGAGCCATTTGAGGATAATCACCTCTACAGGTCTACCATCGGGTCACTACTGTACATCGCCTCCTGGACCAGGCCGGACATCATGTTAGCAGTGAATCTTCTCTCTAGACAGTCAAACAACCCCAAGGTCCACCACTGGACGGCAGTCAAGAGGTTACTGAGATACCTCAAAGGCACCATTGACACAAAACTACTGCTCGCGCCTCAAATGACGAACGAAATCAAGCTATCATGTTACGCAGATGCCGACTGGGCAGGTGACTCAAAATCGAGGAAGAGCACATCAGGTTACCTAGTACTCCTGAATGGGAGCCCTGTAAACTGGTGCACAGGAAAATAGGATCTAATATCCACATCCACTGCAAAACAGAATATGTCTGCGTGTCCAGCGCAGCAAATGATCTAATCTGGTTCAATGAAGTAATCTCCAGTGTCTGGGGGAAGCTAAGTCTACCCATCATCATCCACAAAGATAACACAGCAGCAATAAACATATCGAAGGCCGAAGCAATAGGAAAAAGGTCCGGGCATATAGTCATCAAATACAGACACGTGAGGAAACTTTCAAAAAGAGGCTTCATAGAACTAGTTCATTGCAACACCAAGGACCAAGTTGCTGACATACAAAAAATTGTCCAAAAAATTATGTCTTAGAGAGTGAATGAATGTCTATTGTCATATGCGATTGAAGTGTCTGATATTAGAAGGGGTTTTGTCAGATATAATATCACACACTTACGATCCCCATATACCATAATGCAATGCTCTAATGTATCATGACACTGTTGCCCTATAACCCATGACCCGGTGACATCACCAACCCTATTAAAGGACCCTAACCTTTACCACACCTTCCTTTCCTTGCTGACCCTAGAGATCACCACTGACCACCATGTGGGCAGTGGAAATAAATATTATTAAAGGAAGATAGCCTTTTCTGGAGTTATTGGACTGACCAATCAGCATCTCTCTAAGCCACTCTGCAGTGGCTCAAGTGGCTATGATGCTGACTGGGAGGCGGAAGGTCAGCAGTTCGATTCCTGAGTACTGCAAGACAAAATGAGCTCCCTTCTTTGTCCCAGCTCCTGCCAACCCAGCAGTTCGAAAGCAAGAAATTGTAAGTAGATAAATAGGGACCACTTCAGTGGGACGGTAACAGCATTCCGTGCACTCTGGTGTCTAGCCATGCCTGCCACATGACCACGGAAATGTCTGCAGAAGCAGATAGCGCTGGCTCTTCGGGTTTGAAACAGAGATGAGCACTGAACCCTAGAGTCGGATATGACTGGCTTTCAAGCAAGGGAAACCTTTACAGTTATTATTATTTATTCAACTTATACCCTGCCCATCTGGAATGCACTCCCACTCTGGGCAGCTCACAACGTTCAAAAGAGCAAAACAGACCCCATAAAACCATAGAAAACTACCACCCCATAATCTGAACACAACATTTCCTTGATCTCTGGTTTCTCACACTCACAATCCTGTCAATGATTTCTGTGTGCCTATGTTAAGTTATATAATTCACTGTGGCAAATTGCTGTGTAATGATGTGCAGGTGGTGTTACTAGGTCATTACTTTTAGGACAGGTATAATGTGCTGCCTCTTGTTAGTTACTAGCAGTTCGCCACAGTGAGTTGCATTTAAAAATGTTTTTGTATGGTTTGTGTAGTCACTGCCAACCCTATGATTAAGGATACAGTCAAATGGGTATTTAGCCTGATTGGTCCTGCAGGGATGGACAAGTTTGCTCCTTTTCCCAGCAGTCACACGATGTCAGGGCCACCATCAGAAATTTCTGGGCCACATACTGAGCAATCCTATTGCCCCCCCCCCTCTGTGGGCGTGACCAAATCTGTGGGTGTGACCAAATTCTCAGGCTACTTTACCGAACAAAGTAAGCAACTGGCCTCTGGCTAGGTCACTCACTGTCGCGGCCTGCCTACCCGCAGCGGTAAAAGTAACGAGACGCAGAGACTCAAACCAGGATGAGATGGCTCCTTTCTTTATTAATCAACGAGAGGTTGAGTTGCAGGTAATCATGTCCATCAGCCATGAAGACTATCCTGAGAATATAATGCAGTGGTCCTTCATCTACTTTCCACATCGCAGTATGACTCCGATGATAATATGCATGATAATACTTTGTTTTGAACTGTAACAACATGTATGATGTGAGGATATTGGTGTAGAAACTGGCAAACCACGCCAGAAATTTTTGCCAAGAGAACCCTATGGACTAGAACAAAAGGCAAAACAAAAGAGATAAGTTAGATGAAACAGGATGCTTAACACAGATCAAAAGAAGGGGAGAGATGGGAGAGGGGGAGGAGAAATACAGTGTTGCAAAGAACAATACTGCATAGGAACATGGAATGTGAGGTCGATGAACCAAGGAAAACGAAGTGGTGAAAAATGAGATGGAAATAATAAACATTGACATCTTGGGAATCAGCGAGCTAAAATGGACAGGGATGGGTGAATTAAACTCAGGAAACCATCACATCTACTACTGTGGTCAAGAAAACTTCAGAAAAAACGGAGTAGCCATAATTGTCAACAAAAGAGTGAGAAAAGCAGTAATGGGATAAATCTCACAAATGATAGAATGATGTCAGTCAGAATACAAGGCAAACCTTTTAATATCACTGTAATCCAAATATACGCACCAACCATGGGCGCAGATGAAGCCACAGTGGACCAGTTCTATGAGGACCTACAAGACCTCATAGAACAGACACCAAGAAATGATGTCCACATTATCTTGGGAGATTGGAATTCCAAAGTAGGAAATCAAAAAGTAGATGGAATAACAGGCAAGTTTGGTCTTGGAACGCAGAATGAAGCAGGACAAAGATTGATAGAGTTCTGTCAAGATAACACACTGGTCATAGCAAACACCCTCTTCCAGCAACACAAGAGGCGACTTTACACATGGACATCACCAGATGGCCAACATCGAAACCAGATTGATTACATACTCTGCAGCCAAAGATGGAGAACCTCCATGCAGTCAGCAAAAACAAGACCTGGAGCAGACTGTGGCTAAGATCACAACCTACTAATAGCAAAATTCAGACTTAGACTAAAGAAAATAGGGAAAACAATCAGGCCAGACAGATATGACCTAGACAACATCCCTAAGGAATACATGGTGAAGGTGAGGAACAGATTAAATGGTTTGGAATTGATAGACAGAGTGCCAGAAGAATTATGGACAGATGTGCGGGACATCATGCAGGAGGCAGCAAGGAAAACCATACCAAAAGAAAAGAAGCATAAGAAAGCAAAGAGGTTGTCTGATGAGACTCTTAAAATAGCAGAGGAAAAAAGGAATGCAAAAGGCAAAGGAGAAAAGAAAAAATACAGTCACTTGAACATAGAATTTCAAAGAAAAGCAAGGAGAGACAAGGAAATCTATTTAAATGAACAGTGCAAAGAAATAGAGGAAAACAACACAAGAGACCGGACTAGAGATCTTTTTAAAAAAATTGGGGAAATCAAGGGAACATTCAAAGCAAAAATGACCATGATAAGGGACAAAGATGGCAAGGAGTTAGCTGATGCAGAAGAGATTAAGAAAAGGTGGAAAGAATACACAGAGGAACTTTACAAAAAGGACCTCAACACCCCTGATAATCACAATGATGAGAACATTGAACTTGAGCCAGACATCCTAGAGAGTGAAGTCAGAAAGGCCTTAAAAAGCACTGCAAACAACAAAGCTAGTGGAGATGACGGTATCCCAGTTGAATTTTTCAAAGCTCTAAAAGATGACGGAATCAAATTACTGCATTCGATATGCCAGCAGATCTGGAAAAAAAAACAGTGGCCAAAGGATTGGAAAAGATCAGTATACGTTCCAATCCCAAAGTAGGGTAGTGCCAAAGAGTGTTCAAATTATCGAACAATTGCGCTCATCCCACACGCTAGCAAGGTGATGCTCAAGATAATACAGGATAGACTTCAGCAGCACGTGGAGAGAGAATTGCCAGAGGTGCAGGCGGGTTTCAGAAAAGGCAGGGGGACTAGAGACCACATTGCTAATATACGGTGGATCATGGAGAAAACAAAGGAATATCAGAAACAAGTATACCTCTGATTTATTGACTACACCAAGGCCTTTGACTGTGTGGACCACAATAAAATGTGGCAAGTACTTAAAGAAATGGGAATACCAGAACACCTCATATGCCTTATGAGAAATATGTACATGAAACAAGAAGCAACAGTTAGGACAGAACACGGAATGACAGAGTGGTTTGGAATAGGAAAAGGAGTAAGACAAGGCTGCATTTTATCACCCTACCTTTTCAACCTATACACAGAGCACATAATGCGCAATGCAGGGATGGAGGAATCACAATATGGGATAAAAATTGCTGGGAGAAACATCAACAATTTGAGATATGCAGACGATACCACCCTAATGGCAGAAAGTGAGGAAGATTTAAAGAAACTACTGATTAGGTTGAAAGAAGAGAGTGCAAAAGCTGGCCTGAGACTTAACATCAAGAAAACCAAGATAATGGCAATAGGCCCTATCAGCACCTGGAAAGTAGACGGGGAAGAAGTAGAAGCAGTGACAGATTTTACTTTCTTGGGATCTAGGATCACTGCAGATGGTGACTGCAGCCATGAAATAAAGAGGCGACTGATTCTAGGGAGCCAAGCCATGAGAAACCTGGGGAACATAGTGAAAAATAGAGACATCACCTTGCAAACAAAAATCCGTATAGTCAAAGCAATGGTATACCCGGTGGTAATGTATGGATGTGAGAGCTGGATCATTAGGAAGGCTGAGCACAGAAGAATAGGCGCCTTTGAGATGTGGTGTTGGAGGAGAGTTTTGAGAGTACCCTGGACAGCGAGGAGAACAAATAACTCAATCTTGAAAGAAATCAGTCCTGATTGCTCCTTAGAAGGTCAAATAGTAAAGATGAAGATGAAGTACTTTGGACAGCAAATGAGAAGAGAGGATTTACTTGAGAAAGCCTTGATGCTGGGAAAGGTGGAGGGCAAAAGAAAAAGGGGACGGCCAAGGATGAGGTGGTTGGATGCATTGTGGACGCAGTGGGCACCGAGCTGAGTGGGCTGAGGAGGATGGTGGAGGATGGGTGCCTGGAGATCAATGGTCCATAGGGTCGCAAAGGGTCGGAATCAACTGTGCGACTGAACAACAACATTTATCATCAAACCTGGCTATATGTTAAATCAGCAATTCTAGTGTCTAACAATGGAACTACAGTTACAAAATGAATCTGTCATATTACACTGACGTATTTTAGATAAGAATGCCTGGCTTTAGCTGTCCAGAGAGTTAGTACAGATGCAAGGCAACAATCAGGAAAGCAAAGCAAGACTTTGAGGAGCGTATAGCTAAAAATACTCAGAGAAATAACAAAGACTTCTTTAAGTACATTAGAAGTAAGAACCCAACTAGGAAGGCCATTGGACCATTAGATGACAATGGAAGGCAAGGGGTTATTAAAGAGGAAACAGAGATTGCAGAGGGACTCAATGAATTCTTTGCTTCAGTATTCACTGAAGAAGACAGAGGCCACATGCCCAAAACAGAGCCTATCTTCGTAGGGAGGGAAACCGAAGAATTAAGCCAGATAGAAATAACCAGGGAGGAGGTCCTTGCATGTCTTGTTAAACTA
Source organism: Bradypodion ventrale (assembly GCA_035047345.1). Taxonomy (NCBI): domain Eukaryota; kingdom Metazoa; phylum Chordata; class Lepidosauria; order Squamata; family Chamaeleonidae; genus Bradypodion; species Bradypodion ventrale. The sequence continues at coordinate 11,182,752 of JAWDJE010000017.1, read as the reverse complement.
AACACTAACAAATCACCAGGACCAGATGGCATCCATCCACGAGTTCTCAGGGAACTTAAAGATGAAATTGCTGATCTCCTAGCCAAAATATATAATCTTTCCCTCAAATCAGGCTTTGTGCCTGATGACTGGAAGGTAGCGAATGTAACACCAATTTTCAAAAAAGGATCCAGGGGTGATCCAGGGAATTACCGACCTGTCAGTTTGACATGTGTCCCAGGTAAAGTGATGGAAACCATCCTAAAAGATAGAATTAATAGGCACATAGAAGAGAAGGCGCTGCTAAAGGAGAGCCAACATGGCTTTTGCAAGGGCAAATCATGCCTCACTAATCTGTTGGAATTTTTTGAGAGTGTCAACAAGCATGTGGATAAGGGGGATCCAGTTGACATTGTTTATCTGGACTTTCAGAAGGCTTTTGACATGGTCCCACACCAAAGGCTCTTGAATAAACTTACCAGTCATGGAATAAAGGGACAGGTCTTGTCCTGGATCAGCAACTGGCTAAGGGACAGGAAACAGAGGGTAGCACTAAATGGACACTTCTCCAAGTGGAGGGAAGTAAAGAGTGGGGTCCCCCAAGGTTCAGTACTGGGACCCCTGCTTTTCAACCTCTTCATAAATGATCTAGAGGTAGGAGTAAAAAGCAAGGTAGCCAAATTTGCTGACGACACTAAATTATACAGGGTAGTGAAAACTGTGAGAGATTGTGAGGAGCTCCAGAGGGATCTCTCGACACTGGAGGAGTGGGCAAAACAGTGGCAAATGAGTTTCAACATTAGTAAGTGCAGAGTGATGCATGTTGGGGCAAAGAACCCCAATTACATTTATAAACTGATGGGGTCTGAACTCTCTGCGACAAACCAGGAAAGGGACCTTGGTGTCCTGGTGGACAACTCAATGAAGGTGTCAACCCAGTGTGCCTCAGCAGTGAAAAAAGCAAACTCAATGCTAGGGATCATTAGGAAGGGTATAGAAAATAAGTCAGCAAGTGTCATTTTGCCTCTTTATAAATCTATGGTGAGGCCCCATCTGGAATACTGTGTACAGTTCTGGTCGCCATACCTCCAGAAGGATATTATGGAGCTGGAAAAAGTGCAGAGGAGGGCAACCAGAATGATTAGGGGACTGGAACACCTTCCTTACCATCTGAGGCTGCAACAGTTGGGCCTCTTCACTCTTGAACTACGACGTCTAAGAGGTGACCTGATTGAAGTTTATAAAATCATGCACGGTGTGGACAAAGTAGATAAGGAAAAACTGTTTTCCCTATCGCATAACACTAGAACTAGGGGACACTCCATGAAACTTTTGATCCTGGAGTTATTGGGCCGAACCATCTGAAACTCTAACAAAATGGTAGCAGAGGTTTGGTTTACCCATAAACAACTCCAAAACAAACAGAAATGACCAAAAAAAAGACCCGGCCAAACAAAGGGGGGTCCAGGACACGAGCCAGACCCACTGAACCCAAAGGAGGACCCGAAACTCTGGAACAGGCAACCGCACGACCTCAATTGGTAATGGAAGAGGTCAACCCTGACCGGACCATCGTGGAGATGGACCCAGATGGCCAGACGGAGGCCAGGATCGGAGGGACACCCACCGAAGGGGACAACCAAGGTGAAATTCTGGCAACCAAAATCTACAAGCCGATAGCTGGAAGAAGGACGATCCCCACGGCAGAGCTACTGGCCTTGATGAACAATGGAGGCGAACCCCACACCAATGGTGTGGTAAGCTCTACTTTGGGATCCTCCATGGTGAGAACCCCAAGCACCACACCAGGTTTGAATCTAGCCAAGATGGCAGACCAATCACAAGTGGTGGCCCTAGATTCAAACACACTGGCAGGAAACCACATCAGGCCAACGATGCCCAAAGATGACCCACACGCCCCAGCCACGTGAAAGAAAGAAAATGCCCTGGGACCCAGGGGGGTGGACACACAGGCCCTAGAAGTGCAGGACATGCCGACCATCAGCCCCCAGGAGCCAGAAGGGGAGTGGGGACCCTCAAGCAGACAGTGAGTACCTGAGAGGAACACTCCCAATGACCAGGCCGAACTTCCCCGAGGGGCAGAGGCCACCAGAAGCCGAAGGGGACACGACCTCTCCCCAGAAGAAAGCCACCGCAGATGAAAAGAATGTGGCGGGTCCTCCAAGACAAATCACCACGAACTTTTCCCAACCAAAAGCTGAAGGGGACGCAGCCCCCCTCCAGAGACAAGCTACCATGACCGAAGGGGGCGCGACCACCTCGAGGGGCCCAGCTGTGAACGCGAGGGGTATGGACTCTGCAAAATGCCCGCCCACGCAAGAGGACCGGAGACGCGCTCCAAAGAGAACAAAGAAAGGGAGGCCTACCGTGACTCGTTGCCTGTCCGACCCAATTACGGGGGAAGCTCAAGCAAGGAAGCCGATCTCCAAGCAAAGCCATGGTCCAAAGAAATGGAGCCCCGGCGACTCGGAACTCCCTTGACCCGGCAGAGATGGCAGCCTCCTCGCAGCGACATCACAGGATCCTCCGACGAAGGGAGCAGCTCCAGCAGCAAAACTGACCCCTCAGCGACGCTCCAACCCGAAGAAGCAGGACCTCCAGAACAGAGGTCCGCTCACCTTGGTAGCCAGTAAAGAATGAAGCTCGCGTGTGCGCAGAAGAGGCAGGAGAGCTCCTCCTCTGGCTAAGAGGAGGAATAACAGGTTACACCAGGTCGCTCGAAGAAGGGAAGGCCAGCGAGCTCCCCCTGCAGGCAACCAGAAAAACAACAAGCGGGACATTCAAATACAAAGGTCTGTGTTCCCATCCCTTACTGTCAATTTAAAGACAGCCCAGGACACCTGACCAGCTCCAGCAAAGGAAGCAATGTCGGCCAACAGAGCCAACTACCAAACAACTTCCCAATCCTTTGCATGACCGGGAAGAACCTCATGGACTGGGCTCAACAATTCTAGGTAATCTTGATGAGGGAGGGGACTCTATCCATGATCCAAGATCCACCAGAGAAGCCATGGACCCTGAAGGTGGACAGACTGCATCTCAGGGTATTCTGCTTGCTTCTAAGTTCCATTGACACTGCAATGTATGGGAGTATTCCGAACGGGCTAGCTGTATGTGATGTCTGGGGGGAAATGTATAACATGTCTTATTGCAGTGACAGGACTACGACCTGCTTGTTATTGAGAGAGTTGTTCGCATACAAAATAAGGGAAGGGACAACCATGAGTGAACACTTGATGAAACTAAACAACATGAGATCTGATCTCTTAAGAAGGGGCGAAATTGTAACAGAACAACACCTGATTAGTGTTATCTACAACTCTCTCGATCCAAGCTGGGACTACTTCCTAACTCAGTTAAGCAATTTGGGCAATGACAGTGCCAGATTGGAATGTATCACCAGGAAGCTCATAGCTGAGGATAACCTTAGAAGGGACAGGGCCACTACACGCAGAGAAGACAGGCCACGCAAGAAGGTTAGTTTCACCGAGCAAGCGAGCTCAATCTCTGAGTGTTACACGTGCGGATCAAGAAAACACATCAGAAGGGACTGCCCAAGATACCATAAAGATAAGAGGGCCACAGAGCATAACACTTCACACGATCGGACATACCGCGAAGGTGCTCCAAGGTCAAGACATGGGTCACAGGATGAATACCCGCGCAGGCACAGAGAAGCTAAACATAGAGAGGACAGGCAATGGAGATCACCCAGCCCAGGAAGAGAGCCTAGGCCACAGAGAGAGCAAGAAAAGCACAAATCAGATTCAGTAAACGTGGTCAAACACAGCAAAGGGGCCAGTTACCACAGGGCAGACAGACCCACAAACGCTCACCTGCAACGATGGCTGATTGACTCTAGGGCCACCACCCACACATCATGCCACAGGGAGATATTCAGTTCTTTTGAAGAAGACTCCTTCAGAATCAAAGTTGCCAACTAGGAACATGCAAAGGTAACCGGCAGTGGCAACGTACTTATCCCTGGAATTGGACTGGCCAAAGACGTCCTTTACATCCCAGGAATTCCTTACAATGTCCTGTCCACCACCAAACTCACGGAGGACCCAAGCCTGAGGATAGTCTTTGGAAATAAGAAGGCATCTATCGAAAGAAGGGGAGAAGAAATAGGGAGGTTGGAGTTCATAGGCGGCCTACCATACTTCATTGCTGAAGAAGCCGACAACAGACAAGTCACGATAGGATTACTTGACAGCAATAATGATGAAGCAATGCAAGAATGCACCACGGATGACCCCAGGGAATGTGGAGATGAGGGCCCAGAAGGGGAGAATGATAACTCCCATAGTCCCACGAGAAATGAAGGGGTCAACAGAACGAAGCAAAGGACGCGAAGAATATCCATAAAAAAGCAAACACACTATGAGTGTGCGCACCTGTTGCAAAGGAAATCGGGACACATAGGTTTCCCAACAGTCAAGAAAATGCTAGAATGCTCGGAAGGTTTGAAGGTCAAGTGTTGTGAAAACTACCTGGAGTTTTCCGTATGCAAAAGCTCCAAGGCAAAGGTTGAAGCACGACTGAAGACATCCACCATAAGGTCAGACCACCCATTCCAATTGGTTCATCTTGACCTGGTGGGACCACTCAAGAAGTCCCTAGGCCAGAAGAGATTTTTCCTGACGATAGTTGATGACTACAGCTGGTACGGCTTCATGTACACCCTCAGGATTAAGGATGAAACCTTCAGCAAATTCAAGGAATTCTACAAGAAGGTACAAATGCAGCACAACACCAACATAAAGAAACTGATGATGGACAGAGGCCCGGCATTCTTGTCCAGAGAGTTTGAGGACTGGATAATCGAGAAGGGGATGCAACACTACAAAACCGCACCAGTCTCAGCCTTCCAGAACGGGGTCGCCAAACGAAGGAACGGAGTGCTCCAGATCATGATCAGGTGCGCAATAGAAGATGCAGGCCTAAACTTCTCATACTGGGGGGAAGCACTGCTATACTCCAACTACACGCTGAACAGATTATGGTCCAGTGTTGTTGGAAAGACGCCCTATGAAGCCATGTACAATCAGAAGCCCAAACTGGCCCACCTTCACGTCTTCGGTGTGCTCGCAGACGTACACATACCAAGACAACTGAGAAAGAAGGGGGACAAGATAACGAGAAGACTAAGGTTCCTAGGGTACGAACCAGGTTTGAAGGCATACCGTTTCCTAGACCACAACCTGAAGGTGGTAGTTTCCAGATCGGCCACATTCTATGAGCATGAAAACGAGCAAAATACATGCGAATGAAGTGTTGACGAGCGGCTCAGAACGAGAGGAAACTAGAACACCGTTGCCCGACGCAAGGCCTAGCAGACCAGAAGACACACCACCAGAGGAAGGTGAGAAACAGCAGACACACCAAGGTACCACAGACGTTAGGGATGCTGAATCAACAAACCCTCCAGAGGCAGCACCTAGAAGGTCAACCAGGTCGACCAAAAACCGAACCACCAGAGGGCTGGAGGATTACATAGATACCTACCCCCGAGACGCCCGCAAGTTACGATGTCATAGTTAAGTTGCCACCTGTAGAGCAAGACAAGTGGAGAGCAGCAATGGAAAAGGAGATGGAAAGCCTCAAGACTCTCGATGTGTATACACCTGCAAAGGTCCCCGAGGGGCAGAAGACGATGGGAACGAAGTGGGTGTTCAAGGTGAAACAACTAGAGGATAAGTGAACAATGTACAAGGCCTGACTAGTAGCTCAAGGTTTCACCCAACGATACCCAGATGATTATGAAGACACATATTCCCCAACAGTGAAACCGGAAAGTGTCAAGGCCGCCCTAGTGATGGCGACCATACTTGGAGAACAGGTTACCAGTTTGACGTGCAGACAGCGTATCTACATGCACAACTAGATAAAGAAATATACGTCAAGGCACCGCCCAGCTTTGGGCGCAACAGAGGAGAGACATGGCTGCTCAGGAAGAGCCTCTACGGCCTCAAACAGTCTGGCAGAAGATGGTACAAGTGCCTGGCTGAGACAATGAAACAGTTGAACTTTTTCCCAGTCAAGGACGACAAGTGTGTATTCTTAAGGAAATCACCAGAGGGTGTGGAAAAGGTCCTAGTCTATGTTGATGACCTGTTGTACTTTGGAAAAAGCAAGTCCAGATGTGACGAGTTCGCCCAAGGCCTACAAAGCAAATTCTCTCTGAAAAGCCTAGGAGAGGTGAACAAGTATCTAGGGGTACAAGTCTCAAGAGTACCTAACGGATTCGCCATCTCTCAGAAAGAAAAGATAGCCGAACTCCTTGACAAGTGTAACATGTCCAACGCTCACCCATGCAGGACACCCATGCAAACAGATTTCATGAAAAATGCTTATGGAAATGGAGGAAATATAGGGAATTATGAGAGCAATTAAGGTGTTATCCTGGAATGTAAAGGGTACAGGTTCTTTGATTAAAAGGAGGAGATTAGAATCAGCCCTGAGGAAAGATAGACCGGATATTCTTTTCTTACAGGAAACCCACCAAAAATCTCAAGATATGAACAATCTTTTTTTAGGATGGATTTAGCACTATGAGAAATCATACGGTACATCAAAAGCTAGAGGAGTCGCAATCTTGATTTCAACTAGACTGGGGTTTGAGATAACAAAGTCTATTGTGGATTCAGAAGGTAGATATTTGATTGCAAAAGGTAAAATTGATGATGATGAGTTAACCTTGGTGAATATATATGCCCCAAATGAACATCAATATGAATTTCTAGGAAAAATGCATAAAATTTTAGAAAAAGAACAAACAACAAGGATGATTGTGGCTGGTGATTTTAATTTAGTAAGATCAAACTTGGACTGTACAAATATACAAAGGGGAGGAAAAGGAATTAAAGGAAGGATTCTGGATGATTGGATGCTAGCATTAGGTTTGAAAGATTCATGGAGATAACTTAAAGGTTCAGAAAGGGCTTATTCTTATTTTTCAAGTGTTCACAACTCATATTCCAGAATAGACTATATAGTCCTAACCGAAAACATGGTCAAAAATATGGACGAAATGGAAATTGGGATTTTTAAGGAGTCTGACCGTGCTAAAGTTGTGTTAGACTTAAGAATGCAGAGTGAAAGTGGAGGGAGAAGGAATTGGAGATATGATTTATTTATTTATTTATTTATTTATCATTCACATTTGTAAATGCCGCCCACTCAGGCAGAACCCGACTCAGGGCGGCATTACAACAACTCTAAAAAATACATAAAAACATTATAAAACCTTATAAAACCCACCCAATAAAAAACCCACCCAATAAAAAAAAAAATCCGACATCCACCCCCATTTTAAAACCCATATCCCACTCGCCCGTCCCACCTACCACACAGAGGGAAAGAGAGAGAGTCTTATAAAAGCCAGCCGGCGGGGGCCATAGTCCCGTTCGGGCCCCACACCTGCCCTGCCAGCCAGGTCTTTACTCCTTTCCTGAAGGGCAGCAATTCACTTTGAAGTCTTAGATCTGTTGGTAGGAGGTTCCAGAGGGTTGGTGCGGACACGGAGAAGGCCCTCCTTCGGGTGCTAGTCAGATGTGCACCCCTCGTTGATGGCACCACCAGAGAGCCTCTCCGGTCCGCTCTGGTTGGACGGGCAGTCACTCTTGGGACGATGCGGTCTCTAAGGTATCCTGGCCCCCTGCCATATAGGGCTTTAAAGGTCAAAACCAGCACCTTAAATTGCACCCGGAGACAAACTGGTAACCAGTGCAGCTCCCGAAGCAGCGGTGAGGCATGGGCATATCGCCCACACCCCATCACCACCCGGGCCGCCGCATTCTGGACCAGCTGCAGCCTCCGAATGGTCGTCAAGGGCAGCCCCATGTAGAGCGCATTACAGTAATCTAGTCGGGAAGTAACCAGAGCATGAGTGACCATAAGCAAGGAGCCCCGGTCCAGGAGCGTGCGCAGTTGGCGAATCACCCGAAGTTGGGCAAAAGCCCCCCTGGCCACAGCTGCCACTTGTTCTTCCAGCAGGAGCCGTGAGTCCAGAAGGACCCCCAAGTTGCGCACTGGGTCTGTCTGGGGCAAAACAGCCCCATCCAGTACCAAAGATGGTAACTCCTTGGATAACGTGGGGCCCCTTATCCACAGCCACTCTGTCTTGCTGGGATTCAGCCGAAGCCCATTGGCCCCCATCCAGACCCCAATGGCCTCCAGGCATCCGGATAGGATTTCAACAGCATCACTGGGGTCCCCACGGGCCGAGATGTACAATTGAGTATCATCCGCGTACTGATGGTACCGCACCCCGTGGGAACGAATGATCTCACCCAGCGGCTTCATGTAGATGTTAAATAAGAGAGGAGAGAGCACAGATCCCTGAGGCACCCCATATTTGAGAAGCCTAGGGCTGGACCTCTCACTCTCTAACCACACCGACTGGGTACGGCCCTCCAGAAATGAGGAAAACCAGGACAACACAGTGCCCTGGATCCCCAGTCCTTCGAGCCGTTCCAGCAGGATACCGTGGTCGACGGTATCGAAGGCCGCTGAGAGGTCAAGAAGAGCAAGGACGGATGGACAACCCCCGTCCCGCTCCCGCCAGAGATCATCCATCAGTGCGACCAATGCCGTCTCCGTTCCATATCCGGGCCTGAATCCCGATTGAAAGGGGTCTAGATAATCCGCTTCCTCCAGGACACTCTGCAGCTGGCGCGCCACCGCCTTCTCCAAAACCTTACCCAGAAAGGGCAGGTTGGAAACCGGCCTGTAGTTGTTAAGGACAGCTGGGTCGAGGGACATTTTCTTCAGGAGGGGGCGCACCAAAGCATGTTTTAGCTGTGCAGGAAATACCCCCTCCCGTAAAGAAGCATTTACTATCCCCCCAACCCAGCCCCCTGTTACCCCTCTGGATGCTTTCACCAACCAGGTGGGACAGGGGTCCAGAGGACATGTAGTGGCACGAACATCTGCAAGGAGCCTGTCCACTTCATCAGGGACAACAGGATCAAACCGATCCCAGATCGTACAGCAAGACTGTGCTCCGGCACCCCCCCGACCCTCCCCATCCACGCCAGGATTCAATCCTGAACGAATCCGATCGATTTTCTCCACCAGATGGTCAGCAAAGTCCTCAGCCGACCCCTGCCAACCGGGCACCGATCTCCCTCTACCGAGGAGGGACCTGGTTACCCGGAACAGGGCGGCTGGGCGATTATCAGCGGAGGCAATAAGGGTGGTGAAGTATTGCCGCCTCACCACCCCCATCGCCACTAGGTAGGCCCTAATAGCGGCTCTAGCTAGTGTCCAATCGGAGTCATCCTGGGTCTTCACCCAGCGGCGCTCTAGGCGTCTCTTTGCCCGTTTGAGTTCCCGTAGTTCCTCTGTGAACCACGGAGATGACCTAGTTCCCCGGGCGCGGAGAGGCCGCAGTGGCGCGATTTCATCCAAGGCAGCTATTGTCGTCCTATTCCATAGGTGCTAATTTATTCAAGGATCAAAAGATTAAGATTCAAATCCTAGAATATTGGAATGAAATTTGGCAACTGAATGATAATGAGGAGATAAAATTTATTATGGTCTGGGATGCCATGAAGTCGGTTTTTAGAGGGGAATGTATAAAAATGGCAAGTAATAGACACGAAAAGTATAAGTTGGCACAGGGCAAAATTGAAGAGGAGATAAAAATTTTACAGGGGGAGCACGCCAAGACAAAAGATAATAAGGTTTTTGCAAAATTACAAAGTTTAAAAACTGAAATGATAGGTAAAGACATAGAAAAGGTTAAGAGAGATTTGGTGTATTTTAAAAGGGAATATTTTGAATATAGTAATAAAAACTCAAAACTATTAGCAAAAGCAGTGAAAGATAAGAAGGAAAAAAGGGAAATTGGAGTTTTGATTGATAAACATGGGGTAAGATGCAATAAGATTAAGGATAAATGTAGGATTGTGAAGGAATTTTATCAATCGCTATATACAAGAAAAGAAATTGATGAGGAGAAGCTTAAAAACAATTAGAGAAGTTAATCGCCGAGGGAATAGAACAGGAACACAAAAATAAAATGGAGGACCAAGTGTCTGAAAAGGAAGTAAGAGAGGTAATTACAGGTTTGAAGTTGGGAAAAGCTCCCGGTGAAGATGGATTACCTGCCGATTTTTATAAGGAATTTAAAAGATACAGTGGTACCTAAGTTGGTAAAGTTATACAATCATATATTAGATGGAGGACAAATTCCGACTTCATGGTATAGGACCACAATTGTATTGTTGCCAAAACCCGGGAAAAATCTAGAAAAAGTGGAATCATATAGACCAATCTCGTTGATAAATCAAGATGCCAAGATTTTTACAGCAATACTGGCTAATTGTTTAAATAATTTTATGGGTAATTATATAAATACGGACCAGGTGGGTTTTTTGAAAGGACGACATATGGCGGACTTAACCAGAAGAGTGGTAGATTTAATAGATGTTGTGAGTCAATCAAAGGTAAAAGCGGGATTAATATCTTTTGATATATTTAAGACTTTTGACTCTTTACAATGGATTTCAATTAAGGAAATAATTAAAGCCTATGGATTTGGGGACAAATTTAGAAAAGTAATAGACCAATTATATCAGCAAGGAATAGCGACTATTAGAGTTAATAATGAGGTTACCGAAGAGATAAAGCTAGAGGCAGGTACGAGACAGGGTTGTCCCTTATCCCCAATTTTATTTATTATGGCTATGGAATTATTAGCAAAAGCTATAAGAGAAGATAGAAAAATAGAGGGGATTATGGAGAACAAAATAAGTATGTATGCAGATGATACTATGATAATTGTTAAACATCCAGAGAGGGTAATGGACAGAATTAGAGTGAAATTAATTGATTTTGAGGATATCACGGGCCTGAAGATAAATTGGGATAAATCAGAAATGATGCTCTGTAATATGGGAAAGGATGATCCGAAGAAAATAAAGGGAATGGTTAATATTCAGATTAAAGACAAATTGAAATATCTGGGAATAGTAATATCCAATAGCTTGGCTGAACTCAAAAGTTTGAACTATGACAGCTTGAAATTCGAAATAAAAAACAGAATACAAACTTTTCAAAAACTGAAGTTGTCATGGTTTGGGAGAATTGCACTTACTAAAATGATGTTGCTACCCAGATTCAATTTTTTATTAGATGCATTTCCAATTTATTTGAAAATTAAGGAAATCAGGGAGTTTCAAAAGTTGATTAATAATTTTTGCAATGCTGGAAAGAGACCTAGAATATCTAAAAAGTTATGGTACTTGCCTCAGAAGGAAGGGGGATTGTGTATGCCAAATTTGTTGGCCTATTATAGAGCATTTCAAATAAAGAATGTAGTGAAGATCTTGGCTAGAGAAAAGGTAATATGGGAGGAAATCGAGATGAAGGAATTTAGACATATAGGTAAACTGGTTTTCTTGGGAGCTCATATTAGAAAGGTAGCAACCAAAAATGCCATGATGAAATTTTTAATAAATGTATGGAAGAAAGTAAAGAAGGATTTGGTCCCAAACTTGTCTCCAATTGTAGAATTATCAGATATGGCGGGTTTTCCGATTAAGATTGATAACGTGGTAAAAGAAACTTTGGTTAAGAATGAATTTTTTTGTTGTTGAAAGATTGGATATGTGCTTGTAGGGATGATGTAGCTAGGGCAAACTTGTTTGATCAATTGAAATTGAATTGGTTACAGATTATGAGGGTTAATAATTAGAATAGTAAATATATGAGAGAACTTGACCTGGAAAGAGAAAAGACGGAATTTGAGGAGCTGGTTCTAAAAATCAGGAAGGGAGTTAAAAATATTAAAGGCTTGGTTAGTAAATTATATACATTGATTAATAAGGAGGATGATCCGCAGGAGGACTTGAAATTGATATGGGAAGAAAAACTAAAAATAAAGATTGATAAAGATATTTGGAAAAATAAATGGAAAAAGAGAATAATGAGAACTATGTTAGAATAAAGGAGCATGATTTCAAAATGTTATGGAGATGGTATTTGACCCCAGTGAGGTTACATCAAATGGATAATACAAAAGATGGAATGTGTTGGAGATGTAAAGAAACATTAGGGACATATGAACATATGTGGTGGAGTTGTAATGTGGTAAAAGATTTTTGGGGGAAAATTGAAAAAGAGATGGGTGAAATAATGGGTAAAAGAATTAAACTGGGGCCGAGTACCACCATGTTAACGAATGTGGAATCTATTTGTGGAAATAAAGAGCAAAGAGAATTATTAGAAATAATGCTTACAACGGGTAGGCAATGTATTGCTAGAAATTGGAAAAGTGATCTAAATATACAGATTGAAGAGTGGTATAAAGAAATGTGGACTTTAGCATTGAATGACAAATTAACATGGGAAATAAAAGAAAAAAGGGGTGATCTGAAAGAGAATAGATTTTGGAAGATATGGAAACCATTTTTGGATCATTCTTCTATGGGAGGTGAAAGAAACAGACCTGTACCAGATCAAAGTAGTTTTTGGAAATAATATAATGCGCCACTCGGAGTCCTCAGGGCATTGTATATAAACACGGGGTGTTATAAGGTGTTTTTTTTGTTGTGGCTTCCTATCCAGAATATTAAGGATGCGGTTGAAGTGGGGTAACGTGAAGGAGTTAGTAGTATTCAAATTTACAAAGATAGTTGGAACAATGTATTAGGATAGGTCGTGATATGTTTTGATTACTTTGTATTTTAGGTATGTTTGTATATGTTTTATTTCTTTGTATTGTTTTATGTACTGCTCATTTATAAAAATTAATAAAAATATATTTTAAAAAATGCTTATGAAGAGGGAGAACCTTTTGAAGACATCAGCCTCTACAGATCCGCTATTGGATCACTGCTACACATCGCCAACTGGACCAGGCCAGACATCTCGCTGGCAGTGAACCTTCACTCACGTCATTCTGGGAACCCGAAGACCCACCATTGGGCAGCTACCAAGAGGCTACTGAGATACCTAAAGGGTACCATGGATGCAAAACTGCTAATCACTCCTCAAGTGGGCAACGAGATCAACCTTTCATGCTATGCAGATGCTGATTGGGGCGGATGCTCAGGAACCAGAAAGAGCACATCCAGCTACATAGTGATGCTAAACGGCAGCCCTGTATACTGGAGCACCGCATGTGATTTAATCTGGATAAACGAACATATCCCTCATATGGGAGAGACCCAAACTTCCCAGCACCATTCATGAAGATAGCCAAGCAGCCATAGACATAGCGAAGGCAGAGTCTGTGAAGCAAAAATCCCGACACATAGATATCAAGTGCAGGAATGTGAGAGAACTGATAGAAAAGGGTTTTATAGAACTGACACACTGCGATAGTAAGGAACAGATAGCAAACATTCTGACCAAGCCACTCCCGTTAGCTCAGCACAAATACCTGTTTGATAACCTATGTCTTAGTGAATGAGAAACCACCAGTCCTACCCACAACGTATTCAGTTCATATGATATTAGAAGGGGTTTTGTCAGATGTAATATCACACTGCCCTGAACTACATATACCACAATGCTTTGCTCATGTAACCCTACTCCTCCAACCCCTGTTCCTCTGATCTCACCTAACCCTATTAAAGGACCCTCGCTTACCTCTGACCCTTCCTTCCATACCTGATCCTTGAGACTGCCACTGACCGCCATGTGGGCAGTAGAAATAAAAGACTTTAATTATAAATGATTGATCCTGGAGTTATTGGCCGAACCATCTGAAACTCTCTAACAAACTCACCTATTCCTTTTGGGAACAACTTGTGTACATTGTCCATACCAGTCATTTCTGTCTGCAAGGCCCTCGGAGATATAGGCAATGAAACAGGACTATCAACTTTCGTTACTGCTTCAGAAATAAGACATTGGACTCTTTCTAACTTGGGGCCTACTACCAGACAAATGCCTGTCAACACTATTTCTTTGTATACTTCTCTGTATACACCCAATGTTGCAAATCATAAGAATGTTACTTGTGCTAAGAATGTAAATTGCACACAAGATAGGCTCAAAAAAACCCACCACTACTGCACTAATCCCAGGGTCCCAAAGTGGAATTGTTCCACCATTGTTTGTACCTGTCTATCTGGCCTTCCTTTACTGTCCAGAGCTGAATACATTTCTGTTAGGGCCTCCCTTGTGAGGGTCCCAGGTTTGGCTGTTTACAACACCCAAGTTGTTAACCCCTTAGCTTGCACCTTGGCTAAAACCCTCAATCATACCTCCATGGCCCTAGCTGCCTTAAATTATGAGCAAAACAGATTTGTGATGCAGCCTTAGACAATCGGGCAGCCATTGACTATCTCCTGCTTCTGCATCATCATGGCTGTAAGGAGGTAAAATCTATGTGTTGTTTTAATCTGTCTCACAATAGCAAGACTGTGCAAAAGCAGATTCACACCCTTCATGAATTATCAAAGTCTATTTGACAAGATATTCTGGGACTCTCTCTAGTCCTGGCTGCCCAACTTTGGGTGACTCAGAACTGCATTTACATATATGATTCTTTGTATTCTCATAGGCATATTGGTGTGTTGTGGCATCCAATGTTTTTTGTCACTACTGGTGCAATGTGTCCCCTCATCGTACCTGTCAACCACGTCTCCGGAAAATACGGGACCTGCGCAGAACGGTTCTGCACAGGTCGCCTTCTACGCATGCGTAGAAGGGTTCTACAGAGCGTAAAAGCCTTCTTCGCATGCGTAGAAGCCGATCTACGCAGAAGGGATGCACAGTACCTCTCCCCCCCCCCCCGCTGCCAATTCCGGGGTTTTGGCAACTGCGGGCGGGAAATGGCGCAAATCGGCGCAGGAAATCCCGGCCAATCCGGGAAGGTTGACAGGTATGCCCCTCATTTTGGCTCTTCCCCCTTAGGCCCAATCAGCAAGAAATGCTACATATGTATAAAGCATTGTCACAATTTCTTCTTTTTAAAATACAAATGGATGGAATGTAGGAATAATATTGTTGGAACTTCCAAAAGGTTGATCAAAAGTCTTAGGCAAACTGGGACTAGCGACTGACCTGGCTGAAGGTCCTTAGCTATGCATCCTGAGAAACAACCCTTATCCCTCAACTAACTAAACCTTATCTATGGAACCTTGAGAAGCTTCCCTTGAGATATTTCCTGATATCGTGCAAGACCCCTACAACGTCCCTGATCATGCACCCAGCACGTTCCTTGGGTCATGCCACTCCCATGACTGCCTACATACACTTTGATGTTCTGATAGAAATGCGAAGCAGCCAGCATACAGGGCCAAACAACTTTATTAGGCAGTCAGAACATGGGGAGCAATGGCACAGCACTGCTCAATATATACACTCAGTAATTGATACATTTGGGTGGGAAATGACAGGAGGGGGAGGGGGTGACTGGGAGGTCAATGAACCAGAGTGAAGACTGTACAGACTACATAGTTTAGGCAGGAACGCAGTCCCGCAATATTTCAAGACCAAGAAGAAGGAGACAAATTGGAGGATCGTACCAATCTCAACTATTTTACAAAACGTTACAGCAATAATTGTATTCAAACACAACATTCCTCCCCCCTAGGATGGGATGAAGTCCCTCAGCCATTGTGGAGGCTTACAAACCCTTTTGGGTCGCACTGGTACCTGGCTGTATTTGGACGCTGTAGGTAGACTTGGTTCCATAGAGTGATACCCGTGCTGGGGGCCTGATCTGAACCATTTGTATTTAGGGAGCATTGTCCCGACTTGGAATTGGAGCTAGGGAGAGAGCAAACTAAATCAAAATCCAGTTTGGATGAAGCAGGAGCAAAGGATCACTTGAAATTAAAACTAGAATCAGGAGGGGTAAAACACAACGAAAGGTCCCGCCTTTGAGAACCTTGAGTAGGGGGCAACTCGACGAAAGCTTGCCTCATTTGGGTGGGAGTTGAGGTAGACTCAAATGTTGAAGGATGGTGGTGGTGGTGGTGGGGGGGGTTCCAGGGAGAAATCAAAACCCCGCTTTTTGCTTGGACGAGTGGAGGAACAGTCTGTAAACTCCCCCCGATCCTGTAAATCAAAGGGTACATTTCCATGCTCTAGGCTTGCGGATGACCTCCAACGGAATTGGGGCTGGCTAGTATTAGAAAGCTGGGGATTACAACTGATTGCCAATCCACCTGTCTCGCATCCCCCTGGGAGTAAGTGGGTGGGGGAGGACCCTAACGTGGAAATATCCTGACTACCTTGTACCTCTTGAAATTCCATCACCCTATGTCTGAGCTGGTCGGCGTGACGCTGCCAAAGCAAACCAGTGTCTGTTTTGACATGATAGGACACTGGTCCTGTTTGTTCCACCACAATGCCCGGGATCCATGCTGGACCTGCAGCCACGTAGTTCCAACAGTGCACCGGATCCCCAGCTGAGAATACCTTTTTGTGAGCAATTTCAACATTAACACCTCTATCCTCCACCCTGGAGGGATCCAACTGGTTGAGCAATGAGACCGGCCTCCTGCGCATTACGAGTTCGGCTGGTGACAGCCCTGATGCCAAGGGTGTTGTCCAGTAGCGTTTGAGGAATTGGCAAAGTTGTACCTCCATGTCCCCTTGACCCATGCGGTGAAGTGCCTCCTTGGTAGTGCATACCTGTCATTTCCCCTGACCATTGGGTGGAAAGGGGCAGAATTTACATGCCAAATGGCATTCCTTTTAAGGAATGCCTGAAATTTGGAAGAGGTTAACGTTGTGGCGTTGTCGGATACTAGCATGTCCAGCAGTCCAAAACAACTGAACAGCCTCTGGAGCTGCTTAATAGTAACTGCAGAAGAGGTACTGGGCATAGGAATTACCTCCAGCCATTTGGAAAATGAGTCGACCACCAGTAGGAAAAGTGTGCTCCTGAAAGGGCCTGCAAAATCAACATGAATCCGTGACAGTGTCCCATTCCCTGGTGGGAAGCCGAGACTCCTTGACTCCTTGGGAACTCTGGCAGCTATGGCAAGTGCCTACCAATTGCTCAATGTCCTAGTCTACCTGGGGCCACCAGAAAAAACTCCTGGCCAAAGCCTTGGAGCGCACTATACCAGGGTGACTAATGTGTAAAAGCCTAAGCACCTTAGAGTGTAATACAGTAGGAATGACCACCCTTTGGCCCCAAAGGAGGTAACCTCTCTCAAGCGAAAGCTCAAAACGTCTTCTAAAGAACACTTTAAACTCCTCAGCAAGAGGGGATGTGGGCCAACCTTTCTTAACCCAAGAAACTACCTGGGACAAGAGTTTGTCCCGTGCTGTTTCCTTAGCAATGTCTGAAGGCACTGGGGGGGGGGGTGAGTCGAGAGACTCGATCAGCAGCACCTGAAGATCCTGCTCAATTTCGCAATCCGCCTCCCCCAGGACTGGCAATGGAGACCATGACAGCACGTCAGCATGGCTGATGTCCTTACCATAAGCTGGCACTGAGTTTCCTCATCCCGCATGCTGGCAAGCAGGCGAACCCGCAAGGCTTCTTCCAGGTTGTCCCACTGGCACGGGGTGGCAGCCAACCTCAGCACAGCAGCGTAGTCGGCTACGGACTCTCCCGGCATTGATCCCGTCTGTGGAAGGCTACCCAGGCCAGGAAGATGGACACCTTCGGCAAGAAGTGTGTCCGGAGAGCCACCAAGATCTCAGCCAGCGGGACGGTGTCGATGTCCCTGAGCAACATGAGGTGCGTGGCCAGTTCGAGGGTAGCCAGGCCGCACCACGACAAGAAGCAGGAGTGCTTCTTTTCCTCTTTGACAATGTCCTGGGCCACCATTGTGTGGCAGAACTGTCGCTCGTACAGGACCCATTTCTCAGGAGCGGTCACGTCGAATGGAGCAAGGGTAGGTGTATGGGACACCATTATCCCATCCTCGGCACCAATTTGATGTTCTGGTAGAAATGCGAAGCAGCCAGCATACAGGGACAATCAACTTTACTAGGCAGTCAGACCATGGGGAGCAATGGCGCAGCACTGCTCAATATATACACTCAGAAATTGATACATTTGGGTGGGAAATGACAGGAGGGAGGGTGTGGTGACTGGGAGGTCAACGGACCGGAGTGAAGACTGTACAGACTACATAGTTTAGGCGGGAACGCAGTCCCGCGATATTTCAAGACCAAAAAGAAGGACACAAAATGGAGGATTGTACTGATCCCAACTATTTTACAAAACGTTACAGCAATAATTGTATTCAAAACACACACCTATTGCTAATTGACACAACCACTGCTTGTAATCCCCTCACATGTCTATTTGCTCACACCAATTATTAACTGCCACATATGCCTCTAGTAAGAAACTCTTGATGTACTCAATAAAAGGGCGGATGGGTTTCCTATTGGGATCATTACCAGCCCGAAGGAAGAACCCTGAGTCTGTCTTTACTACAGCGTTCTCCAGGACGTTTCTTACAGAGAAAATTACTTTAACCGAATTTCCCATAGGAATGTATTGAATGCAACCAATTAATTTGTCCCGAGTAAAATTTGTCAGATGTTTTGTCAGATGTAATATCAAACTACCATGAACTGCATGTACCATAATGCATTGCCTAAGTGACATCATCCTGACCTCACCTAACCCTATTAAAGGACCCCAGCCACTCCCTTTCCTCTATTCCCTGGCTGACCCTACTGACCATCACTGGCCGCCATGTGGTCAGTGGAAATAAAGATTTTTGAAATACAGCTAATGACTTGTGGAGTTATTGGACCGAACCATCAGAAATTCTCTAACAAAATCCCGTGTACCAAGCCACTATTTTTATGGATTTCCTTTTGTTATGCGATTTTTATGTTAACTGAGCCATTTGTTAACCAAGGTTCCACTGTATCCAGAATGGATACAGCACCTGAAAATAAGAATTACTGAAGCAAACTAGCCTATTCCCAGATAGTTCATACCCACATGTTTTTTGACTCCTGTCAAGGGCTTCTTTTATTTTATTTTTTAAAGTGTCTGTAGGATTGCTGTTTTCGTTTGCCTTCAGTATGTATGAATGCTGGGAATGAACTAAAGTAAGGACTATTTTTGCTAAGAATTTCTCATGTCATGAAGTGGCTTAAAAAGATAGCCACTTCAGGATATTGGCAACTTAAACATTTCTGTGGTCTGTAGAATGGCAGAGGAAGTGAAAAAAAATGTAGACTGTATAAGGGCAGTGCAGACTTATTTAAAAATGAAAAAAAAAACCTTTCTTCGAGGAGAAGAAGGAGTAGGAGGGGTAATTTTGGTGTATTAGAACCAAGACACAGGACACAGCCTCGGGCTGGGTTAACTCAGGTTTATTGCATGGTGGACAGAGGGAACATGAGGTAATGGCGGATCAATAGCTCTTTATATACGGTAGTAACACATTTGAACGTGGTTCCATGATAGCCCATTGGCTACTGTCTGCGTGACGTCATTGCTGGTCACGCCCTTCTTGTCCAGGTGTAGGTGGTGGCGGGAAAACTTCCCGCGCTGTTGCCTTTGATGAGTTTGGACCAAGAGAGCTTGGACGCTCGCTGCTGCCAGCTGGTGGTCATTAGCTCGCGTCCGATTACAGGGTTTATGTGATACAGCTGAAGGTTACATTGTTACCCGTTGGCAAGGTTACATTGGTTAAGATACATTGTTATCCATGTAGAAGATTACTCCATTAGAACACAACACTCCTCCCCCCTAGGATGAGACGAAGTCTCGAACTTAACACTCCCCCCCCCTAGGATGAGACGAAGTCTCTCAGCCAAGATGGCTTATTTCGAACACGCTGGGGTCTCGATGCGGGCTGCCTTTCCCCGGGTTTGCTACCTTCTCTTTGTCCCCTGTTTTCCTGTCCTGTAATTGGAGAGGGAGACTCGTTAGTGACTTGCCGCGGCTCCGCGGCGTTGTTGGGAGGTGTGTGCTTTATTAGGGAAGAACCGGGGGCACTGGGGGCTAACGAAAAACCCCTCTTCTCGCTTGGATGGGTGGGGGAACACTCCCGAAAACCCCCCCCGGCTCGCAAAATCAAAATCAGAATTAAATTCGGGGGCAGCGGTCGCGAACTCCTCTCCCCCTTCCCCGGCCCCTGATAGAGCTGACGTATCAAAAGGGTATGAGTCGGGGCCGCTGCTTTCCCCCCTTGTTTGGGACTGTTGTCCGTTGCTGTCTCCCCCTTGGGCTAAACGGGTGGGGGAGAACCCTAACGCTGAATCCTGTTGCTGAGCCCCACTGACCGGCCCCCCACTCACTCGGTGCCTAAGTTGGTCCGCGTGCCTCCTCCAGAGGAGACCGGTGCTAGTCTCGACCCGGTACGACACTGGCCCCGTCTGTTCCACAACCGTCCCTGGTACCCAGGCTGGACCTGCGCTGGCGTAGTTCCTGCAATGCACAGGGTCGCCGACGGCGAAACCTTTCGAGACTGCCAACCCTATGTTTTTTCCTTTGTCCTCGACTCTCGTCGGGTCTAGCCTGGACAGGATCGTGGTCAGTTTTCGCCGCATCAGCAGCTCTGCCGGCGAGTAACCTGACGCTAGGGGGGTCACCCTATACGCTAATAAAAACTGACATACTTGGTGATTTAGGTCCCCTGGGCCCATGCGCCGCAGCGCATCCTTTGTTGTACGCACCAGCCGTTCCACTTGGCCATTCGTGGCCGGGTGAAACGGCGCGGATGTGACATGCCGAATGGCGTTTGCCTCCATGAATGCCCTGAACTCAGCGGAGGTGAAACAACTAGCGTTATCGCTGACCAAAGTGTCGGGTAGACCGAACGTGGAAAAGACTCTCCTTAGCTGGCTAATTGTAGTGGCGGAGGACGTGCTCTTTACTGGGATAACCTCCAGCCACTTGGAGAACGCATCCACTACCAGGAGAAACATGGTTCCTCGGAACGGGCCAGCGAAGTCTACGTGCACCCTGGACCATGGCCCCCTTGCTGCGTCCCATTCCCTATGCGGGAGACGGGCCTCCTCCGGTCGGGAGCCCTGGCATGCCTCACAAGTGCCGACCATGTGCTCAATGTCCGCGTCCAGCTGTGGCCACCAGAAGTAACTCCGGGCCAGCGCCTTGGAACGGACGATGCCCGGGTGGCTTACGTGCAGCAGTTCGAGTACCCTCGATCGCAGGGACGTAGGAACCACCACACGTTGACCCCACAAAAGGCACCCCCTCTCTAGGGACAACTCTATTTTTTTTCGAAAAAATGGGTCGAATTCCGTACCTGGGGATGACGCCGGCCACCCCTTCTGTAGCCATGAACTAACTTTCTCTAGCGTTCTGTCCTTGCCTGTCGCCCTAGCAATGTCGGCCGGTACTATTGGGGGTGAGTCTAAAACCTCTATTAACAAAACCTGGTGATCTCTCTCCGCCCTTTCCTTTTGGACGCCCGACAAGGGCAAAGGAGACCTCGAGAGTGCGTCTGCATGGCTGATCTCCTTTCCGGGCCGGTATTCCAACTCATGTTGGTATGCGTTGAGAAAGATAGCCCACCGCAGCATTCTTGGGGACAGGATCTGTGGCGTGGGCTTATTTGCAGTGAAAATTCCTAACAGGGGCTTGTGGTCAGTCACGATTTTGAACGGCCGACCATACAGAAAATCGTGAAATTTTTTGGTTCCCGCTACTATCGCTAATGCCTCCCTGTCGGTCTGTGCGTAATTACGCTCTGCTTGGGACAGGGACCTTGAATAAAACGCTATCGGGGCCTCCCTTCCGTCGTCCAACACGTGGCAAAGCACCGCCCCCACCCCCACCGGGGACGCATCACAAACTAAGACCACTGGCCGTTTGGGGTCGAAATGAGTTAGGATTGCCTCGGATGTTAGGAGTTGCTTTAACTCTTTAAAAGCCCTCTCTTGCTCGTCACCCCACAGCCATGTTTCCTCCTTTTTAAGCAGCCGATGGAGCGGTTCGGCCACAGACGCCTTCCGTGGAAGGAAGGTATGGTAAAAATTTAGGAGCCCCAGGAATGACTGTAGTTCGGTTTTGGATGTGGGGCGAGGAGCCTGCTTGATGGCAGCTACTTTGGATTTGGACGGCTTAATTCCCTCGGGTGTGACACGGAACCCTAAAAACTCAACCTCTGTTTCGAAAAAAACGCATTTGTCTTTTCTCAACCGCAGCCCCGCTTTCTCGAACACAGTCAGTACTTTATCCAATCTCTTTGCCAGTTCAGCCTCACTCCCCCCTGTTATCAACACGTCATCAAAATAAGGCAACACCCCCTCCAGCCCCTTCAGGAGGCGTTCCACAAGCGACTGAAAAAGGCCGGGTGCCGAGTTCACGCCGAACTGTAAACGCGACACCTGGAACGCCCCTTTGTGTGTGACTATCGTTTGTGCCGCGGCCGTGGCGGGAGTTACAGGGAGTTGCTGATAGGCTTGTGCCAAATCGAGTTTAGCGAAACACTTTCCCCCATTCAGCCTGGCCAGAAGGTGGCTGACCACCGGCACCGGGTATGCATTAGGGCGGATCGCCTTATTAATTGTACACTTATAATCAGCGCAAATGCGCACCTCCCCGTTAGCCTTCAGAGCGGTCACAATTGGAGTTTCCCACTCCGCGGAATCAACAGGAATAAGAATCCCCTGGCCCACCAGTTTGTCCAGTTCCGCCTCTATTTTGTCCTTTAATGCGAATGGCACCCTGCGCGGTTTGAGTCTTATCGGGCGGACCTCTGGGTCTAGGTCGAAGGCTACAGGGGGTCCCTTGAACTTTCCCAGTCCTTTTTCGAAAACGGCGGGATGCGCGTCGCACACCGCTTGTATTGGATCCACCCCCACTGTATGCACTCCCCCTATGAACAATCCTAGGGGCTGAAACCACTGCGTCCCTAGGAGGCTACAACTACCCCCCTTAAGGACAACTAGGGGCAGTTCCGCAGAATGTCTCTTAAAACTGACCCGAAATTTCCCGACCCCCAACACCGGAATGCTGTTTCCCTGTACGTCTCGCAACGTGGACCTCAGCGTTTTAAGCTTGGGCCGCACGTGGGGGTCGATTTTCAAGAACTCTTTCTGGGGAATTATAGAGTAGGAGGACCCCGAGTCAATTTCCATCCTGATAGGGGCCCCTTGTACTAGTACCTCAACGAAGTAATGGGATTGTCCCGCGGACACGCTGAACACGGGGGCATCGACCTCGCTGTCGTCCGAGATGCGGCCCACGCCGTCCTGCTTCCTCGTGGTCTGGGCGCCATCTTTGGACCTCGCTGGACGGTCCGGTCTGGTCGAACGGTCTTGTGACTGCCTCCGGCCCTCCTTCCGCTTTCTGCATGCCTTGGCGATGTGCCCCCGGCGACCGCAGGTGTAACACTCAGCTTTTCTGAATGGGCACCTCGCGCGCTCATGGGCTGCTCCGCAACCATCGCAGCGGCGCCCTCCTTTTCGGACCTTCTGGACCTCCTCGCCGTCGCTGCCTTCTGTGGATGACTTCGAGGCTCGTCGGGTTGCGTGCACCGACTGCCCGGACCTTCCGTGCACCGAATTTTCCGCTTTTCCGGCTCTAGGACGCCACTCCCGCCACTGGTGCATTTCGTCCACTCCAGCATTCGTGGCTTCCGCGGCTTCCGCGGCCTCTACAACTTCAGCCAGCGTGGGTGGTGGCTCCTTGTTCATCAAGCTGCGCTGCACCTCCTTGTCCTTCAGGCCACACAGGACTCCGTCCCTGAGGGCCATCTCTAGGTTGTCCCATCTGCAGGGGACGGCGGCTATTCTCATGGCTGTTACGAATGCCTCAACCGACTCGTCCGGCGCTTGAACTCGCCTCCAAAACGCGCTCCGAGCGGGAAACATTGCCCTCGAGGGTCGGAAATGCTCACGCAGCAGCTTCATAATGTCCTCGGCTTTGAAATCGCTCACCTTCTTCGGTGCAATGATGCCCACCAGCGTTCGCTTGGTTTCTATCCCAAGCATTCTGGTGAGGATGGCCCTCTTCCTCTCCTCGTCGTCTTCTTTGACTTTGAGTTCCACCAGTGCCGCCTGGAAGTCCATCTCAAAAAGCTCCCAGTCTTGCGGTTTGGTGATGTTGAACCCGCTCTGTGCCCTGGCTCCTTGGGGATCCATCATCCCACCTTCGTCGCCAATTTGGTGTATTAGAACCAAGACACAGGACACAGCCTCGGGCTGGGTTAACTCAGGTTTATTGCATGGTGGACAGAGGGAACATGAGGTAATGGCGGATCAATAGCTCTTTATATACGGTAGTAACACATTTGAACGTGGTTCCATGATAGCCCATTGGCTACTGTCTGCGTGACGTCATTGCTGGTCACGCCCTTCTTGTCCAGGTGTAGGTGGTGGCGGGAAAACTTCCCGCGCTGTTGCCTTTGATGAGTTTGGACCAAGAGAGCTTGGACGCTCGCTGCTGCCAGCTGGTGGTCATTAGCTCGCGTCCGATTACAGGGTTTATGTGATACAGCTGAAGGTTACATTGTTACCCGTTGGCAAGGTTACATTGGTTAAGATACATTGTTATCCATGTAGAAGATTACTCCATTAGAACACAACAGTAATGAAAGACATTTTTCTTCTTTGAGGTTGGGTTGAGAACCTGCCTGCTGCAGAATCCCCATCTGGCTGGTACTTGGTGGTGGATTTGGCTGTGGGCAGGCTTTAGACAAGTGGTTCCCAACGTGGAGCCCAGACCCCACAAGAGGACCTCAATTCCCAGAAGCCTATCAGCACATCAGCTGATCAATGCTTTGGGGAATTGACTTAGGATTCTGGAAATTGAAGTCCAAAAACAAAAGTTGGCAAACACTGCTGTACACCCAACTCTTTTGACTTTTAGACAATTCAAAAGAAAAGAAAACCCCCTTGCCCCCACCTTCCTCTTCTGGGTGAAAGTTTCTATTTTAGTAAAGGTTTCCCTTGTTCGAAAACCAGTCGTATCTGACTCTAGGGTTCAGTGCTCATCTCTATTTCAAAGCCGAAGAGCCAGCACTGCTTCTGCAGATGCTTCCGTAGTCACGTGGCAGGCATGACTAGACATCGGAGCACACGGAAGGCTGTTTACCTTCCCACCAAAGTGGTCCCTATTTATCCGCTTGCAATTTCTTGTTTTCGAACTGCTAGGTTGGTACTGCTAGGTAGGTACTGCCCTAATATAGTCTATTTTTCAGTCTGTTTGCCAGTACAGTAAAACCCCAGGTTACAACCATCTCGGTTTAAGTTTGCTCCGATTTACAATGGCATATCCGTCCTGATATAAACATTTTTAATGTATTTGTTTTGGTTTACGACAATCAATTCAGGACCATTTTTTATTTTTCAATGCATCACTATGGATGTTTCAGGTTACATTTTTTTCAGGTTACAATGGAGGCTGTTGGAACAGACCTCCGTCGTAACCCGGGGTTTTACTGTATTATGAAGTGGCTGCCTTCTGATGCCTCTTCATGATAAGGTAAAAATTTTAGAGGAAGGAGCTGGAACAATTAGGGTTCCTTGAGATCTGACAGGTTAATTTTGGAAGCCACTCATTCATATGGTCATTTATAAGGTAACTTGACAGCACATAAGAAAACTTTGCACTTTATTCCCTGAAACTTTAGCCAATCTATGTGCAAGATAAACCAAATGACTGTAATCAGTATCAGTTACATTATCCGCTTCCATGTGTTGCTAGTAAGAACTGTGGCTGGCAGTATCCTTCTTCGCAGCAATGTCCTGTTTCCTTCATTACTGAACCTGTTTAAGAGGTCCATCTCTTTGTCTAGCAACCTTGCCTTCATCTCTCTACATTTGTTTCCTGTCTGCATAAATCCTCTTCTTTATCTCCCTCCCCCTCACTATCACTAGCTGATCTCTGCCACTCTCTCTTCCCCTCCCTCCCTCGCCTCTTTAGTCTGCTGCTATTTGATCTATGATATTGGATCTCTTGGATAAAACACACACACACTTGCATGTGGTAATCTCTCACAAGCATCAGGCATCACTGCCAAAGAAAATGCCTTTCCTATAGCTGCAGCAGCCCTTCTCTTAACTTGCTGAAGCCTGAGGATGTGGCCATGCTTCTCATTCTGCTGCCTATCTTTTCTGCTGTTTCTCTGCCTCTTTGCCTTAACTTTAGGGCACCCCTGCCCTGCTGTCTGTAGCTGCATGGACTACCACACCATTGACTGCCGAGCTCAACGGCTTCCACGCGTTCCTAGCCCATTCCCATTGGACGTCAGGAAACTGCTCATTGCAGACAACAACATCCAGGAGATCCCAGTGGATTTATTTATCTTTTACAATGACCTGGTCTACTTGGATTTCAGGAACAACTCCATCACTACGCTAGAGGATGGCACTTTCAGCAGCTCCAGCAAGCTGGTCTATTTAGACTTGAGCTACAACAACTTAACTCAGCTTGATGCCGGAGTCTTCAAGTCAGCCGGGAGGTTGATCAAACTGAGCCTAGGGAACAATAACTTGGCAGAGGTGGACAAGGATGCCTTTGAGAGCCTGAAGCAACTCCAAGTACTAGAACTGAATGACAACAACCTGGAGAGGTTGGATGTGGGTGCATTGAATGCCCTTCCCAACCTCCGGATCGTCCGCTTGGAGGGGAACCCATGGCTTTGTGACTGCGATTTTGCAAGCCTTTTCAGCTGGCTGGAGGAGAATGCGGCAAAGCTTCAGAAAGGTAAGGCTTAAAAACCCCACAAGGAAACTCACCAGCTTGTCTTGTATGTTTTCCTTCCTATCTGTGTACATGCTGTTCTTCATGGACAGATGCTCTCCATTCTAGGGTCTGTTAATTTCATTAAGCTAATAAGTGCCACATGACCACGGAAACGTCTGCAGAAGCAGACAGTGCTGGCTCTTCGGCTATGAAACAGAGATGAGCACTGAACCCTAGAGTTGGATATGACTGGCTTTCAAGCAAGGGTGACCTTACCCTTACCTTACCCTAATAAGTGCAGCTTGGTTCCATTCAAACTGCATAGCTATATCTGAACCAAAGTCACAGTCACATGGAGATTATCCACCTGGAAATGAGCTTTTTTGCCATTGGCAGAGCAAGAAGAGCCTATAGCTGTGATGGTGAACCTTGGCACTCCAGGTGTTCTTGGAATACAATTACCAGAAGCCCAAGTCAGCACTACTGCTGATCAGGGCTTCTGGGAATTGAAGTTCAAGAACACCTGGAGTGCCAAGGTTGGCCATCACGGGCCTATAGCAAGGAACACTTTGTTTTTTGAAATCTACCCAGAGAAGCAGGAAAGCTCAATCACAGAAAGGATAACCCAGCATGCTCTCTATATCTACAGAAACACATTTCTCCTGCAGTAACTATTCTGTGAACTAAATCATTTAAGGCAAGGTAGGAGGGATGGCCCACTTTTCTGCACTCTCTTTCACACCTGGAGGGTTGGGAGATGTTTTTCTTATAAAATAATAGGACCAAGCCTAAAGTCCAGCCTCTGCTGCCCTTATGGATTTTACAAGAGGTATGAAATTGTGTGGACATAGTCTAGTAGAGTGGACTCTAACAGAGGGGACTAGAGCACAGAGAGTCAGACGCTAGGTCTAGGACATAGACCTGGGTTAAAATCTCTGCTTGTGCAGTGGGCCAGTGGCATTGGCATTTCACATACTGTATTTCTGAAATCTTGGTCTTCTATAAGTTAAGATTTACCTGATACCACATAACACAACATTTTGGTAGTTACCTAATGGATTGTTTTTATTTAGGCGCTTTTCTTTTTGTACTTAAATATAGTGGAACCTCGGTTAACATAATTAATGTGTTCTCCGGGACGTTTCTTACAGCGAAAATTACTTTAACTGAATTTCCCATAGGAATGCACTGAACACCAAAATACTTTAACC
Organism: Bradypodion ventrale; assembly: GCA_035047345.1. Lineage (NCBI taxonomy): Eukaryota > Metazoa > Chordata > Lepidosauria > Squamata > Chamaeleonidae > Bradypodion > Bradypodion ventrale. Next base: position 11,154,987 of record JAWDJE010000017.1, on the reverse strand, counting down.
AAAATGCGGTTTCCCATAGGAATGCATTGAAAACCAATTAATCCATCTGAAAAAAATTATGTAAACCAAGCCACTATTTTCCATGGATTTCCCTTTGTTAGATAGATAGATAGATAGATAGATAGATAGATAGATAGATCTTTATTGTCATTGTCCTGCACAGAACGAGATTGGGGGAAAATACTTATCAACTCAACAAAACCTAAACAAAATACAACTTTACAAAATTATCAACATATTCCCACCCCACATATACACATTTAACCCCTAAAAAGCTCTAAAACTCTAAAGCTCTAAAACTCTAAAAACTCTACAAACTATATACAGAAGCTCCGTCATAGATTGCATTGCACTGTATTCAAAGCCAGAACCGCTTTTGGGTAGAAACTATTTCTCAAGCGGCTGGTCCTGGTCTTTATGACCCTATACCTTCTTCTAGAAGGCAGAAGCTGAAAGAGATCATTTCCGGGGTGCGTACTATCCTGCGCAATCTCTACACCTTTCTTATAGCACCTGGAGGCATAGATTTGATCTAGAGTGGGAAGAGTACGCCCAATTATTCCCTCTGCAGTCTTTATGACCCTGGACGGCATTGTTCTTTCCCTAGCTGTACAACTCCCAAACCATGCACACAGACCATAGGTTAACACACTCTCTATGGTAGAATGCCAACAGCAGGTCCTTTGAAAGATTATTGTTCTTCTTGAGGATTCTCAAGAAGTATAACCTCTGCTGTGCTCTCTTCATCAGATCTTTGGTGTTTGCTCCCCATGTTAGATCATCCCTCAGCTCCATTCCCAGAAATCGAAACACCGAGACCTGTTCCACACAATTCCCTTCAATAATAAGTGGCTGGATGTTCAATTTGCATTTTCTAAAGTCCACAATGATCTCTTTTGTCTTTTTTACATTGAGGAATAAATTGTTTTCTCTACACCACTTCATCAGCATCTCAACCTCCTTCCTGTAAACCGACTCCCCCTCCCCAACAGTAATCAGACCAACCACCGTTGTGTCGTCTGCAAACTTGATGATCTTATTGCTGGGGTAACTGGGAACACAATCATATGTGTAAAGCGTATGAGATTTTTATGTTAACCAAGCCGTTCATTAACTGAGGTTATACTGTATGTGGAATTCAAAATGGTGTGTCCGCAACTTTAATCTGGTAAATCACATCAATCCTCACAAAGTGAAATGCGGATTCCCCATGCCCCATAGGGCATGGAACGGCCCGCCTGAAACCACTGCAGTGAGAGACGCTCCTTGCTTGTGGGTTCTGCGGCCGCCAAATTAAGGGGGGTGAATAAAGTATAGGGTTTGATTCACCCAATTACCGTGACCTGACCCGCGACGCTGCCAAGTAAGCAGATAGCTAACTTCTGTGTAACATTAAGTGTAATAAACTCATCTCCCGGTTTGGGAAATCCCTGGCGCAAATAAGCCATGTTTGTCCCTGCCTAATCCCCAACACAATGGTCATTCTTTCCCCGTATTTGCCCGAGTTAATTAACTTCCCCTTTGAAGGTTTCCCCATTAACCTGAATCAACGTATGAGGTAATGCGCTGTTAGATGACAGTTTGCCACCGTTGCGTTTTCTTCCCTATAAATGATATTGCCTTTTGCCATTAAAGTACTGATCGATCCTGCTTCCTTGTCTCGTGTCGTTACTTGATCAGTCATCCTCCGGGCGCCCCGGCCCTCCAGTGGCCCCAATTCCTTCATCTGGTGACCCCGACGTGATTTACTCGTGAGTAAAGGACCCTGGAGAGGTCTACTCGTGAGTAACGCTTCACGCGGTCTGGCTCTACGCTTGAACCACGACCAAAAGCAGCTCGGAGGACTGCGCAGCACTCCGGCCGGCAGCCAGCCGATCGGAGGGGTGGCCTGCGACGAGGCATTCCAAAGAGACATTTCCTACCACCTTTTTCCCGGCTTTGGGAGGTTTGCGAAGGGAAAAACGCGTTCCGGTCAGGGCAGGCTGTGAGCCCCTGACAACGCAGAGGCCGCCGAGGGCCCGTGGCAGAAGGTCCACGCTCCGAGGGCTACCCCAGACACTCGTCGCCCGAACCTGTTGCCTGCAAAGACGCGTCGACTCTCATCCCGAGGAGGAAACTTCAGAGGACCATCGCAGGTAATATGGGGACTTGCTCTCATAGACCAAGTCCGTCCGCTAGCCAAAGAACTCGAGAGGGAGAGTTCATAATCCTGGCCAGGGTTTTTAAGTTGCGATTTCACAGCGGAGAGCTAGCGAGACTTTTGGCGTACCTCAGGGGACACTGCCTACTTTACCCAGAAGTAGGTACGTTAACCTTGAAGCTCTGGGATCAGATAGGAGACTGCATCCAGCAACCCCCCAAAGCGCCCGGCAGGGTAGTCAGCACATGGAAAAAGTGTAGGAGACTCTTAGAGCAGATCGAACCGGTCCGGATAGAGGCCCTAGAACCCCCGTTAGAAAAGTCATCAAGTCAGCCAGTCAACCCGACTGCGCCCACGGCGCTCTGTCCGTCATTCAGCTATCAGCATAGCAGCGAAGGGAGCCTTCCCCCGGTGACAGCTGCAGACGTCACCGAAGGAACGCAAGGAATGAGGAGCGCAGGCGCTTCTCTGACAGCACCGGCTTCCCTAGTTGTAAAGAGTGCCCTTCAGCGCACAGCAGCGATAGAGCTCAAGAAGGGGGAATTGTCAGCAGAACAGCTAGCTGAGCTTCGACAGATTTGTCCCATCCGCTTAGAGATGGACGCGCTCACAGGCGCGCAACAGGTAGTGCATTCCCCAGTCCCGTATAAGCTTCTCATGGCTTTACGGAAAGCAATTTCAGAGACAGGGCTCCAAAGTCGTTTTACCAGGGGCACGCTTCAGCAGGCGTGCGAAGCCACCATGTGGATTCCTCACGACTGGAAAGCCGTCATGAGGATGATGCTAACCCCTAGCCAGTACATGATCTGGGACAGCGAGTATCGGCTTGAGGCTCAGGCCAGGGCCGCTAGGATGGGAGGCGCAGTAATTGCTGAACAGCTATATGGTTCAGGTGCCTTCGAGCCCATCAACGCTCAGATCAACCTGCCTCTAGCCACGCTAGAGATGTCCGCCGAAGCCGCCTATAGGGCGTACTTCAAGATCCCAGCGTCTGGCAAAGCGGCTAAAAACTACACCGCTATCAAGCAGGGAGCCCAAGAGCCCTACATGGACTTCATCAATCGCCTGGAGGAGGCAATCACCAGGCAGATTGACAATGAGCAAGCCCAGCAAGAGCTCATGATCAAGTTAGCCAAGGACAATGCCAACTTGGACTGTCGTAAGATTTTGCAGTCCCTAGGCAACCGTCCTGATCTGACCCTATCGGACATGATTAGAGCTTGCTCCGACGTCGGCACAGACTCCTACAAGATGGGTCTGCTGGCGGCGGCGGTGCAAGGGGGTAAAAAATCCAAAGGAAAGAACCAGGGGGCATGCCACTCCTGTGGCAAGGTCGGTCACTTCGCTAGGGAGTGCCGACTCAAGGGAGGCGGGCAAAGGTCCAGCCAGCCCAAGGCTCCGAAAACCCCATGTCCGAAGTGCAGAAAAGGCTATCACTGGGCCAAGTTTTGTCCGAGTTCGGGAAACCGGAACGTGGGCATGTCTCTGGCCCCAGTCCAAACAGAGGCTTCACTCATTCCCCAGAACCAGGACTTCCCCGAGCTGGACTAGGTTCCAGGCACATTCCAGACACTACGAGGACACAGGCCAGCCCCAAGGGTAGCACAGGGCTAGAGCTGACTTGCCAGGCAGACGTTACATGCGACCTGCCAGGCACAGTCTATCTGGTCGATTCCCAGTACATGGGTCCCCTGCCCAGAGGCTTTTTAGGTATAGTTTTGCCCCGTAGTGTAGCTGGAGCCCGCGGAATATTTATAATTCCAGGAGTCATTGACTCGAATTTTTCAGGCGTTCTCCAGGTCCAACTCTGGACACACCTGCCCCAGACCATTCATAAGGGAGATTCCTTAGCGCAACTGATCATGGTTCCTTGTCACTCGCCAGCAGGCAGCCAGGGGAGGCTCAGTGACAGCTCAGAGCCCGGCTCAGCAGACCGCTTGAGCGCGGTTGAGGCAGTGCAAGGATACCAGGTCTTAGCGACAGTGGAGACCAACATTGAGTGGAGGCAGCGCCCCGTTATCGAGGTATTTTTGAACAAAAGAGTGTTCTCAGGCCTACTCGATACCGGAGCTGATGTATCCGTGATAAGCAGGGGCCAGTGGCCAAGGGAGTGGGCCATTGAGCCGGTCTCTGATGTGTGGGGGGTAGGCGGTGTTCAGGAAGCGTTTAGGAGCCGAGAGTGGGTAGAAGTCACGATCCCAGGGGCTGACGGCACGGCGGTAATTCGGCCGCACATTCTTGACGTGCACGTCAACCTTTGGGGGCGAGACATTCTCCAGCAGTACGGTGCCACCCTTACCTTCGGGTAATGGCGTTGCCACTTAAATGGCTCACCGACACTCCGGTCTGGGTGGAACAATGGCCGGTTGTGGGAGAGAAGTTAGTTGCCCTCAAGCAGCTAGTGAAAGAGCAGCTAGACGCAGGACATATAGAACAGTCCACCAGTCCCTGGAACTCGCCAATTTTTGTGATTAAGAAAAAGTCGGGGAAGTGGCGACTCCTCCACGATCTCAGAGAGATCAATAAATGTATTCAGCCCATGGGTCCGCTTCAATGCGGCATCCCAAATCCTAATATGATTCCCGAGGGGTGGGAGATTCTAGTTGTAGATCTCAAGGATTGCTTTTATACAATCCCCTTAGACCCCAGGGACCGGGAAAGGTTTGCTTTTACGGTGCCGGTTGTGAACCACAGTGAGCCCACGCTCCGTTACGCGTGGAAATTTTTGCCACAGGGCATGCTCAATTCGCCCACCCTGTGCCAAATTTATGTTCACAACGCGCTGGAAAAATTCCGAAGCCTTTACCCTAAAGCTATTGTTTGTCACTTCATGGACGATATCTTGGTCGCTATGCCGCAACTTGGCAGCGAAATGTTTTCTGACCTCCAGGCCAGCCTGGGGGACAAAGGTCTACTCATTGCCCCTGAGAAAGTGCAGAGAACCGAGCCCTTTTCCTACTTGGGTCATCGGCTTCTCCGTTCTTTTGCCGCACCGGTTTTGCCCCAAATTAACCTACAGGACTCAGTCACCCTGGTAGAGCTACAGCAGATTTTAGGGAATATTAATTGGGCCAGACCGTACTTCCGATTGGATACGGATCTTTTGAAACCGCTCTTCTCGCTGCTAACCCTAGGCAAGCAGCCGGCAGACCGGATAAAAATCTCTCGAGACGCGCGTTTGGCGCTCGAGAAAGTTAACCAAGTCCTTAGCCAGAGATGGGTTGATAGAATCGCCCAGGGGCCCTATGCCCCGATCCTGAATTTGTACATCGTACGGTCGGGATCCATGTTCACTGGGGCGCTAGGCGTAGACTCAGAGAAGGGAGCGAAAATTGTGGAGTGGGTTTACTTGCCTAACACATCTTCACGGAACATCGTTCCGCCCCAAGAGCTGGTCTCCGCGGTGGTCTACCGTGGAAGGCTGAGAGCTAGGGACATCTCAGGGCAGGATTTGGCCAAAATTGTGGTTCCGTTCACCAAGGAACAAATTCACCAGTTAATGCAGCTAGGTGACTCGCTTCCGATAGCTTTGGAAGGTTTCACTGGGAGCTTAGCATATCACTTGCCCAAGGATCCTAGGCTTGTCTCGCTTCAGACAGGAACAGTCAGCTTGTTCGAATTGCTCTCGCTGGTCCCGCTCCAAGGGGCCAGGACAGTTTTTACAGATGGTGGTCGCACCTATGGTGTTTTGACCTGGCAGGAGGGCGAAGCTTGGCACACGCTGCTAACTCTTCCACAGAAGTCCGCTCAGCGGGCAGAGTTGGCAGCCGTGAACCTTGCCTTGCGCACCTTCGCCCAGGAGCGTTTGAATATCATAACTGACAGCCTGTATGTAAGGAATTTGTTGCACAGTCTACCGGGAGCTTACATCACTCCCGCGATAGACAAGAATTTACTTAGTCTGTTTCTCACCGCTCAATTTCATTTGCGAAACCGCACGGAGCCGCTCTATATTGCCCACATCCGAAGTCACCAAGACCTACCGGGTCCGATTTCCGCGGGCAATAGCAGAGTGGACGCGGCCGCAAAGGAAATTCAGCAACGTTCAGTTTTGGGAGTTTTCACTACTCCAATCCAAAGTCATGCATTTTTTCACCAAAATGCCAAGGCACTCGCCAGACAGTTCAATCTGCCGCTCTCTCAAGCCCAGGGTATCGTCCGCTCCTGCCAGCATTGTGCAGGGGCACCGGGGGGGCCCTCGTGGGGGGTCAACCCACGGGGGACTGAGGCCAATCAGGTATGGCAGATGGACGTCACGCATGTGCCGCAGTTTGGCAGATGGCAGTACATGCACGTCTGCATAGACACCTTTTCCCAGTTCGTTTGGGCCACGGCGCAGAAAGGGGAGACGGCTACCCACGTGGAGCAGCACCTCCTTTCCTGCATCGCGGCGATGGGCAAGCCACGGCACGTGAAAACGGATAACGCACCGTCCTACTGCTCTAGGCAACTGGCCGCCTTCATGGCGACGTGGGACATCAAGCACACTTTTGGAATTCCCTACAATCCGCACGGGCAGGCGATTGTAGAGCGGGTCAATCGGACGCTAAAGTCCTATCTTGACAAACAAACAGAAAGGGGGGAACCTCCTGCCCTCCCCAAGTCGCAAGGAGAAGCACAGTTTTGCTTAAATAAGGTATTGTTCACTTACAATCACCTTAATGTTTTTTCGGACTGTACGCCGCAGGAGAGGCATTTCCGCCGTTCGGAAGCCCTCCCGCGACCTATGGTCCGGTACCGAGTGCCACCAGACCCTTCTTGGAGGGGCCCGGTGCCGCTCATAACGTGGGGAAGAGGGTATGCTGCAGTTATGTCTCCTACAGGTGTCGTTTGGATTCCAGCTCGGTGTGTCAAGCCTCATCTGGAACCGCATGGCGTGGACCCAGGTCGACCCGAGTCCGATCCCGGAGATGGAAGACCTCACGCTGACCCAGCGGATCCGCCGGAGGAAGCGGCCACCGATGCCCAAGATCACCTGGGGGATGGTCAAAGCTCTTTGCCGTGACGCCCAGGACACCGTCCAGCGCGAGGAGAAGGAGCTGACACCGGAGAACCTCACAGCTGCAATCTTCGCTCAACTCCATGCCAACACAGTGGCAATCACCATCATCCTGGCCCTTTCCCTGCTTTTGGGGGGAGGCGTTCAGGCTACTCCAATCCAGGCCGACGGTTTGCCGCCTGGTGAAGATTTGTCTACCCGATTGCAGTACAACTTGTGGGAAAGGTTGGCGGGTCTCGTCAACCAGTCCGATTTTTGCTTACAGCAGGGCGTTGGTTCTGCATCTATCCTCAGCACCTGTCTCATCCCCGTGTGCCACACTCCAGACGCACGCACCAAGGATGGCGACTGGTTGCTGAAGGCCTTTTCTGGGCCACATTCTCCTACTACCTTCTCAGCATATGCACGCTGGGGGGGACAGAAGCTTGTGTCAACTTTGCCGGCTGATGCAGTCGCTCTTCATACCCCTCGAGTGGCGATCAGCCCGGACGCTGCCTGTACCCGCATGACCGGCTGCACCTCAGGCGGTCAGGCGCGGCGCCGCTGCGTGGACCCTGGCAGCGGCAACTGGACTTGTACCAAACCAGAGACACTCATCTCATTGTATGCATATGTCACCCTACCTCCTGGGTGGTTTTTCACCTGTAACCAGTTCACATGGAACTACATCCCTGCGAATTTGTCGGACTCGATGTGTTGTATCAGTCGTCTGACACTGTTACTTCCTACCAAGGACATGATTGCCCCAAGCACTGTTGATGCAAATGTATCAATTGCTAATGTTTCCCCACTCATACGGCACACACGCACAACCCAGTTAGACAGCTCCTGTGACAGCAGCTTCAGAGTGTTAAGTCCCGCTGAGTATGTATCACTGGCGGTCAGCCTAATCGGCGTGCCAGGCTTGGCCGTCGGTAACGCACGGAGGATCGGCCGCTTAGCTTGCGTTTTGGCTAAAGCCATTAACCATACCTCCACAGCGATAGCGCTCCTTAATCAGGAACAGGCAGAGCTTCGCCATGCCGTCCTTGATAATCGAGCGGCTATCGACTATCTCCTCTTGCTACATCACCTGGGCTGTGAGTCTTTTCATGGAATGTGCTGTTTTAACCTTACTGATAATTCCCGCAAGATCCAAAACCAGCTCACGGATCTCCACACCATAGTTGCAGGCATCACAGAAGGCTCTGCATGGGGGGCTTGGTGGAGTTCTCTGTGGAATTGGATGTGGTCATGGATTCCCTGGGGATGGTTGCAAACGGTACTCAAGATAGTCGTCGGGATTGTCATTATAGGCATTATGATATGTTGCCTGGCTCAATGCATTCCCTCACTGATCGCCCAGTGCCGCCCCAGAGAGAAACCCCGTGACGTCATCCCTACTCAACAGCTGATGCCGATCTTGCGTAAGGTCGCCGCTCAGGTCCTTAAATAGAAAAATTAAAGGGGAGATGCGGATTCCCCATGCCCCATAGGGCATGGAACGGCCCGCCTGAAACCACTGCAGTGAGAGACGCTCCTTGCTTGTGGGTTCTGCGGCCGCCAAATTAAGGGGGGTGAATAAAGTATAGGGTTTGATTCACCCAATTACCGTGACCTGACCCGCGACGCTGCCAAGTAAGCAGATAGCTAACTTCTGTGTAACATTAAGTGTAATAAACTCATCTCCCGGTTTGGGAAATCCCTGGCGCAAATAAGCCATGTTTGTCCCTGCCTAATCCCCAACACAATGGTCATTCTTTCCCCGTATTTGCCCGAGTTAATTAACTTCCCCTTTGAAGGTTTCCCCATTAACCTGAATCAACGTATGAGGTAATGCGCTGTTAGATGACAGTTTGCCACCGTTGCGTTTTCTTCCCTATAAATGATATTGCCTTTTGCCATTAAAGTACTGATCGATCCTGCTTCCTTGTCTCGTGTCGTTACTTGATCAGTCATCCTCCGGGCGCCCCGGCCCTCCAGTGGCCCCAATTCCTTCAGTGAAAGAGAAAATAGGATGGGCTGGCGGATAGAAACTAGGGTGGCAATGTGTAGAAGAGGATGAGGTGAGAGAACTCCAGTCTTAGAAAATTAGAAATATGGATTATCCACAGTCACATGTAAAGTGAGAGAAAAATAAGACATTATTTATTTATTAATTATTTATTATTTACACTTATATCCCGCCCATCTAGGGGACAAATCATCCCTACTCAGGGCAGCTAACATCATAAAACCAGTATAACGATCAAGAATCATTTAAAAAATCACACACAATAAAACTCCCAATAAAATCATCATCAAACAATACAATAGCCAGAAAGTACCGCAATCTAGGACCCTGAAAACACAACTAGAATTATCACTAACATTTCCCCTAGAGCAATATCAAAGAAAAATGTCCAAGTTGCAACTCTCATTAAAGATCTTGTGAATTTTCTGAGTTGAATGCTTGGTTGCATTTGTGTAAAAGGTCACCCTTGCTCAAAAGCCAGTTGTATCCGACTCAAGGGTTCAGTGCTCACCTCTATTTTATAGCCAAAGAGCCAGTGCTGTCTGTGTTTGCAGACATTTGTGTACATGCAAACAAATTGTGTACACAGAATTTGCATTAGTGAGCACACATGCGGCTGCACACAATGCATACAAAAGTAATTCATCAGTCAGTATGTCTCTAGAACTACACCAGATCTTTCTGCCTGTTTGCATCAGATGAAGGAATGCAGAACTGAATAAAACATACTGTCTCTGCAAGGTCAGACTTTTTTTTTTAAAAAAAAATTCCAGAATATATGGCAGGAGTTCTCAACCTTTTAAAGCCAGGGGCCAGGTCATGCTCCTTCAGACAGCTTCAAGGGCTTGACAACCATTTTGCCCTTCCTCCACCACATGGCATTTCCTGGTGTGGTGGAGGCAGACCGGGGGGGGGGGGGAGACATGAAATGGTGCTGCAGCCCACAGGCTGCAGGTTGAGAATCCCAGTTACAGTATATGGATTTGTGTTTGTCCTGTATCCTGAATGTATCTGCTACAATGCAATGGGAAAGTGTGTGCCCAAGGTTTAGTTAGAAATGTGTACTGCTGTCAGACAAAAGTGCAAAAATTGACTACATCAGGGCTTTATAGGGCAGAAGAAAGAGCCACTGGTTCCACATTGGGCGAAGCAACATTCCCACAACTGGTTTGTATTCTTGCACTCACTTCATTTCATTTCATCTAGATTTGCATCTTTGTTACTAGCTAAATTTGATTTCATACCTAGCTCATTTAGTTTACTCCAGGAGTTCCCAACCTAAGGCCCTACGGCTGAATTGCCACCAACATCGGAAGTGCCCCAATGTCACTGGAAGTCACTGGAAGTGCCACATTTTTGCACTGAAACGCTGCGAAAATGTGGTGAAAACTTCAAAAATGGTGTGAAAATGTTCCTCTCTCGCTCCCTCCTCCAAGGGAAGTGACAGAGGTGGAAAAAATGGCTGAAAATGTAGTACAAATGCATGCGCCGCTGCTGCCGCCGGCACCAGGAAAAACCACATGACCTGGCTCCTCAGCTGATTGAGGGTGTGTGGTTAGGCCCTTGGCAGGAAAAGTTTGGGAACCCCTGGTTTACTCAGTTAGTATGCTAGGCTTGAGAGTGACCCACAACATGCACAGTAAATGACTACTGACATCCTTTTTTGCGTGTTTGAATTGGCTAGGTGTGAATTAATACGTAAGGTCGCCACTTGTACCTTACCCGTATCAAAAATTTCACTGCCTGTGCTCTTTGTACAAATTCTAAAGCAGTGATGGAGAACCTATGGCACGCATGCCGGAGGTGGCAATTGGAGACCCCTCCGTAGGCACCTGTGCAGTCACCCCAGCACAGAGTTTGCCCTGCTTCTCTGCCCACCTCCCCAATGGGAGCGCTTCCTCCCTCCCCCAGCACAGAGTTCACCCCACCCCTCTGCCCAGCAGCCCAATGGGAGCGTTTGCTCCCTCCTCCTGGCAGAGAGTTTGCTCCGCCCCTCTGCCCAGCAGCCCAATGGGAGTGTTCTTTCCTTCCCTGTTGCTGTGTTGGCACTTTGCGATAAATATGTGAGTTTTGGGTTGCAGCTTGGGCACTCGGTCTCTAAAAGGTTCGCCATCACTGTTCTAGAGGATATCTATAGGTATAAACAAAACTCTCTTGTCTTTTCCATGCCTGGTATTGATTGCACTATGTAGCCCATTTGTGTATACATTTGCAATCTCTGTTTAGCTCACCCAGGAGAATTAAAAAATTAAAAAACCAAAATCTAATATATATATATATATATTAAAAAAAACAACCAAAAAAAATTCTGCAATTTCTCTGAAAGTTGAGATTGTTAGTAAGTTTATGATTTTTTGTGTCTTCTCTCTCTCTCTCTCTCTCTCTCTCTCACACACACACACACACACACACACACACACACTAGCAGAAGTGCCCAGCGTTGCTCGGGGCAAATTTATTAACTGTGTGTGTTTGTAATTTTCACCTTACTGAAAAGCCAGTTGTATCCAACTCTAGGGTTCAGTGCTCATCTCTGTTTCAAAGCTGAGGAGCCAGCGCTGTCTGCTTCTGCAGACGTTTATGTGGTCATGTGGCAGGCATGACTACACACTGGAGTGCACGGAATGCTGTTTACCTTCCCACCCAAGTGGTCCCCATTTCCCTACTTGTGTTGTCTTGCTTTCAAACTGCTAGGCTGGCAGGAGCTGGGACAAAGACGGGAACTCATTCTGTGCTGCAGTACTTGGGAATCGAACTGCTGGCCTTCTGCCTCCCAGTCAGCGATGCCACGGGCAATCCCGGGAGCAGGGTGGGCTGTTGGATTTTTTTTGGATGGTGGTGATGGACCGCCCCACCCCAGGAGGAGACCCTCACCCCACACCCCAAGCACCCGGGTTGGGTTCCCCATCCATGTAGCATCAGTAGGGTGGGGTGGGGGCTTGGCCCAGGAGACAAAGATGTGCGCCCGGCCTGACAGCATGTCCCACGTTGCAAGGTGATGACCACAGCTCTTCTGGGTTGCGTGCGCAGGGCGGCTGTTCCCGAAGAGCTGGCAACGTGTGGCCATCGTGGCCAGAGAATCGCTAGGAGTCACCAGGGTCACCGCACCACAGGTGCAGGGTTGTGAGCTGCTTCTCCTTCAGGTGGTCCCTAAGGATCAGTTGGGAATCCTACTCCTGTACCTGCCTCCTTGCCAGGTAGCAGATTCTCTGCCTGACTTGTTCGAGGCGGTCGCAGCATTGGCAATTGAGTTGCCCAGGCTTATTGTTGTTCAGTCGCACAGTCGGTTCCGACCCTTTGCGACCCTATGGACCATTGTTCTCCAGGCGCCTCTGTCCTCCACCATCCCCCTCAGCCCTCCCAGCTCTGTGCCCATTGTGTCTGTAATACCATCTAACCATCTCATCCTTGGCCTCCCCCTTCTTCTTTTGCCTTCCACCTTTCCCAACATCAATGCCTTCTCAAGTGAATCCTCCCTTCTCATTTGATGTCCAAAGTATTTTAGCTTCATCTTTACTATTTGACCTTCCAGTGAGCATTCAGGGTTAATTTCTTCTAAGATTGACCTATTTGTTCTCCTCGCTGTCCAGGGTACCCTCAAAACCCTTCTCCAACACCACATTTCAAAGGCATCTATTCTTCTGCGTTCAGCCTTCCTAATTGTCCAGCTCTCACATCCATACATTACTACTGGGAAAACCATTGCTTTGACTATTCTAATTTTTGTTTTCAGTGTGATGTCTCTGCTTTTCACTATGTTCCCCAGGTTTCTTATTGCTTGTCTCCCAAGAATCAGTCGCCTTTTTATTTCATGGCTACAATCCCCATCTGCAGTGATCTTTGATCCCAAGAAAGTGAAATCTGTCACTGCTTCTACTTCTTCCCCATCTATTTTCCAGGAACTGATTGGGCCTGTTGCCATTATCTTGGTTTTCTTGATATTGAGTCTCAGGCCAGCTTTTGCACTCTCCTCCTTCAGCCCAATCAAGAGATTCTTTAGGTCTTCCTCACTTTCTGCCATTAGGGTGGTATTGTCTGCATATCTCAGATTGTTGATGTTTCTCCCAGCGATTTTAATCCCATATTGTGATTCCTCCATCCCTGCACTGCGCATTATGTGCTCTGTGTATAGGTTGAATAAGCATGGTGACAAAATGCAGCCTTGTCTTACTCCTTTTCCTATTCCAAACCACTCTGTCATTCCATGTTCTGTCCCAACTGTTGCTTCTTGGTTCTTGTACAGATTTCTCAGGAGGCATATGAGGTGCTCTGGTATTCCCATCTCTTTAATTACTTGCCACATCTTGTTGTGGTCCACACAGTCAAATGCCTTAGTGTAGTCAATAAAACAAAAGTAAACTTGTTTCTGGTATTCCTTTGTTTTCTCCATGATCCAGCGTATGTTGGCGATGTGGTCTCTAGTCCCCCTGCCTCTTCTGAAACCAGCCTGCACCTCTGGTAATTCTCTCTCCACATGCTGCTGAAGTCTATCCTGTATTATCTTGAGCATCACTTTACTGGCGTGTGGGATGAGCGCGATTGTTCGGTAATTTGAACATTCTTTGGCATTGCCCTTTTTTGGGATTGGGACGTATACTGATCTTTTCCAATCCTGTGGCCATTGTTTTGTTTTCCAAATCTGCTGGCATATTGAATGCAGTAATTTGACGCCGTCGTCTTTTAGCGCTTTGAAAAATTCAACTGGGATACCATCATCTCCACTAGCTTTGTTGTTTGCAGTGCTCTTTAGGGCCTTTATGACTTCGCTCTCCAGGATGTCTGGCTCAAGTTCTATTTCTTCATCAACGTGATTATCAGGGGTGTTGAGGTCCTTTTTGTAGAGTTCCTCTGTGTACTCTTTCCATCTTTTCTTAATCTCTTCTGCATCAGCTAGCTCCTTTCCTTCTTTGTCCCTTATCATGGTCATTTTTGCTTTAAATGTTCCCTTAATTTCCCCGATTTTTTTTGAAAAGATCTCTGGTTCTGCCTCTTTTGTTGTTTTCCTCCATTTCTCTGCACTGTTCTTTTAGGTAGTTTTCCTTATCTCTCCTTGCTTTTCTTTGAAATTCTGTGTTCAAATGATTGTAGTTTTTCCTTTCTCCTTTGACTTTTGCTTTCCTTCTTTCCTCTGCTATTTTAAGAGCCTCATCAGACAACCACTTTGCTTTCTTACTCTTCTTTTCTTTTGGTATGGTTTTCTTTGCTGCTTCCTGCATGATGTCCCTCATCTCTGTCCATAATTCTTCTGGCACTCTATCTATTGAGTCTAAGCCATTGAATCTGTTCATCACCTCCACTGCGTATTCTTTAGGGATGCTGTCTAGGTGATATCTTTCTGGTCTCCGTGTTTTCCTTATTTTCTTTAGTCTAAGCCTGAATTTTGCGATCAGTAGGTTGTGATCTGAGCCACAGTCTGCTCCAGGTCTTGTTTTTGCTGACTATATGGAGGTTCTCCATCTTTGACTGCAGAGTATGTAGTCAATCTGGTTTCGGTGTTGGCCATCTGGTGATGTCCATGTGTAGAGTCGCCTCTTGTGTTGCTGGAAGAGAGTGTTTGCTATGACCAGTGCGTTCTCTTGGCAGAACTCTATCAATCTTTGCCCTGCTTCATTCTGTACTCCAAGTCCAAATTTGCCTGTTATTCCCTCCACTTTTTGATTTCCTACTTTGGCATTCCAGTCTCCTAATATAATTTGGACATCATTTCTTGGTGTCTGTTCTATGAGGTGTTGTATGTCCTCATAGAACTGGTCCATTGTAGCTTCATCTGCACCAGTGGTTGGTGCGTATATTTGGATCACAGTGACATTGAAAGGTTTGCCTTGAAATCTGACTGACATCATTCTGTCATTTTTGAGATTGTATCCCATTACTGCTTTTCTCACTCTTTTGTTGACAATTATGGCTACTCCATTTCTTCTAAGGTTTTCTTGTCCACAGTAGTAGATATGATGGTTTCCAGAGCTGAATTCACCCATCCCTGTCCATTTGAGCTCACTGATACCCAAGATGTCAATGCTTATTCTTTCCATCTCACTTTTTACCACTTCCAGTTTTCCTTGGTTCATTGATCTCACATTCCATGTCCCTATGCAGTATTGCTCCTTACAGCATTGCATTTCCCCTCCCCCTTTCCTGTCCCTCCCCTTCCTCCCCTCTGTGGTGTTAAGCATCCTGTATCACCTAGCCTGCCCTTTTGTTTTGCCTTTTGTTTTGGTCAATAGGGTTCTCTTGGCAAGATTTTTGGCGTGGTTGCCGGTGTCTGCGCCATTTTTCTCTCCTCATACATTTTATCACAGTTTTTAAAAGTTTAAACACATTTAGGACAACATATTATCATGCATATTATCACACTTTAAAACACAGTCTCTATGTCAGTTTCTATGTTTAGTCAGTATAAAGTCTCTATGTCAGTTGCTATATTAGGTCTTCTACCTTTACATCTCTACTACTTATCCTTTGCCTGGGGCTCTGGCTCTCCTCCTCCTCCTCACCCCCCATCCCCCTTGGGGGTGGCTGCCCGGCGGCGGCGGCGGCAAGCCCCTTTGCCGCGCGCCCGGCTCTTCTCCTCCTCTTCTCCCCCGGCTGGGGTGGCTGCTCGGCGGCGGCGGCGGCAGGCCCCCTTGCCGCGCGCCCAGCTCTCCTCCTCCTTCTCTCCCCCCGGCTGGGGTGGTTGCCCGGCGGCGGCGGCGGCGGCAAGCCCCTTTGCCGCGTGCCCGGCTCTCCTCTCCCTCTTCACCCCCGGCCCTTCCGCCGCTTGCCTGGCTGGATGGCTCTCCTCCTCTTCCTCACCCCCCGGCTGGGGGTGGTTGCCCGGCGGCGGCGCGGCTGGCCCTTCTGCCGCTCGCCCGGCTGGATGGCTCTCCTCCTCTTCCTCACCCCCCGGCTGGGGGTGGTTGCCCGGCGGCGGCGCGGCTGGCCCTTCTGCCGCTCGCCCGGCTGGATGGCTCTCCTCCTCTTCCTCACCCCCCGGCTGGGGGTGGTTGCCCGGCGGCTGCGCGGCTGGCCCTTCTGCCGCTCGCCCGGCTTGATGGCTCTCCTCCTCGCGGCCGCGGCTGGCCCTTCCGCCGCTTGCCCGGCTGGATGGCTCTCCTCCTCTTCCTCACCCCCCGGCTGGGGGTGGTTGCCCGGCGGCGGCGCGGCTGGCCCTTCTGCCGCTCGCCCGGCTGGATGGCTCTCCTCCTCGCGGCCGCGGCTGGCCCTTCTGCCGCTCGCCCGGCTGGATGGCTCTCCTCCTCTTCCTCACCCCCCGGCTGGGGGTGGTTGCCCGGCGGCGGCGCGGCTGGCCCTTCTGTCGCTCGCCCGGCTGGATGGCTCTCCTCCTCTTCCTCACCCCCCGGCTGGGGGTGGTTGCCCGGCGGCGGCGCGGCTTATGGTTCTGGGCAACTTCAACTTGCCATCACTGGGGCCTGCCTCGGAGGCTGTTCAGGAGTTCATGGCTTCCATGGCAGCCATGGGACTGACTTAAGTAATTCAGGATCCCACCAGGAGCAGTGGCCATTCCCTTGACTTGGTTTTCCTGTCGGAGTGGTGGCTGAGTGATCTGAAATTACAGGATATAGAGATAACACCAGTGCCATGGTCAGATCACTATCTGGTGACTCTGGATTTTCTGGGAGCAACGCCTCACCATAGGGTGGCAGGACCGGTCAAATTGGTCCGGGCCCGGTGACTGTTGGATTCTGAGAGATTCCAGAGGGAGGTAGGGTTGTTTCCTCTGGACAGGCTGCATGATTCAGCTCGGTCACCCTTTGGGAGAAGGAGGCAATGACGGTCTTGGATACAATCGCGCCATTGCGGCCTCTCCCAGCCTGCAGACCATGCAGGGCTCCCTGGTTTATGGAAGAATTGGGGGAGCTGAAGCAGGCAAGGAGATGCCTCAAGCACCATTTGTTGAAGACTTGGAGCGAGTGTGACAAACATGAGATAGAGCCGCTATTAGAGTCTACCTCGTTGTGATGAGGGTGGTGAAGTGTCATTACTTCACCACTCTCATCACCTCTGCTGATAATCGCCCAGCAGCCTTGTTCCAGGTCACTAGATCCCTCCTGGATGTGTGTGTGTGTGTGTGTGTGGCAGGTGGCAGGGCTCATTTGACGATTTTGCAGACCACCTTGCAGAGAAAATTGCTCGCATTCGCTCAGGGGTTAAGCCTGATGTGGAACTGAATCACCTGGAGAGGGCCAGAACAGAGTCTAGCCTTGTTATCTGGGATCAGTTTAATCTTGTTGGCCCTGATGAAGTGGACAGGCTTCTTGGAGCTGTGCGTGATACCACTTGCTTATTAGATTGCTGCCCTGCCTGGCTGGTCAAAGCAGCCAAGGATACTAATAGCAGCTGGGTCAGTGCGATGGTGAATTCTTCCTTGCGGGAGGGGGTGTTTCCAGCGGCTTTCAAACATGCACTGGTGCGCCCCCTCCTGAAAAAGCCATCGCTCGACCCTACAGTTATTTCATATTTCAGACCAATCTCCAACTTTCCCTTTTTGGGGAAGGTGTTGGAAAGAGCAGTGGCACTGCAGCTTCAGGGGGTTCTGGATGATACGGATTATCTGGACCCATTTCAGTCAGGATTCAGGCCCAGTTATGGTACCAATACTGCATAGGTGATGGCCATGCAGAATGCAGCCAGGCCGAAATGTAAAGCCAAATTGCAATCATTTCTAGGATTGTTAAACTTCTATCACGCTTTTCTCCATTGCAAAGCCTCAGTTGCCGAACCATTACATCGGCTTCTTAAGAAAGATACTGTTTGGCACTGGGGCCATTGCTAGTAGAAAGCGTTCCTAGAACTTAAAAGGCTGCTATCTTTGGAAGCAGTATTAACTCATTTTGATCCTAACAAAGAAGTTGTACTTGTGTGTGATGCATCCCCTGGGAGGATAGGAGCTGTATTATGCCATGTACTAAGTGACAGAAGGGAAGCCCCCGTAGCATTCTATTCTCGTTTGCTCTGAAAGCCTGAGAAAAATTATGCTCAGACAGGGAGGCGTTGGCAATCGTGGCTGGCACTAAGAAATTCCACAATTACCTTTATGGAAGACCTTTTACCATCGTAACTGACCACAAGCCCCTCCTTGGAATCTTTGTGAATGGGAAGCCCACGCCTCAAATTCTGTCTCCAAGGATGTTGCATTGGGCAATTTTCCTAAATGCATATGATTTTACTTTGGTGCACAGGCCTGGCAAGGACATCAGCCACGCTGATGCCCTGTCACATTCTCCACTGCCAGGGGTCGGGGAAGCTGATTGCGAGATCAGAAGTGACCACCAGGTCTTCATGATTGAGGCATTTGACTCACCCCCGGTCGTCCCCTCAGATATAGCCAAAGCTATGGCCAAGGATGTAACATTGACTAAAGTAATGTCTTGGGTACAAAAAGGCTGGTCTATCTCTCCTCTAGCCAAGGAATTCAGAACATTCCACCGCAAGCGTTTGGAATTGTCAGTGGAATGAGGTTGCCTTCTATGGGGCCAGTGGGTGGTCATTCCTGTCATTCTCAGGAAAAAGGTTTTACATTTACTTCACACAAGTCACCCGGGAATTGTCCGTTCCAAAGCCCTTGCCTGTAGCTACTTTTGGTGGCCTCAACTGGGCCAAGACATAGAGAAGATGGTCAGCACTTGTGCCAGCTGTCAATCCTCTCACCCAGAGCAATCCCACCTTCCCTCTCAGGAATGGGATTATGCTAGGGGCCCGTGGTCCAGGTTGCACATAGATTTTGCCGGTCCATTTAGGGGTGCCCTATTTTTGTTGGTTGTAGACTCATTCTCTAAGTGGCTGAAAGTGATTAGAGTGCCTAATACCACTTCAGCCACCACGATAATGCACCTGAGAAGGCTGTTTGCAGCATTTGGACTTCCAGATGTCCTGGTGTCTGACAACGCATCCACGTTCACATCTGCAGAATTCCAATCCTTCATGGAAAGAAATGCAATTAGGCACATCACTGCTGCCCCATTCCATCCAGCCACCAATGGCCAGGTGGAGTGGCAGGTGTACACAACTAAAGACGTGTATGGGTGAAGGGGATTTGGAGCTCCAGCTATGCCAGTTTCTTTTCACGTATAGGCTCACCCCCCTTGCCTCATGGCTGTCCCCTGCTGAATTGATCCAGCAAAGGAAACTGTCATCCTTGCTGGACAGATTGGATCCCTCTAGGGTGGAGGACAAAGGCACAAATATAGCAATCCAACACCAGAAGGGTTTTTCTCCGGGAGACCCTGTACATTGCCGCAGTTATGCAGCTGGTGGTCCTACGTGGGTGCCTGGGTTTGTGATCGATCAGACTGGTCCTGTTTCTTACAGAATTGAAACAGCCACTGGTCTGATCTGGAGGAGGCACTCGGGTGAATTGAGGCCCAGAATACTGTACCCACAGGACGAATACAGACACTCAATGTTAGGGTTGGCCCCCACCCGTTTAAACCCAGGGGGCAGAGGTAATAGTCAGCAGCAAGCTAACTTAGACCCAGAGGTGTGTTCTAGGGACTGATTTCAAGGGGAAATTGTGGAATGCTCCCCTACTCCGGCCATGTGTACCCCTACACTGTCCCAGCCTAGCACTCTGGATTCCTTTATTGATGATGACCAATTTTGCTTGGAGTCGCCCTCCACTCTTAGTACACACAGGAGGGACCCTGAGTTGTCTTATTCATCCACAGAATTAGATTTTGGTTTTGAGCGATCCCTTGCTCCTCCATCTGACAAACGGGGCTTTAATTTGGGTTTACAATCCTCCCCCTCTAGTCAATCCCTCACTCCAGTCGGGTCACCCATCCTATGAGCCCCTGAGCCAGCTCAGCCAAGCGTCCAACCCAGAAGGGAAACTAGACTGCCATCCTGGTTAAAGGATTTTGTTTTTACCTAGGGGGGAAGAATGTTATGTATGTTAACTGTGCTTTCTGACAGGAGTGGAATGTATCTTTTCTCATGTATCTATTCTTATGCAAATAAGTGGATCGAAATTGTGCACACTCTGTTAGCCAATGGGCTTGTTGTATTATTGTTACTGTTACTGTTTATAGTGTACTAGCATATTTTGCTCGGCGGTGCCGGGCTTTTTAAAATTGTGTTGGATAGTAAAGGGTTTCATTTTTTTTCTTGAACCAATGGTGCTGGGCTGTTTTAAATGGTGTTGTAAGGTTTTGTGATTTTGTGGCTTCAAGGCACTGCGTCCGCCTGCGGCGGACTTGCGCTCCTAGTGTTTTTTTTTGTTTGTTTTTTTGCATGCTGGCTTCCTCAGTGCCGGGCTCTTTAAATTGGTTTTTGAACGTTTTTGTTTTATGTTTATGCAAATTTTATTTTAATTTAATTAATTTAATTTAATTTAATATTATTTAGTTTAAAATTTAATTTTGGTTTTTAAAATGTTTATTTTTACGCATTTTTATTTTTTGTTTTGGTTTTTTGGAGTGAAAAGTGATTTCTGTTTTTTTGGTAATTTTTGAGATTAGTGTGTTTATTTTTGAATGTTTTTATAACTTATTTGATTAATTTTGGAATTAATCTTATTAGATTTAATATTTTTTATGTTTTTTTTTCTTTTGGCCTCTGGGTGGGGGTGGTGAGCTTTTCTGTCTCTCTACAATTGTTGCCTCTCTACAATTGTTCTCTTCTGTCCTCTGGGTGTCGCTTCCGGTAAGTTTTCTCTTCCTTTTCTCATTTGAGTTCCGGTCCTCATAGATGGAAGACGTCTTTTGGTAAGTTCTCTGGGGGTTTTTGGGGTGGGGGTGGGGGGTTGGGATTTTTTTGGGGAGGGGGTGTCTGTGTGTTTTTTCTTGTTTCTTTTTTATTGTTTTTGTGATTCTTTTTTGGATTTTTGTGTGTTTTTGAATGTTTTTGGTTTTTGTTTATTTTTTCAGTGGGCGGGGGGAGGCTTTCTTTCCTGCGGGCCACACTGGCTGGCCCGTGGGAAGGAAGGGCATTGGCAGTGGGGTGTTTCCTTTTTTTCCCCATGGGCCATGCTGGCTGGCCCGTGGGGAAGAAGGGAAGTTGCGGGGGGGGGGAGGGTTCTTGTATTTTTTGCATGCTCGCTGGCCCTTCAAACGGAAGGGCAGTGGCGGCGGGTTTTTTTATTTTTTTCCCCACAGGCCATGCTGGCTGGCCCGTGGGGAAGAATGGCAGCGGCAGCGGGCGTTTTTTTAAACTTTTATTTTTCGCGCGCCGGCCGCCTCAGCGTTCTGCGCACTAATGGTGCACAGGACGCTGGGGCTTGTAGTTTTGGCTGCCCTTTTTTGCTTCCTGCAGCGGTTTTTCCCTTGCGGCTTTTTTTGATTGGCCGCGGCGCGTTTCCAAATGTTCCTTTTGCTGTGCCGCTCAGCCTGATTGGCTCTGGCACGGTGCAGTGCCAGGAACGTTGGGGATTGAAGTTCCCTTTTTTTGTTTGCGACTGGGGGGCTCCTGCCCCGGGTCGAAAATTTCAACCCGACAGTTACCTGCGAACCGGGTTCGGGCGAGTGAACGGAGGCCCATTATGGGCTAGTGGGGCCTGGTGTAACATCCTTTGTCACATTCCAACAGTTAACGCACCATTTTATAGGTATAGATATAAGTCCGAGTTTTGCCCCATCCAAACTGTGTTCAAACCCCACCAATAAAGAGCTGAATTTCACTACTTCATTCGTCTGCTTCTTCATTCCTTGAACACTAAAGGAGGGAAGGGATATTTTTTAGATGGTTTACAAGTTTTTTTAAAAAAAAATTGGTCTATACATGGGACGTTAGTTAATTGTTTTTATTGTTGTTTTAATCATGTTTTTGAACCGCTTCGGGTCACTCTCAAATGAGGGAAGCGGGATAGAAATATTTAAAATAAATAAATAAAACACACACACACATATATGTATATACATATAACTTTTTAAATTTAGTTTTATATGTATATACATATAGCTTTTTTAATTCTCCTGGTTGAGGACACAAAAATTCATAAACTTACTAACAATTCCAACTTTCAGGGAAATTACAGAAGGTTTTTTTGCTTGTTTTTTGCACAGGAAAACTTGTATTTGTGTTAATAATCTTGGCCAGAATATTGACCATGCAATATTTTGACAAACCGTTTCAATGTGCCAAGGACAAGAACACGTTTGTGTCTGTGATATGGGGTTCTTATATACTAAGAATTGATAGTTTGACTATGATTTCAGAAGTCAATCATTCTCCTTATTACAAGGGTCAGTTCTCTTCTCTGTCCCTGGAAACTTTATTCTCACTATTCTGTTGTTTGGGAAGAGTCCAATGATGTCTTTAACCCTTATCACTCTTTAGAACAAGACCACATGAGGAAATGTAGGCAGGGACTCCCATGTTTATTTCCCAGAACTGCAGCCATCACTGTTATCCAATTATATTATGTAGCCACAAATCACAAGTTCTGATTCTCCTACTCTGTAGTACTTTTGCACATACCTACTCAGAAGTAAGCCTTACGAAATGCGCCTCAGGCTGGAGCTGACATTTCACTGTAGTCAGTGTGGTGTATTGGACTTGGGAGGCTTGTGTTCAAATCCCAGTTGGCCATGAAATTCATAAAGCTGTTCACGCTCCTTCAGTCTAAGCTACTTCACAAAGCTATTGCAAGGAGAAAGAAGAACTGCATGCTTGCTAGAGCTCACTGGAGGAAAGGTAATAAATATAATATAAAGTTCAGTTTTAAAGGTTAGAAATTAGCTGATACTGCCTATGTTGGGAACTATAGATATAGACCAGGGGTGGCCAACCTATGGTTCGTGGGCCTAATCTGGCCCATGCATATCATTAATCCAGCCCATGGTAGCCACTCAGGCACCTCTAGACACCCCAGAAGCCGCTATATCACCGTGGCAGCGGTGGCAGGAATCACAATGTTTTTCTGGGTTCTTGGACAGGCTCCACCACTTCACATGGTGGTGGGAGGCTTTTTGGAGCATGTTCGCTCCAATTTGGGATTTTCCCAATGTTTCTCCGCTGTGCTTTGGCAGCTAGAGTGCGACTGCAGGTGACTTCCAGTGCCAGGCAGAGCTTCCGTCAGTGCCTGGAATCTCAGCGCAGAACCAGGAAGTCGCCCATGGTCACATTCTAGCTGCTGAAGCACAGCGGAGAAACATCAGAAAAATCCCAAAGTGGAGTAAACATGCTCCAAAAAGCCACCCGCCACCCTGGGAAGCGGTGGAGCCTGTCCAAGAACCCACTAAAATGGCATGATTCCAGCCGACAATGACGATGAAAATATAAGTAGTGGGCTCAGCCATGCCTCCGGCCCTCATAGCTGAGTGCGGTGGCAGGAACTGGCCCCTGTCAAGAAAATGTTGGGAACCCCTACTCTAGACTCTGGTGAAACTGAGAAGGTCACAGAAAGTCCTTTTTTAATTTTCCAGTGTCTTACCAACTGGTGTCTGTATGTGCTCTGACTGTGGTAACCTTGCCCTTCTTAGAAACACCAGAGATTGAACTAGTACATTTTTCCATCTATGGAAAATAGTCCACTGCCAACTGAAACCTGCAGCTGTTGGTCTTTTTTCACCTTATATTACTCTAGTGACACATCTTATACTTGATAATCTTTTTTAATTCCTTCATTGCTGCCCTTCCAAGTCTCCTTCTTCTTCTGGTTTCTTGGCTGCAATCCCCATCTGGATGGATGATTTAATCAAGGTATACAAAGTTTTTCACTACTGTATCTCTATTTCTTCATTGTCAACCTTAAAGTTTGTTTGTTTGGTTGTTTTGTTCGACTTTTATTACCGCTCCCTCGCCGAGGCGACTCCGAGTTGTACTGTAGTCATGAGTTTTATCTTCTGCAGCCCTGTTTTGGCACTTTTTCTAGCACTTTTATTAAACGTCAATTCCAGTCACTGCTGTTTTCTGCGATTAAGAAGGTATCATCTGCATATCTAAAATTATCCTCCAATTTTCACACCTCTTTCATCTGAATGTTCCACATACAGATTGAAACAATAAAATGCATCCTTGTCTGACACCTTTGCCCAGAGGAAATCTGTCTTGACCACTGTACAGGTTACATAAGAACAGCCTTGCTGGAACAGGCCACAGCCCATCCAGTCCAGCATTTTGTCTCACACAGTGGCTCACCATTTCCTTCAGGGTATTCCCAAGGAGATGCCTTCACCTGCTTAGGATTCCCTGGAAATGGCATTGAGAGATATCCTGCCTATCTCTCCAACCCCGAGATTGTCCTTAGGTATCCATTATAATTATAGCCATTGATCCCCTTGTCCTCCATGAACTTGTCTAATCCTTTCTTAAAGCTGTCAAGACTGACAGCTGTCACCACTTCTTCTGGCAGGGAGTTCCATAGACCAGGGATCCTCTGGGTGGAAAAAGTACTTTCTCTTATTTGTTTGAGAACTAGTACCCAAAAGTTTCATGGAGCGTCCCCTAGTTCTAGTGTTATGCGATAGGGAAAACAGTTTTTCCTTATCTACTTTGTCCACACCGTGCATGATTACACTTGAGGTTACACTTGAGGACAATCAATTGTTCAGTTATCCCCATTTCTTTCAGAACCACACATAGTTTCTCATGATTCACACAGTCAAAGGCTTTGATCTTCTAAGGTTGATATTCTTCTGAAATTCTTAAATTCCAGTATCTATCAATGTTTATTTATTTATTTATTTACTAGCAGGGGTACCTGGGGTTGGTTGGTCTGCCCCCCCTGGTGTGCATGTCCTCGTGGGTGGTGGCTGGGTTCTGCCGCTGCTGGCGGGTGTTGTACCCATCGTCGTCGCTGTGGCTGGGTGTGGTGCATTTCCCAGGTGGCCGGAACACCGTTGTGTCTAGTGTGGTGTGGGCCTGGGTGGGGGCGACTCGCTGGGCCACTGTTCGGGGGTGGGGTGGCCCCCCGCTGCAAAAATCATTACATTAGTCGAATTTTATGTAACTCGAGGCATATGCTTTACTGTAGTTGTAACACTATTAAACTTAAATACTAATTTTACTACTCTTTAACTCTGATCAGAAACTCTCCTTTTGCAAATATAATTTAAGTACTCATTTTAACTTCTGTTCTTTTGGCTGTATTATGCTGGTCTTGGATTGGAATAAAGATTGATTGATTGATTGATCTTACTTGGAATTAGTACTGTATTGCTATTCAAGTAGACACTTGGATTGGTGTGGAGAATTTCTACTTGACAATGTTGACTACGGTGAGAGAAATCAATTTTCCCTACCTGGGAGGGGAGAAATAGCTCTCAAGGCATTGAAAGGAGAAGGGTAAGTGAAAGGAGGTCAAGGATGAGAGAAAGGAGACACCACAGTTACACTTCAAGGGCTACTTAAAACGCTAATTAAAAGCAATGTTAAAAATGCATTAGCCATTAGTAAGCAAGGTCACTCTTACAGCTACTCAAGCCATGCTCATAGATCAGGGGCTCTCAACCTGCGGCTCATGGTGCCATTTCATGTGCCCCCCACCGCCTCCACCACACCAGGAAGTGCCATGTGGTAGAGGAAGGGCAAAATGACCATCTGGCCCCCAAAGCTGTCTGAGGGAGTGTGACTTGGCCCTCGGCTTAAAAAGGTTGAGAACTGTCATAGATGGTCTAAAATTGTAACTTCTACAAAATGCTTGAATGTCAAAGTCAAGATCCAGTACTGCCATTGGCCATGTATCCAAGGCTCAAGAAACAGGGAACACAGAAATTAACTGAAATTCTGCTTCTGTTGGACTTTAAAGGCATATTTTGAATAAGAATTCATTGAATGTAGACCACTTCTTCAGATGTTTGTTTTCAAGATGCTGCAAGACTCTCTGTTAAGAAAAAAAAGGCATCATCTAAAGAGCATGTGGTTTTTTAAACTTTAATATCAAACATGGACTTAAATTGAAAATTTCTTGAATAGCTTCCACTAAAATATAGAGAGACAATTTAAGTTCAAAGTCTAAATAATATTGAAATTGCTCCAGATTCTAGTAACAACTAGGTGATGTTGAGAATTTTGCCATGTAGCAATAGTCCCAAGGTGTTCTAGGAATTAATCAGTCAGAGGTAAAGGTCGGCCTTGCTCGAAAGCCAGTCGTATCTGACTCTAGGGTTCAGTGCTCATCCCTGTTCCAGGCCAAAGAGCCAGCACTACCTGCGTTTGCAGATGATTCCATGGATAGGCATGCAGATGTTTCCATGGACAGGCAGGCATGACTAGACACCAGAGTGCATGGGACGCTGTTTATCTTTCCACTGAAGTGCTACCTCTTTATCTACTTGCAATTTCTTGCTTTCAAACTGCTAGGTTGGCAGGAGATGGGACAGAGACGGGTGCTCAAATCGTCATGCAGTACCCGGGTCTCAAACCTGCTGCCTTCCAATCAGCATCTTAACCAGTAGCAAAATTGCCCCAATGAGTAAAATACTTGCTCACTACCCAATGCTTCATGTTTGCCATCTACTCAATCTGCAATGCAGGGAGGTACAGTATAGCAAAAAAAGAAAAGTCAAACAATTGCAAATCAACAGATAACAAACAAATTCTTTATTACAGCCCAAGGCCAGTGTTACAATATCACAAAATCAAGCTGCTTGACACAAGTGAAGCAACCTAATAAAACTATCACAAAATCATGAACACCAGATTATATATACAATAGCAACATACAACCAGAATTTCAAGGGTTGTTATTTCTATGTCCTGCAGACATATTCTATGACAGTCAAGTTGTAATCTGGAAGCATTTTCCTTATTCCTTTGATTTTATCTTGCCTTTATGAATACAAGTTACATACCATGCGAATCTAGCGACCGCTGTCGTCGAATCTTGCCCTTCACCCGATAAAAGAATATTCAGTGTCCTGACTTTATTGTTAGACTTCAAGTTCGGGAAAACACTAAAAAGGTCTCTCCTGGGTTTATTATATAGGGGACACTTTAGCAGAATATGCTCAGAGGTTTCTATCGTATTTAACTGACATGGGCATAAACGCTCGAGTGCTGGGACTTTCTTAAAGAAATCCTCCCTGTAGGAGGAGGGAAGCATGTTATACCGAATAAGTGTGAAGGAACGTCTATGATCAGGATTTCTTATTAAAAACAAGTATGCTAAGGGCTTAGCAACATTGAAAGTTGATCTATCAAACAATGGGGAAACTAGTTTATTTAAATCATTTTGGTGATGTATATCGAGAATTCTTTGTTTTATTAACTCTCTAGCATGAATAGATCCTAAGGAAAGAACATAAGGTTTTGAAATGCCATAAGTGGTTAGTGTCCTTTCAAGAGAGCTAATCCATGGTGGCATCCAAGGGTCGGATATCACTAGTTTGAGTAAGCCAGATGGGGCAAACAGAATTCTTATCCAATAATTAGCCACATTTACTAACAGTCTCGCTCGCACTGTATACATTCCAGTTTCTAATCTCAAAGCCGTGTTGGAAATACTGCAAGGGGACTGTAAAATTGTCCTAAGAAACTTTGATTGCGTGACCTCAAGCGGATTTATGTTTGAGTCAAAATACAGAGGGGATCCATACAAAATTTTGGCAAGCGACTTTGCTGAAAAAAGTCTAAGGGCCGCAACTACATTATGCCCACCTTTCCTCTAAAGGAAGTTTTGTATAGCGGCTGCACTTTTTTTTGCTTTAGAAGCTAAATACATTGTATGTAACTTCCTGCACCCATTAGCCTGAAATATCACTCCTAAGTAGCTGTAATGAAGGACCTGCTCTAGTACCTGGTGGTTTAAATCCCATCCATGTATTTTGGGCTTTCTGGCAAAAGCCAATATTTTCGTTTTCGAATAATTAACCACAAGTTGGTTTTGAGAGCAATACTTAGCAAGCGAACACAGGGCCAATCAACAGATATAAAAAATCCCTAAATAACAAAACTGGGGAAAAGAATAGTTTAGGTCCTAATGCTGATTTGTCCTACCGTCTTCAAATCCCACATAAGAATCCTCAACATTTCAATCACATATTCTCACATTCAAGTAATGAAATAGATTGGATTCGAAAGTATAATCTGAAATTAGATCTGTAGTTGTCTAAAAGAAAATAAATTCTTCAATACACATCCACTGTATTAAAAACCAAAACTATACAGTCTCTAACAGACTAAGACCCTACCTTTTCCTTGCTAAAATGCAGAATTGCTCTAGATCAGAGGTTTTATTCGATGCAAATGATAATGGATCTCCATTATTGGAGTTTCAAGGGCAGGGTTTTTAAATTGCTGCTTAAGCTGTCTATCTTCTTTTGCTTTGAGAGTATTGTTATGTTAAAGTTCTGTTTTCAGTATGGCCAAGTTATCCTGCTATGGTAATGGAGTAGACCAGGAATCTCAATCTGCGGCCCATGGGCCAAATGTGGCCCACAGCCCAATTTCATTTACCCCCTACCGCCTCCACCACACCAGTGCCATGTGGTGGAGGAGTGCAAAATGGTTGTCTGGCCCATGAAGCTGTCTGAAGCTGGCTTAAAAAGGTTGAGAACTCCTGGAGTAGACCATACTGCAAAGCTAATTGTTAGGCAGTAGTTAACTAACCCAGTGGTTCACAACCTACAGCCCCCAGGCCAAATTGCCACTCGTTGCAGATGTGCTCTGATGTCACTGGAAGTGCCAAAATCAATGCATTCACACACACACACACACACACACACACACACACACACACACACACACACACACACACACACACACACACACACACATTCAAAATGGCTCAAAATGTTCCTCCCTTGCTCCTTCCTCCAAGTAAAGCAGTGGAGGTGGGGAAAACACCCAGAAATGTGGTGCAAATGCATGCGCTGCCACCGGCAGCGGGGAGCAACATGTGACCAGCCCCTCAGCGGACTGAGAGGGTATGGTCAGGTCCCTGGCAGGAAAAGGTTGGGAACCCCTGAACTAACCTGACAACCCTGAGGACTAACAGCCTTGTGTGACAAAGTCCACAGAGAAGGAAGGGGTGATGGTCCCCAAATGGATTAAATCCCATTTGAATCCATCTTGATGGAGGACAGCAGCTTCATCCATCCTGGCCTGGGGCTGATGAGAACTTTGCATGCAAAAAGGATCAGAAAGTGACTCAAAGGAACTGGATAGGTAGTTCGGGTGTCATGCTGCAATGCAAAAGGCAGATGAAAGGCCACAGCATTCTTTTGATCCTAGGAAACTCTTTATAGCTAATCGCAATGAGGGTAGCCAATTTTCGGAATTGGATATGGCAAAAAGAAGAAGAAGAAAGTTTCGTTAAAGTGTTATTTTTATCTTCCAAGTAAGACTTGCCCAAGGTGTTTTCCAGCTTTTCAAATCATGAGTTCTCAAGGAACTTAAAGATGAAATTTCTGATCTCCTAGCCAAAATATATAATCTTTCCCTCAAATCAGGCTTTGTGCCTGATGACTGGAAGGTAGCGAATGTAACACCAATTTTCAAAAAAGGATCCAGGGGTGATCCAGGAAATTACCGACCTGTCAGTTTGATATGTGTCCCAGGTAAAGTGATGGAAACCATCCTAAAAAATAGAATTAATAGGCACATAGAAGAGAAGGCGCTGCTAAAGGAGAGCCAACATGGCTTTTGCAAGGGCAAATCATGCCTCACTAATCTGTTGGAATTTTTTGAGAGTGTCAACAAGCATGTGGATAAGGGGGATCCAGTTGACATTGTTTATCTGGACTTTCAGAAGGCTTTTGACAAGGTCCCCCACCAAGGGCTCTTGAATAAACTTGCCAGTCATGGAATAAAGGGACAGGTCTTGTCCTGGATCAGCAACTGGCTAAGGGACAGGAATCAGAGGGTAGCACTCAATGGACACTTCTCCAAGTGGAGGGAAGTAAAGAGTGGGGTCCCCCAAGGTTCAGTACTGGGACCCCTGCTTTTCAACCTCTTCATAAATGATCTAGAAGTAGGAGTAAATAGCAAGGTAGCCAGATTTGCTGATGACACTAAATTATACAGGGTAGTGAAAACTGTGAGAGATTATGAGGAGCTCCAGAGGGATCTCTTGACACTAGGGGAGTGGGCAAAACAGTGGCAAATGAGCTTCAACACTAGTAAGTGCAGAGTGATGCATGTTGGGGCAAAAAACCCAATTACATTTATAAACTGATGGGGTCTGAACTGTCTGCGACAAACCAGGAAAGGGACCTTGGTGTCCTGGTGGACGAGAGCTCAATGAAGGTGTCAACCCAGTGTGCCTCAGCAGTGAAAAAAGCAAACTCAATGCTAGGGATCATTAGGAAGGGTATAGAAAATAAGTCAGCAAGTGTCATTTTGCCTCTTTATAAATCTATGGTGAGGCCCCATCTGGAATACTGTGTACAGTTCTGGTCGCCCACCTCCAGAAGGATATTATGGAGTTGGAGAAAGTACAGAGGAGGGCAACCAGAATGGCCCCCGCTCGCCCCCGCAGCCGCACCATCGCTCGGGGATCGAGCACACCTGCGCCCGCCGCCGCCCCCTCCGAGCCACGCCTGGCTGGAGGGGTGAAAAGAGCCGCCGCCGCCACCCCGCAGAGAGACCCACGCTCGCCCCCGCAGCCGCACCATCGCTCGGGGATGGAACACACCTGTGCCCGCCGCCGCCCCCTCCGAGCCACGCCTGGCTGGAGGGGTGAAAAGAGCCGCCGCCGCCACCGCGCAGAGAGACCCACGCTCGCCCCCGCAGCCACACCATCGCTCGGGGATGGAACACACCTGCGCCCACCGCCGCCCCCTCCGAGCCACGCCTGGCTGGAGGGGTGAAAAGAGCCACCGCCACCACCGTGCAGAGAGGCCCCCCGCTCGCCCCCGCAGCCGCACCTTCGCTCGGGGATCGAGCACACCTGCGCCCGCCACCGCCCCCTCCGAGCCACGCCTGGCTGGAGGGGTGAAAAGAGCCGCTGCCACCACCGCGCAGAGAGACCCACGCTCACCCCCACAGCCTTACCATCGCTTAGGGATGGAACACACCTGCGCCCACCGCCACCCCCTCCGAGCCACGCCTGGCTGGAGGGGTGAAAAGAGCCGCCACCACCACCGCGCAGAGAGGCCCCCGCTCGCCCCCGCAGCTGCACCATCGCTGGGAGATCGAGCACACCTGCGCCCACTGCCGCCCCCTCCGAGCTATGCCTGGCTTGAGGGGTGAAAAGAGCCGCCGCCATCACCGAGCAGAGAAGCCCCCGCTCACCCCTGCAGCCACACCATCGCTGGGGGATCGAGCACACCTGCGCCCGCTGCCACCCCCCCACCCCCCGAGCCTCCTTGCGGCTGCCTCTCCCTGGCCCCCTTCACCGGCCAAGGGGATCCAAGGCACCTGGGCTGCTCTCCTCCGACCCCTGCCTCCATGGCTAGGGTCCTCATTATGCTAAAGGACTCTGTCTCTCAGATTCTATTTTTTATGTAAGCGCGGGTTCTTCTCTTACTTAATTGTGTATTTGGGGCTCTTGACTATATGTATTTTGAACATTGTATTTTGTACTTGATTATGCTTTTATTGTATTGTGTTCTGATGTAATTTCTATATCTCTATTATTGTATACTTTTTTGCTGCTGTCTGCTTTCAGATAGCATGCACCTATGTAAACCGCTCTGAGTCTCCTTCGGGCAGAGTGGGGCGGTATACAAAAATAAAGTGGAATGGAATTAGGGGACTGGAACACCTTCCTTACCATCTGAGGCTGCAACGGTTGGGCCTTTTCACTCTTGAACGACGGCGCCTAAGAGGTGACCTGATTGAAGTTTATAAAATCATGCACGGTGTGGACAAAGTAGATAAGGAAAACCTGTTTTCCATATCGCACAACACTAGAACTAGGGGCCACTCCATGAAACTTTTGGGTACTAGTTCTCAAACAAGAGAAAGTACTTTTTCACCCAGAGGATCACTGGTCTATGGAACTCCCTGCCAGAAGAAGTGGTGACAGCTGTCAGTCTTGACAGCTTTAAGAAAGGATTAGACAAGTTCATGGAGGACAAGGGTATCAATGGCTATAATTATGGATACCTAAGGACAACCTCCGGGTTGGAGAGAGAGGCAGGATATCTCTCAATATGGCATTTCCGGGAATCCTAAGCAGGTGAAGGCATCTGCTTGGGAATAATACCCTGAAGCAAATGGTGAGCCACTGTGTGAGACAGAATGCTGGACTAGATGGGCTCTGGCCTGTTCCAGCAAGGCTGTTCTTATGTTATGTTAAGCAATATTCAGAACTTTAGGGAGCCTAGATTCTTTCCAAATGCCCCTTTGAACTTTCTCTCTTCTTTTTTGAATCAGACTGGAAACTGGCCAATACCCACACTTTGCTATAGATTCCAAATAACCTCTGAACACAAAGTACATTCCTGCTACAAAGTTTGAAACAGGAAGGTTCCTTACTGTGACAACACAAATAGAGTTGAGATGACCACTGGAACAACTGTGTATAGATTCTTCATAAATTGACTGAACTGAAATTTTCCCTAAGTTTAATTAAGCAGTTGTTGGGTGGGTGAGTGCGAGCAAACTTTCTGAAACATGTTAAGGCAGGGATTCTCAACCTCCTTTTTTGCTGGGCTCCAGATGGGACTAGCACCAACCATGATATGCAGGGTAGCAAGATCATATATTCTGCCCACAGCAAAGCCATTAATAGAGCACATGCCTTCCCATTTACAAAAAACCTGGCATGTGTGTCTTTTGTGTGCATACTGGTTTTGTTTTTGTAGACCAGGGATTTTCAACCTGTGGCCCATGGCCAGATGCAGCCCACGGCACCATTTCATGTGGCCCCACCACCGCCTCCACCACACCAGGAAGTGCCATGTGGTGGAGGAAGGGCAAAATGACCGTCTGGCCCCCAAAGCTGTCTGAGGGAGTGTGACCCGCCTCCCCTGGCTTAAAAAGGTTGTGAACACTTGCGACTTCTCCTATAACTAAATTAGGATACCTCCCTGCTCTTTTGCTGAAGAATATTTCATCATTTGCTCCGTTTTCCCCTGGCCCCCAGCATTTATTACAGGTTCATTAAGCTTTCCAAGGCAAAGTGCCAGCCTGATTATTTCTGTGGATGGGAAGAGTTTAGCTGAACCATTAATAAATTCCAGCAGCATCTGTCAGCAAGTGGGCAACTAAGCCAAAATAGCATCTGCCATATGTTTTTTTTATCCCTGTAGTTGTCCTTGGGAACAGAGAACAGAATAGCTGGTGATGTGACAGATACCAGTCACAGCAGCTTTGGACTGGTTTTGGTGCTTCTAAAGATGGAGCAGATATCTTTGCAAAGCCGCAGAACTGAAGATGGATGAACACTTGTTTCCTGTTTGTGCATGGTCTTGACATGAGTTCTTCCATATGTGAGAGTGATCTTTGTCCAAATAACACAAATTATACAAAACTAAAATAGCTGTTTTTTATTTCATAGACTTCTAAGAATTATAGATTTCTAAGAATTATGAAATTTGGAGGGATTGATTGTATCTTTGCAAACAGGTAACCAGCTCAGGCAACAGGCCCTATCATTCCCTGGAAAATAGATGGGGATGAAGTAGACGCAGTGACAGACTTTACATTCCTAGGATCCAAGATCATTGCAGATGGAGATTGCAGCCATGAAATAAAAAGGCAACTAATTCTTGGGAAGCAAGCTATGAGAAATTTGGGCAACATAGTTAAAAGTAGCGACATCACCTTGCAAACAAAAGTCCGCATAGTCAAAGCAATGGTATTTCTGGTAGTAATGTATGGTTGTGAGAGTTGGACCATAAGGAAAGCTGAGCGCAAAAGAATAGGCGCCTTTGAGATGTAGTGTTGGAGGAGAGTTTTGAAAGTCCCACGGACAACAAAGAGAACAAATAAGTCGATCTTAAAAGAAATCAACCCAACTGTTCCTTGGAAAGTCAAATATTGAAGATGAAGCTAAAGTACTTTGGACATCAAATGAGAAGAGAGGATTCACTTGAGAAAGCCTTGATGCTGGGAAAGGTGGAGGGTAAAAGAAGAAGGGGGCGGCAGAGAATGAGATGGCTAAAATGGCATTGTTGATGCAATGGGCACAGAGCTGGGCAGGTTGAGGAGGATGGTGGAGGACAGAGGTGCCTGGTGTGCGGTGGTCCGTGGGGTCGCGAAGGGTCAGAATCGACTGCGACTGAACAGTAACAACAACATAAACCATCTTACTTCTGTGCTCACTGTTTATGTATTTTTCTTCTCAAAGAGAAATGATGCCAATTTTTTTTTAAAAAAATCATTATCAAATAACAAATGACAAAATACAAAAATGAAGGAAATTATATCAAAAACAAAAATATCACATAACAAAATTTCGAGCACAATATAACTCATACAAAACGTACTACAGGTTACCATATGACAGACAATAAGAAAATAAGATACCTCTGTTCATCATTTTAAACTAATTTCAGTTAAATTTTACATATATTATCCATTCTTATTTCTATACTTATTATTTAAATATAACATCTTTTACTGTGTATAGAAACATTTACAATGACCCAGTGATATTTACATTGCTTTCGGAGATTTGAGTTTACTATTTATTGTTGTTTTACTTCCAGAATGAAAGACATTCAGGCACTGGAGTGCATCCTTATCTCTTGTTTAACACATGGTCAATAAAGCATTTCCAAATCTCATAAAATTTGTTTTCTTTTATTATTCCTTTTCTTTTATTTAACTCCCATGTTAGCTTATCATTTACTGCTAATGTCTACATTTCTTTATACCAATCTTCTACTTTTATTATAACTTCACTTTTCCAATTTTTAACTATGCATTGTCTTGCTATAGTTAACATGATTGACAATAAATCTTTTCTATATTTATCCAAATTCAAATTATCCATTCCATTTATTAATGCTATGCTCATGTCCAATTTGATGTCAATGTCTAATTTTGCATTAATTTCCGTATTAATTTTAGTGCAAAAAGGCTTCAATTTTATACATTTCCACCACATATGTAAGTATGACCCTGGAGTATCTTTGCATCTCCAACAATGTTTTGGCTTCGTGCTATTCATCTGATGTAACCGGTCTGGAATTAATTACCATCTCCATATTAATTTGTAGTTATGTTCTTTAACTCTTACTGAGAGGGTATGCATAATTCTATTCTTCCATTTGTTTTTCCAGCCTACATCACTTATTTTAATGTTCCAATCTTCCTCCCATACTGATTTTAAAATATCCTGTGGTTTTTTTTATCATTATTCAAAATCTTGTATATTTTACTAACTATTCCCCTAATTAATGTTTGATCTAATCTTAGACTATGCACTAATTTTTCAAATGTTGTTTCATTTCTGTCTAAACTTGTTTCTTCTATTTGTTTTTTATTCTATTTATTCACTTGAACAGTTTGCAACCAGTTTAGGTTCATTTGTTTAAATAAATCTACCATCTTTGTTCCATCGTTACAAACCTTCAACCACATTTTCAAACTCATCACATTGTTCCTGATAATTACATCCTCTAATTTACTATCTATCCTTATTAAAGACAAGTACACTAAGGCCCTAGCAACATTGAAAGTTGATCTATCAAACAATGGGGAAACTAGTTTACTTAAATCATTTTGGCGATGTATATCGAGAATTCTTTGTTTTATTAACTCTCTAGCATGAATAGATCCTAAGGAAAGAACATAAGGTTTTGAAATTCCATAAATGGTTAGTGTCCTTTCAAGAGAGCTAATCCATGGTGGCATCCAAGGGTCGGACATCACCAGTTTGAGTAAGCCAGATGGGGCAAACAGAATTCTTATCCAATAATTGGCCGTATTTACAAACAGTCTCGCTCGCACTGTATACATTCCCATTTCTAATCTCAAAGCCACGTTGGAAATACTGCAAGAGGACTGCATAATAGTCCTCAGAAACTTTGATTGTGTGACCTCAAGCGGATTTATGTTTGAGTCAAAATACAGAGGGGATCCATACAACATTTTGGCAAGCGATTTCGCCGGAAAAAGTCTAAGGGCCGCAACTACATTATGCCCACCTTTCCTCTGAAGGAAGTTATGTATAGTGACTGTACTTTTTTTTGCTTTAGATGCTAAATACATTGTATGTAACTTCCTGTGCCCATTAGCCTGAAATATCACTCCTAAGTAGCTGTAATGAAGGACCTGCTCTAGTACCTGATGGTTTAAATGCCATCAATGTATTTTAGGCTTTCTGGCAAAAGCCATTATTTTTGTTTTCGAATAATTGACTACAAGTTGGTTTTGAGAGCAATACTTAGCAAATGAACGCAGGGCTCTGCGTAACCCCAGCTGTGTTCTTGAAAGCAGAACTGCATCATCTGCGTAAAGTAGGATTGGGTTAGGGTTAGGGTTGGGACATGTTTGCTGTCTAATTTGGGCGGATGGTGATCCCTGCATTGTAAGTATTTGATGATATCATTGATGTATATATTGAATAAGGTTGGTGCTAAGACACAGCCCTGTCTAACTCCCCGACTAGTTTTTATAGAGTTTGACAGATGTCCCTGCTCAATGCACTTCACCCTTATACTTGTGTTGCCATAAATCGCCTTTATAAGAAACAATAATCGTTGGTCAATGGATACTTTCTCTAGTTTCTCCCACAGTACTCTCTTGAGACAGTATCAAAAGCATATTTCAAATCAACAAATGTTGCATATAATGATACAGAGGAATTTGAGATTGTTAATAAAATAATCAAGGACTACACAATGATGAAGCACAGAGAGGCTTCCTCTAAACCCACAATAGGTAAATATAATTGATGTCTTCCTGTGTAGGCTGGGAGGTATGCTGCATGGATATTTCTGCTTGGGAATTCAAAGCAAAACATGTTAGACAGAGACATAAATTCGCCTCCACTCAGCTCGCCATCTTGACACGCCTCCAAATGATGCCAGTTTTGGTGCAAATTTCAGAGACCCTGGCTGGAGGGGAAAAGAGCTTTGTATTACAATCATGCTAGAGAAGGAAAGGTTTCTTCTTCTTTTACTGCCATATCTGAATCCGGATATTGGTGATCCTCATTGCGATCAGCCATGCAGACTGTCCTGATAATATAATGAAGTGGGCTTTCATCTGCCTTCCACATCGTGGCGTGACACCCGTACCACTGATCCAGTTCCGTGAGTCACTTTCTGGTCCTCAGCCCCAGGTCACAATTATTGAAGCTGCTGCTCTCCATCAAGATGGATTCAGGCGGGATTTAATCCACTTGGGGACTGCCACCCTTCCTTGTGGACTTTGCCACCCATGGCTGTTAGTCCTCAGGGTTGTCAGGTTAGTTAACTGCCACCTGATACTCAGTGTTGAGTCGCTGGCAGTATGGTCTACTCTATTACCATAGCAGGATAACCTGGCCTGACTGGAAGAAGAGGTTTACAGGGCTTGAAACTTGCTTATGAAAGTGTTCTATTGTGTGGATTGCAGTGGAAGGTCAGCAGTTCAAAACCCGAGTACTGCATGATGGAATGAGCACCTGTCTCTGTCTCAGCTCCTGCCAACCTAGCAGTTTGAAAGCAAAAAATTGCAGGTAGAGAAATAGGGACCACTTTGGTAGGAGCAGGCAAGGAGATGCCTAGAGCGCTGTTGGGTGAAGACCCAGAGCAATCATGACTGAACACGTGCTAGAGCTGCTGTCAGAGCCTATCTCATGTCGATGAGGGTGGTCTCTCCAGTCTGGCTGGGAATGGCTACGAAGCCATTCTGCTCTTCATCCTGGGCTCCAATTCACCCCGCAGCTCCCCCTATGGGGATGCCTTGAGTTACAAAAAAATCAAATTACAAACTCAGGGTTTTACTGTATTGCAAACATGGCCTGCTTTGTCTTATAAATCAAACCTAATTTGCTTCAAGGCAATTTGTAGCATATCTTGATTCAAATCTGTACATTCAGAGTATTTGTATATATCGATATATGTCCAAATAGCAAAAATAATATATAAATGGAGAAGATAAAAAACCCTCACCTGGGGTGGAGGTTGAAACTCAGTGCCTCCCACTACTACTCCTCAGCCTC
This sequence comes from Bradypodion ventrale, assembly GCA_035047345.1. Classification (NCBI taxonomy): domain Eukaryota; kingdom Metazoa; phylum Chordata; class Lepidosauria; order Squamata; family Chamaeleonidae; genus Bradypodion; species Bradypodion ventrale. Next base: position 11,116,934 of record JAWDJE010000017.1, on the reverse strand, counting down.
CAGTCTACAGACAAAGCTCCCACTGGTTTCTTTCCTTTCTCCCTTTCTCCTTTCCAATTCAGTGTTTTTTGTTTCTGTACAATAGCAGAAAGACCACAATCTTATTGTCTACAACAAAAGTTCTCAACCTTTTAAAGGTGGGGGCCAGATGGACATTTTGCCCTTCCTCTACCACATGGCACTTCCTGGTGTGTTGGAGGTGGTGGTGGTGCCACATGAAATGATGCCGTGGGCTGCCACAGGTTGAGAATCCCTTGTCTACAAAAACAAAACCAGTATGCACACAAAACACACATGCCAGTTTTTTGTAAATGGGAAGGAATGTGCTCTATTAATGGCTTTGCTGTGGGCAGAATATATGATCTTGCTGCCCTGCATATCATGGTTGGCTCTAGTCCCATCTGGAGCCCAGCAAAAAAACCAAGGTCAAAATGCTTCAAAAATAAAGCCAGCAGGAGCCATGAAAAATTGTGAAGTACAAAATGGGGGAGACAGATAGTTTAACACTCCTATTTGCTGCTCCACAGAAATCCAATTTCAGGTATCCACCGAAGATCTTGGTGTTGGATAATCTTTGCAGAGTGATGCAGCAAGAATGTCACAAAGGATTACGGCCAATTTTTTTTTAAAATGCAAGCTCTCCACAGTTCCTCCTTTCTTCTTAGTTCCTAAAGTACAAATACTCAGGCACAGTTTTAGCAGAAGTAAAAAAAAAGAATTTACTTACAAGGATTGTGTTCAAATAAAGTTGTCAGGCAGATGGCAAAAATATTTGATATATTTTTGAGTTAAAAATTAGATCTTTACAGAGTGCAATAACCTAGGAATAATACTATCTGTATATGAGCCTGGGAGATGAAGATCAGGTCAGTCTGTATTTCAAACCTTAAACATCCCTGTGGGCTGGGGGAGGGGGAAGAAAATATTTTGCACTATCAAAGGTGAAAGGTGGGGGAACATGTTTTCCCATTACTCTGAATACTATACGGGTCCCAAAGTTGGGGTATCCATTTGCTGGTCCCAATCAGAGTAGACCTGGAGTTCTCAACCCTTTTAAGCAAGGGGCTGGGACATGCTCCCTCAGACAGCTTCAGGGGCTGCATGGCCTTTTTGCCCTTCCTCCACCACATGGCACTTCCTGGTGTGGTGGAGGCGGTGGGGCCCACATTAAATGGTGCTGCGGGCCACATCCAGCCCATGAGCTGCAGGTTGAGAATCCCTGAAGTAGTCTATTGAATCAATTACTAAGTGATGCATGAACATTTAAGTAAATCTGATTGGTTTAACAGGCCTACTTAGTTTGAACTAATTCTTGGATTTAGCCATATCATTTAGCCCTGCTCACGAGTTTTAACATCTGAGAAGGTATGTGAAGTAATGTCAACAGAAGCCTCATACTGAATCTCTTTTGAAATTTTATGCCCAGTCTAAAGATGTTGATTGTTAGGAACCTAGTTTTCTTTTGGCCTCTGAGATGTTGTCATATCATTTATTCTCAACTAAAGCTTTTTCATTTACAATAATGTTTGTTTTTGTATAAAACAAGCAAACAAATAGGTACAATGTCCAACAGCTTGTTGCATTGACTTTAAAAATCAGCATCGAAGGTCCTGTTTGAATTAATTGCCCTTGGTGTGTGGAGCTTGCTTTACAAAGAGAAGACACTAATTTTATGCAGATACGTTATGTGCAATACACAGAAACGTTTTTCACATACGGCAGAAGACTCATTGCTTATTCTTCACTGTTGACCCAAAGTCAAGCAATCTTTCAGGATTTGAAAATTCCGCTTTGAGATTTCTTCTTGTGCCAAAGTCCACTTCATATATGAGCTCTTAGGGCATGAACAAGATGATACTCGGTTTGAAAACTTTATTATATGAGCACTTTGAGTTGAGCAAATTAATTTACCTATGTTGTCATTTCACAAATTCAGAGAACATTTCTCTTTAGAGGAGCAACATGCGCTTGGACTAAGCATCCTTTCCATATGCTTTCTTCAGATAATGGGTGAGCATTTACTGCCTTTCACCCCAACTAATATTTCCTCCTGACTTGTCCAACTGTATGCATGTGGAAGATTTCCAAGACTACAGATGCTTTCCCAAGAGCTGACTATTCTACAATTAATCTCACAGTGATCCATTCCCTCCCCTTCCCTGAAACTTAATTCTTCCTATTTTAATCTGCAGCATGCAATGATTTAGTTCTGGTTTATCTTTAATTATACACTTGGGTTCTCTCTCTCTCCCCCCCTTTCTCTTATCATTCTTGGTCTTTGGCAAAAGTCTTTTCAATGCTCTTCCAGAGCATGTTTTTGAATTACAGATCCAATCATCCAAAAAGCCTTTGCTACTTGGGTCCTTGGGAATTTTAATTCAGAAACTCTGGGGGAGTCAGGTGAATGTTATTTCAGGCTGCAATCCTGTGAGCACTTACTTAGTGCTTTTGTCATCCTTGTTCAGTCACACAGTTTAGTCTGACCCTTTGCGACCCCCATGGACCACTGCACGCCAGGCTCTTAGTGCTAAACTCATTCAAACATCATTTCTGAGTATGCGTAGAGACTTCTGGAATTCTTCAACTTGTTTGTGACTATGAAAAAACAGGAAAATAATTGCACTTAAATTCTCCATTTTACTGAAATAGTTTTTGTAGTGGTAGCAGCGTTAATCTCTGCAAGCATATCAAATAAGAAACAAAAATAAAATAAAATAAAGAAGACATAATTGTTGTGGCACCTTAAAGATAAAGTGCTATATTTTAATTTGAGCTTTGGTGAATCAAGTCCATTTCCTCATGTAGAGTCATGTAGAGTCAGACACATGGCAATTGTTTAATAATGGCCTTAAGACAGTGGTGGCGAACATAATGGCCTTAAGACAGTGGTGGCGAACATATGGCACGCGTGCCAGAGGTGGCACTCAGAGTCTTCACATTCACATTCACCCCAGCACAGAGTTTGCCCCACCCCTCTGCCCAGTAGCCCAATGGGAGCGCATTCTCCCTCCCCCCAGCACAGAGTTCAGCCCACCCCTCTGCCTAGCAGCCAAATGGGAGTTCTTCTTCCCTCCCCCCAGCACAGAGTTCACCCCACATCTCTGCGCAGCAGCCCAATGGAAGTGTTTCCTTCCTCCCCTGTTGCTGTGTTAGCACATTGTGATAAATAAGTGGGTATTGGGTTGCAGTTTGGACACTCAGTCTCTAAAAGGTTCGTCATCACGGCCTTAAGATAATGAGGCTATGATTGGATAAATACAGGTTGGAAATTGTGTGAGTCAATATCTCACTAGTTCCATCTAATCTTCTTCCTCCATGCCAGACGTGAAACTGCCAAAATAAATGTGAGAGTAAACAAAACAGAACTGTCAGATATGTTTACGCAGACTAATACAGCTACCACTTCAAACATACCAAAATAAAGGCACCTTTTGGGGAGTTCATTCTGAAATTCTGTTTGCCGGACCTAGTGTGTGAAAGATTAACTGGCAACACAAGGTTGCCATTACTAGGTTACGTCCAATTGTGCTTCAAAAATGCCACAATCTTCAAGGAGGCGCTTTCTGTGTACCCCAGTCCTATTTAGTGATAATTTAAGATTATTGTGTATTCTACTTCTTCAGCTGCCGTATCTGTTCCAGATGTTGGCTATCATCATGGCAATAGTCTTCCTGTTCTTAACTTCTGGGAACAGTTTTTCCAAGGACATGCCACACCAGTCTCTCAGGTTCTTCAGCCATGAAGTCTGTCTACATCCAGGGCCTCCTTCTTCCCAGGGATCTTTCCTTGCAGAGCGAGTTGGCATATTCTATATTTTATGTCATTTCTTATCATATGGCTAAGTTATTGGAGCTTTCTTTGCTTGATGGTCTTAAACTGTTCTTGTTCTTTATCTATCCCTAGCAACACTTCTACATTCGTCACATGGTCAACCCATGATATCCTGGGTTGATAATAGCCAATTATTTTCCAATAAAGCTTTATTCTTAGAATCTTGTTTGGGGGGAGGGACTGTTGCCATTTTTTCAGAACAAGCTTCCAAGACCAAAGCTTTAAATAGAACTGCCTCTTCTTCTTGTACAGAAGAAGTCAGAGAACATATACACAAGCTCTGTAAATGGAACATTGTGCTTGGTCCAACCCCATAAAGACACCAAGAACTGATTGGTCTAAGGCAGGGGTCTGCAAACCTGGCTCTCCAGATGTTCTTGAACTTCAGTTCCCTGATCAGCAGGAGTGATGATTTGGGCTTCTGGTAATTGAAGTCCAAGAACATCTGGAGAGCCAAGTTTGCAGGCCCCTGGTTTAAGGTCACTTAACAAGTTTCATGGCCTACTAGAAACACAAGAAAGGGTTAAATTAACTACAAAGGGTTAAATTTAGAACTAGATATGTCTCCCTTTCTGTAAGCATTCTACTCGGAGGTAAGAATGTGCTTAGTCATCGTCATTTTCTGAGTTATTTTCACCTGATAGGGATTAGATCCCTACTTATTCTTGAATCTAACGTCCGCTAGCTCACAGCAGATTCCGCAAAGAGGCTAGGATGCCATGAGTTTATAATTGTCACATAGTCACTTGCAGAAACTGAGGTAAGAATGTCCATAAAAATATTTTTTATTTTTTTTATTTTTTTTAAAAAAAATTATAACAACCCTTGCTATCGTTTATATATTGGTGGGTTTTACATTATCGAATTCATACTAATGTTTAAATATTAATGATCAATTGTTAATAATTTATTCATAATGTTGTTAATAATTATTAAAAAATTGTGTAATAATTCAATAATAATTTCTCTGTTTGTAAATATTGTAAATACTAAATGTATCACTGTTTGTTGTTGTTTAAGCATTGCACCTTATTGTTGTATATTTGCACTCTACTTTTACATTTGTTCCAATATAGGCTTATTCTAATTAAGTATTAATTAATTTTAGATTCCCTGATGAAAGGGTTAATACCCAGAAAAGCTTAATAATATACCGGAAAAGCTTTGGATACTGTTCTCAGTGGGCACTCATAAATTCATTGCAAGAAATTAATCCAAGCCTTGGACTCGATTCATTGATTTATTTTGCACGGACATATGACAATATAGGTTGCAGTTCTTGCCAATTACCGGCCACGAGTGGATATTTCTCCTTTTCTTCCAGTGCGTTCTCTGCTTCGCCCGATTGTTCTCCACACTGCTAGAAATAAGAACATGGTTCTCCCAGTTAAGTCACACCCCTATCCGAGAGGAGAACATACTGCTTCATAGTGTTTGATATATTTTGACATGTCATTTAGTTGCCAGATTGTGCTGCAATCATAATTAGTAGAACTTTTAATTAAAGAGCTGCAAACTTAATTTATGGATATTTTCATTAGATGGTTGATATAAACATATTTTGTGATTAATGATCTCTGATCATTAGTCTTGAGTGGTCTAACTAGACCAGGAGTTCTCAACCTTTTAAAGCTGGGGGCTGGGTCACGCCATCAGACAGCTTCGGAGACCAGACGGCCATTTTGCCCTTCTCCCACCACATGACACTTCCTTGTGTGGTGAAGGTGGGTACATGAAATGGTGCTGCATCCGGCCCGCAGGCCACAGGTTGAGAATAATCCCTGAACTAGGCAATGTTGCCCATCACTTGTCAATGATGTTAGGCTGGGTCTAAGTAAAGGTAAAGGTTTCCCTTGCTTGAAAGCCATTCATATCCGACTCTAGGGTTCAGTGCTCATCTCTGTTTTAAAGCTGAAGAGCCAGCACTGTCTACTTCTGCAGACGTTTCCGTGGTCATGTGGCAGGCATGATTAGACACCGGAGTGCACGGAATGCTGTTTACCTTCCCACCGAAGTGGTCCCTATTTATCCACTTGCAATTTCTTGCCTTCAAACTGCTAGGTTGGCAGGAGCTGGGACAAAGACGGGAGCTCATTCCGTCCTGCAGTACTCAGGAATTGAACTGCTGACCTTCTGCCTTCCAGTCAGCATCTTAGCCATTTGAGCCACCAAAGTGTCCTCTGTCTGATCCCTGAAAGCGGAGGGCACACATCATGGTCTACCTAACTAGTGGGTGACATTATATCCAAATGGATTAAAAAACCACATGCAGATGGGCTTGATTTCCCAGGTCCATTTGCATGTGCGGAATGTCATTGTGGAGATGTCTACCATTGCATGGGCTACTCTCTGAATAATGGCTCCAAGGTATCAAGGACCTCTGGTCTCATCTTTTATCTGCTTCAAGCTTTGCTTTATATGGGAAGGCAGTATTGCTGGGAAAAGAGAAAAAATAACACTCTATTCTCTCTCTTTCTTTCCCTTCCTTTCCATATAGGTTTGAATGAAATCCAGTGTACTGTCCCCGTGGAGGATATGACAGTCTTTCTCAGTGAGTTAACTGAAGCCAGTTTTAGGGACTGCAAATTTAACCTGTCCCTCACAGATCTTATTATCATCATCTTCTCTGGAGTCGCCGTCTCCATTGCGGCTATTGCCTCAAGCTTTATTTTGGCGCTGATTGTAAACTGCTTCCAAAGATGTGCGCCCAGTAAAGATGACAACGAAGATGATGATGAAGAAGACTGAATTTGCTTCCAGCATTGCTGCCGGTGTCCCAAAGACAAAAATTATGCAGAAGACAAAATGGGAAAGTTACAGAAGAAGCATCAAATACAATCAGGGAACTGGGATCTAGTCAACACACCCAATCTGTAGTTTATTGTCTTCTTTTAATATCCTTATTTTTGGAAATACTTAATTACATTTTAAATTAAAGGATCTAGCCCCCTCTTGCATGGAGTGTGTTTTAGAAAAGCAGTACAGTAATACCTCATACAAAGTCCGCTTCATACAACATCGAATTCATACAACATCGCCTAATTCCTTGAAAAATGTTGCCTCATACAAAGTCGCTGCGACTTTGTATGAGGCATTGGGGTTTTCTCCAGGTTGCATTGTGCTTGGGCAGTATAAAAGTCAGGATACGTGCATGAATTGCTCTTGTGGGTTTTGCATGAGGCGGAGAGTGTTTAGGAATGGTTTTGAGTGCAATTTTTGATTTTTTTTGAATTTTTTCGTCAGAATTTTAGAAGCATTCCTGGGATTTTTGCAGCATTTTTCAGGTTCTTGGACAATCAGGGTTGTTTGACATATTTTGCAATGTATTTAGCCTATAGAGAATGATTTCTTAAAGTTCTGTCAGTTTCCTGCCTGTTTCCTTGATTTTGCCTTGAAGTCTGTGCTGTTACAGTACAATGTATCTCTATGGAAACGACGTTGTATGAGGTATCGCGGCAAGGATTTGGACGTTGTACGAGGCATCGCAGCAAGGATTTGGACGTTGTACGAGGCATCATGGCTAAGATTTTGCATGCCTCATACAAAGTCCAAATTTGTATAAAGTCCAAACTTGTGGAACCAAGTTTGGACGTTGTATGAGGTATCACTGTATAGTCAAACCTCTACATATGAATTTAATTTGTTCTTCGAGGTTGGTTGTATCTCAAAAAATTCTTATCTTGAATTTCCTATAGGAATGCATTGAATGCAGTTTCCCATAGGAATGCATTGAATTTTGTATCTCAAAAAAATCCTATTAAAAATTCGTATCTTGAACCTGGTTTTATTCTGAGTTTTCCAGATGTATCTTGAGTTTTTCTTAAGTCGAGCTGTCCTTATCTTGAGGTTTGACTGTACATAAGAATCTAGGAAAATATTGGGTCTGCCATGATAGAACTAACTAACTAACTGACTGACTGACTGACTGACTGACTGACTGACTGACTGACTGAATGAATGAATGAATGAATGAATGAATGAATGAATGAATGAATAAATAAATAAATAAATAAATAAATAAATAAATAAATAAATGAATGAATGAATGAATGAATGAATGAATGAATAAAGAAAGCAGGGCCACCTTATATAAGAGCATCAACAAGGACTCAGGTCGTTGGGTTTAAACCCCTATTCAGCCAAAGGAACTCCCTGGGAAGTAGAAATGCTAAATTGCTCTTTGAACATCTCACGTTCCTTAAAAATCCAATTGGAGTCATCACAATTCAGAAACAACTTGACAGCACACAGTAATGTTTTTAGCCACACATTAGGATGCAACCATTCTTGCCATAGCTAGAATGTTCGATTCATATCTTGCTGTTTAAATTCTCCAAATCCTGATACAGTATGTGTCTTACTGGGGATACTGACAAAACACACAGCCCCACTGGTGACTGGACCAAAAGAATAAAAACCACAGAATGATATCAGTTGACAACATTTTGGGTAACATGCCACCTATAACTGCTTACAAAAAGAACACTCCTGTATATTGAGGCCAGCTGGCATGTATACAGTAAGGAGGATCACATAGAAGTGATGATATACTGTATTAAGTAGCAACATAGCTGGTTCTTTCATTTTCTAAACTTACTAAGATGTAACAAGTGGAAGAATGGGACTGCGGTGGCTTAGTGGTTAAGATGCTGAACTTGATGACTGGAAGGTCGGCAGGTTGGCAGTTCGAGACCCGAGTGTTGCACCATGGAGTGAGCTCCTGTCATCTGTCCCAGCTCTTGCCAACCTAGCAGTTTGAAAGCAAGAAACTGGAAGTAGATAAAATAGAGACCACTTTGGTGGGAAGGTAACAGCGTTCCATACACTGGGGTGTTTAGTTATGCCTGTCACATCTGCACTGAAGCACCTGCAGACACAGACAGCACTGGCTCTTTGGCTGTAGACAAAGATGAGCACTGAACCCTTAGAATCGGATACAACTGGCTTTCAAGCAAGGGCGACCTTTACCTAACAAGTGGAAGGAAATATCACATTACTAAAGTGATGTAAAATATTAAAAGTTCAAGTATAGTATAATGACAAAATCTAATGTGCTTTGTTCAAGAAGATTCCCCAATATGAAACAAAACCTCTCCCCCCAAACCTTGTAAACCAGGGGTGCCCAAATTTTTCAGGCCACGGGCCAATCACGTGGTTCACGAGCCAGTCCCGTGGTTCCTCCCACCAGAAGCGGAAGTAAAATGCACCTTGCAATCTGTTTTGCTACAGGATGAGATTGTTTAATTTTCTACTTAGAAAATCAATCAATCGATCAGGTTTATTTCCGTCAGTGACCAGCATGAGAACAGAAGAACAACAATCTCTCTGGGATAACAATAAAATAGAATCAGGATTACTTAGAAAATCCTGGAAAGGGTGATCATATGTTAAAATTAACTTGATGGCATAGTTCAGTGATGGCAAACCTTTTAGAGACCGAATGCCCAAACTGCGGCCAAAAACCCACTTATTTATTGCAAAGTGCCAAAACAGCAACAGAGGAGGAAGGAAATGCTCCCATTGGGCTGCTGGGCAGAGGGGCAGGGCAAACTCTGTGCTGGGGTGATTGCATGGGTGCCCACATAGAGGGCTCCGAGTGCCACCTCTGGCACGCGTGCCATAGGTTCACCACCACTAGCATAGTTATTACTAGAAATGTTCCTCAAATTTTCCCTTAAAAGCACATTTACTTTGCATAGAAGTTATTTTTCAATTACCGGATTTGCCAGCATTGGAGTATAAGATGCACCCCATTTTTATACACATTTTAAGGGAAAAAATATTTCCTACATTTTCCCCATGCATTTTCAAAATTAACTCCAGGAGCCAGGAGGGTGGGATGAGGGTGGGTGAGTGAGGGCTCCTTTGAAGAGACCTCCATTGGAAGCCGCCCTTCACCTGGCTTCTAGCAGTCAGCAGCGGCCACCAAACTGCACCAGCATGGGGTGGTGGTGGTGGTTTGAGAGTGGCTTTAAAAATAGCCCTTTCCTGGATCAGCCACCGATCCTCTCTAGCCGTTGAACCACACCGGGGGGGCTGTTACCGGCATATAAGACACACTCCATTTTCCCGGTGTATTTTAAGGGGGAAAAGCGGGTCTTATACACTGGCAAATATGACATGTGGTATCACATTTCAAATGCTTAATTCCTAAAGAGAAAATCACTGGGCAAGCAAACTTTTCACTCCCAAGAAGGGAAGCTGGATGAGAAATGGGACGTCTCAGCGGGTTAGTTTGTCTAGCAGTGAGCTTTTCACTATATCTCAAAGGAGACAGACTGGCTGAGATCACCCAGGCTACAAGAGCCTTACATGCCATACCACACGCAAAGCCTTGGGCAAATTCCACTGTTATTATTAAACACAGATTATCTCTTATTGGTCTATTTCTGACCAGACTTCATTCTGGTGTCTTAATCATTTAGTGCAGGAGTTCTGTTGAGTCAGAGCATAAATCAGCAACGCCACAGCAGATCGGGGGTTAACCAACAAGTCCTTTATTATAGCTCAGTTCGGAGTGTTATCAGCTTTAGTCGGACTAACGGAGCTCTGGGAAAACAGGGACGTGGTAGCAACTTATATAGAGTCAGGAAAGGCAGTTACAGTGATACATTTGCCCGGACATTAGTTAACACGGGAAAAACGTGTGCAACCAGAAAATGTACATTGAAAACCTATGAATAAGGCACCTTACAGAAAAGGGCGCGAATATAGCATAGACTTAATGATGAATGCAACTTAAGCAAACTACGTTAACAAACGTTTGGCCACAAAAAGTTCTCAACCTTTTAAAGCGAGGGGCCGGGTCATGCTCCCTCAGACAGCTTTGGGGGCTGGGCGGCCACTTTGTCCCTCCTCCACTACATGGCACTTCCTGGTGTGGTGGTGGGACACATGAAATGGTGCCATGGGCTGCATCTGGCCCATGGGCCGCAGGTTGAGAATCCCTGATTTAGGATATCAGCAACTTAACCTGTTCTCTATCAGCTGCGCCAACTTTTTCATGTTGGAAAGTGTGTGGAAAGCCAAATGTGGAGAGTCTGTTCTACATATTCCCAAAGAACAGTTCAACAACGTCATTTCCCCCCCCCTCCCCAGGGTCCTACATGAGACAACAATCCTTCTGCTATTTCCTTTCCAAAATGTGCAGAGGAGTCAGGGCTGAATAGATGATGATGATGATGATGATGATAATGGAGCTTTGAAGCTGGTGCATTTACTTTCCCTTGTTGTAATGGGCTGGCAATGTGATGCGGGGAACCAGCTTTGGGGGCCAGAAGACCATTTTGCCCTTCCTCCACCACATGACACTTCCTGGTGTGTTGGAGGCAGGGGGGGTGGGCAACATGGAAAGATGCCATGGGCCACATCTGGCCCTTGGGCCACAGGTTGAGAATCCCTGCCCTAAAGGGAAGTGGCCATCCACATCATTTCATAAGAACGATCATCAGTCAACTGGAAACGTCTTAATGGTTAGAGCTGTATGGCAGTGGAACCAACTGCCTTGAGGAGTGGTGAACTCTTCAATGCTGGAAACATTCAAGAGAGAATTTGTTAGAGAGTTTCAGATGGTTCAGCCCAATATCTCCAGATTTGGTCATTTGTCTTTATAGTCTTTTATTCCCACTGCCCGGATGGCGGCCAGTGACGGTCTCAAGGGTCAGGATAGGGACTGGGTCAGCGGGAAAGTGAGGGTCCTTTAATAGGGTTAGGTGAGGTCAGAGGGATAGGGTTACATAGGCAATGTATTGTGGTATATGTAGTTCAGAGCAGTGTGATATTACATCTAACAGAATTGAACCACAATCTGTCATATTTGCACTGGAGTCGTACATTAAACAACGGTGGACTCGAAGGCCTAAACCAGTGGTGGTGAACCTATGGCATGCGTGCCAGAGGTGACACTCGAAGCCCTCTTTGTGGGCACCCTGCAGTCACTCCAGCACAGAGTTTGCCCCGCCCTTCTGCCCAGCAGCCCAATGGGAGCACTTCCCCCTCCCCCCAGCAAAGAGTTCATCCCACCCCTCTGCCCAGCAGCCCAATGGGAGCGCTTCCTTCCTCCCCTGTTGCTGTGTTGACACTTTGTGATAAATAAGTGGGTTTTGGGTTGCAGTTTCGGCACTTGGTCTCTAAAAGGTTCGCCATCACTGGCCTAAATGGCCCCTTCCAACTCAGTAATTCTATGATTTTTCCTTAATTGGCAGAGAAGGTCTGAGAAGAACCAGGACATCATTCGATGTACCTATACTGGAAATCCTAATGAGGCAAGATATCTGATCTCATTGTGCTTTCTTAGTTTGCCATGTGCTTCTTTTCTATCATCTGCAAGGATCTTAAAAGAGTCTAGCATTTGTATTAAAAGAAATATCTTTCTCTCCTTCCTTACACTTAGGTTACACACTTGGTAGTTATTTATTAAATAAAAGACATTTAAATGCAATAGTTCACATAATTAAAAATACATTTTTGTTCTTTGTAAGCATGGCGCACACGTGAAATGTGAACGGAGTATTGTGAGATTTATTCTGAGTCAAAAAGCAGACCGAGATGGAACTAACAGATTTTCTGTATAAAAATTTACCACCTAAGGATTGGTAATAATGTGGCTACTTCTTCGGTGTCTAGGCCAGATATAAAACTGCCAAAATGAAGGCACCTTTTGGTGAGTTCATTCTGCAGTTCCTTTCACCTGACCAAGTGTGAGAAAGATCAGGTAAAGGTAAAGGTTGTCCTTCCTCAAAAGCCAATTGTATCTGACTCTAGGGTTCAGTGCTCATCTCTTTTTATAGCCAAAGAGCCAGCGCTGTCTGTGTCTGCAGACATTTCCGTGGACATGTGGCGGGCATGACTAGATGTCAGAGCACACTGAAGGCTGTTTACCTTCCCACCGAAGTGGTACCTATTTCTCTACTTGCAATTTCTTGCTTTCAAACTGCTAGGTTGGCAGGAGCTGGGACAGATGACAGAAGCTCACTCTGTCATGCAGCACTTGGGTCTCGAACTGCTGACCTGCCGGCCTTCCAGTTGTCAAGTTCAGTGTCTTAACCACTAAGCCACTGCAGTCCCTGCAAGCAAGCACAGTGACACGACTTTTCTCCCCCCCCCCCTTGTGCCGAATAGTCAGCTGGGCAGCCTCCCAGCTGACTGGAGGGGGTGAGAGAGAAAAGCCACACCACGGTGCTTGCAATTGCAAGCAAGCACAGCGGTGCACCTTTTCTCCCCCTCCTTGTGCCCAATAGTCAGCTGGGCGGTGGCTTTACTTGAGCTCAAGTGAGGCCCGCCGCCCAGCTGACTGGGGTGGGAGGGTGGGAGAGAAAAATCATACCATGGTGCTTGCAAACAAGTACATGGCAGCACTTTTCTTTACCCCCTCTGGCTCCCTTTGGGGCCATGAGTCAGCCCCAAAGGACAGCATTCGGACCATAAGACGCACATTCATTTTCCCTCCCACACTTTTTTGGGGGAAAAGTGTGTCTTATGGTCCAAAAAATACAGTAGTAGCAGAGGCTAAGAGCACCAAACAAGAGAAAGACTGTTGACATCCTCTAAACTCCCAGCTCAGATCCAGGAAGAGCTTTATAGCAAGAGCAAATATTCTTGAGGGTACACAAGAGAAAAATAAGTTAGAAGATGGGGGAAGTTGCTCACTAGACAAGGAACAATTTTAAAGGAGGATATGGCTGAGAAACTTGACCTCCCCTACATCGCTTGGAGGGCCCTGAATAGGCTGAGGGTCAGAGTCCCTAAATGTAAGACCAACATGCTCAAGTGGGGCCCAGCTGCCGGTGGACAACAACATGCAGTGTGAGTGTGGAGATATATAGAATCTGGCTCATTTGTTGGTCTGCTGATTTCTACCAGAAACATGTTCTGATGAAGATTGAATTTTGGGCAACGACAAAGCCAAGAAAATGGCTTCATTTTGGTGGCAGTCCAAAGTTTGATCTGGAATCAAAAGAAGTACAGTAAAACCCCTACTTACAAAAAAGTCCATTCTGTAGGCTTTTGCTTAAATTGGTTTTTTATGTAACTCGAAGCAAACCCATAGGAAAAATTATTTTTTTACGTAACTCGAAGCAAACCCTTAGGAAAAATGAAATTTTTATGTAAATCGAAGCAAACCCATAGGAAATCGTGTAAATCGGGACATGGTTTTAGCACAAAATCATTATGTAAGTCAAATTTTATGTAACTCAGGGCCTATGTAAGACGGGGTTTTACTGTAGTAATAGTAGCCCTCTAACTGACTTTGCAACAGTCCAAGCACCAGTAATTTGCTGCATAAGATAAAATGACTGGACCTGAAGTTTCAAACCAACCCAAATCACAACCTGTTAGGACAGGGGTTCTGTTGTGTATTAAGGCAGAATTGCTATAGAATTCTTCTATAGCAGAATCCAGAGGGACTGATTTAAAGGGATTCATATAGTCATCTCATGTCAGGAGCGCCTTGTAAGTGTAACCTGAAAGACTGTTAAATAAACTCCTGTTGTTGTTCAGTTCATCATTGCCTGGACTATTGCTTATAAGGGCCGGACACGACAGGTTCCCAACCTTTTCAAGCCAGGGGCCGGGTCATGATCTCTCAGTCAGCTTTGAGGGCCAGATGGCCATTTTGCCCTGCCTACACGATGGGGGTGGCCATTTTGTTCAAACAGATTCAAAGGGGTGGCTATTTTGTTTCTCAAAATGGAGGGGTGGCGGCCACAAGAAATGTCACTGTGGGCTAGATCTGGCCCACGGGTCTTAGGTTGGGAGCCTCTGTGTTAGGAGGTCAGGTAACCCAGCTGTATAACTAATCATTTCAGTGAGGTTTCCATTCACGTGACTCAAGCACATTATAAAAATGTCAACACATAACTTCTTATCTAAATCAGACTGGATTCATGGCATACTTCCAGTTCAATTCACTTATGTTAACAACTTTTTTCATTCCATGATAAGACCTCCATCTTGTCCAAATGCAGCCTCTCCTTTCTGAGGAACTGGCTGGAACATATGCTTCGAATCAACTTTACGTAAATTTCTTTTATCCCAACCACTTTAAACACTTTGTTTAAACACAAAGGAGGTTGAAACATTAACAAAAGAAGGTTAAGATTTACAGGAGAAAGCAAAAGAGAAAGAAAATAAGATAGACGACCATGACAAAAGATTAGAGCTTCTGGAAGAACAAAATAGGTGTAGAAATGTTGTTGTTGTTGTTCAGTCGCACAGTCGACTCCGACCCTTTGCGACCCCATGGACCATTTTCCTCCAGGCGCCTCTGTCCTCCACCATCCCCCTCAGCCCTCCCAGCTCTGTGCCCATTGTGTCCACAATACCATCTAGCCATCTCATCCTTGGCCTCCCCCTTCTTCTTTTGCCCTCCACCTTTCCCAACATCAATGCCTTCTCAAGTGAATCCTCCCTTCTCATTTGATGCCCAAAGTACTTTAGCCTCATCTTTACTATTTGACCTTCCAATGAGCAGTCAGTGTTGATTTCTTCTAAGATTGACCTATTTGTTCTCCTCGCTGTCCAGGGTACTCTCAAAACTCTCCTCCAACACCACATTTCAAAGGCATCTATTCTTCTGCGTTCAGCTTTCCTTATTGTCCAGCTCTCGCATCCATACATTACCACTGGGAATACCATTGCTTTGACTATTCTAGTTTTTGTTTACAAGGTGATGTCTCTGCTTTTCACTATGTTCCCCAGGTTTCTCATAGCTTGTCTCCCAAGAATCAGTCGCCTTTTTATTTCATGGCTACAATCTCCATCTGCAGAGATCTTGGATCCTAAGAAAGTAAAATCTGTCACTGCTTCTACTTCTTCCCCATCTATTTTCCAGGGACTGATAGAACCTGTTGCCATTATCTTGGTTTTCTTGATATTGAGTCTCAAGCCAGCTTTTGCACTCTCTTCCTTCAATCCAATCAAGAGATTCTTTAGGTCTTCTTCACTTTCTGCCATTAGGGTGGTATCGTCTGCATATCTCAGATTATTGATGTTTCTCCCAGCGATTTTAATCCCATATTGTGATTCCTCCATCCCTGCACTGCGCATTATGTGCTCTGTGTATAGGTTGAATGAGCATGGTGACAAAATGCAGCCTTGTCTTACTCCTTTTCCTATTTCAAACCACTCTGTCATTCCATGTTCTGTCCTAACTGTTGCTTCTTGGTTCATGTACAGATTTCTCAGGAGGCATATGAGGTGCTCTGGTATTCCCATCTCTTTAATTACTTGCCACATCTTGTTGTGGACCTGTTATGTATGCATGTACAATGTTTCTTTAAATATATGAATGTAACCAGTCCACAATCACAATGTATCTCAGCTGTTAAGGAACACGAGCAAGCCGCCCATAGAGGGCAGCTGCGAGCGTTCAGTCTCACATGGTCCACATTCCCCAAATCACGAACAGCCGCGGGAGATTCCCCGCATGACAAAGAGCTACAGAAAACAACTACAAGAAGAGAGGCGTGACCTGGGCGAGGCCACGCAGGTAGCAGCCAATGAGCTACCGTGCAACAAGATTCAAATGCATTATGTTACTGTATATAATGAGATGTACCTCCGCCATTACCACATGTTCATACTGACCATCAATGAATAAACCTGTGTTAGTCCTTCCTGCGACTCCTTCTTTGTCTCCCGTGCAAGACACTAAATTGGCGACGAAGGTGGGATCGATGGCGAATCCCAAAGTCAAGCCGTACCAGTTCGATGTCAGCGAACCCGAGCAGTGGGAGCTCTACGAGTGCCAGTTTCGGCACACGATGGAAGCCGCCGGCGTCGACGACGATGCGAAAATGCGCTCACATTTCCTGTCCCAGGTGGGACCAGCCGCGATGCGGATCTTGATGACCCTCATGGCCCCCCGGAAGGTGGACGAAGTGCCCATCGACCGCATCTTGGAGAAGCTTTGTGAGCATTTCCAACCGCCGGTCTCAATCTTCCCAGCCCAGGTCACGTTCCATCGGCGAGACCAGCGCCCCGGCGAATCTGTGTCCGCCTACGCGGCGGCCCTCAGGCTGGCAGCGGTGCACTGCCAATGGGACGACCTGGACCAGGCCCTCCGAGACCGCATGCTGTGCGGTTTGAAGGACGAGGAGCTGCAGAGGCGCCTGATGACCCGCGACAACCGCCTCACGTTCAACGAGGTACTGCGGGAGGCCCAAGCAGCCGAGGAGGCCAGGAGCAGGGTCAGGCTTTTTAAGTCCCGAGGGACCGCAGCCGAGAGGGCCAAGTCACCAGTGCAAGCGGCCCGGCGGACACCAGCAAAGACGGCCTGGCGGGCCTCCAAGCCGCCTGCTGGCTCACCAGCGATGTCCGAGGAGTCGTCCACAACGGCAGACCCCTGTTCCAGCGAGGACGACGATGTCCAGCGGATAAGGTAACGCGGGGAGAAGCGTGAGACCCGCGACAGGCAAGACCGCCATTGCGACGGTTGTGGGGCGCCCCATGACCGCACGAGGTGCCCGTTTCGTAAGGCCGAGTGCCACAACTGTGGCCGGAAGGGGCACATCACCAGAGTTTGCAGGCGCGGACGGACCGAGGACAAGAGCGGCCCAAGTCACCCCCGGGGACACCAGCGAAAGGCGACCGACACCAGGAAGGTCTCAACCGGCTTCGACGAGGAAGGCGTCAACCGCGTGGGACTGGAGCACCGATGTTTTTTCGTTGAGGTACAGTTACAGGGGCTCCCAGTGAGAATGGAGATAGACTCGGGGTCGTCCTATTCTATCCTATCCCAGAGAGAGTATATGCGCATTCCCCCAGAGGCGCGGCCCAAACTGCGGGCCTTAAGGTCAAACTTGCGGGACGTGCAGGGAAATGGGATCCCAGTGTTGGGGGTGGGAAAGTTTGAAGTAAAATTCAAGAATTATTCCGAGAGACTGCCCCTAGTCGTCCTCAAGGGGGGGAGATGCTGCCTTCTGGGAACACAGTGGTTTGCTCCCCTGGGAATCGAACTGTCCGGCATTAACGCCATCGAGACTGACCCAATGCGGGATGTGTGCAATGCGCACCCGGATGTTTTCAAAAAGGGGCTCGGGACGTACAGGGCCCCCCCAGTCTCCTTTGAACTGGACCCAGAGATCCGGCCCATCCGCCTCAAGCCAAGGAGAGTGCCATTCGCCCTAAAGGACAAGATCGAGGCGGAACTGGACAAACTGGTGGGGCAGGGGATTTTGGTTCCAGTTGACTCGGCGGAATGGGAAACGCCGATTGTTACGGCCTTTAAATCAAACGGGGAGGTCAGAATTTGTGCGGATTATAAATGTACGATTAATAAGGCCATTCGGCCAAATGCATATCCGGTGCCTGTGGTCAGCCATCTACTGACCACGTTACATGGGGGGAGGTGTTTCGCCAAGCTAGACTTAGCGCAGGCATATCAGCAGCTCTCGGTAACCCCAGCTGCTGCCGCCGCACAGACGATCGTAACCCACAAGGGGGCCTTTAAGGTGACGCGCCTCCAGTTTGGCGTGAATTCGGCCCCCGGGATTTTCCAAGCCCTCGTGGAATGCCTATTAAAGGGACTCCCAGGTGTCCTCCCCTACTTCAACGATGTCCTGATAACAGCGGGGAGTGAGGCAGAGCTAGCTAGGAGGTTAGATGGGGTCCTCTCAGTTTTCGAAAAAGCGGGACTTCGCCTACGAAAAGACAAATGCGTGTTTTTCGCAAGAGAGGTCGAGTTCCTCGGGTTTAAGGTAACCCCAGAGGGAATTCGCCCCTCGGAGTCCAAGGTTGCGGCCGTAAAGAATGCCCCTCGCCCCACCGCAAAGCCAGAGTTGCAGTCCTTCCTAGGGCTCCTCAATTTTTATCACTCATTCCTGCCAAGGAAGGCATCGGTCGCGGAGCCACTGCACGCCCTACTAAAAAAGGACGCGGCTTGGCGGTGGGGGGACAGGCAGGAGAAAGCATTTGGAGAGCTAAAGTCACTCCTTTCCTCGAATGCTGTCCTGACTCACTTCGATCCAAGGAAGCCAGTGGTTCTAGTATGTGATGCGTCCCCGGTGGGGGTGGGGGCGGTCCTGTGCCACGTGCTAGAGAGCGGGCGGGAGGCCCCGGTGGCATACTATTCAAGGTCCCTTTCAAAGGCTGAGCGCAATTACGCGCAAACGGATAGGGAGGCCCTGGTTATAATCGCGGGAACGAAAAAGTTCCATGACTTTTTGTATGGCCGCGAGTTTACGGTGGTGACTGATCACAAGCCGCTTCTGGGGATCTTCACTACCGGCAAACCGACCCCCCAAATTTTATCCCCCAGGATGCTGCGTTGGGCTATATTCCTCAACGCTTACCAGTACGAGCTAATTTACCACCCAGGGAAGGAGATCTCCCATGCAGACGCACTGTCCCGATCCCCTCTCCCTAGCCTAGGAGACCTCACATGCGAGGTGGAGCAGGACCACCAAGTCCTACTGATCGAGGCCCTCGACTCACCCCCCATTGTTCCGGCCGACCTCGCCAAGGCCACGGCGGCCGACAAGACCCTAGCCCAAGTCAGCTCCTGGGTTAGAAAAGGGTGGCCCACTACTTCCCCAGGTGAGGAATTCCAGCCGTTTTGCAGTCGCAGAGTGGAGCTCTCCCTGGAAAGGGGCTGCTTACTCTGGGGACAGCGGGTAGTCATCCCCGAAAAGTTGAGGGCGAGGGTGCTAAAGCTACTGCACACCAGTCACCCAGGGATTGTGCGCTCCAAGGCCCTAGCCAGGAGTTTCGTTTGGTGGCCCAAGATAGACGCGGATATAGAACGGTTAGTGGGCACGTGCGAGAGCTGCCAGAGCTCTCGGCCCGAGGAATCCAGGCTACCCCACAGGGAATGGGACACGGCCCGCGGGCCATGGTCCAGGATTCGTGTCGACTTCGCGGGGCCTTTCCGCGGGGCCACGTTCCTACTGGTAGTCGACTCCTACTCCAAGTGGTTGGAGGTAATCCCCATGAGCAGCACCTCCTCCGCGGCAACCATTAGGCAGTTGCGCAAGCTTTTTGCCTGCTTCGGCCTGCCAGACGTTCTCGTGAGCGACAATGCGAGTACTTTCACGTCTGCGGAGTTCAAAACGTTCATAGAAAGAAACGCAATCAGGCACATCACAGCTGCTCCGTTCCACCCCGCCACAAACGGTCAGGTAGAGCGCCAAGTGCGCACTACGAAAGACGCACTGCGGCGCATGGGTCCCGGTGAGTTGAACCTGCACCTGTGCCAGTTCCTCATCTGCTACAGGACAACCCCCTTAGCCTCAGGTTTTTCCCCAGCCGAACTCCTCATGAGGAGGTGTCCGGTAACACTTTTTGACCGGATGGATCCGTCCAGGGTGGAGGATGAAGGGAGGAATATAAGCATGGGGGGAGGGAGCTCCAAAGGTTTTGCGATAGGGGACCCGGTTCACTGCAGAAACTACGCGGCCTCGGGACCAGCGTGGGTACCGGGCACAATTGTGGAGCAAACGGGGCCGGTATCCTACAGGGTCGAAACCAGTTCAGGTCTACTTTGGAGAAGGCACGCCAACCAACTCAGAAGGCGAGTCACAGGGGAGGGGGCATCAGCGTTAGGGTCCTCCCCCACCCGCATTACCCAAGGGGGAGACACGGCGGAACCCGCGGATACAAACGCGTATCCTGGGTTCCCATCCACAGAGGAGGATACTTTGAAAGAGAGGGATCAGTTTGGTGATGATTATGATTTTCCGTACCAGGGGGAGTTAGCGGAGTGGTCCCCCACCCGTCCTAGCGAGAAGAGGGGTTTCAGTTCAGCCCCTGGTACCTCCAGCCCCCCCAGTTCTTGCATCCTAGAGTACACCATAGCTCCGGCCCCTAAAAAACAGGCAGCCGGCGGGAGCTCACCCGCCCCCACCGCAATCTCCCGAACTCCCGAACAGGCAGCAGGAGGTGGCGGGACCGCGAGGGCATCCTCGTCGGTCCCGAGGTTCGTGCTGGGAGGGTCCCCGGGCTCCTCAGGCAATAGACAGGGGTTCACTTCCCAGCTGTTCATTCCATTCCCATCCCCCAAGACAAGGGCATCGCAAGCTCCCCACAGAACCATTAACGAATCTCCATTTTCCGTTGCAGGACGAGACTCCGCGGAGCCAGGAGTCACAGGCTCCCCTGTATTAGGTCAGGCAGCCGCACGCCCCAGGCGCACTTGCGGCAAGCCACAATGGTTGAGGGACTTCGTCCCATCCTAGGGGGGAGGGATGTTATGTATGCATGTACAATGTTTCTTTAAATATATGAATGTAACCAGTCCACAATCACAATATATCTCAGCTGTTAAGGAACGCGAGCAAGCCGCCCATAGAGGGCAGCTGCGAGCGTTCAGTCTCACATGGTCCACATTCCCCAAATCACGAACAGCCGCGGGAGATTCCCCGCATGACAAAGAGCTACAGAAAACAACTACAAGAGAGGCGTGACCTGGGCGAGGCCACGCCGGTAGCAGCCAATGAGCTACCGTGCAACAAGATTCGAATGCATTATGTTACTGTATATAATGAGATGTACCTCCGCCATTACCACATGTTCATACTGACCATCAATGAATAAACCTGTGTTAGTCCTTCCTGCGACTCCTTCTTTGTCTCCCGTGCAAGACACTAAAGGTCCACAAAGTCAAATGCCTTAGTGTAGTCAATAAAACAAAAGTAAACTTGTTTCTGGTATTCCTTTGTTTTCTCCATGATCCAGCGTATGTTGGCAATGTGGTCTCTAGTCCTCCTGCCTCTTCTGAAACCAGCCTGCACCTCTGGTAATTCTCTCTCCACATGCTGCTGAAGCCTATCCTGTATTATCTTGAGCATCACCTTGCTGGCATGTGGGATGAGCGCGATTGTTCGATAATTTGAACATTCTTTGGCATTGCCCTTTTTTGGTATTGGGACGTATACTGATCTTTTCCAATCCTGTGGCCACTATTTTGTTTTCCAAATCTGCTGGCATATTGAATGCAGTAATTTGACGCCGTCATCTTTTAGCGCTTTGAAAAATTCAACTGGGATACCATCATCTCCACTAGCTTTGTTGTTTGCAGTGCTCTTTAGGGCCTTTATGACTTCACTCTCCAGGATGTCTGGCTCAAGTTCAATTTCTTCATTATTGTGATTATCAGGAGTGTTGAGGTCCTTTTTGTAAAGTTCCTCTGTGTATTCTTTCCATCTTTTCTTAATTTCTTCTGCATCAGCTAGCTCCTTTCCATCTTTGTCCCTTATCATAGTCATCTTTGCTTTAAATGTTCCCTTGATTTCCCCGATTTTTTTGAAAAGATCTCTGGTTCTGCCTCTTTTGTTGTTTTCCTCAATTTCTCTGCACTGTTCTTTTAGGTAGTTTTCCTTATCTCTCCTTGCTTTTCTTTGAAATTCTGTGTTCAAATGATTGTAGTTTTTCCTTTCTCCTTTGACTTTTGCGTTCCATCTTTCCTCTGCTATTTTAAGAGCCTCATCAGACAACCACTTTGCTTTCTTACTCTTCTGTTCTTTTGGTATGGTTTTCTTTGCTGCTTCCTGCATGATGTCCCTCATCCCCGTCCACAATTCTTCTGGTACTCTGTCTACCGAGTCTAAACCATTAAATCTGTTCATCACCTCCACCGTGTATTCTTTAGGGATGCTGTCTAGGTGATATCTTTCTGGTCTCTGTGTTTTCCCTATCTTCTTTAGTCTAAGCCTGAATTTTGCGATCAGTAGGTTGTGATCTGAGCCACAGTCTGCTCCAGGTCTTGTTTTTGCTGACTGTATGGAGGTTCTCCATCTTTGACTGCAGAGTATGTAGTCAATCTGGTTTCGGTGTTGGCCATCTGGTGATGTCCATGTGTAAAGTCGCCTCTTGTGTTGCTGGAAGAGAGTGTTTGCTATGACCAGTGTGTTCTCTTGGCAGAACTCTATCAATCTTTGCCCTGCTTCATTCTGTGTTCCAAGACCAAATTTGCCTGTTATTCCCTCCACTTTTTGATTTCCTACTTTGGCATTCCAGTCTCCTAATATAATTTGGACATCATTTCTTGGTGTCTGTTCTATGAGGTGTTGTAAGTCCTCATAGAACTGGTCCATTGTGGCTTCATCTGCACCAGTGGTTGGTGCGTATATTTGGATCACAGTGACATTGAAAGGTTTGCCTTGAAATCTGACTGACATCATGCTGTCATTTTTGAGATTGTATCCCATTACTGCTTTTCTCATTCTTTTATTGACAATTATGGCTACTCCATTTCTTCTAAAGTTTTCTTGTCCACAGTAGTAGATATGATGGTTTCCAGAGCTGAATTCCCCCATCCCTGTCCATTTGAGCTCACTGATGCCAAAGATGTCAATGCTTATTCTTTCCATCTCATCTTTTACCACTTCCAGTTTACCTTGGTTCATTGATCTCACATTCCATGTCCCTATGCAGTATTGCTCCTTACAACGTTGCATTTCCCCTCCCCCTTTCCTGTCCCTCCCCTTCCTCCCCTCTGTGGTGTTAAGCATCCTGTATCACCTAGCCTGCCCTTTTGTTTTGCCTTTTGTTTTGGTCAATAGGGTTCTCTTGGCAAGCTTTGTGGCATGGTTTGCCGGTGTCTACGCCATTTTTCTCTCCTCATACATTTTATCACAGTTTTTAAAAGTTTAAAACATTTTAGACAACATATTATCATGCATATTATCACACTTTAAAACACAGTCTCTATGTCAGTTGCTATATTAAGTCTTCTATATTTGCATATCAGCTACTTATCCTTTGCCTGGGACTCTGAGTCTCGCCCCTTGCTTTTCCTCCTCTGCCCTCTTCCCTTCTGTCAATTGGTCTTCTCCTGGCCTTTTGGCTGCTTGGCCGGCTCTCCTCCTCCTCCTCACCCCCCGGCTGGGGGTGGTTGCCTGGCGGCGGCGATGACTGACCTTTCCGCCGCTCGGCTGGCTCTCCTCCTCCTCCTCACACCCTGGCTGGGGGTGGTTGCCCGGCAGCGGCGGTGGCTGGCCTTTTCGCCACTCGGCCGGCTCTCCTCCTCCTCCTCACCCCCCGGCTGGGGGTGGCTGCCCGGCGGTGGCTGGCCTTTCCGCCGCTCAGCAGGCTCTCCTCCTCCTCCTCACCCCCCGGCTGGGGGTGGTTGCCCGGCGGCGGCAGCTGGCCTTTTCACCGCTCGGCCGGCTCTCCTCCTCCTCCTCACCCCCCGGCTGGGGGTGGTTGCCCGGCGGCAGCGGTGGCTGGCCTTTCCGCTGCTCGGCCGGCTCTCCTCCTCCTCCTCACCCCCCGGCTGGGGGTGGTTGCCCGGCGGTGGCGGTGGCTGGCCTTTCCGCCGCTCGGTAGTCATTATGAATATTTTTGAGAGAGTTCCCGACCAGTTAAAAACAAGAATATTGAAATGGTTGAATGATTTTAAAATAGGCAAAACCTTTGAAAAGGAAGACATAATAAGTGTACATAGAATAGGCTCAAAGAAAAATAGGTCAGGCAATAGATGTGTTCTTTTGAAGTTCGCTAATGAAGGTTTGAAAATGAGCCTGATTCAACATATTAAAAGATCTGGTGAAAGTGCATTAAAATTGAAGGGGACCTCTATAGAGGTCTATAAGGATATTTCTGTAGAGGAATGAACACGGAGGACCCAAATCAAGCCGATTAAAGGAAAAAGGGGTAACACATAATTGGATGTCATTCAAGCAGTTAAAATTTATAGTCTCCGGAAAAAGATTTATAATAAAGGAAAGCTCATTTGTGTTAGATATCCTAGTAGATGCAAAAATAATTGACAATGGAACTAAAGAATGGGAAGAACTCAAAGAAGCGTTAGTAATTGCTGGTACATACACAACACATAACACAGATGAAGGATAAGTAGGTAAAGAGAAATACTTTGATATTGAAACATACTTGTGTACAAAATGAATAAACAAAGAAGATTTAGATAAATGAAAATAATTGTGGCAAAAGATTTAAAAATTATAAATTGTATTAATGAGAGCTGAAGACACTCATTTCTGGGCTCGCACACTTGCCGCTTCCTCCCTCCCCTCCTTGAAACCAAGGGTTACTTTTTTTGTTAAAAATGGTGGGGAGGGCAATGGTATGCTGTTTTATGTTTCATTGTATGTTGTTATATTTTTTTGTTAGGTAAGATGTTTTGTTTCAGTAAAAGTATGCACACCTGTTGAAGAGTGGGTTGGTTTCAAATAATAGAAAATAAAGAGATATGAAAAATATTAAAATAGTATCCTGGAATGTAAGAGGCACTGGAAATCAAGTCAAAAGAAAAATATTGGAAATGGCCCTTAGAAAGGAAAAGCCGGATTTAATTTTCATCCAAGAAACGCATCAGAAGGATGATAATGTAAACAATTTAAAATTGAATTGGATAGAAACCTATGAGAAATCATTCGGAAATTCTAAAGCGAGAGGGGTTGCGGTTTTAGTATCAAAAAGGTTAGGATTTATAAAAACCAAAACTGTAGCGGACACTAGTGGCAGATTTCTTATTGTAAAGGGTGTAATTGGCAAAGAGGAAATTATGTTAGCTAACGTTTATGCCCCAAATGAAAAGCAAGAAGAATTCTTAGAAAAGTTGCATCAATTAATTGAAAAGGAAAAAGTAATAAGACTGATTGTTGCTGGAGACTTCAATTTGACCAGATTAAAGTTTGATACTACAAATGTAACAAAATACAGTAGAGGTAATAACAAAATAATGGACTCATGGATCAAAGGTATGAATCTTAGAGATGTATGGAGGGAAATCAAGGGTACGGAAGCAGGATACACATACTATTCCCATGTCCATAATTCATATTTTAGAACTGATTATATTTTAACATTGGAAAATATTATAGGTAAAGTGGAAAACATCAAGACCGGGATATTCAATGAATCTGACCACGCTAAACTAGTGCTGGATCTAAAAATAGACAACGTAAAGACAGGGAGTTTCAATTGGATATACGATGAAAAATTATTTAAGGACCCCAAAAATAAGGAAGCATTGATAAAAAAGTGGGATGAATATTGGAGGTTTAACGACACAAAAGATGTAACAGATGATGTGTTATGGGACTGTATGAAAGCGGTAGGCAACAAGGGGAGAATGTATTAAATTATCACAAATGGAAAGTAGACAATTTAAAGAAAAGCAAAAAATAGAGGATGAAATTAAGAAGTTACAGGAGGAACACGTAAGAATAAAAAATAAGAATATCATGGATAGATTGCAAAGTTTGAAATCAGAAATTATTGCAAAAGATATTGAAAAAGTAAAAAAATATATATAATTAAAGAGAGAGTATTTCAAGTTTAGTAACAAACATTCCAAGTTGCTAGCTAGGGCTGCAGAGCAAAAAAAGAGAAAAGACAGGAATTCTATTAAACAAATTTGGAAAAAGATGCAATAAAACGGAGGAAAAAACTGAAATTGTAAAAGATTTTTATCAAAATTTGTACACTGAAAAAAAGAAAAGAAAATTTAGAGCAATATTTTAAAAATGGTGTAAAAAACAAGTAAGTCCAAACCACAAGAATATTATAGAAGAAACAATATCAAAACAAGAAATTATTGATAAACTAAAAATAGGCAAAGTATCCAGGGAAGATGGGTTATCAGTAGCACTCTATAAAGATTTTAAAGATTTAGTAGCCCCTAAAATGTTGCGGACATTCAACTCTGTAATGGAAGGAGGAAGGGCACCACCCTCATGGTACAACTCAAATATAATATTAATACCTAAACTAGGAAAAAAATCCAGAAAAAATCGAATCATACAGACCCATTTCTCTCATGAACCAAGATGTTAAAATACTAACTGCAATTTTAGCCAACAGATTGAATAAGTTCATGTCTAATTATATTGACAAAGATGAAGTAGGTTTCATGAAAGGGAGACACCTATCAGACCTAACGAGAAGGGTGGTAGATGTAACAAACATTATTCAACAATGGAAGGAAAAAATAGGAATACTGTCATCAAATATATATACAGTCAACCCTCACATAACAACGCGTTTATATAGCATAATTTTTGCTTAACAATGCGTCGTTATGCCCCACGTGTCCCCCCGCATAACAACATTTTTAGTGTCATTGTCTGGATGACAACGCTAAAATAACTGGGTAACGATGCTAAAAACGTTGTTATGCAGGAAACTCCATAGAAACTCGCATAACAACAAAATGTGCTTAGCAACGCTACTTGAGGAACCAAGTAACGTCGTTGTGCAAGGGTCTACTGTAAAGCATTTGATTCCCTCCAGTGGATCTCAAATATTAAGATTGTATAAAGTTTTGGATTTGGCGATAAATTTACCACAGTGATAAAACACTTATATAATCAGGGCTCTGCGAAAGTAAAAGTAAATGACACAGTCACTAAACAGGCGATCCTCTTTCATCGATGCTTTTTATTATGGCAATGGAACTATTTGCAAATGCAATAAGGGAAGATAAAGATTTGGAAGGGGTGGAAGGAGTAAAAATCAGTTTGTACGCGGACGATACCCTCTTAATTGTAAAAAATCCGCAAAAAGCACTAGACAATATATATTCCCATTTTAAGGATTTTCAGAATACTACTGGATAAACGGTAAATTGGGACAAATCGGAAGCATGGCTTCCAAAATGAAAAAGAACAAAAGAAAATAAAGGATAAATTTAATATTCAAGTTAGGGACAACATAAAATATTTAGGAGTAGTTATAGCAAACAGATATGAAAACCTAAAAAAATTAAGCTATGATAAGTTAGAAAAGAATTGAAAGATAAAGTACAACAATATAAAAAACTAAATTTATCCTGGTTCGGAAGAGTGGCGCTTAGCAAAATGAAAATATTGCCAAAAATAAACTTTTTTTCGATTCTTTAAAAATACCTCTTAAAAAGGGACTGCAGTGGCTCAAATTCATCTTAAGAATAAAGAGCTAAAGGTTTTTCAGAACTTAATTAATAATTATTGTAATGGCAGGAAAAGACCTAGGATAGCAAAAAAATTATGGTACATCTCTCAAAAATCGGGAGGTTTAGGGATACCAAATATTCAAAACTACTATAGTGCCTTTAAACTCAAAAATATTTGCTAAGTGTTGATGAAAGAGGACGCACTTTGGGAAAAAATTGAAATGAAGGAATTGACTAAAATAGGTAAAGCAATCTTTTTAGGTAAAGACAAGACAAAAATTAGTTCAGCGAAACTCACTAATCGTAACTTGGAATGGTCTGAAGAAAAGGTTAGCACCTGACATATCACCAGTTATGGTTCTGAGTGATTTAGGATCATTCCCATTGAAAATTAATACTAAAATAGAAGAAGTCCTAATTAGAAATGAAATAATTATGCTAAAAGATTGGGTAAGAACATGCAATAATCAGACTAGAAAGCTAGCATTATTTGATCAGCTTAAGTTAAATTGGTTGCAAATTGCCACATTGAATAACTAGAGTAAAAATATTTACAGAAAGAAAGTTTAAATAGGGATTGAACAAGCTTTGAAGAATTGGTTTATAAATTAAGATCAGGACATTTAGAAATCGTGGAACAGAAATTGGAAGAAAACAATCATGAGAACGCTTTCCGTCAGGGTCAAAGAACAAAATTATAAAGTTTTATGGAGATGGCACTTGACTCCAGTGCGCTTACATCAAATGGATGCAACAATATCTAACGCTTGCTGGAGATGTAAAAATTCCCATGGTACATATACCCATATGTGGTGGGATTGTAATTTTTTAAAACCATTTTGGCATAAAGTTGAAAATGAAATTAAACAAATATTAGGTATAGATATTAAATTGGAGCCTTGCATGGATGTTGACAGTATAAAGATAGATCAATACAAAAAAGACTTACTAACAATTATGATATCAAATGCGAGGCTATGTATAGTGCGAAATTGGAAGAACGATGTTGAGATAAAAATTGATGAATAGTATAGAGAAATGTGGTCAATTGCCATAAATGATAAGTTAACATGGGAAGTTCACCACAAAAAGGGGATGACAAGAGACAATAAATTTTATGAAATTTGGAAGCATTTCCTTGAGCATACACTGATTAAAGGACATGGAAGAGTACTAGCATTCGACCATCTTGCATTATGGAAATGAAGTGGAAAAGAAGACTTAGCCCATCTCTTCATAAGAACATAAGTACAGCCTTGCTGGAACAGGCCACAGCCCATCCAGTACAGCATTCTGTCCCACACAGTGGCTCACCATTTGCTTCAGGGTATTATTCCCAAGCAGATGCCTTCACCTGCTTAGGATTCCCTGGAAATGGCCTTGAGAGATCTCAGGTATCCATAATTATAGCCATTGATACCCTTGTCCTCCATGAACTTGTCTAATCCTTTCTTAAAGCTGTCAAGACTGACAGCTGTCACCACTTCAACTGGCAGGGAGTTCCATAGACCAGTGATCCCCTGGGTGAAAAAGCAAGTTACAGGTCTTGTAAATAGCACTGGGTGATATGTAATTGTATATTGTACTAGCGTAGGTTGCCCAGCGTTGCCAGGCTGTTATAAACTGTGATCAGCTTTTTTGGGTTTTTTTTTGTGGATTAAAAAAAGAACAAAGGATGATATATTTTTTCAAATTGTTATATTTAACCAAATAATGTTTTAGTTTGTGGTTTTTTTTTAATAGTTGTACCGTAGGTAATAATTTTAAAAATGTGAAAGTACATGTTTTTTACATTCAATGTTTTAAAACTGTGTTTAGATGTTTTGGGTTTTTATTTGAGTTAAAACTCAACACAGGATGTTATAAATCTTTTTATTTTATTTTTTGACATATGTTTGTGATTGTAAAATTGTGATTTATTGTTATGTTTTTGACTTGTTTTTATGCTTGTGGCCTCTTGGTGGGGCTGTTGAGTCTTTTTCAGTTGTTTTTACTATTCTGCCCTGCAGGTGGGGCTGCTAGGGGTTTTGCTTTCATTTCACATGTTTTTTCTCTCCTGGCCTCTGGGTGGGGCATCTTCCGGTAAGTAGTCTCTTTGATTCTTCATTTCTGTTCCGGTCATCGTGGAGGGAGGACGTGCTGGTGAGTTGTCTGGTTTTCTTTCTTTTGGGGTTTTTCTTTGTTTTGCTTTTGTGGTGGTGGGCTGGGAGGTGTTTCTGTTTATTCTTTTTTGTTTTGGTTTAGTTTTAGGTTTGTTTAATTGGTTTGGTTATTTCTGGTTTTGTTTAATTTTTCTTATTTCATTGTTGTTTATTTGTTTAATTAGTTGTTGTTTGTTTGTGTACTTTGTGGTTTTCTTCGTGTTGTAGTTAGGTGTTTTTATGTGGTTTTGTGTCATTGTGGATGTTTTTGTTTGTGTATTTTGTGGTTTATTTTTTGTTATTAATTGTTTTTTTAATTATTGATTTATTTTTGTTTTATTATTTTTAAAATAATTTTGGTGTTTGTTTTTGGTGTTTACTTTAGTTTGAAGAACGGGCTGCCTGTTGGTTCCTCTTTCCCCATTGCTGCTTTGAATTTTGGTTTAGATGCAGCAATGGAGGAAAGGAGGGAGGTGGCAGTCAGCCCGTTCCTCTCCTGGGAAGGTTCGTTAGGTAGGTCGGGGGAAAAGGAGGCAGAGATGAACTATCTGCCTAACGATGGTTCTCTCCTCTCTGTCTCCTTTTTCTCCCAGCTTACCTAACCGGAGATTGGCAGGCAGCAATCCATAAGGGGTGGGTCTCTTCCTTGCGGATTGCTGGCTGTTGTTTTTATATTCGGAAGTACAAAGGCATCAGCCAGTCATCCGCCAGGGAGGGTGTTTCCCCTGACAAAGTGCTGCCTGTTTTGGGGTTTTTTCCCCACCCTGGCTCAACTTTATTTGAGGCTGGTGGTGGTCTCACCATGTCTTTGGCGGGGTAGTGTGGAGGAGAGGGAGTCCCTCTTCTCCCCGTTGCTCTGGGAAAGAAGGATGGCGGGTGTCTCGCGGTGGCGTTTTGTGCCTTTTATTTTGCGTGGCTGTGAGGCGCTGAGTCTGCCTGCTGGGGACTTGCACTCCCGTTGCTTTTTGTAAGTTTATTTTTCGCTCGCCGGCTTTCTCACGGTGCGCAGGACGCTGGGACTTGTAGTTTTGCGTTTGTGGTTTGCGTTGGTGTGGTGTTTTTTTATGCGGCTCGATTTTGATTGGCTGCGACACGTTTCCCAACATTCTTTTTGCTCATGCCTCTCAGCCTGATTGGCTGTGGTGTGGTGCAAAGAACATTGGGAATTGAAGTTGTTTCCCTTTGTTCACGTTGGTGGGGCTTCTGCCCCACTGGCACATTTCTCAAACATTTGTTGACCTCCGGACCCAGTTCGGGCAAGTGCAGGAGGCTCGGTATGGGATAGTGTGGGTGGGTGCAGGAGCCTTTGTCAAGTTCCAATGGTTAACGCTTGGATTTATAGGTATAGATTTTGTTTGTTCTGTTTTCGTCGATGTTTTATGATTGTATTAAAGTCTCTTTAAAATAAAATATTTTTTTAAAAAAAGAAACTGATCTAAAATCATTAAGTCTTTTAATTTCTGTATTTTTGTTGTTCAGTTGCATAGTCGAGTTTGACCCTTTGTGACCCCATAGACCACCTCAAGCCAGGCTCCTCTGTCTTTGGCTATCCTGCGTAACCCTGCCAGATCTACATGCCCATCTCATCAACAATGCCATCCAACCATTTCATCCTCTGCCGCTCCTTCTCCTTTTTCCTTCCTCCTTTTCCCAGCATCAGGGCCTTCTCAAGTGAGTCCTCTCTGCTCATTTGGTGGCCAAAGTACTTGAGTTTTATCTTCTGTATTTGTCCTTCCAATGAGCAGTCAGGGTGGATTTCCTTTAGAATTGACTAATTTGATCTCCTTGCAGTCCAGGGGACTGTTCCATTTCTGTATAGTACAGGAGTTTCAACCTTTTAAAGCTGGGGGCCGGGTAATGCTCCCTCAGACAGCTTTGGGGGCTGGACAGTCATTTTGCCCTTCCTCCACCACATGGCACTTCCTGGTACGGTGGAGGCAGTGTGGGGAGGCACATGAAATGGCACCGTGGGCTACAGATTGAGAATCCCTGGGGTACATCATGTACCCTGCTCACCCCCAAAACTCTTTTAAAGCTTTTCAAAACTAATAAATCCCTTGTCTTTGTGGGATAATTAATTAATTAACCAACAAACTAACCAATCAACAAATACTTGGGGAGCAAGCATGCTAAAGATACCCAAAATTTCTGTGACACATCACTGATATATGGGGAGAAAACAATTAGATTTACACTCACTGATGTCTCATTTCTTTATTTTTAAGACGATGAACTCGCTGACTGGGAGGTCAGAGTTTGATTCCTGGGTACTGCATGATGGAGTGAGCTCCCGTCTCTGTCTCATCTCCTGCCAACCTAGCAGTTCAAAAGCAAGAAATTGCAAGTAGATAAATAGGGACCACTTCGGTGGGAAGGTAAAAAGTGTGCCTGCCACATGTCCATGGAAACATCTGCAGATGCAGACAGCGCTGGCTCTTTGGCTATAAACAGAGATGAAGACTGAGCCCTAGAGTCATATACAACTGGCTTTTGAGCAAGGGCGACCTAACCCAGAATTTTATTTGTGGGTGTGGTGATGTATTATTTGTGACCAAATTCTTGCAATTAGGCAAATAGCACTACATTTGTTGAAGCGTGTTGGATGAAGGTGAAATATTTAATCAATTTTCGCGCAGAAATACAAACATCCTGCAACCTTTTATAGTCATTTTTCAAGGCTCTTAGGCAACCACTGTTCATGACTAGCCTTCTGAAGTTGTGTGGTGATGGGTCGGCAGCGGACGTCATAAGCGGAAATTGGAGGGTTGGTGTAGGAAGCGGTATACAGACTGTTCATCTCCCTGGGCTCTTTGCAAGTCCATTTTTTCATGAGATGTTCAAAAAGCCCATAGTTGGTTGGAGGCTCTGAAAGAGGAAATTGTTTTAGAAGAAATGAAATGACAAAAAATGGAAATGGAACATTAAAGTTTGTAGCTCATTATACTAGAGAATGTTATCAGGGAAGATTATAATAGTTGAGTGTAGTTTGTTTGGAGGTAACAGAATGTCTTCTGAACCAGGGGTTCTTAACCTTTTTAAACCATGGGCCGGACCATGCCTCATGGGCTGGGCTGGTGGTTCCCCACTGTAAATGCTGCCATAAAATGCCTCCATGGCTGTCATAAACACATTTACAACAGCTGCAGGAGCATTTACAGCTGTTGTAAACATGTCCACTTCCTGTAGTGGCAGCTACACAGGCTACATGAAATGGTGCCACAGGCCGGATCTGGCCCACAAGCCATAGGTTGAGAACCTCTGTTCTAAACCAAGCATGGGCACTCAGAGCAAGTTCCTTAATAATAAGAATGTTCTTTTTACTACTTTCACATCTAGAACCAAACCCAGGCAGATGACCAACGGATAGGCAGGAACATTAATGCATCTGTAGCATGTCAGAAATGCAAATAAGAAAATAAACACTTCTGTCTGACATAAGAACATAAGAACAGCCTTGCTGGAACAGGCCACAGCCCATCCAGTCCAGCATTCTGTCTCACACAGTGGCTCACCATTTCCTTCAGGGTATTCCCAAGCAGATGCCTGCTTAGGATTCCCTGGAAATGATATTGAGAGATATCCTGCCTATCTCTCCAACCCGGAGGTTGTCCTTAAGTATCCATAATTATAGCCATTGATAGCCTTGTCCTCCATGAACTTGTCTAATCCTTTCTTAAAGCTGTCAAGACTGACAGCTGTCACCACTTCTTCTGGCAGGGAGTTCCATAGACCAGTAATCCTCTGGGTGAAAAAGTACTTTCTCTTATTTGTTTGAGAACTAGTACCCAAAAGTTTCATGGAGTGTCCCCTAGTTCTAGTGTTATGCGATCGGGAAAACAGTTTTTCCTTATCTACTTTGTCCACACCGTGCATGATTTTATAAACTTCAATCAGGTCACCTCTTAGACGTCGTCGTTCAAGAGTGAAGAGGCCCAACCGTTGCAGCCTCAGATGGTAAGGAAGGTGTTCCAGTCCCCTCATCCTTCTGGTTGCCCTCCTCTGCACTTTCTCCAGCTCCATAATATCCTTCTGGAGGAATGGCGACCAGAACTGTACACAGTATTCCAGATGGATGGGGCCTCATCATAGATTTGTAAAGAGGCAAAATGACACTTGCTGACTTATTTTCTATACCCTTCCTAATGATCCCTAGCATTGAGTTTGCTTTTTTCACTGCTGAGGCACACTGGGTTGACACCTTCATTGAGTTGTCCACCAGGACACCAAGGTCCCTTTCCTGGTTTGTCGCAGAGAGTTCAGACCCCATCAGTTTATAAATGTAATTGGGGTTCTTTGCCCCAACATGCATCACTCTGCACTTACTAATGTTGAAACTCATTTGCCACTGTTTTGCCCACTCCCCCAGTGTCGAGAGATCCCTCTGGAGCTCCTCACAATCTCTCACAGTTTTCACTACCCTGTATAATTTAGTGTCGTCAGCAAATTTGGCTACCTTGCTTTTTACTCCTACCTCTAGATCATTTATGAAGAGGTTGAAAAGCAGGGGTCCCAGTGCTGAACCTTGGGGGACCCCACTCTTTACTTCCCTCCACTTGGAGAAGTGTCCATTTAGTGCTACCCTCTGTTTCCTGTCCCTTAGCCAGTTGCTGATCCAGGACAAGACCTGGCCCTTTATTCCATGACTGGTAAGTTTATTCAAGAGCCTTTGGTGTGGGACCTTGTCAAAAGCCTTCTGAAAGTCCAGATAAACAATGTCAACTGGATCCCCCTTATCCACATGCTTGTTGACACTCTCAAAAAATTCCAACAGATTAGTGAGGCATGATTTGCCCTTGCAAAAGCCATGTTGGCTCTCCTTTAGCAGCGCCTTCTCTTCTATGTGCCTATTAATTCTATCTTTTAGGATGGTTTCCATCACTTTACCTGGGACACATGTCAAACTGACAGGTCGGTAATTCCCTGGATCACCCCTGGATCCTTTTTTGAAAATTGGTGTTACATTCGCTACCTTCCAGTCATCAGGCACAAAGCCTGATTTGAGGGAAAGATTATATATTTTGGCTAGGAGATCAGCAATTTCATCTTTAAGTTCCCTGAGAACTCGTGGATGGATGCCATCTGGTCCTGGTGATTTGTTAGTGTTTAGTTTAACAAGACATGCAAGGACCTCCTCCCTGGTTATTTCTATCTGGCTTAATTCTTCGGTTTCCCTCCCTACGAAGATAGGCTCTGTTTTGGGCATGTGGCCTCTGTCTTCTTCAGTGAATACTGAAGCAAAGAATTCATTGAGTCTCTCTGCAATCTCTGTTTCCTCTTTAATAACCCCTTGCCTTCCATTGTCATCTAATGGTCCAATGGCCTTCCTAGTTGGGTTCTTACTTCTAATGTACTTAAAGAAGTCTTTGTTATTTCTCTGAGTATTTTTAGCTATATGCTCCTCAAAGTCTTGCTTTGCTTTCCTGATTGTTGCCTTGCATTTGTTCTGCCAGAATTTATGTTTTTGCCTGCTGTCCTCATTCGGACAAGCCTTCCATCTTCTAAATGAGCTTCTCTTGCTCTTGATCACTTCCCGAACAGCTCCTGTAAGCCACATTGGAGTCCTCTTGGACCTGGCAGTGCCCTTTTTCCTTTTGGGTATGCATTCCAATTGAGCCTCTGTTATTGTTTTTGTAAACAGCCTCCATGCCTCTTGGAGTGTTTGGACTCTCTCAATTTTCCCTTTCAGCTTCTTTTTTACTAGTTTCCTCAACTTTGGGAAATTTCCTTTTTGAAAATTTAAGGTCTCTGTGTTAGATTTTATCAGTGACTTGCGGTCTATGATCAAGTTAATGTGGACTCAATCCTGGAGAGGGATAAAAAGCCAGCCACGGCTCCTGTCTCGGGACGCTCCTGCCGCCCACCTTTGGCCCCGACATCGCCGGAGGAGAGGAAGAGCAGCCACAGCTGTGGAGCTGAGCGGTGGAGGTTCGCTCCCTCCCTCCTTCTCCAGACCTTGCCCCCCAACGAGGACTTCAGAAGCCACTGAGATGGCAGCATTTTTGCTTTTCTTTGGGACTTGCCTGGGGTTGGAGTGAGTTGTGTGGGGGTATTACCGAGTTGTTGCTGTTAGGGTTTTTATTGTATCTTGTATTGTGTTTTATAATATTGTATCTTTGCCCTTTGTTATATTGTACCTTTAAATGTCTGTAAACCGCTTTGGGTCGCCCATTGGGCCGAGAAAGGCGGTACACAAATAAAATTGTATTCTATTCTAACATTAAAATACAGCCGTTAGTCTTTGAAGTGTCACAACAATTTTTGTCTTTCTTGTTTTGTTTACTCTCTGATATGCTTGAAACACAGACTATACTGGCTACCATTTCAAAAATGTAACCTAAGAAAACGAGACCATTTTAATCTGAGTGGAAGTTTGAATGAAACAGAAATGGTATGAAGAATGGGGCGGGAGAGGGAGGGAGAGAGACAGTGAAAGCTTGTACTATTTATTTATTTATTATTTATTTGTTTTTCTGCTTTCTATTGCTGCCCAACTCCGAAGACTCTGGGTGGCTCACAGAAAATAAAACCAATTACATTTTAAAAACCATCAAAAATCCCATTAAAACTGCCACCAAAAATTACTCCCACCCCTACAGATGAAAAGAGATGAAAAGAGGGAGAGACTGTTCTTACTAAATCAGCCAGCAGGCAGGGGTCACCCTATCGCTGGTGCCCCACACCTGCTTTGCCAGCCAGGTTTTTAACACTTTCCTGAAGGGCAGCAACTCCATCTGGAGCTGCAGCTCAATTGGCAGGAGGTTCCAAAGGGCCGGAGCAGACACTGAGAAGGCCCTCTTTCTGGTGCTAGAGAGGTGAGCCTCTCTAGCAGATGGCACAATAAGAGAGCCTCTCCGGTCCGCTCTGGTGGGATGTACAGATGTTCTCGGGGTGATGCGGTCTCTTAAGTATCCTGGCCCACTACCATATAGGGCTTTAAAGGTCATTACCAGCTCCTTGAATTGCACCCAGAGGCATACCGGTAACCAGTGCAGTTCCCAAAACAGTGGTGAGGCACGGGCATACCACCCACGCCCCATCACCACCCTAGCAGCCACATTCTGGACCAATTGCAGCCTCCGAATGGTCATCAAGGGCAGCCCCATGTAGAGCACATTGCAATAGTCAAGTCTGGAGGTGACTAGAGCATGCGTGACCATGAGCAAAGAGTCCCGATCTAGGAGTGGGCATAACTGGCATATGACACTAAGTTGTGCAAAAGCCGTCCTGGCCATGGCTGTTACCTGCTCTTCGAGTAGTAGACGTCGTCAAATAATCCTTTATGTTAGGACCTAGACAACATATATTAAGGGCCTAGTTGCAGTTTATAGAAATCATTTTGCTTAAAGGTTGAGAATCCAGCATTTTCTAACAGTTGGCATAAACCTACACACACTGTACTTGGCAAGTAACCTGAAAGAATTTAATTAGTTGAACTTTTCACCTCAGACTCACAGTTAGGAGGGGGGGGGGGAAGAGAGAAGCAATGTATATGTGACCTCATCCACTAGATGGGAGGGGGAGTTCAAAATACACTTGCCTTAGGGCATACATTGATATGTACCATATTTGGCCCAAATGCCAACATTCTATAGCACTAAGAGTACATTAGCCATAAGATAAATGATGTAGATAGTCTGGCTCAGAATCTTATAAAATACACAAGCAGCTGACAGCCCAATCCAAGAAGCCAATTAGCCAGAGAAAACAGGTAGCTATGAAAGCTGAATTTATTATGTTTCTTTCTTGCACTCATTGAATACTCAGAGGAATGAGACAGGATTTTAAGAAGCAAGTTTTGAAATGTTGTTCAAATGCCTATTTTATAGAAAATAGCTCTTTTGCTAATAAAGAGATCCTATGCTGCTGAAGCGTGTGTTTCTTCAAAGCAAATAGGAAATTGAGAGTGGAAGGTGAGATAAGAAATTTAACAAGCTCTAAACAAAGAGACTATTCCTTTAATTTCCAAAGACTTGGAAACCAGAAGTCCTAAGAAGAAGGGTAGCTGGGCCTGCCTTCGCCCTTTAAGAAAAAGGGGACAAAGTGAAGGAGGAAACTTCAAAGAAGGCACAGGGCCACAACTTGGCACCCAAGTATCTCAGAAGGACATACTCATTTGCCTTCTATTCTTCACAGTGCAGCAAGGTGATAGGGAAGAGGCACTTAACTTATAGGAGTCAAAGGAGACTGACTTCATTTATAGAGCCACGCTTTACCCAGCTAATAAAGAGAAGCAGGGGAGCCACTTCTCTCACCAAGTTAATCTACTACAGGCCAGACCAGAAGCTACCAAGGCAAGGCCAATGCACTGGGCATTTTGAAAGCTCTACCGTTCCCCTAACTGATGAGACACGGGGTGGCTTGTGGTGTCCGCGGGCACAATTGGCATAAACTGTCCCTGACAGAGGTTACACCGGTTGAGGAAGGCTCCTGGTCATTGGCCTCTGCGGGTACAGAAATTGGGGTGCAGATTAATAGTCATCAGATTGATTCACCCATATCTGACCTGGCAGGCAGTTCGGCAGGAGGAAGTTGAATATCTAACTCCAGTTAGGAATTAGGTAATTCCACACCTGCAGATTAGCCCAAGCCCCAGCGCAAATAGTGGCCATGTTTACTCTTGAGCAAGCCATGAACAATGGATTTCCCCTGTCAGTATTTGCCTTAGTTAATTAACTTCCTCAAGAGAAGTTCCCAATTAACCCGGGTAAATGGGTGATGTGATTTTCTGTCAGATGATGATTCTATCACACGCTGCCTTGAATTCCTATATATGATGATGATTTTCCCTCAATAAACCACTCGTCTTCGCTCCATCTTGCCTCGTGTCGTTACTCGACCAGTCTCCTCCGGGACCCCAAGGGCCGCTTCACGGCCCCAATCCAACAGTGGCTAACAGAGAAAATTAATCAAGGGTAAATCAGGATAGAGTGTCAACACATGGTCACACCATGTGGGACAGCGCAGGCAATGCGGTGCCGATAGACGTGAATCCAGGAGGACCCCCAGATTACACACTGGGTCTGGCTTCTTAAGGAGGGAGTGCACCAAAGCATGTTTT
Source organism: Bradypodion ventrale (assembly GCA_035047345.1). NCBI lineage: Eukaryota > Metazoa > Chordata > Lepidosauria > Squamata > Chamaeleonidae > Bradypodion > Bradypodion ventrale. The sequence goes on along the minus strand of JAWDJE010000017.1, from coordinate 11,078,071 downwards.
AATGGTGCAGGAAACACCCCCTCCGGCAAAGATGCATTGACTATTGCTCCAACCCAACTGCCTGTCACTGCCTTGAACACCTTGACCAACCAGGCGGGACATGGATCTAATGGGCAAGCAGGATGATGCTCATGTGCTAAATCAGTGGTGGCGAACCTTGGCACTCCAGGTATTCTTGAACTTCAATTCCCAGAAGCCCTGATTGGCAAGAGTGTTGACTTGGGCTTCTGGTGCCCAACCAGGAGTTCTCAACCATTTAAAGCCAGGGGCCAGGTCACACTCCCTCAGATAGCTTCGGGGGCTGGACAGCCATTTCCCCCTTTCTCCATCACATTCTACTTCTGGGTGTGGTGGAGGCAGTGGGGGCCCTACATGAAATGGTGCTGCAGGCTGCATCCGGCCTGTGGGCCGCAGGTTGAGAATCCCTGTGCTAAACTCTCGCTTTGAATTCTAAGGTATTTTCTGGAGGAGGAAAATACTAATACAGTAATATGACACTCTAGTGTCAGTTAGCATATTTTTATATTCCTTCACAAAGCAATGTATACAATGTATGCATATTAAAATAAGGTTGTAACATAAGAAAAGCCATCTTGGAATTATGAAGGCCTCCCTAGTTAAAGGTTGTTTACAGCTAGTTTGCTGAGGAACACACCCAAAATGGTCTTATCTGAAATAAGCAGACATGTTTACAACTGTACATGTTAGAATGTACGTCATTGCATATGTAAGCTAGAATATGTAACATCAAGATAAAGGTGAAATGCCTACCGCCCATGGGCATACCTGTCAAGCGTGGCACTGGAACATATGGGACCTGTGCAGAAGTCCTCTGTGCATGCGTAGAACCCTTCTGCGCGTGCGCAGAATGCTTCAGTGCAGAAGGGTTCTGTGCAGAAGGGTTCTGGCATGCGCAGAAGGCTTCTGCACAGAAGGGCATGCACCGTACTACTTCCCCCCGCCAGTCAAATTACGGGATGGTGGTGGGAAAGTGTTGAGTTCTTGGAGAGTGGGAGTAACAATAGGTCTTTCTTAAGTAGAAGAGTAATTGAGTTAGAACAGGGGTTCCCAACCTAAGGTCCGTGGGCCCACGGCACCTTTTCAAGTGGCCCCCCCCACTCCTTCAAGGGTATGTGAGAAACAAAATGACTACCCCCTTTGAAGATGTTGGGACAAAATGGCCACTCCCATTGTGCAAGCAGGGCGAAATGGCCACCCGGCCCATGAAGCTGACTGAGAGAGCATGACCCGGCCCCCGACTTGAAAAGGTTGGGAACCCCTGAGTGAGAAGAATCCTTAAGAAAATAGAGGTTTATGATACGATTTTAGCCTTGTCTCCTACTATCCCACCCCCAAGTGATTATGCCTTTTCTTTTCCTCGCATGCAGGCACGTACCTATAAGCGGGCAGTCTGTTTTTTCTGGGATCCATGCTATTTTATGTCTATTCCACTTGCGAAGAGGAGGCAAGGCACTGTTGTAGCCGTGTCTGTTGTATTGCTCATCATATTGTGTTACCAAGTGTTGATGCTTTGCTTCTTCATGATGGGTCAGTATGTACTTCTTTGGTAGACCCTAAAATGTAACATGTTGACCTTTAATGTTGACATTTCCACTTTATGATCACAATACCAGCAAATGGGATGGAAGGACAGATCTGTTGTGTCCACGGAGCGGGGAGAGGCAAGGCAGGAGGACATGAACACTGATGCCTGTTGTATCAGTTGGCTGTCCTGTGACTATCCAAGGCTATTCACAAGATCTGCTTCCTTTTTGAATCTGTTTGGGGTCTTGGGATGTATTGTACATGACAGTGGTCACTCTAGAACAGGGTTTCTCAACTTTTGGCCCATGGGCCGGATTCAGCCCACAGGACCAAATAATCCAGCCCCTGCCCTTGCTCCAGCTGCCGTCGGAATTGGCTGTAGACTCATTTATGGCCATCATAAATGTGTTTACAGCAGCCATAAACCGATACATGCCTGAAGAAGTGACTCTGAATCATGAAAGCTTGCAATGAATTTTTGTTTGTTTGTTTAGTGATCTAATAAAGGACTGCAGGGGCTCACTCAAGTGGTTAAGATGTTGGACTCGCTGACTGGAAGGTCGGAGTTTGATTCCCGGGTACTGCATGACAGAGTGAGCTTCCGTCTCTGCTCCAGGTTGTAGCAGTTTGAAAGCAAGAAATTGCAAATAGATAAATAGGGACCACTTTGGCGGGAAGGTAAACTCCAGTGTCGAGGCATGACTGCCACATGTCCATGGAAACATCTGCACAGACAGCACTGGCTCTTTGGCTATAAATAGAGATGAGCACTGAACCCTAGAGTCAGATACGACTGGCTTTCGAGCAAGGGCAAACTTTACCTTTAGTAAAGGTATCGCCTCCTCCTTCTATACCTGATTTTTTCAGGATTCCTTACTACATAGACTGGCTTCAAGTGTAGCAAACACTTTCCTCTTCAGATATTTCTTCTTCCTGAGGAGTCAAACAGCTTTTAAACCAGGGGTTCTCAACCTTTTAAACCCAGGGGCCGGGTCATGCTCCCTCAGACAGCTTCAGGGGCTGGACAGTGATTTTGCCCTTCCTTAACCACATGGCACTTCCTGGTGTGGTGGAGTTGTTGGTGGGCCACATGAAATGGCCCCACGGGGACGTGTTCGGCCCATGGGCCACAGATTGAGAATCCCTGTTTTAAACCAACCCTTTTTTGAACCTGAATAATAATCAAGTCCCTATTGAGTGTGTCTGCAGGAAGATTTCTCCTTTAGAACACTGTCTTGCACCGACACACCTGTCTGCCCATCAACACCAGTGGTCCAAACACATAGCTTACATTCACTTGCTTCTTCATTCGTCTCAACACTGTTCGGTCTGGTACCTCAACTGGATAACGAACAAAGTCTCGTCCATAGGTACTTTTGCCAGTTCCCCCTGGATCTCTTCCAAACTTGAGCAAATTAAAACAAATGTCAGTCACTTGTTTTGAAATAGATGTGGATCATGGACTTATTGAGGAGGAACGAGCAAACTAACCAACTCCTCAGCTGTGCATGTATTTCTATCATAATTGTGATATTCCATTTTTCCTCCACATGATCAGCCTGTTCTAATTTTTGTTGTTTCCTGTGAAACAAAATCCACATCCTCCCACTTCCCCCAATCTTTGGGAAATGTCTGAATTTCTTCAGTGATGTTTGTACTCATTCACTGTCTCATTGACTTAAGTATGTATGTGTTGTTTTGGAGAACACTGCACTACATGTTCAAGGACTGTGCTGGCTTAGTGGTTAAGATGCTGAAATTGATGACTGGAAGGTTGACAGGTCAGAAGTTTGAGACGCGAGTACTGCACAATGGAGTGAGCTCCCATTTCTGCTCCTGAATGTCTATTTCTGGTTTTGATTTGTTTTGATGTGTGGGTGTTTTGATGTTTTGATGTGTGGGTGTGTTATGGTGGTGACTTGTGATAGGCTGATCTGTGTAATATGAAAGCCAACACAATCAGAAAACAGCTTTTCTCTTAAGCAAAAGTTCTCCTGAAGGGTTTTTGTGTGTGTATGTGTGTGTGTATGTGTATGTGTGTGTGTGGTGTGTGTACTCCGACTTACATACTTACATATTCGACTTATGTAATGATTTTGTGCTAAAACCATGTCTCGATTTACGTAAATGTCCCAATTTATGTAACACAATTTCCTTATGGGTTTGCTTCGAGTTATGTAAAATACCAATTTATGTAAAAGCCTATGGGACTGACTTTTTATGTAAGTCGGGCTTTTACTGTATACCGATAGATAGATAGATAGATAGATAGATAGATAGATAGATAGATAGATAGATAGATAGATAGATAGATAGATAGATAGATAGATAGATAGATAGATAGATAGATAGATAGATAGATGGATGGATGGATAGAAGCTCTGTAGGTGGTTGCTAGATCATATCCTTTGAAGGGCATTCAAGTGGCCCACAGGTCATAATTTTCCCAGTCTTGTTGTGTCAGCACACCAGCATTTGGAAATGCAACCCAAAATATTTGGACAAAAGTTTTAGCTTGGTATAGTACAGTGGTGGTGAGCCTATGGCACACGTGCCAGAGGTGGCACAAAATTTGCCTCACCCCTTAGCCCAGCAGCCCATTAGGAGTGCTTCCTCCCTCCCCCAGCACAGAGTTCAACCCACTCCTCTGTCCAGCAGCCCAATGTGAACACTTCCTCCCTCCCCCAGCACAGTGTTTGCCCCGCCCCTCTGTCCAGCAGTCCAATGGGAACACTTCCTCCCTCCCCCCAGCACAGTTTGCCCCGCCCCTCTGCCCAGTAGCCCAATGGGATCTTTTCATTCCTCCCCTGTTGCCGTGTTTGTACTTTGTGATAAATAAGTGGGTTTTGGGTTGCAGTTTGGGCACTCAGTCTCTAAAAGGTTTGCCATCACTGGTATAGTAGGTCTCCTTCATTTGTCCCTTTACCTACACTTTCCTCCCTACCTAAGCCTGCTTTTGCTTCCTCTTTGCCTCCCAAACATACCTTTTTTCTTTCTTCCACCCAGTTTCCAATAAGCACTTTAGTAGAATATTTTGGTTCTATCCTCCAACTGGGAAGGTACCACTCGTGCACATCCCTGCATAGCGTAAACATGCTTTGGGGAAAAGCAAAGACTCCTTACGCTTCCATTTGTGTGCAGGCGTTTGAGTGAGTGAGTGAGTGTGTGTGTGTGTGTGTGTGTGTGTGTGTGTGTGTGTGTGTGTGTGTGTGTGTGTGTGTGTGTGTGTGTGTGTGTGTGTGTGTGTGTGTGTGTGTGTGTATGTATGCGGAGAGCAGCAGATTTGACCTACAATGTTCCTTGAGCTCAGGTTCTCTGTTGTTCTTCGTCCCTATGGTAACCCTCTAGGCAACAAGGGATTCTATCTTGGTGAAATCAATGCTATTATGCCACTAAAGTCAATGAAAGACATGCAAGACACAGAATAAGGGGTTGCTTACAGTGGCTCAAGTGGCTAAGACACTGACTGGGAGGCGGAAGGTCAGCAGTTCGATTCCCAAGTACTGCAGGATGGATTGAGCTGCTGTCTTTGTCCCAGCTCCTGCCAACCTTGCAGTTCGAAAGCAAGAAATTGCAAGTAGATAAACCGGGACCACTTTGGTGTGAAGGTAACAGCACTCTGTGCGCTCCGGTGTCTAGTCATGCCTGCCACATGATCACGGAAACATCTGCAGAAGCAGACAGTGCTGGCTCTTCGGGTTTGAAACAGAGATGAGCACTGAACCCTAGAGTCGGATATGACTGGCTTTCGAGCAAGGGAAACCTTTACCTTTACTGGGTATTTGAATGATTGGACCTGTTCCAAGGCATGTCCGTCTAATGACAAGTTACAATCTCTCCCCAAATTCCACAATTTTGGTTTTAGAATAATTGATAGTCAGTAGTCCTAAACTGTAGTCCTAAACTGTAGTGCACCTTGCTTTTTTTTTAACAGGAAGCTAGGCGGAGCTAGTCCTGTGCTAGGCTATGATGTCTTATAATGGAGAAATGAGGAAAGCTGAGCGCCTTTGAAATGTGGTGTTGGAGGAGAGTTTTGAGAGTCCCCTGGACAACGAGGAGAACAAATAGGTCAATCTTAAAAGAAATCAACCCCGACTCTTTGGAAAGTCAAATAGTGAAAATGAAGCTAAAGCACTTTGGACGTAAATGAGAAGATAGAATTCACTTGAGAAAGCCTTAATGCTGGGAAAGGTTGGCGGGGGCAAAAGAAGAAGGGGTGGCAGAGAATGAGATGGCTAGATGGTATTGTTGATACAATGGACACTAAGCTGGGTGGGTTGAGGAGGATGGTGGAGGATAGAGATGCCTGGCGGACAATGTTTCATGGGATCCATGGGGGAATTAAACGTGCGACTGAACAACAACAAAAGTTAAAAAACACAAACAAACGGCACATTCCTTCAGCATACCCATCAAGCATGGCTCCGGAAAATACGGGAACTGCTCCAGCCCAGCAACAACTCCTTTGCGCATGCACAGAACCCCTTTGTGCATGCGCAGAACCCCTTTGCGCATGCACAGAACTGCCTCTGATGGGCATGCATGCACAGTAACCCCTTTCCCTGCTGTTCAAAATACGGGACGGCAGTGGGAAAGGGGAGGAACGAGTGCTGAAATATGGGAAATCCCGGCCAATGCGAGATACTTGACAGGTATACTTCTGATGGTAAAAATATCTCGCTTTTATTGTGCTTATGAATGGTTTGGCAAGCTGCTTTTTTCTTCTATACAACAATGACAATCAAAATGCAACCTTCAAAAGTCAAACTGTATTGAAATAATTTTGCTCCATTCTATGTGTTAACTACAAAATAAACAGTGATTTGCTTCGACCTCCCTTTGTAATAGTTAAATGACAACTTTCAGCAAGAGCTCTTATAAACTAACAATGAAAGCGACAATGTCGTCCAATCCTTTTTCCCCAGATGGAAATTCATCAAAAAGGTTTACAATCCCATGAAATCCAGGCGAAATATGGCACCAAGTCACTTTGACACCATTATCTTCTAGGCGTTTCTTGTAGAGCAAGCCATCATCCCTCAGAACATCATATTCACAGGTCACGATGAATGCCTCAGGGAGCAGGCGGATGATGGCGTCTTCAGCTAGAAGTGGTGAAAATTCAGGTGTACTCAGGTTCTTAACTGCCTCATAGACAACATCTTCACTGGAAACGGGCATGGAGGGTGTGTAGCCTCTGATCTTAAATTCTTTGGGGATGTTGTCTGCACTCAGCCATTTCCTGTACTGTGACTTTAGGTTGACAGGAACATGAGACCCCTTCAAGACCTCGTCCAGGAATGAAGCATCTCCGTTTAAGTACTGCAGACAGAAGAAAGCCATTCGTTCCCGGTACAAGAGAGGCACAGCACAGTTTTGCTGATATGAAGGCAAGTTGAAGTCTATGCTCTGGAGGCATGGGTAGATGAGGATTTGAGCACAGACTTGGACAAGGCCTGGCTTGCTTGCAATGGCTTGGCAAACTGATGCAGCAAGGTTGCCACCGGCGCTGTCACCGGCAATGATGACACGCGTCTTGTTCACACCATAGTCCTCGGCAGCCTCTAGGAAGTGGCTGGCAGCAGTGAGGCAGTCATTCAGTGGAGTTGGAAACGTATGCTCAGGAGCCAAGCGATACCTAAAGCAAAAAAAAAATTAAAGGAAATAAATCACCATTGCAAGTTGGACACAATGTCGATCTGAATTTGCTTGAAGTGGGAGATGGGAAAGTTTTGGTTTCTGCTACATCCATTTTAAAAACCTCAAGTTCTTTGGTCTCTGTAACGCAGGGATTCTCAACCTGCAGCCCACAGCCCAGATGTGGCCCACAGCACCATTCCATGTGGCCCACCACCACCTCCACCACACCCAGGGTACCTAAGAGACCGTGTTACCCCACGTTAAGTGGGGTGGGAGTGGGAGGGTGGGTTGTTGGGTGGTCGAGTAAGGGTTTTAATCTGTTTTGTTATATTTTACTGTATTTTATCTGTTTTTACCGTTGTGCGCCGCCCTGAATTGGGTTTCCCTGAGTGGGCGGCATAAAAATCTAAGAATAAATTAAAAAAAATAAGAACACCTGCCCATCTTTGGTGTTCAGAAATTGAAGACGACCAGCATTGAAAGTGAAATACAGCTTTTTATTTGGAGAGTCTGAACGCAACTTGGATGGGGCAAAACACAAACTTTTATACATACACAGAAAGATACATTTCCAACAGGGAACAATGCTGATTGGTCAATTAACCTTTGTACACTTCTTAATCCCTTCATTTGCATGAAAGAGATACATAGCGCACCTGTCGAAGTTCAAACCGCGCTCTCTCTCTCCGAAATCTCGCGATACTACGGTATTTGACGAGATTTCGTGGCTGTCAAACAGGGACGCTGTTTGACAGCATTTTGTGCGGGAACTCGGCGGTTTTGAATCTTTGACAGTTTAGCATCACAGTTATCATACATAACACCGTCCCACTAGAGCAGACTGAGGGGCTCACCTCTCTAGCACCAGGAGGAGGGCCTTTTCGGCATCTCCTCCAGCCCTATGGAACCTCCTGCCAACTGAGCTCTGTCTCCAGGCTGAGCTCCTCCATTTCAGAAAAACTCTCAAAACCTGGCTTGCACAACAAGTGTGGGGTGCCACCAGTGCGGACACCCCCCTCCCCAATGGCTTATATAAGGGCCATAGCTGTCAAGTATCCCTTATTGGCCGGAAAAACCCCTTATTTTACCCTCTTTCCCGCTGTCATCCCTTATTAATTAGACTGCAATGCCCTATTGCCACCATTGGAGGGCAGCACACGATAAGCATAGCCATCAAGTATCCCGTATTTGCCGGGAAATTTCCCTTATTTCCTAACCCAAAACTTGACAGGTATGCTAAGGGCTAGCTTGGGTTCTAGTGGTTGCAGAAGAGGGTATGTTACGGGTATTTTAAGGGTTTTAATGTCTGATGGTTGTTAGATAAGTTTCTTGATTTTATTGTTATGGAATGTTTTTATATTTACACCTGTGAGCTGCCCAGAGTTGCCTCAGCGATAGGGTGGCAATAAAAATATGAACAAATAAATACATAAAATGGCCTTTCGGCCCCCAAAGCTGTCTGAGGGAGTGTGACCTGTGTGGGAAGGCATCTGGTTTCTGTCTCCTGTCTGCCTTCACATTGTGTAAACAAAGGCCTCTTTGTCTACATGAGAGACAACGCTTGGTTTTGGGCATGCGTAGAATATGAGAAGATTTCTCCTTTCTTCTCCTTATTTGGGTTCTGACTTTCTGATTGGCTCTGTGCCTTAAGTTTTGTTTCTGTTAAGTTTCGTTTCTGAGATACTCTGCTTGAATAAAGAGAAGCCAGTAGTATCCTTTGTTCAGCCAAGACTGCAGTGTGCTTTCTACCTATCTCTTTTCCCTTCTTACTCTGCCTAATGAAGCTGGACTTCTTTAGGTTTTCACTCTTCCTCTGTTTATCTGGGGCTATAAACTGCTCCTTCTGAGGCTGATTTAGATCTTTACATGGATCAGATTCCTACAAGTGGCGCCCCGTGTGAGGCGGGTTGAATGAAATTCAAAGGAATGCTTTGAAGAGATCTGCTTCAGCAATCAGCAATTAGCACCTAATTATCACCTCATCGACCGGGGACAAGGTCTTCACTCACTCCGACCGGGAAGGTCATAAATCAAGCGCTTGAGAATCACAACAGTGTGAGTAGAAAATACAATTCAATTATGGGGTGCGTGTTAACTTCGCCAGGGAAGGAACTTTGTAAAGATATCTCAGATCTTTTGCATATGAATGGACGAAAGGCTGATGAGAAGGAAATACCAAAGCTAGTCAAAGCTATAGAAAAAATCTGTCCTTGGGTTAAATATAATGAATGTTTGGACTTAAAACAGTGGAATCAGGTGGGGAAAGAATTGCAAAAGCATGAGAGAATTTTTGTATCAGTTCAATTTACGTGGGAGGAAGTCAGAAACTGCCTTCAAAGACTTACTCCAAGAAATATGTTATTCTCTCAGAGGCTTGATGGCCCCCTCCCACAGCTTTTGCCTCCAGCCAAGGGAGGGAGTCCAACTGCCCCTCCATCATATGAGAAACAACAGCATAAGCCCCCTGATGGGGATGGGGGTGGAAAAGAAGATGGGACATTATATCCTGCCTTGCAGCAATCAAGCACTTTTAGCCCTACAAAAGACCTGTTCTCTGCTGCTTTAACTGCAGCTGTGCTGGATGTGGAATCTCCTGAGATATATCCAGTGAACAGAGAGGCCATGGCAAATGGGAATGCTGCAATACTGCCTGCCGAGTCTGAAAAACAACTAGTGCCAGCTGATGGGGAACAAATGGTGGGGACCTCATCACAGATTGAAGCTATTAATGCATGCAAAGTGGCGAGAAGCAAGGAGTGTGATTCAAAGGGCAGCATAGGGGATCTCAGCTCGCCCCTGAAGCAACCCTCATCACAAAAGCAGGAGAAACTGAGTAGTAAATTTGATACCTCACGTTTGGGCAGGAAGATCCTACAGAAATGGAAGGATGGCCCAGATGAGGAATGCAGAAAACCCAAGACCAGAAAGGGGTGCAAGTACAAACTAACAGATGCAGTTTGTCATAGAATTGAGATTCAGATGCTGCAGATGAAAGAAATCCAGAGGAATAGGGGGGTGAATCCTGCCTGTATGGACAGCAGGCTGTTGCAAAAATACAAGGAGGGAGAAGACATACAGTTTTTGGCTGATTTTGAACTGCCCAACCCTCAAACAAAGAGATCCAGAATGGGCTGTTCCAAGTTTCTAGCATCAGGATTGCAGGGAAAGCAACTTGGAATTCCCTGTGATTTTCTTCTGTGTGAAAATTACTTGCAACTTCTGGAGAAGTCTTTGTGCCTTCATACCTCTTCGGCCTGCCTTAATGCAGATGGGTGTGGCCGGAGCATGAAGGAATGTGTGTTTGCCTGAAAAGCTGAAAAAGGGGGGGTTGTGTGGGATTGTCTTGTGAAGTCAGTGAGACTTAATTTATGGCTTAATTTCAACCTTTGCCATGCCAAGAACTGTGCTGGAGAGAAGTTAGTGTTTAAGAAGAAAGCTTTAATCAACATTTGGACTTTTAATTTGGACATTTTAATTGGACTAAAAAGAAAAAAGTTTGTGTGGACTGTAAAGAAGAATTGGCTTTGTTTGCATTTTAAAACCTGAAAACCTTTTTTAAGCAAAAAATTGTCTACCTGCTCATGTTATGAGTGTGAAATGCTTTAATGATATTTGTACTGTATTTGAGTTACCATGCTATGCTGGTTGTAAGTTATTGAATGCCTCTTTCATTTACACCAGTGAGGGAAGAAAAAAATTAATGCCTTACTCATGTAAGGAAGAAGAGAAATGTTCATGTTTTGTTCATGCTTAAATGTTTGCTTATTCTCTTGCAGGGGAAAGACCTGTCTTTGCTTATGTTATGTTTTGCTTTATGAAACTGCATTTCTCAAGGTACCTTCAGAAGTACATGGAAGAGTTTTCAGTACCCTACACATGTAAATGGGTTTGTGACATTGCATTTGTGTTATACATCAGGCATGTTTCATGTTTAGTTGTATGGTATTAGTAATAACAGGGCATGCTCCTGTTTCTTAGGGGAGTGTCTTCCTGAGCCATTGGTCGTTTATTGGCAACAAGGGGATCCTGGGTGTGTGGATTCCTGCTCGAGCGATCCGCCCATGGAGAGAGAAGAAGGTTACTCAGCTCCAGGATGGTGGTTCACCAGTAGACTAAATGTGCTGACATTTGTTCTTTTCTTTCTTACTGTGCTTCCAGCTGTAAGAACAATACCTCATGGGGGCAACCCCAACTTTTGGATTCGTCATGCTAACTATATGTTTGAGGTTCATGGTAAGAATGCAACGTTATACTATGAGCATCCACTGGCAGTGTCTCAAATGGCCTTTCTTCCGGCATTGTTCAACACGCCAGAGTTGGTTATTGGACATTTGCAACATCTTGATAGGTCTACACTCTTCTCTAACCCTCCAGAACAATTTAACAACACCCGCTGGCGAAGCATGACATTCAAGAAATACACTAAAGGACTTTGTTTCTGCTGTCATAGTTCTGGAGTCTGGAATAGTAAATGGAAGCACTGGACTCAAGCAAAAAGGGTTTTGCAGAATGTAGGCAATTATACGGGTTGTGATGATTATTTTTGGTTATGGGGTAGTTATAACAGTTCTTATAAGCTTAATTATACCTTGTTTAACACTACTATTGAAGATATATATGATGTGTTTCCTATGTTTACTCCTGATTATTCTGCTATAGATAGTGGTTCAATTTGCAATGGATGGCAAATCAAGGATCCCAACATGTGGTTCTTTTTTAATGGAGTTGCCACGAATTTCCATCCAGGACAATATCAATGTGCAGCACTGGGTTATTTTACCTTACCCGTACAAGTGCAAATGCCGCCTCAGGCAGATGCACGGCACCAGAGAGCTGCGGCCGGCCCGATGGGTCATAGATTACCTGTTAGCAAAATCCGGAGGATTTTGTAAACTGGTCGGGAACCAGGGATGTCAGGTAAAATTCCAGGATCTGAATAATACTATTGAGAAAGAACTTCAGAATTTACAGGAGAGCATTACTAACAATGTACGCACTGATGTTAATCTCTTTGATTGGGTGACTTCTTGGTTGCCTGATTTATCTGTCCTTAGACAAGGTTTCTTTTATGGGTTTATTATTATTATCTGCCTTATACCTTTGTGTTTTTGCATTTATTGTATTCCTAATCTTATTTCTATGTGTAACACATGTCCACTGCGTAGAAGGGAGACATCGGGTTTTGCACGATGGCAATTGTACTCAATGAGGTATCATCCTCCGGAACAAGGTACCATGAGTCAGAAGGGGTACAATGTCCAGGAGGACAGTGATGATGTATATGGAGGAGTAGTTATGGAGTATGATGACATGCAGGGGTATGATTAGCCGTCCCTCTCTCAAATTTAACAAATGAAAAAGGAGGACAAGTGGGAAGGCATCTGGTTTCTGTCTCCTGTCTGCCTTCACATTGTGTAAACAAAGGCCTCTTTGTCTACATGAGAGACAACGCTTGGTTTTGGGCATGCGTAGAATATGAGAAGATTTCTCCTTTCTTCTCCTTATTTGGGTTCTGACTTTCTGATTGGCTCTGTGCCTTAAGTTTTGTTTCTGTTAAGTTTCGTTTCTGAGATACTCTGCTTGAATAAAGAGAAGCCAGTAGTATCCTTTGTTCAGCCAAGACTGCAGTGTGCTTTCTACCTATCTCTTTTCCCTTCTTACTCTGCCTAATGAAGCTGGATTTCTTTAGGTTTTCACTCTTCCTCTGTTTATCTGGGGCTATAAACTGCTCCTTCTGAGGCTGATTTAGATCTTTACATGGATCAGATTCCTACAGACATGGTCGCCGGTTTAAAAAGGTTGAAAACTCCAGCTATAACGAATTAAAATACCATAGGGGCCTTTGCTTTTAATTAGCAGGGTAGTTTCTTTGAGTTCTTAATTCCCTGGGCAGAGCTAGAGAAGCTTGTGAAACAACCATCAAAGCAGGTGCTGATTAGTAGGTGCTGATTAGTTTACTCTGAATGTAGCCATAACAGGCTGAAAACTGTGAGCGGAACTAAGGATGATGGACATTATATGATGTGCTTTAATTGGTTAAAATCCTGGAAGAGGAGGGATGATGAGTGGGAAAAGATGGTTGTTGGTTTTTTTTTTTGTTATATTGGAATGTGTGAGAGAAAAGGCATGATTTTGCCATGCAAAAATGCACATGAATTCTGGAGACATGATAGATCCTGAAGATGGGAGTATCCTGCTACCTGGCTATGAGGAGCCCATGGAGGGAATAAGGATGAGGCTAATCTCTTTCTAAATGTTTTACTAAACTGAAATTGTCAGTGAACTGAAAAATAAAATAAAATAAACTGCCACGAGAATGTGAAACACATTTCGTATCACTTACTCCACGGACACCACCACTGATTCACTTTCCCTGGCAATGTACCTGCAGAAATCATCATGGGTTTCTGAAATGCAAATATTTCCAAGATTATCTTATTAACAAACAGAGCAGTGATGGCGAACCTTTTAGAGACCGAGTGCCCAAACTTCAACCCCAAACCCACTTATTTACCACAGAGTGTCAACACAACAACAGGGGAGGAAGGAAACACTCCCATTGGGCTGCTGGGCAGAGGGGCGGGTCAAACTCTGTGTTGGGGTAACTGCGCAGGTGCCCACAAATAGGCCTCTGAGAGCCACCTCTGGCATGCATGCCATAGGTTTGCCACCACTGGAATAGAGGGTAGGTGGACAGCAGCTCTCAAAAATCATGACATATAGTAAAGGTTGTCCTTGTTCAAAAGCTAGTCATATATGACTATAGGGTTCAGTGCTCATCACTGTTTAAGGTGCCGCAACATTTTTTGTCTTTTTTTTCCCTGTTCTGTTTTGTTTAATCGCGGATATGCTTGCACAGACTAACATGGCCACCACTTCAAACATTCCCATTTCCAAAATCCTTTCTCTTGGTTAGAGATGGTCCTCCTACAAAATTTCCATTACTGAGTATTAAAAATATTAATTTGAAAAAAAATATATGTTGCTTTATGAGGAGAACCCTAAGCAAAGGGACTGAGACAATGTGGAATGCCACTTCATAGATCATTCAGATCAGGGGTTCTCAAACTACAGCCTGGGGGCTGGATGTGGCCCACAACACCATTTCATGTGGGCTTCCCACCGCCTCCCCCACACCAGGAAGTGCCATGTATTGCAGGCAAGGCAAAATGTCTGTCAAGCCCCCGAAGCAGTTTGAGAGAGCGTGACACGGCCCTTGGCTTGAAAAGGTTGGGAACCCTTGCTTCAGATTATAGTGCAGATTAATTTCTGAAGTAAACTCACGAATGCTTCCGATCACCCAGCCACCACCATGGAAATAAATTATTCCCTTCCTTTGACCGGCAGAGATTGCTTTTGGCTGATAAATGCGAACAGGCACATGTTGAAATTTCGTATCCTTGATAAAGAGTGTGGAGTCTTCACCCAGTTTTTTTCTGTTGCCCAAATACCGTACAAACTGGATCTGTGTGCAAATGTGTAGATTCTCCAAAATCCTTCCCTTTTGAAGTGAGGGGAGAGGAAAAAATGTCATATCCATGTATTTATCAGACAATAAGGTATTTATCAGACAATACTTAACCAATATTGGTTCCTTTAATGGAACCAACTATCTAGATCAGCGGTTCTCATTTTGCGGCCCGTGGGCTGCATCCGGCCCATGGTGCCATTTCACGTGGCCCCCCACCGTCTCCACCACGCCAGGAAATGCCATGTGGTGAAGGAAGGGCAAAATGGCCCTCCGGCCTCAAAGCTGTCTAAGGGAGATTGATCTGGCCCTTGGCTTAAAAAGGTTTGGAACTTCTAATCTAGATGTCTAGGGTTCGGTGCTCATTTATAACCAAAGAGCCAATGCTGTCTGCCTCTGCAGACATTTCCATGGACATGTGGCAGTTGGGAACTTCCTGGACTGTGCTGGGAACCCAGGCACTGACGTAAGCTCCGAAAAGCCTCCTTCCACCCTGGGAAGTGGCGCAGGCTGTGCAAGAAGCTGCAAAAATGGTGCAATTGCTGCCGTGGTAAGTGACATATTGTGACTTCCAGTGGTGGTGGGAGAACATAAGAACAGCCTTGCTGGAACAGGCCACAGCCCATCCAATCCAGCATTCTGTCTCACACAGTGGCTCACCATTTGCTTCAGGGTATTATTCCCAAGCAGATGCCTTCACCTGCTTAGGATTCCCTGGAAATGATATTGAGAGATATCCTGCCTATCTCTCCAACCCGGAGGTTGTCCTTAAGTATCCATAATTATAGCCATTGATACTCTTGTCCTCCATGAACTTGTCTAATCCTTTCTTAAAGCTGTCAAGACTGACAGCTGTCACCACTTCTTCTGGCAGGGAGTTCCATAGACCAGTGATCCTCTGGGTGAAAAAGTACTTTCTCTTATTTGTTTGAGAACTAGTACCCAAAAGTTTCATGGAGTGCCCCCTAGTTCTAGTGTTATGCGATAGGGAAAACAGTTTTTCCTTATCTACTTTGTCCACACCGTGCATGATTTTATAAACTTCAATCAGGTCACCTCTTTGTCGCAGAGAGTTCAGACCCCATCAGTTTATAAATGTAATTGGATTTTTTTTTGCCCCAACGTGCATCACTCTGCACTTACTAGTGTTGAAGCTCATTTGCCACTGTTTTGCCCACTCCCCCAGTGTCAAGAGATCCCTCTGGAGCTCCTCACAATTGCTCACAGTTTTCACTACCCTGTATAATTTAGTGTCGTCAGCAAATGTGGCTACCTTGCTATTGATTCCTACTTCTAGATCATTTATGAAGAGGTTGAAAAGCAGGGGTCCCAGTACTGAACCTTGGGGGACCCCACTCTTTACTTCCCTCCACTTGGAGAAGTGTCCATTGAGTGCTACCCTCTGTTTCCTGTCCCTTAGCCAGTTGCTGATCCAGGACAAGACCTGTCCCTTTATTCCATGACTGGTAAGTTTATTCAAGAGCCTTTGGTGTGGGACTTTGTCAAAAACCTTCTGAAAGTCCAGATAAACAATGTCAACTGGATCCCCCTTATCCACATGCTTGTTGACACTCTCAAAAAATTGCAACAGATTAGTGAGGCATGATTTGCTCTTGCAAAAGCCATGTTGGCTCTCCTTTAGCAGCGCCTTCTCTTCTATGTGCCTATTAATTATATCTTTTAGGATGGTTTCCATCACTTTACCTGGGACACATGTCAAACTGACTGGTCGGTAATTTCCTGGATCACCCCCGGATCCTTTTTTGAAAATTGGTGTTATATTCGCTACTTTCCAGTCATCAGGGAGCTTCTGGAGATGCCTGGGTGGCCACCGCGGGCCATATTAATGAGGTCTATCGGCCAGATTAGGCCCACATGCTGTAGGTTGGGAACTCCTGATCTATAGGGAGGCCCGTAAGTCCCTATTATTGTATCCAGAATATTACCAGTATTCTTGCGCTCATGTACCCATGTACTTGTCACAATACGCTCTTCAAGTGTAAATCGGCCATATTTATCTGAAATTTTTAAAATAATACATGCATAATGGTGGCTTAGTTGTTAAGAAGCTTGCTTTGTTAGCTGGAAGGCTTGCAAGTCAGCGGTTTGAGACCCAGGTATTGCACAACAGAGTGAGCATCTGTCTCTGTCCCTGCTCCTGCCAACCTAGCACTTTGAAAGCAGGAAATTGCAAGGAGATCAACAGAGACCACTTTGGTGGGGAAAAGATCCTGGGGACATGGAAGGAGCCTCATTCGGACGTCCCCTGAGCGGAGTTTCTCCAGCAAAAATCCTTTCAACCCTTTTAATGTCTGACACAAAATTATTATTATTATAATGCAGGGATTCTCAACCTGCTGCCCATGGACTGGATGTGGCCCACAACACCATTTCCTGTGCCACCACTACCACCTCCACCACAACCAGAAGTGCCATGTGGTGGAGGAAGGGCAAAATGGCCATCCAGCCCCCAAAGCTGTCTGAGGGAGTGTGACCCGGCCCCTGGCTTTAAAAGGTTGAGAACACCTGTTATAATGAAATGTAATATAATAACATATGGACAGGTATAGACTTACGGCTCACCCTGAACTTGCAATTCCTTGCTTTTGACCTGAGCACTGCACAACGGAGTGAGCCAGCACATTCCCAGGAATCACGTGATCTCCTGTTCACACGTCTCACACACCAGAACAGTTCTCAATCTTTTTAAGCCGGTCACACTCCCTCAGACAGCTTTGGGGGCTGGATGGCCATTTTGCCCTTCCTCCACCACATGGCACTTCCTGGTGTGGTGGAGGCGGTGGGGCCCCCACATGAAATGGTGTGGGCCACATCCGGCCTGTGGGTCGCAGGTTGTGAATCCCTGCACCAGAAGGACGTGAGAAGAACCAGGGCTGAAAGCATGCTGGAAACTGCCTCCAAGCCACTGCAGGCTCTGAAATGTCTTTGTGCCGTTGGATGCTAAAATCATGTGCTTGAAAATTAGCAAGCTGTGAGCGCCATGAACACTCTGCCCACCCTCCTTTTAGGTGGTGGTGGGGAAAAGGCTAGCATTCACTTACCAGAACAGCAGTGCCGACTAGCCAAGCGTGCCTGATTCGGAGCTTCTGTGGCCGTTCAACCCCGGGGGGGATCTCAGAGTGGGTGGCATCAAAATAAATGCTTCCCAGCACCAGCAATATTGCAGCGGCAATGAACGCAGATGCCACCAGCACCAGGAATGCATAAAGGAATCCCATTTCCACTCCACTTGGAGAGAGATTTTAATCCTACCCACTCCTGAACTCTTTCCCTTCGGCTTCCCTGCGTTTGGTTTTACTGTACAGTATTTCCTGCTTGCTGCCAGAGGCCTCTTTGTCTCCGCCCTTTGAAAGGCAGCCTGTGTGCAGTCCCCCCCCCCCCCATTGCACAGCAAGGATTACACAGCAGGAATGGCAGAGAGATTTCCAACCTCATGTCGGCGGTGCAGAGGAAGCTGGTTTTCAGCTGAGAGTACAGCTAACTCTTATAATGTCATCATGTCATATAATGTCATATCAGTCTTAGACAAAGGTAAAGGTCTCCTTTGCTCAAAAGCCAGTTGTATCCGACTCCAGGGTTCAGTGTTTCATAGCTGAAGAGCTTCTGCAGATTTTTATTTATTTATTTATTTATATTCAAATTTATATGCCGCCCATTCAGGTAAACCAGACTCTGGGCGGCTCACAACAAGTTAAAACACACATAAAACAGTACAACCAATTACAGATGTTTCTGTAGTCGTGTGGCAGGCATGACCAGACACCGGAGACAAAACAGAAGTACAAAAAAGAGCAAAAAATAACATTTGTTGCCTTTTTTGTGTGCTGTTCTATTTCGGAAGTGTTGTGTCCAAATGCTTCATTGCTTTAATTCTGCAATCGCCATTAAGTCTTTGCGGTAAAAATGTGCCCTTTCCGTAAGGCGCCACATTTGTATTGTTTTCAATGTAATCTAATTGGCTCTAACACAGGTTTCCCACATTATCAAAAGCCTGGGCAAATGTATCTCTGTAACTGCCATTCTGCAGTGGCTCAAGTGGCTAAGACGCTGACTGGGAAGCGGAAGGTCAGCAGTTTGATTCCCAAGTACTGCAGGACGGAAATGAGCTCCCGTCTTCGTCCCAGCTCCTGCCAACCTAGCAGTTTGAAAGCAAGAAATTGCAAGTAGATAAATAGGGACCACTTCGGTGGAAAGGTAACAGTGTTCTGTGCGCTGTGGTGTCTAGTCATGCCTGCCACATGACCATGGAAATGTCTGCAGAAGCAGACAGCGCTGGCTCTTCGGCTTAGAAACAGAGATGAGCACTGCACCCTAGAGTCGGATACGACTGGCATTCAAGCAAGGGAAACCTTTAACTGCCATTCAGTCTGTATATAAGTAGTCTCCTCGTCCCCTTATTCCCCAGTCCGAATGAGCCTTAACTGATGTTTAACCCCGAACTTGCTGTCGCGTTTTTGATGTTGTTAATTACTCTCGGACTCAACAGGAAGGCAGATGAATGGCCACAGCATTATTTTCACAGGACAGTCTTAATGTCCTAGCCTCACACTACCACCCGATAAATGTGAACAGTGTGTTTCCTAGAATTCAGGACATTAAGAGTTGACCGCAATGCGATCATCTTACAGGAAGAATTAACTGTTGTAAATAAATTCATTTATGTATTGATATATTCTATGTGAAAGTGTTTTATAGCTGTATTTATATTATGTTTATTTTTAAAAGGGCTATTTTGTAGATAACCCACCCATTTGTGTCAGGTATACTTCTATCATCAAATGAGAAGGGAGGACTCACTTGAGAAGGCCTTGATGCTGGGAAAGGTGGAGGGCAAGAGAAGAAGGGGGCGTCCAAAGATGAGATGGCTAGATGGTATTGTAGATGCAATGGGCACAGAGCTGGGCGGGCTGAGCAGGATGGTGGAGGAGAGAGGCATACCTGTCAACCGCAGCTCCGGACAATCTGGGACCTGCGCAGAACGGTTCTGCACAGGTCACTTTTTACACATGCATAAAAGCCTTCTATGCATGCCTAAAAGTGACTTGCGCAGAACCGTTCTGCGCAGCTCACTTCTACGCATGCGTAGAAGGCTTTTACGCATGCGTAGAAGGCTTCTACGATCCTGTTATGTATGCATGTCAATGTTACTGTAAAGACAAGAATGTATCCACTCCAATTACAATGTATCTCAGCTGCAAAGGAACGCGAGCAAGCAACCCATAGAGGGCAGCTGCGAGCGTTCAGTCTCACATGGTTCACATTGCTCAATCACGGACAGCCGCGGGAAATGTCCCCGCATTAAGCAGGAAGAGAAAACAACTGCAAGAGTGAGGCGTGCCTGGGCGAGGCCACGCCGGGAGCAGCCAATGAGCTACCGTGCTGCAAGATTCAAATGTATAGCCCTACCGTATATAATGAGATGTACCACCACCATTACCTCATGTTCCTCCGGATCATCATGCAATAAACCTGTGTTAAGCCAACCCTTCGGCTGTTTCGTTGTCTTTGGTCCCATACACTAATCTGGCGACGAAGGTGGGATAATGGCAGCCCACGGGACCAAGACATGCGCCGGCTACGAGATCAGGAAGCCGGGAGATTTAGAGCTGTTCGAGATAGACTTCAATGGGGCGCTGGTGGAGCTCGAAGTTACGGACGAGGCCAAAAAGAGGGCCATTTTCGTCAGGATGCTTGGGCACGAGACCAAGAGGACCTTGGTGGACCTGATCGCACCGAGAAGGGTGAGCGACTTCAAAGCTAAAGAGCTCCTGACGATGCTGCGAAACCACCTCCGGCCCGCGATAGCGATGTTCCCCGCTCGGAGCGCGTTTTGGAGGCGAGTCCAAGCGCCCGGGGAGTCGGTCGCCGATTTCGCAGCGGCCCTGCGACTGGCTGCCGGCCCATGTAAGTGGGAGAACCCAGAAGTCACCCTCAGGGACTGCCTGCTGTGCGGCCTGAGGGACACTGAGACTCAGCACGCGCTGATGAAGCAAGAGCCTCCCCCCACACTACAAGAGGTCCTAGACGCGGCACAGGCCGCAGAAGCCACGTTGGCCGGGGTGCAAGAGCTCCAGGACTGGCGGCCGAGGACGGCCAAGGCGGAAAGCTCGGTGCGCGCAGCCCGGCGAGCTTCAAACTCGTCCGTGGAGAGCGGAGACGACGAGGACGTCCGGAAGGTCCAGAAGGAAGGCCGGCGTTGCGACGGCTGCGGAGCCACCCACGCCCGCACCAAGTGCCCGTTCAGGAAGGCCGAGTGCCACAACTGCGGCCGGCGCGGGCACATCGCCAAGGTCTGCAGGAAACGGCGCGAGACCAGGAGGAGTTCGCCAGACCGCTCAGCGAGGCAGAACCGCACCACGAGGCCCAAGGACGGCACCCGGACCACGTGGAAGCAGGACGGCGTAGGGCGCATCTCCGACGACAGCGAGGACGACGCCCCGGTGTTCAGCGTGTCCGCGGGACACCCCCGATACTTCGTTGAGGTAGTAATTCAAGGGGCCCCTGTTAGGATGGAGGTGGACTCGGGTTCTTCTTACTCTATCATCTCCCAGGGAGAGTTCCTGAAAATCGCCCCCCACGTGCGGCCCAAACTCAAAGTGTTGAGGTCCACGCTGAAGGACGTGCAAGGGAACCGCATTCCAGTGTTGGGGGTTGGGAAGTTCCAGTCCAATTTAAAAAGCACGCCGCAACGCTCCCCCTAGTCGTCCTCAAGGGAGGTAGTTGCAGCCTCCTCGGGACTCAATGGTTCCAGCCCCTGGGTTTATTCATTGGGGGGGTGCACACCGTCGGAGTACACGCCGCCGGGACTGATCCAATACAGGGCGTGTGTGACGCGCACCCCAAGGTTTTCAAAAAGGGACTGGGGAAATTCAAGGGCCCCCCAGTGACTTTCGACCTGGACCCGGAAGTACGACCAATCAGGCTAAAGCCGTGCAGAGTGCCTTTCGCACTAAAGGACAAAATAGAGGCGGAACTGGACAAATTGGTGGGTCAGGGGATTCTTGTGCCTGTCAATTCTGCGGAGTGGGAAACTCCAATTGTAACAGCACTAAAGGCCAACGGGGAGGTCCGCATATGCGCTGATTACAAGTGCACCATCAATAAGGCGATTCGCCCTAATGCGTATCCGGTGCCGGTAGTCAGCCACTTGCTGGCCAGGTTACACGGGGGGAGGTGTTTCGCTAAGCTTGACCTAGCGCAAGCATACCAGCAGCTCCCGGTGACCCCGGCCTCAGCCGCGGCACAGACCATAGTCACCCACAAAGGGGCGTTCCAGGTGACGCGCCTTCAGTTCGGCGTGAATTCGGCGCCCGGAATCTTCCAGTCACTCGTGGAACGCCTCCTAAAGGGATTAGAGGGGGTGTTACCCTACTTTGATGACGTATTGATAACGGGGGGGAGCCGGGCTGAATTGGCGAAAAGGTTGGGAAAGGTCCTGACAATATTCGAAAAGGCGGGGTTGAGGTTGCGGAAAGACAAATGCGTCTTCTTCGCGACCGAGGTTGAGTTCCTAGGGTTCCGGGTGACTCCTGAGGGAATAAGGCCGTCCCAATCCAAGGTGGCCGCCATCAAAAAGGCCCCTCGCCCCACCTCCAAGCCCGAGCTGCAGTCGTTCCTTGGACTGCTGAACTTCTACCACTCCTTCCTTCCTCGGAAGGCGGCCGTGGCGGAACCGCTACACAAGTTGTTAAAGAAGGACGAGGCGTGGAAGTGGGGCGACGACCATGAGAGGGCATTTAACGACCTGAAACGACTCCTGGCATCCGATGCCATCCTGACCCACTTCAATCCCAAATGCCCGGTGGTCCTGATATGCGATGCATCCCCAGTGGGGGTGGGGGCGGTGTTATGCCACGTGCTAGAAAACGGGAGAGAGGCCCCGATAGCGTTCTACTCCAGGTCCCTGTCCCAAGTGGAGAGAAATTACGCCCAGACAGACAGGGAAGCGCTAGCGATAATTGCGGGGACCAAGAAATTTCATGATTTTGTGTATGGCCGCCCCTTCACCATAGTGACCGACCATAAGCCCTTGCTAGGCATTTTCACCGCAGATAAGCCCATGCCACAAATTCTGTCCCCGAGAATGCTCAGGTGGGCCATCTTTCTCAACGCGTATCAGCACGCATTGGTGTACTGGCCAGGGAAGGAGATCAGCCATGCGGACGCCCTGTCGAGGTCCCCCTTCCTCAGAATTGCAGCCACGTGAGCGAGGAAGAGAGGGACCACCAGGTCTTGATGATAGAGGTCCTAGACTCGCCCCCGGTAGTACCGGCCGACATCGCCAAAGCGACCGGCAAGGACAAAACGTTAGCAACAGTTAGCTCCTGGGTGCAGAAAGGGTGGCCCGTGTCGTCCCCAGCAGCGGAATTCGACACATTTTTCAAGAAAAGAATAGAGTTGTCCCTAGAGAGGGGTTGTCTTTTGTGGGGACAGCGGGTAGTGATCCCCACGTCCCTCCGGCCGAGGGTGCTTAAACTGCTGCACGTCAGCCACCCGGGGATCGTCCGCTCCAAAGCACTAGCCCGCAGTTACTTTTGGTGGCCCCAGCTGGACGCCGATATCGAGCACATGGTCGGCTCTTGCGAAGCTTGCCAAAGCTCAAGGCCAGAAGAGGCTCGCTTGCCACATAGGGAATGGGACGCAGCAAGGGGGCCCTGGTCCCGGGTGCACGTAGATTTTGCTGGCCCGTTCAGGGGAGCGCTTTTCCTCCTTGTAGTGGATGCGTACTCCAAGTGGTTGGAGGTCATCCCAGTCTCGAGCACCTCCTCGGCCACAACAATTAAGCAATTACGGAGGGTCTTTTCCACGTTCGGTTTACCCGACACCCTCGTTAGCGATAACGCTAGTTGCTACACGTCCACCGAGTTCAGGGCATTCATGGATTTCAACGCCATTCGGCACGTCACCTCCGCCCCGTTCCACCCGGCCACCAACGGCCAAGTAGAGCGCCTCGTGCGCACCACAAAGGACGCGCTGCGGCACATGGGTCCCGGAGATCTCGACCTACAAGTGTGCCAATTCCTGCTAGGGTACAGGGTCACCCCATTGGCGTCAGGGTACTCCCCCGCGGAGCTGTTAATGCGCAGGAAGCTGGCCACCGTAATCACCAGGCTAGACCCCACAAGGGTGGAAGACAAAGGGCGGAACATAGGAATGGAACCCACAAAGAGTTTTAGCGTAGGCTCCCCCGTGCATTGCAGAAACTACGCCAGCGCAGGGCCAGCCTGGGTGCCGGGCGTTGTAATAGAACAAACCGGCCCTGTGTCGTACCACGTGGAAACCAACACAGGCCTCCTGTGGAGGCGGCACGCAGATCAGCTCAGGCGCAGGGTTCCCGAAGAGCCGGACGATAACGGAAGTAACCACGATTCAGCGTTAGGGTACTCCCCCACCCGTTTAGCCCAAGGGGGAGGAAAAGGGGGCCATGGGTCCCCACCAAGGGGGGAGGAAAGGGAATCTGTCCTCTTAGATATTCTGCGGGAGTTTTCGGCGGAAGGGAAGAGCCCCGATCTCATACATATCTCGAGGAAGTTTCCCTCAAATACAGATCCCCCAAGAGACTTAGACTTTGATTTGCAGTACCAGGGGGAGTTAGAGGAGTGGTCCCCCACCCGTCCTAGCGAAAAGAGGGGTTTCAGTTCAGCCCCTGGTACTTCCAGCCCCACTAGCCCCTGTGAGTTAGAGTGTAACATAGCGCCAGCTCCCCGGAGACCGACACCCCCAAGACAGGAGGCGACGGCGATTCCGCCCACCACAGTCTCAAAGTCCCCCGAACGGACAGCAGAAGGTAGCAGAACCACAAGGGCATCCTCGTCGGTCCCGAGGTTCACAATGGGAGGGTCCCCGGGGTCCGCAGGCAACAGGCAGGGGTTCACCTCCCAGCTGTTCATTCCATTCCCGTCCCCCAGCGCAAAGCGGGCACAGACACCCCACAGAGCCATTAACGAATCCCCACTTTCCGTTGGAGGACAAGCCCCCACGGAACCAGGGATCACAGGCTCCCCTGCACTAGGTCAGGCACCAGCACGCCCCAAGCGCGCATGCGGCAAGCCACATTGGTTGCGGGACTTCGTCCCATCCTAGGGGGGAGGGGTGTTATGTATGCATGTCAATGTTACTGTAAAGACAAGAATGTATCCACTCCAATTACAATGTATCTCAGCTGCAAAGGAACGCGAGCAAGCAACCCATAGAGGGCAGCTGCGAGCGTTCAGTCTCACATGGTTCACATTGCTCAATCACGGACAGCCGCGGGAAATGTCCCCGCATTAAGCAGGAAGAGAAAACAACTGCAAGAGTGAGGCGTGCCTGGGCGAGGCCACGCCAGGAGCAGCCAATGAGCTACTGTGCTGCAAGATTCAAATGTATAGCCCTACCGTATATAATGAGATGTACCACCACCATTACCTCATGTTCCTCCGGATCATCATGCAATAAACCTGTGTTAAGCCAACCCTTTGGCTGTTTCGTTGTCTTTGGTCCCATACACTAATGATCCCCTTCTGCATAGAAGCCTTCTACGCATGCGTAGAAGGGATCTATGCATGCGTAAAAGCCTTTTACGCATGCATAGAAGTGAGCTGCACAGAAGGGATGCGCAGTAACGCCTCCCCCCCCCCCGCTGCCAAATTCCGGGGTTTCGGCAGCTCTGGGCAGGAAATGGCGAAAATCTGTGCCGAAAAATGGGAAATCCCGGCCAATCCAGGAAGGTTGACAGGTATGGACAGAGGTGCCTGGAGGAAAATGGTCCACGGGGTCGCAAAGGGTCGGAATCGACTGTGCGACTGAACAACAACAAAGCCGTGTTAATCTGTGCTGCAGGCATATCAGAGAATAAACAAAACAAAAACAACAACAACGCTGTACCACTTTAAAGACCAACTGTTATATTTTTAATGTGAGCTTTCGTGGATCAAGTCCACTTTGTCAGACTTGCATCTGAACAGTGCTGGATGAGAAAAGAGAGACTGGTATTACTTCTTTGTCTCTGTCTTTGTCACACAAAAGACAGGGTCCCAGCCTTCTTCTCCATCTTCCCATACACCAGGAGTTCTCAACCTTTTAAAGCTGGGGGCCATTGGGTCATGCTCGTTCAGACAGCTTCAGGGGCCAGGTGGCCATTTTGCCCTTCCTCCACCACATACTAATCGACATAAAAACCGTTTAAGGCACCGCAGTAAAGTATTAAAAAACCAAAAAAGATCTGTGCAGTCTCTCGAACAATAAAGAACCTTTTTATTCCATAAAGTGTTCTGTCCTTAATACATAGTAACAGAAATAAGATGTCTTATCTTTTCAAAAGAACTCAAAACATACTAATCGTCTCTCAGTCGGAAAAATCCTTAACTCTGTCCAAAATTGAAACGTCCACAAATAAAGTAACACTATAGCTGACAAAAAATGTATGACTATCCACAGAAAAATGGACCCCTAGGGAACCTGAAATAGCGTTGGGTTCCCTCAAATTGCAAGTTTAGAAACGATCCTCCCAACGAGGCTTCACTAGAACCACCCACTAAAAAATGATGAATGACACTAAAAATTCCCTCACTCTACCCGGTATGAAGACTTTTCACTATTGTTTCTTCAAGAGAGTGTAAATAACTTTTTGTCTGTGGAATTAATAAGACAGATATCAGTAAAACCCGTATAAACATATAGCTATAAATGGTCATTAGATCAAATCTCTCTCAAGCGGAATCATGAATTTTACCTTAAATACGTCCCTCGAGCTTCCACCTTATCATGGACGTTAACTGGCCCTACAGGAGCCCCCATTTTAAAACGTCATGTACTAAAACCACCTGACTTTGATTCAAAATGCAAACTGGCCCTGGAGTTAGCATACCTGATATCCTGTAAGTTTTTACAGAAAACATGACAGGTCTGTCTCTTGGTTTAGACCATGCGGGTGCATGGTGTTGAGGCAGTGTATAAAAAATGCCTCCCTCTGGTGCCATGGGCTGCATCCAGTCTGTGGGCCACAGGTTGAGAATCCCTGCCATATATCTTCCTCTCCTGCAACAAATTATGACCCCCCTCCCCCTGTGCTTTGTTACTCTTGTGAACCCAGCCTGCTCCAGACATTTTTTATCAGGCCAGTTCTCTGGTTGGTTTAGGACATAGGATCCCGGTCTTCCTCTTTTCCTCCTTCGGTCTGTGGGCTGGTGTGGATTCCGTGCACATAATTGGCATACTGTCCCTGACAGAACCACGGTTATGGGAGAACACTCCTTCGAGCCTCTGGTTCCGAGGGGACAGAAATTGGGGAGCAGAATAATAGATATAGTTTAATTCACCGATTGCAAAAGATCGCCAGATGGTTAACCCGATAGGCATGTAATGAGTAATCTCGCATCCGCAGAAGCTCTAAGCCTTAGAGTCAACCTCACCTCATGTTTGCTCCCGATAAACAGTAGACAATGCATGTCCCCGGTAGTTAATTAGATAGATAAGGAACTTCCCCCGGTGAAGTCATCCCTAATGGGTAACTTGTGTAATCTTGATGTGCAGACTCAGGGCTTTCCTGTAACGGCTGCGCGCAACGTATGCACACAGCCAAGCTAGGCAGGGTATAAAGTATTTTGCCTTCTGATCAATAAACACTGGTCTTTGCTCCATCTTGCCTCACGTGTCTTGCTTGACCAGTCTCCTCGGGCCCTGATCTAACAGGCTGGGCCCAGATGACTTATCAGACACACAGATGGATGTGTGTTCGTCTGCTCCATCACATCTAGCTAAGACACATGTACTGAAATATGAACTTTCTTTCAGAAATTTGCATACTTGAATCGAAACAGAACAGAATGAACTAAAAGGGAAACAAAGAGCAAACTGGACATTTCAAAAATACAACCTATTCCTGTTCTTCCTTTTGAGGTAAATAAAAATGTTGACATCAGGTCTGACCAAACAGAGGAAAAAGACTGTACAGGTCCTGACAGCCACTGTTGCCAGATTTGCCTGGAGGGCAACCAGGTTATGAAGCATTAGAGAGAACCAGCTACAGAGGGGACAGGTTAAACACCAACTACAGTGATACCTCATACAACATCCAAACTTGGTTCCACAAGTTTGGACTTTATACGGATTTGGACTTTGTATGAGGTATGCAAAATTCTAGTTGTGATGCCTCATACAATGTCCAAATCCTTGCCACGATGCCTCATATAACGTCATTTCCATAGAGATTCATTGTACTGTAACAGCACAAACTTCAGGGCAAAGTCAAGGAAACAGACAGAAAACTGACAGAACTTTAAGAAATCATTTTCTAAAGGCTAAATACATTACAAAAACATGTCAAACAACCCTGATCTTAGGGGACAAACCATACAACAACTTTTTAACTTTTGAAAACTTTATGAAGTGCAGGTTTAAAAGTTAACATATCCCATCATGTGGCACGGTGTTAATCTGCAGCCATGCGGCCGATCATCCATTTTGTACAAGTTACTTAAACAATTACTGGATGGAAGCAAGGACAAAATGAATGCCATCATGTCCCATCATGCAGCACAGTGTTAATCATCCAAACAGCAGCGAACACCAAACAATTGCCCACCCCACCAAACAGTGTTCTCCCAAAAAAGATCAACACAAGAAAAATTATGGAGCATGCAATCTGTTTTTAAAAACCACAGCAGCAAACACCAAACAATTGCCCACCCCACCAAAAAATTGCCCTCCCCAATCCACCTACCCATTCTTCGCCTCAGGCAAAACCCACAAGAGCAATACACACATGCGTCCTGCCTTTTATACTGCCCAGTCGCAGCGACTTTGTATGAGGCAATTTTTTTCAAGGAATTAGGCAATGTTGTGTGAATTCGATGTTGTATGAAGCAGACTTTGTATGAGGTATTACTGTATAATGATTTTTATTTTGCACTTGTAATCATATTTTATATTCTACTGATGTACACTGTATCCATTATGTGTATATGTATACAGACATCTTTATCTTTATTTTATAACTATAACTATAACTTTTAAATTTCTGCCACTTTAGGTAACCCACAGGGCTACAGGGCTGGCCTGTAATTTAGTTAAAACAAAAGCATTATCATAAACTTTTAAGAAATAATACAATGTTATCCACTCCCCATTTGCCTGATGGAAATGACAAGAATCCATCAAACAGATTTATTACCCCATGGAATCCATTTTCAATGTGGAACCAAGTGACTGGCACCCCATTCTCTTCTAGGCGTTTCTTGTAGAGAATTCCATCATCCCTTAGAACATCATATTCACAGGTTAGAATGCATGTCTTGGGAAGCCGACACAGAACCGCATCTTCTGCCATAAGTGGAGAGAATGTAGTTTCAAATGCTTGTTTAACCACTTCATAGACACCATCTAAGAAGGTCGTGGCGGGATGTGGCTTGTAACCTCTGACCTTAAATTCATTTGGGATGTTGTCCGAGTTGATCCATTTCCCAAATTTTGTTTTTATGTCATCGGGGACATGGCATCCCTGCATAATACTTTCCAATACTGACAAATCCTTATTGAGATATTGCAAGGCTGCACCGATGACATGTTCCCTGTACAAGATGGGGACAGCCTTGTTTTGTTGGTATGAAGGCAAGTTAAAATCTACTGCTTGCAGGCCAGGATAAATCAAAATCTGAGCACATGGTTTTGTGAGACCACATCTACTTGATAAAGCTTGACAAACAGAGGCAGCCAAATTGCCTCCCACGCTGTCTCCACTGACGACAATGTGTTCTGGATCCACTCCATAGTCTTTTGCAGTCTTCATGAAATGGATGGTAGCAGTCAGACAGTCCTTAAACTGGGATGGATATTGCTGCTCAGGTGCCAGGTGATACCTGAAATATCATAAGAGAGATTTGTGAAGAAGCATGAAGAAATATGTTTTCCCACAAGAATCTCCCTCACTGTTTAAATCATTCTTAAATCCCTTTTCTTTCAAGTCACCACAAATAATGGAGAAAGGAAGTCTAAATTCAGTTGTTCATTCCAAGTAGAATAGGCCCACTGAATAAAAAAATGTTGAAAATTAAAATTTTATGTAAGTCTTTATTTAAGAAGATGGATCTAGTCCAGGAGTTCTCAACCTTTTAAAGCAGGGGGCCGGGTCATGCTCCCTCAGATAGCTTCGGGGGCTGGACCACCATTTTGCCCTTCCTCCACCACATGACACTTTCTGGTGGTGGTGGGGCACATAAAATGGTGTCATGGGCCACATCCAGCTCACGGACCACAGGTTGAGAATCCCTGATCTAGTATAACCAGTGGATTCAACCCAATGGCTGAAATTCAGTAGTAAATCACAACTAGAGGAGGCCCATTGAATAAGTTCTATTAATTCAGTTGGTCTATTCTAGGTGTGACTTACTATTGGATTTCAGCCAATGTCTTATAGGTTATGTTACTGTGTTGTTGTTGTTCAGTCGCACAGTTGATTCCGACCCTTTGCGACCCTATGGACCATTGTCCTCCAGGCACCCCTGTGCTCCACCATCCTCCTCGGCCCGCCCAGCTCTGTGCCCATTGTGTCTACAATACCATCTAGCCGCCCCCTTCTTCTTTTGCCCTCCACCTTTCCCAGCATCAAGGCCTTCTCAAGAGAATCATCCCTTCTCATTTGATGTCCAAAGTACTTCAGCTTCATCTTTACTATTTGACCTACCAATGAGCATTGGAAGAGCTGGGCGGGCCGAGGAGGATGGTGGAGGACAGAGGTGCCTGGAGGACAATGGTCCATAGGGTCGCAAAGGGTTGGAATCGACTGTACGACTGAACAACAAATGCAACAAGGAATTGATTAATTAGAAGAAATCGACAGGATTCCTACCAATTAAATTTAGACTATGCAACTCAGTCTCTGTGGGCTGTTTTCAGGACTGAACTCAAGTTCCTACAAGAGTAGAACTCATTCTGTTTGGGGAAGTAAAACTCTAATCCACACCCAGCACCCTGAGCTAATCCAGATCTGCTCCAAAAAGACTGGAATGTCCTCCAGGATAAAATGCTTTCCACATTATGGAGAACTTCAGAAGGAGAAATCCATAATTCCCCCTTTTGAGGTCTGTGCTGTGGTTGTCTTTTCATGTGAGCCTTTGAAGGAAACTATACTGCACACTATATGTTTCTAAGCAGTATTCTTCTCATATCGATCTAGTAGTGTCGATATCTCCTACATTGAGGAAGAGTGATGTGATCAGGGATTAAAGACCGACATAACACTATTTATCTACTGCTTGCCAAACTTGAAGGCTAACAGGAGCTGGGACAGAGATGGGTGCTCACTCTGTCATGCAGTACTCCGGTCTCAAACTGCTGACCTGCCAATCTCCCAGTCGTCAGGTTCAGCATCTTAACTACTAAGCCACTGCAGTTTCTCATACTACTTTTAAAGGTAAAGGTCGCCCTTGCTCCAAAGCCAGTCATATCCAACTCTAGGGTTCAGTGCTCATCTCTGTTTACAACCAAAGAGCCAGTGCTGTCTGTGTCTGCGGACATTTCTGTGGACATGTGGCAAGCATGACTAGACACTGAAGTGCATGGAACAATGTAACTTTTCTCACCAAAGTGGTACCTATTTATCTACTTGCAATTTCTTGCTTTCTAACTGCTATAGTACCATTAAAATATGGACATTTGCTCTTGCTGCCTCAAGGGGGCAGGATGGGACAAAGATTTTTCACAAGAAAAGGTTTTGTGTCTGGCATGACTAATTTTGCAGAGATCCATGTGCTTTCTCTTCACAGTTACTTAATGTTAAGAGGACTAGAGTAAGCCAACAGGATCTCCACAGTACTGACACACCACACATATTTTAATGAGCTGCTGAGCATTGCTCCTTCCTGGCAGTGGCAAATGGTGGCTTGGGTACTAGCCCTGCACTGCTCTTGTGTAGGAGTTCTCAACCTTTCAGGTCACGCTCCCTCAGACAGCTTTGGGGGCCAGATGGCCATTTTGCCCTTCCTCCACTACATGGCACTTCCTGGTGTAGTGGAGGCAGTGGGGAGTGGCACATGAAATGGAGCTGTGGGCCGCATCCAGCACGAGGGCCTCTTGTGGGTGGTGGGTGATGCACAGCTACTTCAGGTCAAAAGTTGGGAGGACCCTTTTTGAATTATTTTTTACTTTACCCTTGCATGTGAAGAATCACACCTAAGTGACCCTATTTAGCCCAGTGAATTTGGCTATTTCATTGCACTCTAATTTTCATAGAAAAGAATTTGCGGTGGCTTAGTGGTTTAGATGCTCAAATTGATGACTGGAAGATTGGCAGGTCAGCAGTTCGAGACCTGAGTACTGCATGGCGGAGTGAGCTTCCGGCTCCATCCCAGCTGCTGCCAACCTAGCAGTTTGAAAGCAAGAAATTGCAAGTTGACAAATAGGTACCACTTCGGTGGGAAGGTTAACAGCGTTCCGTGCATGAGTGGAAAGAACAGAAGATGGTTACAGAAGAACAGACTGCCCCAAGGTAGTGTATTGTCTCCAACACTGTATAATATATACAGAGGGTCCTTGATTAACAAATTTAATGTGTTCTCTGGGACCTTTTGTAATATGAAAAAATTGTAAAGTGAATTTCCCATAGAATGTAATTTCCCATTGAATGCAATTTCCTATAGGAATGCATTGGAAACCAAATTTTGTTATCCGAAAAATGGTATCCCATAGGAATGCATTAAAAACCAATTAATCTGTTCCAAAAAAATTTGTTAACTGAGCCACTATTTTCTATGGATTTCTAGCAAGTCGCTTGTTAAGCGAGGGTCCACTGTATATACAAATGATCAGCCAGTTCCTGACAACACAAAACTGTTCATCTATGTGCACAACACAACAATGGCTGTTCAAGGATCAAGCTTTGATGAGGTAGCTGGAAAACTTACTGGAGCACTTGAAGAACTAGGACAGTATTACAACATCAACCATTTGAAGCCTAATCCAAGTATGTGCTTTCCACCTTCAAAACTGAGAGGCAAGGGTTAAATTGGATGTTATGTGGCAAGGGAATCGATTACAGCACTGTTCAACACCAAAATACCTTGGTGTGATGCTTGATCGGACACTCTCTTTTAAGCAGCACTGCCTGAATACTAAAGCCAAAGTTAGTGCAAGGAGCAACATCATCAGGAAACTCACAAACTATAAATGAGGAACTCAACCATCCACATGGCGCACATCAGCTTTGGCCCTGAGCAGAGGATGCTACTCTAGTATGGAGTGCATCCACACACAAAAGAAGTTGACTGTCATTGAAGCCATGCAGAGAGTGATGAGATGCCTTAAACCTAGACCATCAGAGGAAATAGACCCTCTTGTTGGTATTGCTCCACCTACGATCAGGAAGCAGAAGCAGACAATGCTGGCTCTTCGGCTTTGAAACAGAGATGAGCACTGAACCCTAGAGTTGGATACGACTGGCTTTCAAGAAAGGGTGACCTTTACCTTAACATTTTAGCTTTTTACCGCTGGCAAAATACCCTGTTATTATTCAAACCTGCTGCAAAGCCTGGCCCTATTGCAATTGGTTGCAAAACAGAACTTACCTTGCAAGATGATGCATTGCATCCAAAGAGGGGATGCAACAAATATTGTGCATTACACATTTGCCGATGCATTAGCATCTGTTGGCAATGGTTTGAGTGACCCAACATTCTGCTAAAAGTTCACTTACCCAACAGACACGATCACAGAATCACTTTCTTTGGAAATATAACGACATACATGATCGTAGGAATCTGAAAATGTGCAAGAGGTCGTTTTAGTACTGCCATCAAGACCAAGTGATTCTGTATAAATCTAACCCAGAGAGATAGACAAAATTAAAATGTTCGATAGGGAGTTTGTAAAGTTGGAAGGCATTGTTAGTTTCCCTTTCTCCTGCTTTTGACATTTTTTGAGTTCTTTCAGGTCCAATTACAAAGGATTTTTCAAGTTTTAGGGATTTTTAAAAAAATTAATTTGAAAAGTGTCTTAAAATTATTATTATCTAATAATAATATAATATCTAATTTTAGAAACATGCAGATCAGAGGTTCCCAACCTTTTCAAGCCGGGGGCCAGGTCACGCACTCTCAGTCAGCTTCGAGGGCCAGGCATGGGGGGCACATGAAATGGCACTGCAGGCCAGATCCGGCCCACAGGCCTTAGGTTGGGAACCCCTGTTCTAGATGTTGCTGCCTTCATCCCAGTCCATTTATCGTACTGGCTGAAATGGAGCTCACTTCTCTGCAGGGCCAGAGGTTTCCTACTCTTATTGTACTGGTTGATCAAGATGGCTTACTGATACTCCCAAACATCCAGCCTCCTCCATGGAAGAAGATGACTCCTCTTCTGTTTCGCTCCAATTTTGCTCCTCTTGGCTGGTAAACCCTCACAGGGATTTCTTCAAACATTAGATCCTTAATGTTTAGTCTAGGGTCTTCACCCATTTTTTTTCCTTCTTGGGTGTAGCGGATGAAGTGAATTGCAGAGCAGAGGCAAAGGTTTTCCAGAATTTCCCCCTATTTATATGAAAAGAATGAAAATTAATACTGTGAGGATACTTTGCTTCATCTGATAATGTGGAGGGAATTTATGTAGTGGAGCACATGGGGGACTGTGGTGGCTTAGTGGTTAAGATGGTGAACCTGATAACTGGAAGGTTGGCAGGTCAGCAGTTCGAGACCTGAGTGCTGCACGATGGAGTGCGTGCCCGTCATGTCCTAGATCAGTGGCACGCGTGCCAGAGGGGGCACTCTGAGCCCTCTCTGTGTGCACACCTGTGCAGTCACCCCAGCACAGAGTTTGTCTAGCAGCCCAATGGGAGCACTTCCTCTCCCCCAACACAGAGTTCGCCCCTGCCCCTCTGCCCACAAGCCCAATGGGAGCATTTCTTCCCTCCCCTGTTGCTGTGTTGGCACTTTGTGATACATAAGTGGGATTGTGGTTGCAGTTTGGCCACTTTGTCTCTAAAAGGTTCGCCATCATTATCTTACTTCTGCCAACCCAGCAGAAATTGCAAGCAGATAAATAGTTACTGCTTCAGTGGGAAAGGTAACAGCATTTTGTGTACTTTGGCATCTAGTTATGCCTGCCATATGTCTCCGAAAATGTCTGCAGATGCAGACAGTGCTGGCTCTTTGACTATAAACGGAGATGACCATTGAACCCTAGAGTCGGATACAACTGGCTTTTGCGCAAGGTCAGCCTTTACCTTTAGAGCACATGCTTTGCATGTAGAAGATTCAGTCCTGCCCCACCCCTTGCCAACCCCAACCAATTTCCAGGATTTCCAAGTAAGGTTAGAAAAGATTTGAGCCTGCATTTCTCTTGCTCCCATCAAAGTTGACAATAGTACTGGGCTCTCTATAGTTGTCCACCATGTTCTCAAGGAGGAGAAAAGAGGTGGAATAATAGGTAGTTACAACTTTTCAAGTAAATTTCCCCATTTTTAGGGATGGGTCAGAATGTAATTTCAGTTCATTGCTGAAGAGAATTTCCCAATATTTACATTCAGTGATGCACTCCAAAAAAAAATTTACTGTCACACTATGGGTGTGGCTAACTGTGGGCGTGGCTAACTGTGGGCGTGGCCTCATCTCCCTCCCCCCCAAGAAAAAAAGAAACCAGGCAGGTACCTACCTTGCTCTTGGAGCATCGCTTCCAGCAGAGTTGGAAGGCCCCGGCGCAGCCACCCCAGCCTCCTGATGCAGCCTGCCTGGCCGGATGAGGATCAGGCGTGAGTGCGGTTGCGCCTAGGCCTCGACCACCACCGCCACTTCACCTGTTGTCCCGTAGACAAGGAGGAGGAGTCCCAGAGCAGCCAGGTACTGCTGGCGGGTCAGCCCCTCACCATGCGGGCACACTTTCACCTCCGCACTTCCCGCGTGCCTTCCCTTCCCCAGCAGAGCCCTACTCTCTTTGGGGATACATGGGTAGGGATTTACGGGCCACCCTGTATTTAACCTAGTCACACTGAAATCAGAGAGATTTAATTTAGGTATGGATGATTTCAATTGTTTTTTTTTAACCACATGCATATCGGGACCAATTTCCCCCTCAAATACTGTACAGCCACTGTGGGGCAAGGGTTAGAGTTTTAAAGTTTCTGATGAAACCAGAAGCCTATGTAATAAAGGTAATGCAGTACCACTAAAATGTTCTGATTCATCTTGCTTATTACAACAGGTGGAAGCTGAGCATTTGGAAATGCAAGTCTGGAATTCACTCCTCCCAGTCTAAGCTACTGTTTGTTCAGCCATATATTGCGCAAATATGAACATGAGAAAACCTTAAGTATATGCTACATTCATCTGATTAAACACCCTAATTTGGGCGATCCTTGAGCGGAGTTCCTTCCACAAAAATCCTTTCAACCCAAAATAATTTCTGACACAAGACACAAAACTATTATTATTATATGATGATGATTGATGATTTTGTTTTTGTTGTCGTCGTTGTCGTCATTGTCATTGTCATCGTCGTCGTCATCATTGTTGTTGTTGTTGTTGTTGTTGTTATTGTTATTATTATTATTTGTCAAAAATAATTTGGGGTTGAAATGATTTTCACTGGAGGAACTTGACTCAGGTGAAGCCTGAATGAGGCTCCTTTCATGTCCCCAAGATCTTTTCCCACCGAAGTGGTCCCTATTTATCTACTTGCAATTTCTTGCTTTCGAACTGCTAGGTTGGCAGGGGTTGGGACAATGATAGGGGCTCAAACCATCATGCAGTACTCGGGTCTTGAACTGCCAACTTGCCTGCATTCCAGCTAACAAGGCGAGGTTCTTAAACACTGAGCCGCAGCAGCCCCTGTTTATCTGATCAGCATTTGTTGTCACACAAAAAAGCCATGGCATTAGCTAACATCGATCCTGTTAAAAAATTTAATTTCAATTTCCTTATGAGGATGCCACACTACTTGTTGACTATTCAATGGGATCTCTCTTACTTAAGGTGTGAAATAAAAGGCTCTGTTATTGCTCTGATCTGGTGTCTTATATTGCACAAAAGAGAATTAAAGGGTCAGATGATAGGTCTGTTTCCCCTTGGAAAATTATTCCTCTTGCTTGATGTAAATGGTATGTTGAACCCATCTGTGATAGGTGTGACCTACAGGGACTATAAGATGCCCTTGAAGCTGTTTTGTTAAGATCTTCTTACCTGTTAACTTTGAGGTGAGGTTATTACTTTGGTCAGAAACCAAATTCCTACCAGTTAGCAAACTTAGATTGATCATTCTACTCGTGGGAGTGGAAAAGAGCTCCAGATCTATCAGTACATTTCAGGGTGCACATCTACATATCTAAAGCAAAGACGTATGTTTTTATGTCCTGCATGCCCTCCCTCCATCGCCACCCCCTGACAATTGTCCCAGACCTACCTTCCCCGTCCAAGAGGTCAAAGAGGGGGGTCTGGGAGCCACAAGTGGGGCGTAAGCCCCACCTGCAGGCATCCCGCTGGTGCCGCTGGTGCACCTGCATGCGCAAGCACACGGGGGTCACAACTCCACGCCAGATGCCCAGCGTCACAAATGACTGCCTAACAATGGCGCCCACATATGGTAACATGGTGCCTGCACAACAAACAAGCAGGACCAGCCAGATGGCAGCCATGGGCACCTGCACGGGCCCCCTTCCCAGCCGTGACAGGAAGGTCTACACGTGCATGTGTGCAACAGCATGTGAGCACCACCACCATGCGCCCGGCAACAACAACAGTTCCCGCTGGCTGCCGGCCACCTCTTCAAGCCGCGGCCTAATGCCTCCACTGCCTCACTCCTTTGGCCATGTGCCGGACCTCATGTGCCACCCAGACCGAGGCACCAGGCCCAGGTAGTGCCGATAACAACGTCCCCCACCCCCAATACGCGAGGTAAGCTTGGCGCGGGAGAGGGGTCCTCCCACTTTCTGTACAGCCCGGACAAAGGCCGGGCATCTCTGCTAGTAGGAAAATATTTCTAATTCTCAAGTATTTAACAAGACCAGTAACCACCAGTCTGGCTAGGTTATCCTGCTATGGTACTAGAGTAGACCCTACTGCCAGCAACTCAACACTGAGTGTCAGCTGGTGTTTAATTAATCTGCCCACCCTAAGGACTAACGGCCTTGGGTGGCAAAGTCCACAGGGAAGGGTGATGTTCCCCAAATTGATTAAATCCCACTTGAATCCATCTTGATGGAGGGAAGCAGTTACTGGCCTGGCAGGGGTGTGCTGGGCACCATGGGAGGGCAATGGACAGGGGCGAGGGGTGGCAACCAAGGGACGGGAGAGAAGGCTGCCCCTGGGAACTGCTTGGTCGCTGCCGCTCACTTGCTCCACCCGGTGCGTGGCACTTTAGAATAAACTATTGGTCCAAGCTGAAGGAGGGAGCTTGGAGCACTGGCTCCAAAGTGCAGCGTGCTGGGCGGATAAAATAATAATAAAAAATTATTATTTGCACCCTAGGGTGCCAGAGATGAGGGTGTACCAGGATGAATCCAGCTGTCCCAGTGACCCAGCCCATGCATATGGCATGGGGCTGATGAGGACTTTGCGTGACAAAAGGGCTCAGGACCAGAAAGTTACTTTATCGTGATATAAAATTGTTATTTCCATTTACAGATCTGAAAAATGTAAAAGTTACATTCATCACCTTAACCACTTGAGCCACTGCATCACTGTTAGGGAGCTGCAGAAGCTGTTAGGTCATTCTTGCTCAAAAGCCAGTCATATCTGACTCTAGGGTTCAGTGCTTATCTCTGTTTGTAGCCAAAGAGCCACCGCTGTCTGCATTTGCAGACATTTCCATGGACATGTGGCAGGCATGCCTAGACACCGAAGTGCACAGAACTCTGTTTACCTTCCCACCAAAGTGTTACCTATTTCTCTACTTGCAATTTCTTGCTTTCGAACTGCTACTGTAGGTTGGCAGGAGCTGGGGGAGAGACAGGCGCCCATTCTTTCATGCAGTACTCGGGTTTTGAACTGCTGACCTTCTGCCTCCCAGTCAGCATCTTAACCACTTGAGCCACTGCATCACTATTAGGTATAATACTTTCTGTACAGAACAGCTGGAGTGCCAAGGTTCGCCATCATGGTGCTAGGATATGCAGAGAGCTCAAACGAGACCCATGCCATTTTACATTATGAGAGTCTTATTATTTTTAAAAAGCAGTAAAAATATATGAATGGCATGCATTTTTCTTTATTTTATAGAATGTATGCTCAAGTGGTTAAGATGCTGACTGGAAGGCGGCAGGTCAGCAGTTCGATTCACGAGTACTGCAAGACAGTATGAGATCCCGTCTTTGTCCCAGCTCCTGCCAACCTAGCGGTTCAAAAGCAAGAAATTACAAGTACATAAATAGGTACGATTTCGGTAGGAAGGTAAACAGTGTTCCGTGCACTCCAATGTTGAGGCATAAGAACATAAGAACAGCCTTGCTGGAACAGGCCACAGGCCATCCAGTCCAGCATTCTGTGGCATGGCTGTCACATGTCCACGGAAACGTCTGCAGAAGCAGACAGTGCTGGCTTCTGCCTTAAACTGAGATGAGCACTCAACCGTAGAGTTGGATATGACTGTCTTTTGAGTAAGGGCGACCTTTATCTTTACCTATGACAGTCACACATTCTTAGCAAAGTGAAAACTCAGACCAAATAATTCCTCATTGGGCCTGCATACAACCATAATATCTTTACAGATGCAAACTCCCATAAAATATATACTGTGTTGGTGAGGAGTAAACTGGAATAAACAAGTGTTGCAACCGTAATTGACTTACCAGAGATGACGATAGTATCAAGAGCCAGTGAAGGATACGAAGTTTCATCGGCTGGTCAATTCCAGGAGGAATTTGTGACCTGGAGAGGTCATAATAAATGGCCCATGCTAGCAGCAGGAGAAATGGAATAATTAGTATTTCTAAGATGATCCCCAAAAAGGTACTATAGTTCAGCTCCATTCTCTGATTTAAGCCAATGTGCTACAGATAATTGGCCCGTTCCAAAGGTTTGTTGCTAACCTTCTCTTCTCGGCAGTTATCTGGTGATGCAAAGCACTGTTTGTCCTCAAACACGTGGTTGGAAGATGTAGAGTGAGTGAAGATGATTGAGCTTGGCGTAGACTCATTAGACTGTAGACCTGAAAGTATTTGTCAAGAGATATTGATTGAGCAAAACATTTCATGAGTCGAGGCAATTAGCCGCCCGATTGGTAGAAAAGGAACGAAGGGAAATCAGCAACATATGACTATTGAGCTTTGAACATGTGGCTTGCAGATTTTTATCTAAATCTGAGAAAGTGCAATGGCAGCAGTTCAAGAAAACCTGGTTTAACATGCTGATCCCAGGCTGCTCTTTCCAAAGGCATGTCAGAACATCTGCAAATATGCATTTGGATGTGGGAAACCATGCTACAATGCATAACCACTTCAATATGTTGTAACTAGAAAACCTCACTTCTTTGGCTTAAATAAAGATCTGTGGTTTATACCTGGGAGCTGCAAGTTAGCAAGATGAATGTAGATTTTCAGGTTTTTCTGCAGCTAGAAGCAAAGACACTTATTTTGATCCATATCAGAGAGTAAACAAAACAAAAAGACAAAAAAATGTTGTGCTACTTTAAAAACTAGCTGCTGTATTTTAATGTGAGCTTTTATGGATCAAGTCCACTTTGTCAGACAGATGGTGTCCTTACAGGAAACACTCCAGTTGTTTTTCATCTTTCATGATGGAATGGGCTACTGTGGGTGTTTTTTCTTATTTATCTTTATTAGCTGGCTTCCTGTTAATTGCCATCACATTTTTAGCACCTTAGCTGTTGGCTACAGAGAACCACGTCCCTCTGCAGAACCAGTCCTGTTCATTTTGGAGTCTTGGGAAAGACCTAAGAGAGGGATTCTCAACCTGCGGCCTGTGGGACAGATGTGGCCCTCAGTACTATTTCATGTGCCCCCCCTGCTTCCACCAAACCAGGAAGTGCCATGTGGTGGAGGAAGGGCAAAACGGCCATCTGACTCTCAAAGCTGTCTGAGGAAGTGTGACCCGGCCCCCAGCTTAAAAAGGTTGAGAACTCCTGACCTAAGATATTCAGTGGGTGACCTTAGCCACCTGTCATCAAGCATAAGCTAATTTAGTGTCTCATTGGTTATTAGTTTAGGTGTCTACAAAAGCCATTTTAAAAATCTGAAACACTGGTGTAGTGTAAATGATGTAAGAATGTTAAGACTATATTTTTACTAGCAGTGGTACCCGGCGTTGCCTGGGTGTGGCCCAACCCAGGCCAAGGAGAGACCATTCTCTTCTGGCCTGCACCCCTGCTGCCTTACCTTTTTGTCCGCTGTCAATGTCCTTGTGATGGTGCCAGCGGCCTAGGCCTTGCCGGGTGCCGTGTTGCCACAGCCGGCCCCAACGCCGGACATGCCTGGAGGCCGTTCCAGGGGCTGCTCCACATGGTGCTGGGCTGCATAGACATCACAGCTTGGTGCCTGGGCAAGCCAGACTGAGGGCCAGTGGCCTCCAGTGGCCTCCCCAGCAACTACAGTCGTCAGGCAGCCATCGCAGCCCGGCTCTCCCATCGTCCCAAGGGTTGCCTCAGGTGGAAGGGAGGATCCATTTTGGGGGACCGGGCAGAGGTCGGGGCAGGGCTGCCACCTTCCACAGCCACGAGTCCTGCAGAAGGTGGTGGCCCGGTTCCGTCCTCTGCCTGCCCTTCAGCTGTGGGTTCTCCCTTCCCCCCAAAGCACACTTCAGGAGTGCGGCAGAGTCAGTCCGCATTGGCTGCCCGCCGAAAGTAGTCGTTGGGGCCGTGACACCCATAATGGCTGCCGGAAATGCCGGGTGGCTTTGGCACATGCAAAGAATTTCATGCATGTGCCACAGCCAGGAATGTCAGGGAGGGTTAGTCCCCATTCGGGCAACTCTGGTTGGGCCCCACCCGGGCAACACTCGGAACCCCTGCTAGTATGTAAAACAACCTCCCCTGGTTGTTTCTGGCGATGGTGGGGGCCTTTGCAGCCTGTTTTTGGGGAGAAAAGCAAGGGAAAAAAGCCTACCAGGGGCGATTGTGATGTTATCGCCAGAGCTCAACCAATCCCCGGGTCTAGGGCTCCATGACATCATCATCATCATCATCATCATCATCATCATCATCATCATCATCATCATCATCATCATCATCGTCATCGTCATCATCATCATCATCGTCATTATTATTATTATTATTATTATTATTATTATTATTATTATTATTATTATTATTATTATTATTATTATTATTATTATTATTATTATTATTATTATTATTATTATTCCCCCACCCAGTTGCCATGGCAACCCAGTAAATAATTGAATTAAATTGAATTGAATTTATTTTTTATATACTGCTTACCACGTTTTGTGGACGACTCAAAGTGGTTCACAGTGTTCATATATACAAAAGTACAAAAAAGAAGAGTACAAAGCAAAAAAACACAATTTACACGTACAAGATGTAAACTTACATAGCAATACATCATATTACACAATAAAGATACATAACAAAGTTACATAGCAATACGTCATATTACACAATAAAATACAATAATGAAATACAATGAAATACAATAAAAGAGCAAAAATACATATCAGTATAGAGGGAGAAGGACGGTATCCAGGCAGAGCTGCTTAAAAGAGAGTGTCCTGTCAAGCATCACACCAAGGTATTTTGATCAAACCAAATTAAGAATCAATCCATGGTGGCTAAAAACACCATCTCATAGGCTGGCTTGTGGGATGGAGTCAGCTAGTTTGTTGGGGGCTTTCAGGTTGACTTTTTCACACTATACTATATTCTACAACAGTTTGATAGGACTTTAATAATTATGGGCTATTTAATTTTCCATGCTGGAGATATATCATGCTTTCCCCTATATTAAAGAATTCTATTTTTGTTTTTCAGTCACATAGTCGAGTCCAACCCTTTGCGACCCCATGGATCACTGCACGCCAGGCACCCTTATCCCCCACCATCCTCTGCAGCCCACTCAGCTCTACGTCCATTGCATCAGCAATGCTATCTAATCCTCCGCCACCTCCTTCTCCTTTTGCCTTTGATCTTTCCCAGCATCAAGGCCTTCTCAAGTGAGTCCTCTCTTCTCATTTGGTATCCAAAGTACTTTAGCTTAATCTTCACTATTTGACCTTCCAGTGAGCAGTCAGGGTTGATTTCCTTCAGGATCGACTTATTTGATCTCCTTGATGTCCAGGGTACTCTCAAAATTCTCCTCCAGCACCACATTTCAATGGCATCTATTCTTATGCGCTCAGCCTTTCTTATGGTCCAACTCTCAAAAGCATACATTACTACCGGGAAGACCATTGCTTTGACTATGTGTTGAGTAATCTAACCAGCAGAATTGGGTTAACAACAGTGATCTTTATTCATCTCAAGATCCGGACTGGGGAATATGTACATGGTGACATGCTTAAATACAGTGGATTTGGCCATTACAAGAAGAGGATACATTTCAGTGGGCTTCCGAAGAAGCGGGAACATTCAATATAGCGAATCAGTAATCTAGGCTGCTTTTTGAATTACGCGCCTTTGGAAAATGGCATGCAGCTTTGGTTTAGACTTCCGGCGAATCTGACACACAATAACAAATGCTTGGACACAACATCCCTCCCCCTCAGCAGGGGACAAAATCTTTCCAATGCTTGGGTGGTCCACATGTACGTCTGGGGTGCCCAGGATCTCTCCATCTTTGGGGTGGCTTGCTGGGCTGCCTGGGAGTTCCAGGTCTTTGGGGTGACTCGCTGGGAGCCATGACTGGTTCTGGAGATGGAACTGGGGGGCTAGAACCAACCTCTGCCACTGAATCAGCGGTGGGCTGCTCCGGGTGAGTTCCCGGCAAGGGTAGTGAAGTAGGCTCATCAGGCAAGGGTTCACTGAACCCATCAAATTCTAAATCTGATTCCTGAGACTCA
Organism: Bradypodion ventrale; assembly: GCA_035047345.1. Taxonomy (NCBI): domain Eukaryota; kingdom Metazoa; phylum Chordata; class Lepidosauria; order Squamata; family Chamaeleonidae; genus Bradypodion; species Bradypodion ventrale. Next base: position 11,034,472 of record JAWDJE010000017.1, on the reverse strand, counting down.
CTTGTCACATTTCCCCCCTCCGGGTTGGTGTTTTGACCTGGCACTCAGTGCCGCATTTGGTCTGCGTGTCTCCTCTAAATGGTACCATTGTCCATTAGAACCTTGTATGATACCGGACCTGTTTGTTGTAACACCTCACACCCCATCCATGAAGACCCGGGCACGTAATTCTGGCAATGAACTGGCTGCCCGATTTCAAAACCCTTTGGATTGGTGATATCAATATTGAGACCCCTGTCTTCCCTTATGGTGGGGAGCCAGGCGGTCCAAGACCATCAACAGTTTCCTCTTCATTAAGAGGTTGGTTGGCAAGAACCCTGATGCCAGGGGGGGGGGTGATCCTGTAGACAGCAAGAACTGACACAGCTGCAATTCAAGGTCTCCAGCCCCCATGTGCTTTAGAGTGTCTTTGACAGTTCGGACCTGTCTTTTGATCTGTCCATTTGTCGCGGGGTGGCAAGGTGCGGCAGTAATATGCCTGATACCATTACGGCAAAGAAAATCTTGAAACTCTGCCAATATGAAGATCGATGCATTATCGGACACAACAATGTCTGGTAAACCAAAAGAACAAAACACTCTCCTTAACTTGTGGATCGTGACCACAGAGGACATCCCGAATACAGGAATGACTTCCAATCACTTGGAATATGAGTCTACGACAAGCAGAAATGTGGCTCCCCTGAAGGGACCAGCGGAGTCAATATGGACTCATGATCAGGGGCCTTTGGCAGTGTCCCACTCTCAACTGGGAAGATGTTTTTTCTTCGGCCTTTGACATTCCCTACATCGCCCTACCCATCCCTCAATGTCAAGGTCTAATCTGGGCCACCAGAAATAGCTACGTGCTAGCACCTTAGACCGGACAATTCATGGGTGGCTAACATGTAGTGTACAAAGCACCTTGTTCCTTAGACTTGACAGAACAACCACTCTGAATCCCCACACAAAACAACCTCTTTCAATTGACAGCTCGTTATGTTTGCTGTAAAACACTTTGAACTCTTTAGAGACCGGTGGCGACAGCCACCCTTTCTGAACCCACATTTTACATGAGGGGATCCTTCCTTTTCTCAGCCGTGATATCCACAGTGGACATTGGCGGGGAGTCTAATACCTCTAACATGAGGACCTGATGGTCCGACTCAATCTTGCCCATGAGCGCAACTGGGGATCTGGACAGTGCATCTGCATTGCTGATGCTGGCACCTGGGCGATGCTGCAGGTTGAACTGGCATGCCTGTAAGAACATGGCCCAGTGCAGCGTGCATTGTGACAGGATTTTGGGTGTGGGTTTGTGTGGCACAAAAATGCCTAGCAATGGCTTGTGATCTGTGATGATCGTAAAAGCCCTTCCGTAGATGAAATTGTGGAATTTCTTGGTTCCAGCGATTATTGCCAGTGCCTCTCTGTCAATCTGAGCATAATTCTTCTCAGCTGCAGACAAGGACCTGGAATAATAGGTAATGGGTGCCTCTTTTCCTCCCCCCAGGTCATGGCAAAGCACAGATCCCAATCCCACAGGGGAGTCATCACATACCAGGATAAGGGGCTTTCGGGGATCGTAATGGATGAGGACAGCATCCAAAGGTAGGAGCTTCTTGACCTCGTGAAATGCTTTGTCCTGAGAAGGACCCCACCTCCACACAGTTTGTTTCTTTAGTAACTGGTGCAGAGGTTTGGCTACAGTGACCTTGCGAGGAAGAAATGAATGATAGAAATTCAAAAGCCCTAAAAAGGCTTGCAATTCCATTTTGGAAGTTGGGCAGGGAGCGTCCCATACAGCCTTGACCTTGGCATCAGAGGGCTTAACACCTTCAGGGGTGATTTTGAACCCCAAGGATTCTACCTCCCACACAAAAAACCAACACTTATCCTGTTTTATACGTAACCCAGCATTTTGAAATCGTTCCAACACTTTACATAATTTGGATGCTAGGTCCACCCTGTCCTCCCCGGCAATCAATACATCATCAAAATAAGGCAGTACCGGTAGACCCTTAAGCAAATTTTCAACCAGAGCCTGGAAGATGCCAGGTGCAGCATTGACACTGAATTGTAGATGTTTTACACGAAACGCACCCGTATGGGTGGTGATAGTTTGACACAGAGCTGACTCGGGAGTGACCGGCAACTATTGGTATGCCTGAGCCAAGTCCAATTTGGCAAAATATTTTCCCCTATGGAGGGTGGCCAGTACGTGGCTGGCCACTGGAACAGGATAAGAGCTAGTGCGTATAGCTTTATTGATAGTGCATTTATAGTCCACACAGATGCAGATGTCTCCATTGGCTTTGAGTGCAGTGACAATGGGGTCTTCCATGGAGTGGAGTCCACTGGCTCCAAAATGCCCTGGGCAACCAGTTTGTCAAGTGCTGCATCAACGCAGTCCTTGAGTGTGAAAGGCACTCAACAAAGCTTCATCCAAATGAGCTGGACAGTTGGATCCAGCTCAAAATTAATAGGGGGCTCTTTGAACATACCCAGTCCCGCACAAAAAACATCTGGGTAGCATTCACAATTGGCTTGAATGGGGTCAGCCTGAACCCCATGAATCCCAAAAATTGCAATACCCAGGGGTCCAAACCATTGTGTACCCAAAAGGTTGTTCTTACCCACCTTGACCATGACAAGCAGGAGTTTAGCCGCAACAGCCTTGAACATAAGAAGAGCCTTGCTGGAACAGGCCACAGCCCATCCAGTCCAGCATTCTGTCTCACACAGTGGCTCATAAGAACATAAGAACATAAGAAGAGCCTTGCTGGAACAGGCCACAGCCCATCCAGTCCAGCATTCTGTCTCACACAGTGGCTCACCATTTCCTTCAGGGTATTCCCAAGGAGATGCCTTCACCTGCTTAGGATTCCCTGGAAATGATATTGAGAGATATCCTGCCTATCTCTCCAACCCGGAGGTTGTCCTTAAGTATCCATAATTATAGCCATTGATACTCTTGTCCTCCATGAACTTGTCTAATCCTTTCTTAAAGCTGTCAAGACTGACAGCTGTCACCACTTCTTCTGGCAGGGAGTTCCATAGACCAGTAATCCTCTGGGTGAAAAAGTACTTTCTCTTATTTGTTTGGGAACTAGTACCCAAAAGTTTCATGGAGTGTCCCCTAGTTCTAGTGTTATGCGATAGGGAAAACAGTTTTTCCTTATCTACTTTGTCCACACCGTGCATGATTTTATAAACTTCAATCAGGTCACCTCTTAGACGTCGTCGTTCAAGAGTGAAGAGGCCCAACCGTTGCAGCCTCAGATGGTAAGGAAGGTGTTCCAGTCCCCTAATCATTCTGGTTGCCCTCCTCTGCACTTTTTCCAGCTCCATAATATCCTTCTGGAGGTATGGTGACCAGAACTGTACACAGTATTCCAGATGGGGCCTCACCATAGATTTATAAAGAGGCAAAATGACACTTGCTGACTTATTTTCTATACCCTTCCTAATGATCCCTAGCATTGAGTTTGCTTTTTTCACTGCTGAGGCACACTGGGTTGACACCTTCATTGAGTTGTCCACCAGGACACCAAGGTCCCTTTCCTGGTTTGTCGCAGAGAGTTCAGACCCCATCAGTTTATAAATGTAATTGGGGTTCTTTGCCCCAACATGCATCACTCTGCACTTACTAATGTTGAAACTCATTTGCCACTGTTTTGCCCACTCCCCCAGTGTCGAGAGATCCCTCTGGAGCTCGTCACAATCTCTCACAGTTTTCACTACCCTGTATATTTTAGTGTCGTCAGCAAATGTGGCTACCTTGCTTTTTACTCCCACCTCTAGATCATTTATGAAGAGGTTGAAAAGCAGGGGTCCCAGTACTGAACCTTGGGGGACCTCACTCTTTACTTCCCTCCACTTGGAGAAGTGTCCATTTAGTGCTACCCTCTGTTTCCTGTCCCTTAGCCAGTTGCTGAGCCAGGACAAGACCTGTCCCTTTATTCCATGACTGGTAAGTTTATTCAAGAGCCTTTGGTGTGGGACCTTGTCAAAAGCCTTCTGAAAGTCCAGATAAACAATGTCAACTATGAGTCACAGTTCAGGGAAGGGCCTGGTGTGGCTCTGCCCCCCTGCTTCTGGAAGCTTCAAACGGCTTCCTCTGTTTGAACAGAGGTGGCTCTCAGCAGTTTAAATTATCAATTTAAATTAGTGGAGGCAGCTCTACTCCAACTGCAAAACTTACCAGTGCTCACTTCCTTTGTTTGACTCTCCTTAGCAGCAGCTCTGCTTAAGAGCACATGCAGAGTCAAAAGCACGTGCACGTCAAATATGACGTGAAGTGCACGTCAAATATGCTGATCCCGAGCACAGGGATGTGATGACCCTGTACGTCACTCAAGTTGACCTGGAGAGTCTACAGCTTTGGGCAAGCCGCTGGTGCAATTTGAAGGAACTCTTTTTGGGAGATGAGCGAGTAGGACGTACCTGAGTCGACCTCCATCTGAAATGGACAACCCTGCAGGCAGATGTCGACAAAGAACCTTTCAGACACCACGTTGACACACAGAACTTTTTGGACACACTCTTTCTTGTGTAGATCTTTGAAGTGGGGTGCTCTGTCTGGTGACGAACTTTGTTCCCAGGATGACCCTTGGAGCGCTGGTAGCACACTTTGGCAATGTGCTCCTTCCTGCCACACCTGTGGCACTCTGCAGATTTGAACGGACACTGGGCGCGGAGGTGTCTGCTCCCGCAGCCCTGGCATGGAGCGACGGTGTTCTTGGTAGCCTTGTGGTGTCTACTATGGACCTTACAAGCATCGTCTCCCTCTTCCGCATCGTCTGAAGATGACAACGGGCTGGAGCAATGCTGCTTGTGGATGGTCAACTCCTTTCTGACTGGTGAAGCAGGCTTAACTTGGAAGAACTTGACTGCGGCGTTGGCAACCTCGGCTGCCTGGGCCTCCTGGAAAACCTGATCGAAGGTTAACACATCCCTCCTCATCAGGCGATGCTGGGTTGCCTCATCTCTGAGGCCAACAAGAAGCCGGTCTCGAAGGGCTACATCCAGATTCTCCCACTGGCATGGCACTGCCGCTTGGCAAAAGGCAGCTATGTATTTTGCAACTGACTTACCATCCTTTGATCCTGTTGGCAGAAATCCACTCTTGCCAGGAAGATCGAGGTTTTGGGCTTGCAGTGATTTTGGTGGACATCCAGAATGTCTTTAAGCGGCGTGTCCTTAAGAGCCCATGGCAGCAGCAGATGAATGATCAGCTCGATTGTGGCCAACCTGCAGTGGGCCAGGAATGTCGCCTTCTGTTTGTCATCTGTCACCCCTTTGGCAACGACAAAGTTCTCAAACTAGACCTCGTACATAGGCCATGTCTCTGACTTGGAGAGATCGAAGGGCCCGAAAGAAGTAGCGGCGGCAGCAGCCATCCCACCTTTGTCACCAATGCTGAGTCCGGACAAAGAAGTAATCTAACCAACAGAATTGGGTTAACAACAGTGATCTTTATTCAGCTCAAGATCCAGAGTAGGGAATATGTACATGGTGCCCTGCTTAAATACAGTGGATTTGGCCGTTACAAGAAGAGGATACATTTTGGTAGGCTTCCGGAGAAGCGGGAACATTCAATACAATGAATCAGTGATCTAGGCTGCTTTTTGAATTACGCGCCCTTGGAAAATGGCGCACAGATTTGCCCTAGACTTCTGGCAAAGCTGACACACAATAATAAATGCTTGGACACAACACTATGCGAACCTTTGTTGGCAGGGTGATGTCTCTATTTTTATTGTGCTGCTTAGGTTTCTCATAGCTTGCTTTTCAAGAAGTAAGCGTCTTTTTATTTAGTGGCTGCAGTCACCATCTGCAGTGATCTTAGATCCCAAGAAGGTAACGTCCATTTCTTCCATTTCTTCCCCTTCTGTTTGCCAGGGAGTGATAGGACCGGTTGCCATTATCTTGGGTTTTTTTTATGTTGAGTCTCAGGCCAGATTTTGCTTTCTCTTCTTTCAACCTAATCAAGAGGTTCTTTAGTTCTTCACTTTCTGCCATTAGGGTAGTATCATCTTCCCCAGAGGGGAAGGAGAGCCGCTGCCATACTGTAACTGTGACAGTGGTTTTACTGATTTGATTTTATACTGTGACTGTTGTTTTACTGATTTGATTTTATACTGTGATTGTTGTTTTATTGATTCAATTTTATACTGTGATTGTTGTTTTACTGATTGTCAGCCGCCCTGAGTTGTATTGGCGAGCGGTGGTGATATAAGTCTAAATAAATAAATAATAAAATCTCAGGTTGTTGATGTTTCTCCCAGAAATTTTAATTCCAGTTTGTGATTCATCCAGCCTGCATTGTGCATTATGTACTCTGCATATAAGTTAAATAAGCAGGGTGACAATATGCAACCTTGTTGTACTCTTTTTCCTATTCTAAACCCCTCAGTTGTTCTGTATCCTGTCCTATCCACCTCCACAAATTACAAATCCTAGGACTCTGTAGGATGGAGTCACAGTAGTTAGAGTAGTATCAGGTTGCTTGGTGCAGATATACACAAAGATGAAGGAAGATAACTGCAGAGTTTCTCTGTTCCAGTTTTTCTTCCAGGAGTCACCATGCTCATACATCCTCTCCAGATGAAACTGGAAGTGGTCACAAATCCACTGCAAACCTTTTGTCTCTTCCACTGAAAACGGGGAGCATGCAGTTGAATTTTAACATAGAATATGCTCTCTGGAAAAAGAAGGTGCAGTTTTGTCCAGCTTAACTTTAAAATGATGGAATTCAGAGACCAATATTATTTAACTGACCACTACCAACAGCAAGAGGAGTGCTCTAACATCTCAGCAATGAGAACCTGGGATTGCACAACTTGACTGGCCAGAGTTCCAAACTGTTTTCATTATCCATATGCCAGTTTTGGAGGCGTCGGATATTGACTCTGGTATAAAGCAAAATTAGGAACTCCACTACTCTGAAATCAGCATGTCACATGAAATGAATAAGTCATGTCCAAAGAACAGGGATAGAGGTTGTTTGGCTTTGCTTACCCTGACATCTACAAACCTTTGTAATGTGTACACCAGGAGTTCTCAGCCTTTTAAAGCCGGGGGCCAGGTCACGCTCCCTCAGACAGCTTTGGGGGCCATATGGCCATTTTGCCCTTCCTCCACCACTTGGCACTTCCTGGTGTGGTGAAGGCAGTGGGGGGGGGGGGGCACATGAAATGGTGCCATGGGTTGCATCTGGCCCACAGGCCACAGGTTGAGAATCCCTGCTGTACACTGTGAATGACAAAACAGGCATACCTGTCAACCGTGGCTCCGGCCAATCCGGGACCTGCGCAGAGCGGTTCTGTGCAGATCACCTTCTACGCATGCGTAGAAGGATTTTACGCTTGCGTAGCCCCCTTCTACGCATGCGTAGAAGGGTTCTACGCATGCGTAGAAGGGTTCTACGCAAGCGTAGAAGGGTTCTACAAATGCGTAGAAGGTGACCTGCGCAGAAGGGCTGTGCAGTACCTCTTTCCCCCCACTGCCAAATTCCGGGGTTTCGGCAGCACAGGGCGGGAAATGGTGCAAATCGGCGCCGAAAACCGGGAAATCCCGGCCAATCCGGGAAGGTTGACAGGTATGAAAACAGGAGTGCAGCAGCAGACACTGAATCCAAGGTTCAAATTCATTTTCCTAATACAGGTAAGTGTATTTTTGGCTCTCTCACTATCCAGGACCCTCCACCACTGCTGGCGTCCTGGGCCAGGGCACAACAGGCCACTACAGTAGTGGAGGGACCCGGATAGTGAGAGAGCAAAAAATACTCTTTGTGGCCAGGGCGAAGAGTCCACTGTGGCAACGGATGATGGGACCCTCCATCACCACTAACGTCTTGGGCCCCACTCCAGGTCAGGGCACATAAGGCCACTACGATGGAGGGACTCTGCCCTTGCCCCCGGACTTCCTTGTGGCTAGGGTGAAGAGGCCGCTGAGGTGACAGGCTGGGGCACAAAAGGCCGCTATGGCGGCACATGGCAAGACTTCGTCACCGTCCTCGGACTTGCCTGCGGCCAGAGTGGAGAGGCTGTTGTACTATTGTATTGTTGTATTGTTTTATATTATGACATGTGCTTTTGTAGGATGAATATGGTACAATTATTTTCGATATTACATAAGAACATAAGAACATAAGAACAGCCTTGCTGGAACAGGCCACAGCCCATCCAGTCCAGCATTCTGTCTCACACAGTGGCTCACCATTTCCTTCAGGGTATTCCCAAGCAGATGCCTTCACCTGCTTAGGATTCCCTGGAAATGGCATTGAGAGATATCCTGCCTATCTCTCCAACCCGGAGGTTGTCCTTAGGTAGCCATAATTATAGCCATTGATAGCCTTGTCCTCCATGAACTTGTCTAATCCTTTCTTAAAGCTGTCAAGACTGCCACCTGTCACCACTTCTTCTGGCAGGGAGTTCCATAGACCAGTAATCCTCTGGGTGAAAAAGTACTTTCTCTTATTTGTTTGAGAACTAGTACCCAAAAGTTTCATCGAGTGTCCCCTAGTTCTAGTGTTGTGCGATAGGGAAAACAGTTTTTCCTTATCTACTTTGTCCACACCGTGCATGATTTTATAAACTTCAATCAGGTCACCTCTTAGACGTCGTCGTTCAAGAGTGAAAAGGCCCAACCGTTGCAGCCTCAGATGGTAAGGAAGGTGTTCCAGTCCCCTAATCATTCTGGTTGCCCTCCTCTGCACTTTCTCCAACTCCATAATATCCTTCTGGAGGTATGGCGACCAGAACTGTACACAATATTCCAGATGGGGCCTCACCATAGATTTATAAAGTATATTGTATATTGTATTATTGTGTTTATTGCATAATATTGTGTGAGCCGCCCTGAGTAGGTTTTTCTGATTGGGCGGCATTCAAGTGTGAGAATTAAATTAAATTAAATCCCCTGCCCTTCCTGTTGCTTTATTCCTAAATTCTTAATTTGTTGTCTCCTTCAAGAAATGTTTGAGAGCAACTATTTCATGAAAGTAATAGTGTCATAATGTCAGAGTCCAAAGTCTGGGCAGTTGGCCAGCAACATGAATGCCAGAACAAAGGGCAACCAGGTAACAGGCTAAACCAGGGATTCTCAATCTGTGGCCCATGGGCCGGATGCGGCCCTCAGCACCATTTCATGTGCCCCCCCCCCCCCCCACTGCCTCCACCACACCCGGAAGTGCCATGTGGTGGAGGAAGGGCAAAATGGCCATCCAGCCCCCAGAGCTGTGTGAGGGAGCGTGATCCTGCCTACAGCTTTAAAAGGTTGAGAATTCCTGGGCTAAACAGAAATTGAATCTCAATCCAGAGTCCAAATCCAAGTGGAACCAGAGATGCAGGATTAGTCTAGGTCAGTGTTGGTGAACCTTTTAGAAACTGAGTGCCCAAACTCAACAGGCTGCTGTCTGCGCTGCAGAGGGGCGGGACAAACTCTGTGCTTGGGAGAGGGAGGAAGTGCTCCCATTGGGCTGCTAGGCAATGGAGCAGGGAAAACTCTGTGCTGGGGCAATGGCGCAAATGCCCACAGAAAGGCTGTGGGTGCTCCCTCTGGCACCTGTGCCCTTGGTTCACCACCACAACCAGGAGAATGGACACAACAGAGAATCCTTAAGGATTTGAGCAAGGCAGGGATGGAATTCCAGTAGCACGGCAAACCAATAGTCCACAGGAACCAAGAACTGGGCAGAAGTCTTCTTCTTCAAGTGCTGTATCCATTCGGGATATTGGCTATCATTATAGCGATAGTCTTCCTGTTCTTAACTCCTGGGAACAGTTTTTCCGAAGACCTTCCACACCAGTCTCTCAGGTTCTTCAGCCACAAGATCCATCTACGTCCAGGGCTTCCTCTCTTCCCAGGGATCTTTCCTTGCAGAGTGAGTAGGAGGATTCTCTACTTTATGTCGTTCCTCATGATATGGCCAAAGTATTGGAGCTTTCTTTGCTTAATGGTCTTAAACAGTTCTTGTTCTTTATCCATCTGGTGCAACACTTCTACATTAGTCACATGGTCAACCCATTATAATCTTAGCAGCCGTCTGTAGATCCAGATTTCAAAAGCTTTGATTCTCTTTTCAGATGTTCAGAGTCCAAAATCCCAGTGGAACCAGAGATACAGAATTAGTCTAGGACAGTGATGTGTAACCTTTTAGAGACCGAGCTTCGACTCCATATAGCAGAAGTCTTCAGGAGTGGGAAATAAAAAGACGGAGATCTTTTAGAAACCAAGGAAAAAAATCAGGAGATCGGGAGCTAAGCAACTACAAGTCTGCTGACCTCTGCTGCCGAGGCAAAGTATCTTCAAGTGTTGGGAAAATGCGAGAATGGAGTTCAAGTAGTAAGGATCCAGGCAAAGCAGAGCAACAGTCCACAGGAACCAAGAACTGGGTAGGTGTTGTGTCCAAAAGTTATATTGCTTTAATTCTTAAGTCTGAAATCAAGCAACAGCCGAATGGTGAATATCCAAGGAAAGAGAAAAAGTCTGTTGGAGGCACAAACCAGAAACTGAATATATTTTATAATGTTGTACTGCTGAAAATTCCAAAAAACAAGGTGTCTTCACTATTTACAAATAAGGTCCACTTCTCACAAAAATGTAGAGATACAAGTGTCTCCTCTAACAACAGTGATCTACCTCTCACAAAAGTGGTAAAAGTCCACAGGTCTCGGTACTTTTTCAGAATTACATCCTTCCTCAGACCAATATTTATGTATAATCTGTGAAAATAAACTACAATACTAGCTGCTTGTATTTATCTTAATCATATTAAGATAATCGTAGTTCCAAAAAAGTACTGAGACTGGTGGACTCCCCTTGATGGGGAAACCGATATTAGCTTGTTTTGTTTTGTAGTTTGGTCCCCATGGTTTAAGTACATTATTCCTTCAAAATCTGATCTAATATGAAATACTGCCTCATGTCTCACAAACAGCATGGTGGAATATACAAAACAATTTCGACTAGCCGTGCCAACCTATTATGGTTCTTTGCTGCTCTCTAGTGGTGCAAATCTTTACCTATAAGGAGGCCTGTTAACCGTTGGTGTCCGGCATGCATGCCCGCACCCGGCCCAACTATCCCGAACCGAGCTGCCTACACTTATCTTAACACCCTTGGAGCATCGCTGCAAGGGTCCTCCAGCCGCAAGTGGGGCAACCACCCCATGAACGCGGCAAGAAAAAACTACAAGGCCCAGCAGCCAACGCGCCATGACACCCCTCAGCCAATGAGGTTGAAGGGTGCAAGCACGGAGGAGGCTGGGAAAGCGCCGCACACTAAAAAAATGGCCGACACGGCCTTTCCCTGCTTCCTCACCGAAGCCGTGTGGGGAGAGAAGGGGCTGCCCCTCCTCCTCCCTGAATCTATGGCAAGGCCGGTGCCGGCCTCTGGGGCTGTGGGGAAATGATGTGCTCTCTCTGGGAGACAAAGGCTGTGCCTTAGCCTCCCGGAGAGAAGGAAACCCCTTCCACGGAGGGAGTTAGCTTTTATCTTGGTTGGCTGGGGACGGAGCTTTCGTCCCCAGACAACCAAGAAAGAAGTGAATCCCCTCTCTCCAGGAGACGAAGGTGGTGCCTTTGCCTCCCAAAGAGAAGGAACCCCCTTCCACGGAGGGGCTTAGCTTCTTTCTTGGTTGGCTGGGGATGAAGCTTTTATTCCCAGCCAACCAAGAGTGATGCGAATCCCCTCTCTCCAGGAGACGAAGGCCGTGCCTTTGCCTCCCAGAGAGAAGTAAACCCCTTCCACGGAGGGGCTTAGCTTCTCTCTTGGTTGGCTGGGGATGAAGCTTTTGTCCCCAGCCAACCAAGAGAGGTGTGAATCCCCTCTCTCCAGGAGATGAAGGCTGCGCCGTCACCTCCTGGAGAGAAGGAAACCCCTTCCATGGAGGGGCTTACCTTTGTCCCCAGCCATCCAAGAGAGAAGTATTTCCCATCTCTCCAAGAGACGAAGGCTCCCCACCTGTCTCTCTTTCTTCCCACCTCCCTCTTTCCCCCCTTTCTCTCCCCCTCTCTGTTCCTCTCTCTCTCTCTCACACACACACACACACATGCACACACCTCTGCTGGACTGCTTCTCTCTCTCTCTCTCTCTCTCTCTCTCACACACACACACACACACACACACACACACACACACGACACTCCTGCCTTGCTGGGCAAATATTACCTGTGTGTTGGTGGTTCAGGTGGGTTATTTTTTTTTTGGGGGGGGGGGGGGTTGCACACACACCCCTAAACCACCCCAGCCACCCACTCACATGTAATTACTGCCTGTCAGGGCCGGGCAAAAAATGCTAGTCACTTATAAAAATATAGTTGCAAGGATTTTCCCCTGAGGAAGAGAATCTTGGGAATACTAGGTTGTTGCATCACAGGGAAGTTTGTGTAAAATCTCAGGTATTTGATAAGCAGAAGGACCAGCATGATAAACATTGAGAATTCAAGGTGGTCAGACTTCCTTGTTGTGTAGCATCTCAGGTATTGATGAGTAGGAAGGCCTGACGCATGATGATGATGAAATATAAGGTTTACTTAGGTCATAGACTTGACAACTCAGAACAGAAATATTGGGAAGATATAGGATAGATAAAAAAGGATATTTAGATGGAGACATAATTTAAAATGTTGTCTGTGTCATTTATAAACAATGCTATTAAATATGCTATTACCATGTTTTTCATAGATACAAAAAGCAAAATACAATGTTAAAGATACATTTTCAGCCTTTAGCTCCACTCTCCTTGAATTATGCAGTTGAATTTAAATATGTTGCCATTGCCTTCATTTCCATGGTTTCACAACAGTGTCATCTCATATTAGGGTAACAAGGAAAGCCAGGCAGTGGTTAAACTGCTGTAATGCAACCAAAAGGTTGTGAGTTTGATCCTGACCAGGGATCAAGGTTGATTCAGCCTTCCAGCCTATCAAGGCTGGTAAGATGTTGGGGGCAAAATGCATGTTGGGGGCAAAATGCTAATTAATTTGTGAACTGCCCAGAGTGTGCATTAAGCAGTTTGGGGCAGTTATATAAGTATATGTTGACTGAGGCTTAACGTGCCAATGACACATATCAGACATCCAGAATGGCAACACAAAGAAACCTGTCTCAAACTACTTCAATCTACATGGACACTCAATCCAAGACCTGAAAGTTGCAATTCTGGAACAGAGAAATTACAAGAAAAGGATCCGAAGAGAGACACCAGAAATCAAATACATCCATCTGTTTGACGCCCATCACAGAGGCTTCAATATTAGCCAAGGGTTTCTGGGACATTATCAGATTTGATACACAGATTTCTATGTGCTGCTAGATATTTTATATACTATATTTTGGTGTATTATTCCACCTTCACTAACCTTCCTGCAAATTCTCTTTTACAACATGAGCACAACAGAATGTGCCCACACAAGAGGTTAAACAAGTAAGTGGTTAAACTCATTAGCATATGTTCTGTTTGGCAACTTCACACTTTTAAAACTAATCTGAATAACCATTTGTTACTGCTAGCTGGCTGTAGGAAGCTGTATTGATATGCATGCTTATCTGTCATTCTGCTTGATTACTGTTTACCTCAGTACTTTGTAACCCATTTACCTTGTAACAGCTTGACCCCTGCATCTGGTGTATATAAACCATACCTGGAAATGTTACTCCTTTGTCTGAAGAAGTGGACTTGATCCACAAAAGCTCACAGTAAAATATAGCAGTTAGTCTTTAAAGTGCTCAGTGTTTTTATTTTCTGATATGCCTTGCCAATGGCAGTGTCTGGAGGAAAGATTTCTTAGACACCCTTGGTGTATGTTAGTTTTTTTATGTGTATGGGTATTATAATGAGGAAAGTAATCCTATATTTGTCAAAAAGCTCTCTGAGGGGCCCTAGGATAAAGAAGGGCTGTCCTAGCTTCACAAGAAAGCCACCCACTTCTACCCCATATTGATGGAATTTGTTGATGTCAAACTGGTTGTTTTACAGATGGTGGAATAGTAACTAAAACAAATCTTATGTTTTGTTCAGATCCCTTCCTTTTCTGCTTCTACCTTATTGCTATTGTTGCTATTAGAAGTAGCACCAGTGGTGGGATTCAGCTGGTATGCCCCGGTATGCCCGTACCGGTAGTACAAATTCCAACTGGCCCTTCCCATCCGGTTGCTGGAGCCTCGGGTCATAGGTCTGTGCTTACCTCCCATACCGGTGGTGCACCCTCCCCGGGCTTGCCCCATCCAGTTGCCTCAACTCACACCCAGCAAGTCACATTGCCACATGGCCATGCCCACCATGCCACGCCCACAGAGTAGATAGTAATTTTAAAAAATCCGACCACTGAGTACCACTAACTGTGTTGGCAACCTGACCACCATTTTGCATGTGCCACAGTGGCCCAGATCTAGCATTGTTTGAGAAAATTGTGGACAGAAATGGCAGCTGTAACAAATACAAAATGGTGGAGACTATTTGGAGAAAAGCCTACAAAATGTTTGTTTGTATCCTATCTTTCTTCATTGGTTAGCTGCTGTCGCCCACCCGCACATTCATAAGCTTTTGATAAAGTTTGTAAAGTCATGCACCATCCTTTGTGCTGCTGGAAATGACAAGAATCCCAAGCCAAATAAAACAGCTATGCCGTGGATGCTGTTCTCGATATGAGTCCATGTTACTGGTATGCCATTGTCTTCTAGCCGTTTTTTGTACAGCAATCCATCATCCCTGAGAACATCAAACTCACAGGTCAAAATGTATGTCTGTGGGAGTTTGCCGATGATTTCATCTTCTGCAAAAAGTGGTGAAAAGTTCTTCTCCAGAATGGCTTTCATTTCCTCATGCAGTTTAGGTTTAAATTTATATAAGGCAGGGTCTTGTGGTTTGTAGCCTCTGACTTTGAATTCTTCAGGGATGAGGTCTGCATTCACCCACTTCCGATACTGCAACCTAATATATTCTGGAACATGGCAACTTTCAAGAACATCATTGATGACAGATATTGGCTTATTAAGGAAAAGGCAACAGAAGTAGACTACAGTGTCTCGCCACATGAGAGGCACATGGCTGTTCTGTTGATATGAAGGCAAATAGAAGTCCATACCCTGAAGTCCTGGATAAATCAAGACCTGGGCTCGCACTTTGGGGAGATCATTTCTTTCCACCAGTAACTGGCAGATTCGTGTTGCAAAATTTGCTCCACAGCTGTCCCCTCCAATGGAAATTCGAGATGCATCCACATGGTAATTGTCAACATGTTTCATAAAGTGCACTGTAGCCTTGAAACATTCATCGTATTGGTTTGGGTAAGGATTGTCTGGTCCCAGACCATATCTAAAAAGAACAAAACTGTTAGTTTGGATGTACAGTCGAATTGGCCCAAATCTAGTTATTTTTTTTGCCAACTACAACAATTTCACTGCATTGAGTTTTAACAATAATGTGGTTAATGCTCCAAGATTTGGAAAGTCAGAGTTGTATTATTTTCCATTGACTACATGATATATATCAGTGTTGCCCAAACTACGGCCTGTGGGCTGGATCTGGCCCCCAATGCCAATTCACCCAGCCCATGCTGCCCTTTCAACTCCCAGAAGCAGAAGTAAAACATGCCTGCACATGCACAGAATGCTGCCATAAATGCACCTGCGGCTGTGGTAAACGCATTTATGACAGCTGTGGGTGCATTTACAGCAGTGTTCTGTGCATGGGTGGGCGTGTTTTACTTCCACTTCCAGTGGGAAGAACCACGTGACCGGCCTGCTGAACCATGTGACTGGTGCACTGAACCACATGACCAGCCTACGGCCCGAAAAGTTTGGGCACTCCTGATGTAACAACTATTGTAACAACTTAGCCCAAACTCCTTCCCATCTGTACTTTCCCCCCTTTACTTGAGAGTCTGCTGTTTTTGCAGGTGAATGTTTTCACACTGATCCAGGTGATAGCTTGTGCTGATGCAGAAAAGCATTTGCAGGGGTGTTGATGGGGTGGAGAAAGAGGAAGTAAAGAGGTAGTTGTGGGGGGTCTCACTTCCTTTCAGCTGAGCAACCCTTATCCCAAGCCATTTCTCTCTCTCTCTCTCTTTTCAAGACTTTGCCGCCAGTACAAGAACAGATTATATGACAGCATCTAGGATACTATCAACAACAACACAGAGAGAATGATAGAGAGAAGGATGTTTGCAGCTTCTTAAGGTAGTTTGCACTGTAGCTGTGCCTCCTGCAAATTTGGACAGCTACAGTAAAATCTGCTTTACAAGCTGCAAACAACGGTTGATTCACAATTTCATCCCCTTTCTCTGCTGACTTTTGTTCAGATGTCTAAACTGAATTTATCCAGGGAAACCGTGCATACATATCCTGCTCTGCAGTCATAGTCTTAGTAAATTATTGTGCTTTAAAATAAATAAATATTGTCATTCCTTTTATGTGGGTACAACTTAGAAAAAATATACTGTTAGATTCAGGTAACGGTAAAGGTAAAGGTCATCCTTGCTCGAAAGCCAGTCATATCCGACTCTAGGGTTTAATGCTCATCTCTGTTTTATAGTCGAAGAGCCAGCGCGGTCTGTATTTGCAGACATTTCTGTGGACGTCTGTCTATCCTGGCCTTTTATAATTTTTAAGAAGTTAAATGGGCTTCTTTAGGTATGGAAGTAGAAAAGAGGCCAAATAAATTCAGTTCCAAATGTATCTGCATGCCTTCAACTGTAGATCCATGGTTACGACAGGGGGGCAATTTGATTTTTAAGGGGGGGCAATTTGAGAATGAGTTATTAACACTTAATTGCCTTTTAGGCTTCATCCAATTGAATAGGAGTTCACTTTTTGAATAATAAGAATTAAGTTGTTTGCAACTTGACGGCACATAACAATAAGTTCAATGTCAGTCGCAACAGAAATAAATCTTATTGAAATCAGTGGGACTGCTTAACTAGCAATGCTGTTTTATTCCAGTGGTTCTGCTGTATCTGGGACTAACATATGTTTACTTGAGGATATGTAATAGTCAAGAATGTGGATATAGTAAGTTGTGAAGTCCATGCTAAACAGCGAGTGCTCCTGACTCAACAGCAGTAAGGTAATGCTTGAAAGCCAGTCATATCCGACTCTAGGGTTCAGTCCTCATCTCTGTTTATAACCAAAGAGCCAGCACTGTCTGTATTTGCAGACATTTCTGTGAACATGTGGCAGGCATGACACCGGAGTGCGTGGAATGCTATTTACCTTCCCACCAAAGTGGTCCCTATTTATCTACTTGCCATTTCTTGTTTTCGAACTGCTAGGTTGGTAGGTGTTGGGACAGAGACAGGAGCTCACTCCATTGTGCAGTACTTGGGACCTGACCTGCTGACCTGCCAACCTTCCATTCATCAAGTTCAGCGTCTTAACCACTAAGCCACCGCAGTCCACTCAACAGCAGTACCAAGTGCCAATCATGATACTTTGTATATTGTCAGAATGTCTCGTTCTCACTCATACATAAATGTCCTGTTGTCCTCATATAATGTATTTGTTAAGATACTAAGCATTTTGCAAAGATACTAAGCAATTACTAAGCTCGGATACAAAGCAAAAATCAAGGTGCTCCTATTGACCTAGAAGTTGGCTGGTATTCTCCAGATCAGCTTCTTCACATGACAAGTCATGCTGAAGGTTAATTGTGTTACTACCATTCACATGTCATCATGCATAGGAGTCGGTTTAATGACTAAGCTAGGAATTTTGAAGTCAACTGAATCAATTCTCATTGCTTTACCAAGCAGACATGACTGTTAAAAAACAGTGACTGCTGTGCATGAGTTTTAAGGCACAGCAGTGGAAGTCTGGTTTATTCTGAATTTCCATAATCAAAGAGAGAACCTAAGTCTCTGGATATAGAATCATAGAATAACTGAGTTGGAAGAGGCCATTTAGGTCATCAAGCCCAACCCCTGCTCAATGCAGGCATCTGAATCAATATGACAGATGGTTGTCCAATTCTCTCTTGAATGATTCCAGAGTTGGAGCATTCACCACCTCTCGTGGTAATTGATTCCACTTCATACTGCTCTAACAATTAAGAGGTTTCCCCTAATATTCCTCCTATATCTGGCTTTTTGTCATTTCAGTCCATTATTATGCACCCTGCACTCTGGAATGATGGGGGGACAGATCCTTCCCTTCCTCTGTTTTTTCCTCCTAAGTCTAAAGCTTTGCATTTATCCCTGTTAAATTTTATTCTGTTGGTTTCAGCCCAGGGTTCAAGCCTAGCATGATGAATTTAAATTGTGCTCCTGTCTTCCAAGGTATAGTATGTGTGTGTGTGTGTGTGTGTGTGTGTGTGTGTGTGTGTGTGTGTGTGTGTGTGTGTAAGTACCATACATACTCGAGTATAACCTGAGTATTTTAGCCAAAAAAAAATGAACACCAAAAAGGGGACTCAGCTTATACTTGGGTCAATGACCACGAGGGTCCAAAGACTGCGTCAGATTGAGATGTGTCAACAATTTAGTTAATTTTACCATATTTTCATTATTGAAACTCACTAGCAGCTGCTTCATTTCCCACCTTTGGCTTATACTCGAGTCAATCTATTTTCCTGGGTTTTCAGGTCAAAATTAGGTACCTCTGCTTATATTCGGGTTGGCTTATACTTGAATATATACGGGTACTTTATTCTAACTTTGAGATGCTCAATGCTTTTTGGTTGTCAGCCTTCTTCCAGGGTATAGGTATCATTATTAGGGTCTCTTTCAATTTATTACATCTGTCACTATATGGACATGGTCACAGACCTAAAAAATGTGAAGAGACTCCTAATAATTACATCTATGCTCCTGGAGAAGGCTGAAAGTTGAAACGCATTGGGCATCTCAAAGTTAGAATAAAGTGCAACATATATTTTTCTACATCATGTGAGTTAGTCTCTCACTTTATCTGCCTATTTAGATGTACCAGTTCCTTTCAGTAGTCTTCTGAATTTAACCTGTGCAACCTATATAGTAGTGGTGGTGGACCTATGACATGCGTACCAGAGGGGGCACTCAGAGCACTTTCTGTGTGCATGTGTGCCATCACTCTAGCACAGTTTTTGCCCGCCCCTCTGCCCAGCAGCCCAATGGGGAGATATTCCTCTCTCCCCCAGCACAGAGTTTGCCCCACCCTTTTGCTCAGTAGCCAAATGGAAGCACTCCCTCCCTCCCCCCCAGCACAGAGTGGGTTGCAGCTTGAGCACTCGGTCTCTAAAAGGTTAACCATCACTGCTATATAGGGTATCCTCTCTTTATATAGTTGCTTTGGAAGACTATGGCCTTAGCTGCCTCCAATAGGGTTTTTGTATTTTTAATATGTTTTTAATATGTGAGTTTGTCCTGTTAGCCACCCAGAGTAGGAATACCTCCTAGATGGACAGGGTATAAATGGAATAAATAATAATTTTTAAAATGAGATTGAGATTGTTCTAACCTAGAGTACTAGTGAGTAGACCAGGAGTTATCAACCTTTTTAAGCTGATGGCCGGGTCACGCTCCCTCAGGCAGCTTCGGGGGCCAGGCAGCCATTTCCCCCTTCCTCCACCACATGGCACTTCCTGGTGTGGTGGAGGTGGTGGTGGCCAACATAAAATGGTGCCACAGGCCACATCAGGCCCCCAGACCGCAGGTTGAGAATCCCTGGAGTAGACAGTCAGTGGATTGCTTGCTTTGAAAGAGGAGGTTGCTAGCTGCACTAGTTCATTATCTGAGTCAAACATCTCAATATGAGTATCTGATTGCAAGCCAAAGCATGATTTGCATAACAAATTGGTACCTTTGTATGCCTCATGTTGTGTTCCAGAGAAATGAAAGATGCTGAAAACCATGCACACCCTTTAAAATGCAAATGGCGAAGCATGCACTCAATGAAAAATATATATGTAAGTACGGTTTCATCAAGAAGAAGAATAAAAATGCATATAGTAGTTACACAGACTGAGGAAGGGGAAAGGGTGACCCTTTCTATGCAGGAAGGAGAAAACAAAAATCTGTTTCAAGCCAAGAGTGAAACAAGGGAGCTAGTGAGAAACAAAAAGATGCACAATCAAGATTGATGCTCTGTTTGGGCATTACTACATTGTGAGCCCACTCAGAGGGGGAACAGTTAGTCTTCATCCTACCTGTCATCCTTGCTGAGGCCTTGATTATCTAGTCCAGGGGCCTGCAAACTCCTGCTGATCAGGGCTTCTGAAGTCCAAGAACATCTGGAGAGCCAAGTTTGCACACCCCTGATTTAGTCTAAAGAGCCGATCAGCTAGGCTTTACAGACAAGCCACAGTCTTAGAAAATCTGGGTCCTTGCCCTTGTTATAGTCAACGCATGACCAGGAACTCTCCTTTCATACTGGGCACTGAAACCCCAAAGATGGTTCTGATAGGTAAAGGTAAAGGTTCCCCTTGCTTGAAAGCTTGTCATATCTCTTTATTCTGCTTTCATCCAGACTTCATATACGTCAGTCTGAATCAAGCCAGTTTGGTTCAGAATGTGTAATCTATATCTGATGCACAGCCTTACTCAAGGGCTTTTCACGTACCTGCCTCTCAAACTTAAAGCAAAATATAACTCCCTTCAAAATCCCCAAGGGAAAATGATGTAGAAAGATTTTATTTAGTGTTTCAAGGCTATTTGGCAGTAACATCAAATAATACTTACTCAATAGCTACAACCACGGAATCAGCTTCTTTGGCAACGTACCGCAATATTCTCTCATAGGATTCTGTTTTTTTTTAAAAAAGAAAAGCATATGCCATCTATTGAAATAATAGGTAGACCAACCAAGCAGTCAGCAAAATGTTCTGTTGATTTTAATGGTTTTCCTCTATGATATGTGATGTAAGACCTGGGTCAGTGATGGAGAACCTATGGCACACGTGCCAGAGGCAGCACTCGGAGCCTTATCTGTGGGCGCCCATGCAGTCACCCCAGCACAGAGTTTGCTCTGCCCCTCTGCCCAGCAGCCCAATGGGAGTGCCTCCTCCTTCCCCCAGGACAATGTTCACCCACCCCTCTGCCCAGCAGCCCAGTCGGAGCATTTCATTCCTCCCCTGTTACCATGTTTGTACTTTGCAATAAATAAGTGTGATTTGGGTTGCAGTTTGGACACTCAGTCTCTAAAAGGTTTGCCATCACTGACCTAGGTAAAGGTATGCTCGAAAGCCCATCACATCTCTAGGGTGTGGTTATCATCTCTGTTTACAGCCAAAGAGCCAGCGTTATCTGAGTCTGCAGACATTTCTGTGGTCATGTGGCTGGCATGACTAGACACCAATACACACAGAATGCTATTACCTTTACCACCAAAGCGGTGCCTATTTACCTGCTTTCACTTTCTTGCTTTCGAACTGCTAGGTTGGCAGGAAGTGGGACAGGAGCTTACTGTGTTGTGTGGCACTCAGGTCTCAAACTGCTGACCTACCAGCTTTCCAGCCATCAAGTTCAGCTTTTTAACCACTAAACCAAAGGAATCATTTACCTTACTGAAATGCAATCAATAAATGCACAAAATGTCTTGCGTTCTCAACCAGAGAAAAGAAGAAAACTGAAATATGTCGTTCTCCCTTGTGAATGTGAAAGAGGCAACTATTACATCCTTAGAACATTTGGGCATCTTTGCCTATTCAGTCAGATGTGAAAGGTAGACTTTCTTCTTACCAACATATCCATAGACACCAGCTCCTCCATGAAAGAAGATGAAAGCTTTTCTTTTGGCAGTTGCTGTGGTTTTTGGCTGATAAACCTTCACCAGCACATCATCAAATTTCTTTTCTTCAATGAGAAGGGATGAATCCCGGAAGACTGGGAGTCCTTTCATTAAGAATCTCAGAATACTCAAAAATTTGCAGAGTCGCAGTTTTTCTAAAATGTTTCCCTGTGTACCAAAGACAGAGAAGAAGAGATGGCAAAGTATAAGACAGGGATTCTCAACCTGCGGCCCATGGTGCCATTTCATGTGCCCCCGCCCCCACTGCCTCCACCACACCCGGAAGGGCTGTGTGGTGGAGGAAGGACAAAATGGCCATCCGGCCCCCAAAGCTGTCTGAAGGAGCATGACCCGGCCCCTGGCATTAAAAGGTTGAGATCTCCTGGTATAAGATAATGATTGGAAAGGGGGAGGCCAGCCAAACTCAAAAGGCAAATGGATGGCCAACATATGGTAATTCATATATTGCTGTCCTGGTTTTGCTGTCACCTAAAATAACAAAGAACAAAGCAGCTGTTAAATACAGGGAAGGTAAGAAACTGTGGGTTAATTAGCTACACAATTTGCATGGCCAGAACAAAGCTGGTACTGTTACTCCAAAAGGAATTTATTCTTATTGCTGATGTTGGCATTTGAAATGTCATTGTCATTGTTCATTCTCATGATTAACATTTAACTTGCTACATTATCCGGTGCTATAGCCTTATTAGGTAAGGTAAAGGTCACCCTTGCTCGAAAGCCAGTCATATCCGACTCTAGGGTTCAGGGGTCATGTGGCAGGCATGACTAGACACTGGAGCGCACGGAATGCTATTTACCTTCCCATCAAAGTGGTCACTATTGATCTACTTGCAATGTCTTCCTTTCGAACTGTTAGGTTGGCAGGAGCTGGGGCAAGGACGGGAGCTCACTCCGTCCTGCAGTACTCGGGAATCGAACTGCTGACTTCCCGCCTTCTAGTCAGTGTCTTAGCCACTTGAGCCACTGCAGTCCCCGAATTAGACAGTAACATGGTCTAATTGTTCTATACTTTCCCACCGAAGTGGTCCCTATTCATCTACTTGAAATTTCTTGCTTTCGAACTGCTAGGTTGGCAGGAGCTGGGACAAAGATGGGTATCGAACTGCTGACTTGCTGCCTTTCAGTCAGCATCTTAGCCACTTGTATAACCTTGTTATTTATTTATTTTAACCTATAAAACCAAGGGTTAACCGTTGGAACTGGCTATAGGTTGCTATGCCTCGCTCTACTTGCCTGCACTCACCCTTCGTGCACATGGCCGATCTGGGTCCGCAGGTCAATGAAGGATTGAGAAAACCGGCAGTGGGGCAACAGCCCCACAAATGCGAAAAAAGGGAAACAACTTCACTTCCCAACATTCCTTGCACCGCGCCAGAGCCAATCAGGCTGAGAGGCTCTCGCACGGCGCGGCACAAGGAACGTTCGGAAATGCGCCGCGGCCAATCAAAAGTAAACCATTTTAAAAAAACGCAGCACAAACACAAAGCACAAACCCATAACTACAAGCCCCAGCGTCCTGCGTGCCATGAGCACGCAGAACGCTGAGGAAGCCGGCATGCAAAAAATAAAACAAAGACACCGGGAGAGCAAGTCCGCCAAGCCGCGGGAACCAAAGCCCCCCTCCCCAACGGCGCCTAAAGCTCCCGATCGGAGTTTCCCCTTTAATATCACTGGGTGGTGGTGGTGATGTTGTGTTCCCCCTCTCTACTGGCTCCCCAGGGGTTGGGAGGGTGGGGGGACAAAAGGAGTCTGTCTCCCCAACCCTCCTGACCCCAGGGGACCTGGAAGAGAGGGGATTCCCCTCTACACACACACACATGCCCCATATTAAAGAGAAGAAACCAAGCGGCTACTTCTCTTTAAAAATGGAGTTTTTTTGGGGGGGATCCCCCTCTCCGATGGCTATCCTGGGTCCGGAAGGGTTGGGGAGACAGACCCCTTTTGTCCACCCAACCCTCCCAAACCCAACAAAGCCAGCGGAGAGGGGGATCACAACCCCCCCCCCCACTGATATTAAAGGGGAAACCACAATTGAGATTTCCCTTTTAATATCAGAGGGTGGCCTGGATTCGATCCCCTCTCCTGGGTCCCATAAGTCTGGAAGGTTTGGGGGGACAAAAGGGGTCTGTCCCCTCAAGCCTTCCAGAGCCAGGGGAGATGGCAGAGAGGGGATCCCCCTGTAGGACACCAAAAACACAAAAACAAACAATCAAAAACATCCAAAAATACAAAAAAACCCAAAAATAACACCAACAAACAATACAAAGTAAACAAAAACAAAAATTTCCAAACACATCCAGCACCCAGCAAAACACCACAAAATCCAACCCCCCCCCCCCAAATAAAGAAAAACAGCCAACTCACCACCACATGATCTCAGTCCACAACGATTGGAAAAGAAATGAATAAAGAAAGAGACTACTTACTGGAAGAAGCTCCACCCAAAGGCCACGAGAGAAAAAACAGTCAAAATACAAGATAACCCCTACCAGCACCACTTGCTGCCCACAATAGTAAAAAAAATTCAAAAACACACAACAGCCCCACACAAAAGGCCCCAAGAGTAAAAACAAGTAATAACAAATAACACAAAATCACAGTTTTACACAAATCAAAAATATATGTCAATAAAATAAAATAAAAACTATTCAAAAATCCTGTGCTGAATTTTTACTCAAATAAAAAACAAAAACATCAATACACAGTTTAAAAAAACATTTATTGTGAAAAACATGTACTTTCACATTTTTTAAATTATTACCTATGGTACAACTATTAAAAAAATACATACTTAAAAATTATTGGGTTAAATAAATATTTTGGAAAAAGTATATCATCCTTTGTTCATTTTTCCATCCACAAAACCAAAACACCAAACAAAACTCATCACAGTTTATAACAGGCCGCCAAAAAAAAATGTGTATAAATAAAAAATTTAATTATAGACTAACCTCTTCTTTACAAACATTAACAACAACAACAACAAAAACTTTCCAACACCATTTAAAACGTTTTCTTAAGAAAATGTAACACTAACAATTCAAGTCAAAACCCCTATAAAATTCTCTTTAACTTTTAAAACTCAATAGAAAACATTACTTATTACACCTCATTCCTTGTGCTGTTTTTTGAATTGTAACTTTATATTATTATTATTATTATTATTATTATTATTATTATTATTATTATTATTATTATTATTATTATTATTATTATCATCATCATCATCATCATCATCATCATCATCATCAACAACGATGACGACGACGACGACGACAACAACAACAACAACAACAATGGGTACACATTACTTTTTACAAAAAATAATTTGCTAGCTGGATGGTGTCACATTAGAGTTCCCCTTCTGCTGTATGCATGTGTGAATGCTTGCTTGTGTGCATGTGCAAATGCCCACTTTTGCACTGGTTCTGCTTGTCCACCCTGGTTCCACCCATGTGTGCTGTGCTTTTTGCCCCACCAAATGCAGTAGGCATTTGCCTGTTACAGGTAGCAGTTTCACTTGCCATTTTTTATTTCTAAACTGTAGATCAGGGTTCCTCAAACCTGGCTCTCCGGGTGTTCTTGGACTTCAGTTCTCAGAAACCCAAGTCAGCACTCCTGTTGGTCAGGGCTTCTGGAATTGAAGTCCGAGAACACCTGGAGAGCCAGGTTTGGGGAACCCTGCTCTCTAGATGGTTACTTGCATTGCTTGGCAAGGGCTGTAGCTACTGTTTCTTGATTCCCATTCTCAGAGAATCCAGAGCCAAATTCTGGCACCAGTTTGTGGGTTCCTGTGATGCCACTAGTGGCTCTTTGTGGCACAGCCCCTAAATCAGGGGTTCCCAACCTAAGATCCATGGGCCGGATCCAGCCCATGGCACCATTCGATGTGGTCCCCCACCCCTCCAAGGGCATTCATTAAAAAATGGTCACCCCTTTGAGGCTGTTGGGCTAAAATGGCCACCCCCATCATGCAGGCAGGGCAAAATGGCCATCTGGCACTTGAAGACTCACCGGACGCCACCAGACCCGCCGGACGCTAACCCCGGTGAGAGCGAGGGGCGGTAGCGAGAGACTGGCCTCAACTGTCAGTCAGCCAGCATGGCCCATAAGACCTGCTGTGCCAGAGCCGCCAGAGCCACCGGACTCTGCCAGACCTGCCGGACACTACCTCGGTGTGAGCGGGGGGTGGGAGCAAGAGACTGGCCTCAGCTTTGAGGCGGCCGGTGCGGCCCATAAGAAGTCCTGCCGCACCGGGGCCGCCAGACCTGCTGAACGCCACCAGGCCCACCAGACGCTACCCCCGTTAGAGCAGGGACAGAAGTGAGAGACTGGCCTCAGCTGTGAGGTGGCCGGCGCAGCCCATAAGAAGACCTGCTGCGCTGGAGTTGACAGACCCGCTGGATGCTACCAGCGAATTGTATTGTTAAATTCTGTATTTATATTGAGATCATGTATTGAAATGTTGTTTTTTTTTGCTTTCTGTTCCGATTCCCGAGTACTGCAGGATGGAATGAGCTCTCGTCTTTGTCCCAGCTCCTGCCAACCTAGCAGTTGGAAAGCAAGAAATTGCAAGTAGATAAATAGGGACCACTTCGGTGGGAAAGGTAACAGTGTTCCGTGCACTCCGGTGTCTAGTCATGCTGGCCACATGACCACGGAAACATCTGCAGACACAGACATCACTTACTCTTCGGCTTTGAAACAGAGATGAGCACTGCACCCTAGAGTCAGATATGACTGGCTTTTGAGCAAGGAAAACCTTTACCTTTACCTTTTCTGTGTTGGATATTTTTTACTGTATTTATTGTATATTTTATTGTTAATCTTTACTGTATTGCTTTTGTATTTCATTGTGCGTTTTTTTGTTATGTACTGAATGAATGTTACAAGTCCCCTTTAATAGATTGTATCCGGCCATTGTATCTATTTGTATCTAATCAGAGACACATTGTAGCAAGCTGTATAAGGATGCAAGCTAGGTGGCCACAGGTGGCAGTAGCGAGCATCCGGCTCACATGGTATGAATTCACCAGATACCTGCAGCGCAGGAAACCTTCCCACCACACAGCACCTGGACAAGATGGGCATGACGAACAATCACGTCACGTGGACAGTAGCCAATGAGCTACCGTGTAACCACATTCAAATGTACAGTGACCGTATAAATAGAGCTGGTTCTCCACCATTACCACATGTTCACCCTGACCATCATAAAATAAAGTTGTGTGTTAGCCCTTACTGTGGCTCCTTCTTTGACTTCCGTGCAAGACACCAAATTGGCGACGAAGGTGGGATGGCGTCCCAAAAAGTGAACATTGCGTCCTTCGACACCACGAAGCCAGAAAAATGGGAACTCTATGAACAGCAGTTCCTCTATGCAATGGACCTCGAAGCCCAGTGCCAGGCATTCCTACTGGCCCAGTGAGGCCTGGAGACATTGGAACTGGCCACAAACCTCCTGACGCCGAAGCCACTCAGGGAGGTACCCCTAGACGAGAGCCTCGCTGAGCTGAGGAAACGCTTTCGCCCGAAAGTGTCGGTGTTTCTGGCAAGGTTGGCCTTTCAGCAGCGGTGCCAGTGGGCTGGTGAGTCCATGGCCGACTTCGTGGCAGCCCTGAGGGTGGCTGCCGTGCCTTGCCGGTGGGGAGCGTCCCTGAGTGAGGCCCTGAGAGACAGGCTCCTGCTGGGCATGTGAGACGAGGGGGCCAGGAAGAAGCTGCTCGCCAAGGACAAGATCATCTCCTTCGAGCATGTCCTGTGCATCGCCCAAGTTGCTGAGTCAGTGCAACAAGGCGAATGGGTGTGCTGGGCCAGGACTGCCATGGTTGGGGGCCCCCCGCTGGCGGTCCCAGTCCACAGCTGTTACTCCCATGGAGAGCAGGGGCCCTCTGAGTCCACCATGTCTGCCTCCGACTTCAGCGAGGACGCTGACGTGCAGCGGCTGCAGAGGAGGCCCGAGGTTCAAGACCATGCCAGAGAGGACTGCCGCTGCGACAGATGCGGGGCATCCCACGACCGGAGCCGATGCCCATTCTGGAAGGCGGAATGCCACAACTGCGGGCGGTGCGGGCACATCGCAAAGGTCTGTAGGCGGCGTTGAGACAATGGCAAGGGCTAGGCGGAATGGCCCCAGCAGAAAGCAGACGGGGTCGGCCAAATCTTCGATGATGACGAGCCCCAGGAGCACCACATGTCTCGACGGGTTCCCGACAACCGCGACCAGGTGGTCAACAGCGTGCCATTGCGGTACCCCCAGTTCTTTGTTGAGGTACTGGTACAGGGGGTCCCAGTAAGAATGGAGATCGACTCGGGGTCATCGTACTCCATCATCTCCCACCGGGAATTTTTGTGCATTCCCCGCAAGTCACGCCCCAAACTGAAGGCCCTAAAGACCAACTTGCGGGACGTTCAGGGCAAGAGTATCCCAGTGTTGGGGGTGGGAGAGTTCAAGGTTCAATCCAAGAGGCGCTTCACGCAGTTGCCCCTAGTAGTTTTAAAGGAAGGGTCCTGCTGCCTTCTGGGTATGCAGTGGTTCGGTCTTGTGGGGGTTGCTGTGCAGGCTGACCTGATTACGGAAGTGTGTAACACACACCCTGCCATCTTTGAGAAGGGGCTAGGGAAGTTCAAGGGGCTCCCAGTCTCATTCGAAATGGATCCTGACATCCGACCCATGAGGCTGAAGCCAAGGAGCCTGCCTTTCGCACTAAAGGACAAAATTGAGACTGAACTGGACAAACTGGTGGGTCAGGGGATTTTGGTGCCGGTGGACTCTGCCGAGTGGGAAACCCCCATTGTTATGGTACTTAAGGCTAATTGGGAGGTCAGAATCTGTGCTGACTACAAGTACACGATTAACAAGGCAATTCGCCCAAATGCGTACCCGGTGCCAGTAGTAAGTCACCTGTTAGCAACCTTTCATGGGGGGAGGTGTTTCGCCAAGCTAGACCTAGCGCAGGCATACCAACAATTGACGGTGACCCCAGCTGCAGCCGCCGCTCAAACCATTGTTACCCATAAGGGAGCCTTTAAAGTGACGTGCCTCCAATTCGGCGTAAATTCGGCTCCAGGCATTTTTCAGTCCCTCGTGGAAAGATTGTTGAAGGGGCTCCCAGGTGTTTCCCCCTACTTTGACAACATTTTGATAATGGCAGAAGGGGAACAGGAATTGGCCAAGAGGTTAGACCGGGTCCTAACCGTGTTCGAGAAAGCAGGGCTCAGATTGAGAAATGATAAGTGTGTGTTTTTCGCTGAGGAGGTAGAGTTTCTGGGTTTTCGAATAACCGCGGAGGGTATCAAACCAGCAGAATCAAAGGTGTCGGTTGTGCAGGATGCCCCTCGCCCCACCACCAAGGCTGAGCTACAGTCCTTCCTAGGGCTCCTAAATTTTTACCACTCTTTCCTGCTGGGAAAGGCATTGGTTGCAGAGCCACTGCACAAGTTACTCAAAAAGATGCGGCTTGGTGGGGGGGGACAGCCAGGAAAGGGCATTCCGAGGGCTCAAGCAGCTTCTATCTTCCGAGGCTGTCTTGACCCACTTCGACCCTAAGAAACCCGTTGTGCTAGTCTGTGATGCCTCACCAGTCGGGGTGGGGACGTTCCTCTGCCACGTGCTAGAAAACGGGCGAGAAGCCCCGGTGGCGTTCTATTCGAGATCCCTGTCCAAGGCAGAGCGCAACTACGCGCAAACAGATAGGGAAGCCCTGCCGATCATCGCAGGAACAAAAAAGTTCCACAACTTCCTTTATGGTAGACCATTCACAGTCGTGACCGACCATAAGCCCCTGTTAGGGATTTTCACCACAGATAAGCCAACCCCACAGATCCTATCCCCAAGGATGCTGAGATGGGCCATTTTCCTCAACGCGTATCAGTATGCGTTGACCTACCACCCAGGCAAGGAGATCAGCCATGCCGATGCTCTTTCCAGATCACCCCTCCCACAGGCAGGGGACCCAGAGTGTGAGGTGGAGCAAGACCACCAGGTGCTCCTGATCGAGGCCCTAGAGTTGTCCCCCATTCTGCCGGCCGAGATCGCCAAGGCTACGGCGAAAGACAAGTTACTGGCCCTAGTCAGCTCATGGGTACAAAAAGGATGGCCGGCAACCTCCCCTATGGAGGAATTCAAGATTTATGGTAGGCGGAGAGATGAGCTCTCCTTAGAAAGGGGCTGCCTACTCTGGGGGCAGCGGGTAATAATTCCTGAAGTTCTGAGGTCTCGGGTGCTCAAGATGCTGCACATCAGCCACCCAGGCATCATGCGCTCCAAGGCGCTAGCTAGAAGTTATGTCTGGTGGCCCAAACTAGACACAGACATAGAACACATGATTGGCATTTGTGAGAGCTGCCAGAGCACCCGGCCCGAGGAGTCCCGACTTCCGCACAGAGAATGGGACACAGCCCGGGGGCCATGGTCACATCTGCACGTGGATTTCGCGGGTCCCTTCAGGGGCACCCTTTTCCTTATAGCAGTGGACTCTTACTCCAAATGGTTGGAGGTAATTCCGATGGCCAGTACATTGTCAGCTGCAACGATTAAGCAATTACGCAAGGTATTCAGCTGTTTTGGTTTACCTGACGTACTTGTGAGCGATAACGCCACAACGTTCACGTCAGCAGAGTTCCAGGGTTTCATGGAAATTAACAAAATTCGCCACATAACTGCGGCCCCTTTTCACCCCACTACAAATGGTCAAGCGGAACGCCTGGTGCGAATAACGAAGGACGCACTGTGTAGGATGGGCCCCGGGGAATTGAACTTGTAACTCTGCCAATTCCTACTGAGGTATCGTGTAACCCCCTTAGCGTCAGGCCTATCACCCACTGAGCTCCTCATGCGGAGGAAACCCGCCACAATCCTCTTGAGGTTAGACCCGACCAGAGTGGAGGACACGGGTAGAAACATAGAAACAGGAGGAACTAAGAGTTTTGAGATCGGCCAGGCAGTGCATTGCCGTAATTACGCTGCCGGCGGACCTACCTGGGTGCCTGGAATAGTGGTCGGGCAAATAGGGCCAGTCTCCTACAACATCGAGACGAGCACAGGACTCCTCTGGAGGAGGCATGCCGACCAACTCAGAGGTAGGGTAGTAGGAAGGCAGGACTCAAGTGATCAGGCAGAGCATTCAGCGTTAGGGTTCTCCCCTACCCGCTTATCCCAAGGTGGAGACACACACTACAGGGGGGAGGAAAATGATATGAACCCGGTAACAGGGACAACTTGGAAGAGAGGGAGCTCGAGGAGTTGTTAGACTTTGATTTAGGAGACCGGGGGGATTTTTCGGAGTGGTCCCCCATCCGTCCAAGCAAAGAGTGGAGTTTTTCTTTAGTCCCTGGAGCCCCCAGTCTCACATCCCTGGAGTTCACTCCCACACCTAGACCTCCCCAATCCCCAGCTCGCGACTCACAGCCAATCACTACCGAGGCACTCTCTCCCAATGCAGGGACTCTGGCCCGAAGCGCGGCCACCACTCGCCCAAAGTGAACATGCGTAAAGCCTCAGTGGCTAAAGGACTTCGTCCTCACCTAGGGGGGAGGGGTGTTATGTACTGAATGAATGTTGCAAGTCCCCTTTAACAGATTGTATCTGGCCATTGTATCCATTTGTATCTAATCATTGTATCAAGCTGTATAAGGATGTGAGCTAGGTAGCCACAGGTGGCAGTAGCGAGCATCCGGCTCACATGGTATGAATTCACCAGATACCTGCAGCTCGGGAAACCTTCCTGCCACACAGCACCTGGACAAGATGGGCGTGACGAACAATGACGTCACACGGACAGTAACCAATGAGCTACCATTTAACCACATTCAAATGTACAGTGACCATATAAATAGAGTTGTATCTCCGCCATTACCACATGTTCACCCTGACCATCATGCAATAAAGTTGTGTGTTAGCCCTTACTGCGGCTCCTTATTTGTCTTCCATGCAAGACACCAAAGGAACTGCCTTCAGTCACCTGTTGGGTTTGAATAAGGCGGTATACAAATAAAACATGAAATGAAGCTGACTGATAGAGTATGACCCGGCCCCCAGCTTGAAAAAGTTGGGAACCCCTGCCCTAAATAATACTTACTGGGATGACCCAGGCTTTTCTATGCCACCTTAGAAGAAGGTACACATAGGAAATACACAAACCTTCACACATTGACACATTGCTGCTTGGGAGTATGGAGAACATGCCTGGCCAGACACCAAAGGAAGAAATAGAGCCTAGGTTTGCACGCCGAAGATTCTGCATTGACTCCCAGATGTTTCTTGGTTGAGGTCCTGTGAATACTCATGCATGAAACACCGACAACAAGACTGGGCTAGAGTGACAGCCAATGTGACACAAGGGCAGCTTTCACTGGTCTATTGCCAATATATGTAATCAGAGATATGAATCAGAGATAAGACTTTTGTCCACCTAAGGGTCTTCGCCGCGTCTCTCCTGGGCTCATTCACCGGCCCAGGATGGGAGATGAGCGACAGCTGAGGCCGCCGGCAGTCCGTTCCCTCCTGGCCCCACCCGCCAGGAGGGCTTCAAAAGAGTGCAGGAGCAGCTGCAGCTGTGTAAGGGCCAGGTGTTCCCTGGCTTTGCTGTGGTTACAGACATTCAGCCTTTGGCTATGTTGCGGACTTTGGCAGCTGAAGACACTCTTAGGCTTGTTAAGGTCGTTGAGCTTGGGCTCCGACCTCCCCCCCCCTTGGATCTTTTTGCTTATTCTGATTTAACTTGTACTGTATGATTCCTGACTTTGTTTTTTCTTTGTTTTACTGTAATTGATATGTTGTATCATTGACATTTTGTATCTTATTTGTATATTGCTTTGTATTATTTGTATCGTATTTTGTATTGTTTAGCATTATTATTGTAAACCGCTTCGAGTTCCCTTTTCGGGGAGTAAAGCGGTATAGAAATCTAAACAATAAATAAATAAATAAATATGCTCCTGCTAGTTAAACAGACTATAGCAGCATGGGATATTTGAAATTCATAGTCTATACCAGGAGTTCCCAACCTTTTAAAGCCAGGGGCCGGGTCATGCTCCCTCAAACAGCTTTGGGGGCCAGATGGCCATTTTGGGGTTCCTCCACCGCATGGCACTTACAGGTATGGTGGAGACGATGGGGGCCCACATGAAATGGTGCCACAGGTCACATCCAGCCCACGGGCTGTAGGTTGAGAATTCCTGGTCTATATCCTCAGAAATTCCTCCAGCCACACATGTTGGGCTTTAGCCCCACAATCTCCCCCTCCTTTCAGGGATCTGTAATTACTTTCAGCTGTTTGTCAGAGATTACTCTGGTTTGAAAGGATTTTTTGCAGGGGACGCCCAAATGAGGTTCCATTCATGTCCCCCATCATGCAGCCTTTGGGTATTCAACCCCCGTCCTTCAAGCTCAATGCCTTACCCACTGAGCCACTAGGGGAAATGCTCATACCTGTAATGTCTTTTCTTGAACAAGATGAAGACAGAGGAAGTGGCCAGGGTTTGATAGATTCCTAGGAGCCACTCAGCAACTTCCTCTGTCTTCACCCAGAACTCCTATGAGGGCTGCAGTCTATGAATTCTGGAAATTCAACGCCTAGCTGTCTCTTCATAAATATCACAGCTGAACAGCCTAATAGAGCACCATAACCATGGTTGAATAATTAGAGATTCAGATCCAAACTTTTAAGAATTCAGCACACAAAGTTTTGGGTGATTCTTTTGAAAGGTTTCCCCCTCAGTTTTTCTTCTCAGTTATGAAGGAATCTACATTTCTGTAAATTCTTATTAAAAAGCACAGCATAAGATCCTGCCTAATCAGTACTGCTAGGACAGTGATAGCGAACCTTTTAGAGACCGAGTGCCCAAACAGAGGGGCGGGGCGAGCTCTGTGCTGGGGGGGAGGAAGAAGCACTCCCATTGGGCTGCTGCGCAGAGGAGCGGGCAAACAATGCTCTGGGAAAGGAGGAACTGCTCCAATTGGGGTGGGGTGTACTCTGTGCTGGGACAATGACGCCATTGCCAGCAGATAGGCTTCTCTGTGCCCTCTGTGGCACCTGTGCCATGGATTCACCACCACCAAGGATATTGATTTTGCAGTTGGAGTATTCTATACTTTATGTTGGAATAGACCATACTGCCAGCGACTTAATGCCAAGCGTCAAGTGGCGATTAACTAACCTGACAACCCTGAGGACTAATGGCTTTGGGTGGCAAAGTCCACAGGGAAGGGTGATGGTCCCAAGTGGATTAAATCCCACTTGAATCCGCCTTGATGGAAGGTAGCAGCTTCATCCATCCTGGCCTGGGGTTGAGGTGGACTTTGCATGCCAAAAGGGCTCAGGACCAGAAAGTGACTCACGTAACTGGATCAGTGGTACGGGCGTCATGCTACTATGCAGAAGGCAGATGAAGGGCTACTGCATTATATTCTCAGGGCAGTCTTCATGGTACGAGTACACAAAAAGTGACTCCTCAAAGATTGTATTATTTTTTTAACCACAATCGGGTGTATCTTGGTAACGGTAACCTGGCTAATCTTTCTCACGCTGGGTCAAGCCAAAGGAACTGTAGAATGGACTCACCAAATGGTGGCTTCATTTTGGCACTTTCATGTCAGGTCCTAGAAATGGAGGGGGAAGAAGAAGAAGACGAAGAAGAAGACAAAGACATATCTTATTCCCTCCAAACTTACCAACATGAGAACTTACCCAAAGGAATACTGATATGAATACAATATGGTAGATCCGGAGCTTTAATGGCTGTTCAATTCCAGGAGGCACCACAGCTCTGGCAAAGTGCATAACCACGGAGGCCAGTAACAAGACTGGGTATATGGCAAAGGTGACGAAAGCACTTACTATGAGTTTGCAAACAAACACCATCCCTCTTTGCCTGGGGTGAAACAAAGCCAAGTGTGGAGTTGACTAAATGTCCCAGATGGGAAGAAAGATTCTTCTTCTGTGTTTCCGTCCTGTTGTATTATATTCTAGAGCGCACATAGACACTATACTGCCAAACCTCAGAAGGTATAGAGATATATACGTCTGATAAAGACAGTGAATTAAAAGCTCCACCCATAATGGTGATGAATAGCAACTATAAACAAGATAGGCATGAAGATACAGTAAATGTCATAAGAGCAGATGCTCAATTATAGACTTGCAAGAAAGCTCTCAAGTACATTAACATTAAAAAATATATCTGTTCTTCCCACTTCCATCTATCCAATGAAATATCTCTTCCCCATTGTTTCTCAAACTTTGGTTTTTGGACTTCAATTCCCCAAAGCACTGATAAGCCAATGTGCTGACAGGCTTCTGAGAATTGAGGTCCCCCGGTGGGGCCTGGGCCTCACATTGGGAACCACTGTTCCACCCTGTAAAATTAGACTGGAGGTGAATCGAAAAGAGTTGTGAAGGAGAAGGAATTTCACATATATCTCAAAGGACAGCTACATTCTTATTGTCTTCAGTACTATGATTTTTTTAAAAAAATTGATTTCATTTCTGCTTGTTGTATAAAAAATTATTTCACAGCTAAATTTCATCAATTTCATTTGATTAACTTTACTGACCGAGACTGCTCTAAGGTATTCATTTGGATAAAACAATTATAATTTAGTTCTCGCCCAGCTCTCACAACCATACATTACCACTGGGAATACCATTGCCTTGACTATGCGCATTTTTGTTTGCAAGGTGATGTCTCTGCTTTTCACTATGTTCCCCAGGTTTCTCATAGCTTGCCTCCCAAGAATCAGTCGCCTTTTTATTTCATGGCTGCAATCTCCATCTGCAGTGATCTTAGATCCTAAGAAAGTAAAGTCTGTCACTGCTTCTACTTCTTCTTTACTATTTACCATGTATCTAGCTAAAACAAAACTAGATTGAGAGAAACCCTACAGGAATTGTACATTAATGTTGAAATAACCCTAAACACACTCATTAGTGAGTAAGCTTCATTGTGACTTATGCCTGATTAAAGACACACATACACCATCACCCGTACATGTTATTCCTCACATATGTAAGGTTAATTTGTATAAGCCTACTTAATGAAGCATAGAGAACAGAGTACATCACTGAGTTATTTCAATGAATGAGAATGGTTCACCTGTTAATGACTAGTCAGTTGCTCACTGTTACACATGTTATGGCATCCTAAACAATTTCACCAGATAGTAATGATATAAGTGTATAGCACACAATAGCCAAGCTTGAGAACTGATCAAGAAGAGTAGTATAATTGCTGTTTATCCATTTGTTTTGGCTTCTACCTTGGTTAAAGGAATAGTCTGGTTCAACTTCCTATATAATGAGGGTTTGCATATCCTTGTTGGGTTATGTGGTTAAGACACTGAACTTGCTGACTTGAAGGTCAGAGTTTGATTCCCGGGTACTGCATGATGGGGTGAGCTCCTGTCTCTGTCCCAGATCCTGCCAGCCTTGCATTTGAAAGCAAGAAATTGCAAGGAGAGAAATAGGGACCATTTCGAATGGGAAGGTAAACAGCATTCCGTCATGCTTGCCACATGTCTAGTCATGCTTGTCACATGTCCGTAGAGATGTCTGCAGATGCAGACAGTGCTGGCTCTTTGACTATAAACAGAGGGGATCACTGAACCCTAGAGTCAGATATGACTGCCTTTCGAGCAAGGGTGACCTTTACCTTTACATTCATTGCTAGAATTACAGAACAAGTTATAAACTTGGTAAGTCAACACTCTAGCTGAGTTTAGCAACAGAACATCTAAAGACTGTATTATCTTCATGTCATGTTCTGTATTTCTGAATTATACAGCAAAGGTAAAGGTCCCCCTTGCTTGAAAGCCAATCATATCCGACTCTAGGGTTCAGTGCTCATCTCTGTTTCAAAGCCGAAGAGCCAGCGCTGTCTGCTTCTGCAGACGTTTCCATGGTCATGTGGCAGGCATGACTAGACACCGGAGTGCACGGAATGCTGTTTACCTTCCCACCAAAGTGGTCCCTACTTATCTCCTTGCAATGTCTTGCTTTCGAACTGCTAGGTTGGCAGGAGCTGGGACCAAGATGGGAGCTCATTCCGTCCTGCAGTACTCGGGAATCGAACTGCTGACCTCCCACCTTCTAGTCAGTGTCTTAGCCATGTGAGCCACTGCAGTCCCCGAATTAGACAGTAACATGGTCTGATCTATACCTATAAGAAGTAGGATGGGTGGTGAGTGTCCGGCATTAGCACCTACACCCGGCCCAACCATCCTGTACCGAGCTGCCCACACTTACCTTGAATCTCCAATGTTGCAAGGGTCCGGACGCTGAAAGTAGGGCAATCGCCCCACAAACACAAACAAAAAAACTACAAGGCCCAGCATCCTCTGCGCCATGCCACCCCTCAGCCAATAAGGCTGACGGGTGCGAGCGCGGAGGAGGTGGGGCAATTGGTACACGTGTTAAACAAAAACTGACTGCCCAATGCGCAAACAACTTCCCTCCAGGTGGGCGGGCGGATGGGCATGTTGGTTGCTGGCTGGGCCACCTTCTTTTGATGTCCCCCACCCAACCGGTGAAGGCCTCAGCACCAGTGGGGACAGAGGACAGGCCGCACCACGGAGGCACGAAAGGTGAGCAGCCTAGCCCTCAAGACAACATGTAAGTGGGGTGGAGGACAGGGACTGAGGGGGAAATGGACCCGGGAGCCCCTCCTCTCCCCACGCAGCTTCTATGTGTGTGTGTATTGTGTATGTGTCTCTGTGTGTGTCCTCGTCAAGGCTTTGGGGGGAGGAAGGGGAGCCCCTCCTCTCCCCGTGCAGTTCGGCGTGTGTGTTGTGTGTGTGTGTATTGTGTGTGTGTGGTTGTGTTGTGTGTGGTTGTGTTGTGTGTGTGTGGTTGTGTTGTGTGTGTGTGCACCCCCAAAAACCATCCCTACCACCAACACCCAACACACACACACACCCAAAAAATGCTAGTTGTTCTATAGAAGACAGTATAGTCTCTGGATGGACACAAGTGGTGATTATACTGGACAATTCACCCACATGTGCTTCGGATAAGAGGCACTATCTATTCTATCTGTTATTACCTGTCAGATGTAATTTGAGCTAATCCAAAAAATATCCCAAGGCATGCCTTTTAAGTGATGGAGTTACACCCAATTTCATTCGCACACATGCATCCCTTTCTGGTCCTATTTCACCTTGATTCTTTCCTGTCCTCTTTTGCGTAACTTGGTAATTTGCTCACCCAATTGTGGCTGACAGTTTGCCAGGTAAATCTTTCCCTATGGGCTTTACTTTTTATTTTTCTTGCTTTTGCTTCTTTTCAACCATCCCACAATCATAGAATCTTGTGATCATCTGGTGAAAAGCATTGATTAATGTAGGACGTAGTAGAGGGTACCTGACAACATTCTTTAATAAGTAGAACAAAAGAAAGCTACTATTTACCACAACAGTGATTTCAGTCACCTCATAGCTCTAACCACTGGGAAACTTCTCCAAGTTTTAGTTATTCATCAACACATGTTGAATAACAATGGCAATGGTTAGTCATCACCAAATTTGAATGCCACAATCATTATGTTGCTACCTGCTGTGCCTTTTCATAACCTTGATTCTTTCCAAATTACCTTTACAGAACCTTCTTCAGAAGTAATAAAAAATAAGCCATGTGACCCATACATAAAATCAACTGCAAGAGCAAGAGGAAGGCAATACCTTTTATAGGTCACTTTAAAAATCAAAACATTGCAAATTTTCATAACTCAAAGGTTACTTCATCAGGCACTTTCATGGCAAGATTTTAGCAAATCTTGTGATGCGGCATTGGGAGGGCATTTTTAAAAAATTTAAACAACCCAATTTTAATGTTATTTTAAAAATGTTTTTGTAAGATTTTGTTTGTTATGTTTTATGTGTAAGCCACCTGGAGTTGTCTCAGTGAGGGGCTGTGGTAGAAATGTGAGTAATCTTTACCTATAAAATGGTGTGTTAACCGTTTGTGTCTGGCATGCACGCCCACACCCGTCCCTACTATCCCGTACTGAGCCCCCTACACTTACCTTTCCACCATCGGAGCATCGCCGCAAGGGTCCGGCAGCCGCGAGTGGAACAGCTGCCCCATGAACGTGGACAGAAAAAATTAACTACAAATTCCAGTGTCCTCTGTGACGTGACCACTCAGCCAATCAGGCTGAAGGGCGTGAGTGTGTAGAACATTGGAAAAGCCAGTGTGCGGAAAATAAAATAAAATAACGCCTCACGCAATGGGAGCGCAAGGCTGCCGAAGGCGGATGCAGTGCCTCACGCAACGGGAGTGCAAGGCTGCCAAAGGCAGACGCAGCACCTCATGCTCTCGCTTCCCCAAACCCACCAAAGCCACGGTGAGGCCACCACCGGCCTTCTTCCTCGGAGCAACATGGAGAAGAGGGACCAGCAGCAGGCAGCACTTCATCAGGGAGGCACACTCCCTGGCGAATGACTGGCTGTTGCCTTTGTACTACCCATGCCACTGTTTCAAGAACTAGGACGAAACAGCAATGGAGGTAATAGAAAAGCAGCAGCCAGCAATCTGCAAGAAAGAGCGCCACCCATTACGGTTCGTTGCCTGCTGCACTACAATTTTACAAAATAAATAGCTTCACAGCCACAAACACAAATCTCCTGTTAGGTAAGCCAGGGGAAAAGGAGTCTGAGAGGAGAGGACCATTGTGAAGCAGATAGCTCTTCTCTGCCTCCTTCTCCCCCGACCGACCTAACGAACGTTACCAGATGAAGTGTGAGCTGACTGCTGGCTCTTCATTTTTCCCCATCGCTGTATCGAAAGCTGATCTTGAAACAGCAATGGGGAAAAGAGACAACGACAGACAGGCCATACTTCCCCTAACAAGCATGGGCCAGGCATCCATGCCACCCACCCACCCCACCAACTTGCCCCACCCCACCCCCTAACAAGCATGGACCAGGCAACCCCACCACCTTGCCCCACTTCTACCCCCTAACAAGCACGGGCCAGGCACCCATGCCACCTAACACCACCTTTCCCCACCCCTATCCCCTAATAAGCACGGGCCAGGCACCCACGCCGCCCACACACCCCACCACCTTGCCCCACCCCACCTTCTAACACACCTCACTATTGCCCGTTCACACACACACACCACCCCTGCCTTGCTGGCCAATTATTATCTGTGTGTTGGTGGTTGGGGTGTTTTTTTTTTGGGGGGGGGGTTCGCACACACCCCAAAAATACCCCAACCACCCACTCACAGACAAACTTTCCCTCCCAACTTACCTGCACGTAGCCTCAGGAGGTAGCCTCCGTCCTCCTCTCCTGTCTCCTCTGTGTCCTCCCTTGCTCTATCTAACTCACTAACCCCCTCTGGTGGTCTACTCTAACTATCTGTCACTCTCTCTTTCTCTCTCTCTCTCTCTCTCACACACACACTGCTTCTCTGTCTCTCTCTCTCTCTCTCACACACACACATATGACACTCCTGCCTTGCCAGGAATTTTTAATGTGTGTGTTGGTGTTTGGAGTGGTATTTTATGTGGGGTGGTGGTGGGTGTGCACACCCAAAACCATCCCTAACCACCTACACACACATTAAAAGGCCGGGCAAAAATATGCTAGTTGAAATATATCCCAGTGGAAAATGGCTCCTTTTGGCTTGTCATCACATTCGGGCCTTTCAGCTCCAAAAGGGAAAGACTGTTGGGCTAGTCCCTGGTGGCCAACCTTGACACCCCAGCTGTTCTTGGACTTCAATTCCCAGAAGCCCAGATCACCAAGAGTTCTCAACCTTTTTAAACCTGGGGCCAGGTCACGCTTTGGGGGCCTGATGGCCCTTCCTCCACCGCATTACACTCCCTGGTGTGGTGGAGGCAGTGTGGGGGGGCACATGAAATGTTGCCGTGGGCTGCAGGATAGAATCCCTGTCTTAAACACACCTGCCAAAACTTTCGGTATCTAGCCTGAGTGGTTGCCGCTCTCCATCTACCATCAGATATCTGAGAACCGGGAACTGAATTTAGCATCCCAGAACAAACAGTGAACATCTTGGCACCAAAAATGGGTTTAACACAAAATCTTTATTGTTGACAGCAAAGCAAACAGGATGGGAAAACAAGGCAAAAACAGACTAAAAAGAAAAGTACCTTCACTCACACAAGGACTGTTGGGTGGAAAGTAAAATGGCCAAGTTGTAAGCCAGAAGAAAGGCTGGATTTCGCTAGAAGCTTGGTGGTGAACCTTGGCACTCCAGGTGTTCTTGGACTTCAATTACCAGAAGCCCAAGTCAGTAAACCTGCTGATTAGGGCTTCTGGGAATTGAAGTTCCAGAACACCTGGATTGCCAAGGTTCACCATCACTGCTATAGGGTTTGTCGCAAGAGGTTTGTCGTCAGCTCCTACTCATATCTCAGTATAAATTTTCCTTGGAAATCATTTTCACAGTTGATGGATGTGTCTCCAGGAAAAGTACCACTGGCATGATTTTTTTAAAGGTGGATGCCAGCTTGCTGTGAAGTGACCCACACACTGTGATCACGGAGCCATCTCCTGTGGCATGTATGGAATGAGACATGCAGAATTTAACACTGGAACTGCAATGGATTGCCACAGCCTTAAGGATATTGACAAGTTGCGCCTTCACAGCCAGTCCATCTGGCATGGCCTCTTCTGCCTCCATGACTGTTGGGAATCAGAATAGTAAAGTGGTTCCTATGCTCATTTTGCCATTGGGCCCAATATGATGGTTTCCAGTGGCATTTCCTCTACTGAGGGGACCATAATCTGCCCATAGCCATTGGCCCCTATGGGAAGTCAGGTTGTTTACCACCACCCAACACTCAGCATTGAGACACTGGCTATATGGTCTACTCCACTGCCATAGCGGGATATCACTAAAGACATATACCACATGTCAGTTTATTATTTATTGCCATATTCCAGAGTTCTTTACACCACTTCTCCTTTCCAAAATCTATACCTATAAAAAGAGGGGTTAACCATTGGGTTCATTCAAAGGCTCCCGCACCAGGCCCAACCATCCCCAACCTAGCCTTCCACACTCACTGTAACCCCTGCCTTCTCAGCGCCACGGGGTTTAGGTCATCGCTAGCGGGGCAGCAGCCC
Source organism: Bradypodion ventrale (assembly GCA_035047345.1). Lineage (NCBI taxonomy): Eukaryota > Metazoa > Chordata > Lepidosauria > Squamata > Chamaeleonidae > Bradypodion > Bradypodion ventrale. The sequence continues at coordinate 10,992,674 of JAWDJE010000017.1, read as the reverse complement.
CACGAATGGGAACAAAGGGAAACAACTTCAATTCCCAACGTCCTCAGTGCTGCAGCACACCTCAGCCAATCAGGCTGAGAGGCATGAGCAAAAAGAACATTGGGAACCGCGGTGCACCCAAATGAAATTGAGCCACAGGTAAAAAAATCGCTGCACGAACACAAACAAAACAAACAAAACTCCAAGTCCCAGTGTCCTACATCAGGTTGAAGAGTGCGAGCACACAGAATGTTAAGAAAGCTGGAGCGTAAAAAATAAAATAAAAACATGCTAGCCACCCACAACAGGAGCGCAAGTCCGCTGCACGGCCTCACAAACAAACACACACAAAAACCTATGCTGAGACCACTGCCGGCCTTCTTTCCTGGAGCAACAGGGAGAAGAGGGACTCCCTCTCCTCCCCGCTACCCCGCCAAAGACACGGTGAGACCACCGCCAGCCTCATGGAAAGTTGAGCCAGGGTGGGGAAAAAACCAACAGCAGGCAGCAGTTCATCAGGGGAAACACCCTCCCTGGCGAATGACTGGCTGCTGCCAATGAAGGAAATACAAAAGCAGCAGCCAGCAATCTGCAAGGAAGAGCACCACCCCTTACGGATTGCTCCCTGCTGATCTCCGGTTAGGTAAGCCAGGAGAGAAAGGAGACAGAGAGGAGAGAACCATTGTGAGGCAGATAGCTCTTATCTGTCTCCTTTTCACCTGACCTACCTAACAAACCTTACCGGACAAAGAGTGGGCTGACTGCCAGCTCCTCCTTTTCCCCATTGCTGCATCAAAACCAAATTTTGAAGCAGCAATGGGGGAAAAAGGAACCAACAGGCAGCCGGTTCTTCATGCAAAAGTACACAACAACAACAAAACAAAACATTTACCCAAAATGCCAAACACTAAAAATAATAAAACACAAATAAATAAATAAACACATTAAACAACAAAACAATAAAAAACAAAATCCACACACAAAAACATTTATTTACTCTAGCAACAAATAACGAAACTAAAAATATTGTTCACCATCAGGTACTGCAATAAAACAACATCTTGAGAATATATCTACAAAATAAATAAAACGAGGCATCCACATAAAAATGAAAACGCAACAAGAATGAATTTACTCTCGAAGGAGAATTCTTTGCACACAACACGAAAGAGAAAAAAATTAATCTCGTGAGAAAAAGAAGAAAAAAAACGTTGATATTCCTCCAGTAGAGGGCCATCACGTGATCAACAAATAGAACGAATAATAGCAAAAGAGAAATAACACATCATAAACTAAAAAAGAATGCCAAAAAATATTAAATACAATAAAAAATAAAAAATATTACATTTTAAAATGGAAAACATGAAGAAAACCCCTTCTGGGAGAGGGTATACATTGATGAGACACATATATGAAAATCAGACATATCGAAAAACTTGCACGTTTCCTGCCTTACTTGCGAGGAAATAGAACAAGAAGTGCAAAGAAGACTGTGAGGATGAGGAGCAATCAACACTTCTGAGCATTCAGAAATATGAACGGAGACAACAGCACGATGAAGGTTGCCGACAAAACTTAAAAAAATGAATCCAACAACAGAAATACACAACAATGATGAACAAAGAGAATTGGGCACACGACTAAAAATATGACCTGTGCCAAATAATCAAAATACGACAGTGGAACCTCCCAAGCTGAATGATGAAGAAAAAAATGAAATCCCGAACGAAACAAAAACAACAACTTTGAAATTGGACATGAACATAAAGGATCCAATGCTCCTTAAAAAACCATTATGCAAATAAACAATAAACCAAAAAACCCAATGCAATTGGAAAAAACAATTGAAGCAATAAACAAAAAAACATATAGTGAAGTAGAAGAAACCAAAATTGAAACACAAGGAAAAAGCAAGATTGATGAAGAAAAATTAAGTATACCTATAGAGAAAATAATACAAAATCAAATCAGAAACACGTTCTATCCACCTTTCCCTATGAACCCAACATTGGGAATACAACTGTTACTACATTTCCTAAAAATTCAAGAGGAACAAAAAAAGAAATAAGGTAAATATAGAAAGCCATCATCCACATATCAAATTATTACTATTTTTTATTGTGAATTCCTATATTATACAAAATAATGGTTAATAAATGTAATACTTTTTAAAAAAATGTATTGAAATTGCACTACTACATTTAGAACAATAGGATTTTATAAGTGTACAATAGAAAAGCATACTTCGAATTTTTATATTAACTTAAATTATTATGTACCTATTATCATGTTAGATAACCAGTAACAATTAAAGCAAAAAGGACATAACAAAAGAATTAACTAAAATTTCTAATATGATAATAATAATGAGAAGAATGCTAATTATATCTACAATATACAATAACAAAACCAATACTAATATATTACTTAAAATCTTCATTTATTTATTTCAGGAACAAAGCTAGAAGAACAACCGACAATAGAAACAACCAAGATATCATTACAAAACAAAAAATAATTAAAGAAGTTGTATTAAAGTTAAAAATTTAAAGTTAAATCTAATCTTATTAAACAAAACAAATTTTGTGAAGAAATAATATATAACAAACATAAGTAATATTGTTGAGTTAAAAAGAAACACAAATGTTTAATAAAAAGTTATTGTTGTATGACCAAGAAATTGTTGCATCAATTCTTTAATAAACAACAAATTAAAACAAACAAACAAACCAAAACCGTGCAGCACCTCAGCCAATCAGGCTGAGAGGGAAGAGCAAGGAAAACGTTGGGGAAGTCACTGTGCCAAATAGGAAACGAGATGCAGAAAAAAAGCCACAGCAAGAACCCGAAGACGGAAAAGAAAACTTCAAATCCCACCATCCTGTGCACCGTAACAACTAAGCCAAATGGGCAGAATGTCACGAGGGCACAGAATGATAGGAAAGCTGGGGGACTATCAAAAGATTCACAAAGTGCATGCACAAAACAACAAAAAGAAAAACAGGTTCCACATGCTAAGCACCCCAAAACTCACTGAGGAAAATTTTGCGCGCACATATGAACGGTGAAAAGAAAGAACAATTTTATCACGAGGACAAACACTTCAACATTGCAGTGTCAATATATCGAAACCATGCTTCTCACATGGCCAATTGTATGTAGCATGCTCCAGAATTGTCTCCCCGAGAAATTTATTCATCTTAGCACCAAACAATCAAAGTAAAAATATTGTGTACTGTCAGGTGCTACAATAAGAAAGCAACCCCGAAATCACGTGCCACACAAGAACATCGCCCACCCCTTATTGCTAAAGAAACAACGGGACAAAGTCAACATAAAATAAAAAGAACAAAATGAATTATGCACCACGGAAGAAACAAACAACCTACCTTAACCATCAAGACAAGAATCCTTCCATATGAAAACAGAGAGCAACAAGGAACCTCGAAAGCCACACCTTCACAAAGAAAATAAAAAACAACAAAATGCATGTTGGGGAACAGAAAGCATTCTCCAAAAAAACAGCTAACGTATGAAATATTGCGCTGGTGTGATGCTAAAAGCAAGCGACAAAATGCTAACATATAAAATCTTGTGATAATGAAACGAATTGAGGGCGAGAGACAACACGCAAATGAATCAGACTACAGAGCGAAAGCGAAAAATATGATATTAAAACAATTGAACAAATAACTCAAAATCCAGAATTAATAAATTACAATGCAATTCAACCTGAAAAATATTACAGTATTGAATCTGAAGTGATACAACAAGAAATCCAGGACAGACTACATGGTTCAAAAAAGAAAAAAGAGTCATTTCAATCGACAACATAATCCAAAGACATTTATTAATCATGAAGTACACACCATTTCCACTAAATGAGCCACTGACAATCCTAATGTTGAAACATTTTCTAAAAATACAAGAAGAAGAGGAAAAAGAAGAAAAAACAAACAAAAGCACATGTAAGGTAAGTAACATAATAAAGTAAATGACAATGAACATTAAAAAATAATTAAAACTAATTAATTGTAATTTATTATGACTAAAAGAAAAAAGAACACAAACATTAAAAAATGTAAACAAAAATTAACAGAAATTAGTGTAAATGAAAAAAAATATGGTAACAATAACAAAAAATAAATATAAAAATAAATATATCACTACAAAAATAACTAACAGAATGCACTTTTTTTTACTTCTTACAGGAACAAAAAAAGGAAAAGATAGCAACCCCCCCGATGAAAATAGAACTTTATCAAAAACAAAAATGTTATGCACATTTCATAAAACATCAAAAAACTATATATATATAAAACAAATGTTGAAAGTTAAGCAAAAAAACCCTGTTACTGTTTGAATATTTTATCTTTTAAAAAAACACACTAAAATGAAAGAATTTTTAAATAGTTTTTTAAAAATTTACATGTTAAATAAATCATTTATAATATATTAAAACAACCTCTCTTTATTGTCCATCACAATCCTACTTTGCAATGCACCAAAACAACAAATGAAAAAAAATAACAACACAAAGACTAAAAAACCAGAAAAACAACACCAAACATCTAAACATAATAGATGACTGCCAGGTGCGTGCGCGCGCGCGCACACACACACACACCACTCCTGCCATAATAAAAAATAATAATGTGTGAGTTGGTGGTTGGAGTGTTTTTTTCCTTGGAGTGGTGATTGTTTTAGTGTTCAGGGAATGAAGAAGCAGACGAGTGAAGTAGTGAAATTCAGCTCTTTATTAGTGGGGTTTGAACACAGTTTGGATGGGGCAAAACTCTGACTTATCTACACTATAAACAGTAACAGTAACAATAATACAACAAGCCCATTGGCTAACAGAGTGTGCACATTTTCGATCCACTTATTTGCATAAGAATAGATACACAAGAAAAGATACATTCCACTCCTGTCAGAAAACACAATTAACATACATAACAGTTGTGCAACAACAAACCCCCCAAACCACCAAAACACACATTAAAAATGCCTGGCAAGGCCGGACAAACTATGCTAGTACCTATATAATTTCCAGTTTCTTGGATTTAGTAATGCTGCAGTGTATAAATGTAATTGCTAATTGCTAGACAGCCCAGTTGAGGAGCGTGCTCCTGAAAGGACAACAGAGAACTAGTGCTACCCAGTAAAATAGAGTATTTTACAGTTGTTCTATGAAACGTATGACCTGCTGAAAGCTGGTCAGCGTATTTGGAAATTCAAATGGCCAGCTGTCTATGCAGAAGAGTACCCCATGGAACCCATTCTTATCATGGAACCATGTCACTGGTACACCATTGTCTTCCAGCCTTTTCTTATAGAGCAGCCCATCGTCTCTGAGAAAATCATACTCGCAGGTAAATATGAATGTCTTAGGAAGCTGGCAGATAATGGCATCCTCAGCTAAAAGCGGTGAAATCATTGGGTCAAATACTAATTTGTACTTCTCATGCAGTTTGTCTGAAAACGGAGCTGATGGCACAGATACATAGCCTCTAACTTTAAACTCTTCCGGAATGTTTTCTGCACTAATCCATTTCTTGTATCTCATTCTCAGATCCTCGGAAACATGTGCATTTTTCATTATTTCATCTACATCTTTAGTCTTCGCATTAATATAATCCATTGCAAGTTTGATGCCCTGATTCATGGGCAAGGGAAGGGCCAAACGGTTTTGCTGGTGGGAAGGCAAACAGAGGTCCACTGCCTGGAGTAATGGGTAGAGGAGGATCTGGGCTTGAAACCTTGGGAGATCCTTTCTGGTGGTAAGAATCTGACATACTGCAGCTGCTATTGTACCTCCACTGCTGTCTCCGGCAATGGAAATGCAATTGGGGTCAACTCCATATTCCTTTGCATTCTGCAGAAAGTATACAGCGGCTGTGATACAGTCTAGGAACTGCACTGGAAAGGGATGTTCTGGAGCTTGTCTATATCTAAAGGAACATTTGAGAATGGTATAATACATAATTCAATCTTCCATGGGTAGGAACATTCATTAAATATAAGACATAAATCATAAACATATTTTGGAGAGCTATATTCTTGATTATGCTTTTATGCTTAGCTTTTATGCTTTCCCCCTAACTCAATTACTCTAGTACACTTCCAATCTCTAGTGACTCTTGGGAAAACTGAAATATTGCATGCCTTAACAATGGAGACCAACAGCATGGGGGCAGAACTGTTAGTTTGAGTGAGTGTTGTAGCAGTCTGAGTTGCAATAGGTTCAAGAAAGAAGACTATACACCAGGCTCGGTTAAATCAAACTGGTATATTAACATTTACAGTCCAAGTAAATAAACATTACATTCAGCATTATTCTGCTCTGTACTGTAGCTTTTGTGCAGTCTGTGCTTCTGCTCTGCAAACTCTGTGAAAAACAAGCTTTTTAAGCAACTTCTATTTATACAGGAAGCAAAACACTTAAGGTTACAATGTATCTTATTAACTGTCAATCACAGCAGAGCTGAGTTAGATGATTGCTTGCACCTGTTCCTTGTTAACTGACCTTAGCCTGACCTTATTATTATCTCTGCACTTTGCCTCACTAAGTATAAGCATATTATTGACAAGAACTTATTGTGTTTGCCCTCAGGTTCTAATTAATTGAGCAGAGTACACTCATGCCAATGTCATTGGGCCTGATTCTTCTTCACGTTTATTTTTGCCTTTTTTTGTTATTTCCCTTCTTCTTTCCCAGTTCTCTTTCAAGCATGGTATTGCAATGAATTAAAATAGGGGATTTTGCTTTGAAAGAGTAAAGTAGTTTCTTTGAGTGCTTAATTCCCTGGGCAGAGTTAGATAAGCCAGGGGAAATGAACTTCAAGACAGCTGCTGGTTAGTTTACTTCGAATATAGTCATAACAGGCTGAAAATTGTGAGAACGGAACTAAGACGATGGACATTGTATGCTGTGATTTAATTGGTTAAATCCCTGGAAGAGAAGGGATGAGTGGAAAAGATGGGTTTTTGTTATATTGGAATGTGGGAGATAAACAGCATGTTTATGCCATGGCTTAGATTAGATTCCATGGTCATGCAACATGACCACGGAAATGTCTGCAGAAGCAGACAGTGATGGCTCTTTGGCTTGAGCCACTGAACCCTAGAGTCAGATACGACTGGCTTTTGAGCAAGGGAAATTTTTACCTTTACCTTAGATTAGATTTGCTGTGATACGTGCTGGAGAGTAAACCATAGCAAAAATGTAGTCAAATCTGTTATCAGACTAGGCTAGGCAAGAGAAATACAGGTAGATATGCTTTTCTTGTTTTATTCTGTTAAAAGAGCAAGCAAAATATTCCTTTTTCCTATTTTGTGCGTGATCATGAACCTTTCTAAATAGATCTGATTGTAACAATAAGATGTTGTATTTTTTCCATATAGCTCTTAAACTGGTTTGAGAATATACATTTCCTTTATTTCATTATTCCATTAACTAAATTGCTTTAGAAAATAGTTACATGGTAACATCTTGAGCACAGAAAGAAAACCACTAAGAGAGGTTCTGAAGTGCTAAAATAACAGATATTCCTGAGGAAACTAGATAAAAAGCTGTTACACCGGATCAGCTTCGAATATTTTGAAGAATATTTTGAATTGCAAATATATTGTTTGGAACATTGAGATATTGAGTATTGTTTTTGGAATAAGAGACATTGAGATACTGAAGAATTTAGTATTGAATTTGAGATTAATCAATCTACAATGAAATAGAAAATTACTTTTTACATTGAGAACTTCAAGTGAATAAACTACTTTAATTTTGTTAGAAACACATGACGATTACTCTTCAGCTTTATTGCAAACGGTTCTTCCCATTTCTTCTGATTTACACTGTTTGGCCTTTGTTGTTTGGAAGAAAAAATGTGAACAACCCAAGAAAACATAAATACAGTGAGATACAAACACACGCCACTGGATCCCAATACTGTAACATAAAAACCGGACACAGGAATGAAAGAGTAGAAGGCAAGAAACAGCAGCAGAAGGCAGCAGTGCAGAGAGACAAAGAAATCATAGATATCTATCTACATACTCACACTGGGACATGGCCAGCTTGCTGAGCACTTAAAGGAGTCAATAGCAAGGTAGCCAAATTTGCTGACGACACTAAATTATACAGGGTAGTGAAAACTGTGAGAGATTGTGGGGAGCTGGAGGGATCTCTTGACACTGGGGAAGGGGGCAAAACAGTAGCAAAGGAGCTTCAACACTAGTAAGTGCAGAGTGATGACATTGGGGGCAAAAAACAACAACCCAATTACATTTATAAACTGATGGGGTCTGAACTGTCTGCGACAAACCAGGAAAGGGACCTTGGTGTCCTAGTGGACAACTCAATGAAGGTGTCAACCCAGTGTGCCTCAGCAATGAAAAAAGCAAACTCAATGCTAGGGATCATTAGGAAGGGTATAGAAAATAAGTCAGCAAGTGTCATTTTGCCTCTTTATCAATCTATGGTGAGGCCCCATCTGGAATACTGTGTACAGTTCTGGTTGCCCACCTCCAGAAGGATATTATGGAGCTGGAAAAAGTGCAGAGGAGGGCAACCAGAATGATTAGGGGACTGGAACACCTTCCTTACCACCTGAGGCTGCAACGGTTGGGCCTTTTCACTCTTGAACGACAGCGTCTAAGAGGTGACCTGATTGAAGTTTATAAAATCATGCATGGTGTGGACAAAGTAGATAAGGAAAAACTTTTCTCTATCGCACGACGCTAGAACTAGGGGGCACTCCATGAAACTTTTGGGTGCTAGTGCTCAAACAAATAAGAGAAAGTACTTTTTCACCCAGAGGATCACTGGTCTATGGAACTCCCTGCCAGAAGAAGTGGTGACAGGTGTCAGTCTTGACAGCTTTAAGAAAGGATTAGACAAGTTCATGGGGGACAAGGGTATCAATGGCTATAATTATGGATACTTAAGGACAACCTCCGGGTTGGAGAGATAGGCAGGATATCTTACAATGCCATTTCCAGGGAATCCTAAGCAGGTGAAGGCATCTGCTTGGGAATAATACCCTGAAGCACATGGTGAGCCACTGCGTGAGACAGAATGCTGGACTAGATGGGCTCTGGCCTGTTCCAGCAAGGTTGTTCTTATGTTATGTTAAGCAATATTCAGAACTTTAGGGAGCCTAGATTCTTTTCAAATGCCCCTTTGAACTTTCTCTCTTCTTTTTTGAATCAGACTGGAAACTGGCCAATACCCACACTTTGCTATAGATTCCAAATAAGTTTGGAAGTTTATAAAATCATGCATGGTGTGGACAAAGTAGATAAGGAAAAACTGTTTTCCCTATCGCACAACACGAGAACTAGGGGGCACTCCATGAAACATTTGGGTACTAGTTCTCAAATAAATAAGAGAAAGTACTTTTTCACCCAGAGGATCACTGGAAGGTTTTACCCCTTCCACGCATGCGCAGAAGCGCTACGTCACTTGTGCAGCCCCTACGCAAGCGGTGTAGCGCTTCCATGCATGCGTGGAAGGGGTAAAACACTTCCACACATGCGCGGAAGCGCTACGCCGCTTGCATAGGGGCTGCACAAGCGACGTAGCGCTTCCGCACATGCGCGAAAAGCGTTTCCCCCTGCTGCCAAATTACGGGGTTTTGGCAGCGCGGGGCGGGTTATGCCATCAATCAATGTCAAATTACGGGGTTTTCCCGGCCAAATCGGGATGGTTGACAGGTATGCACTGGTCTATGGAACTCCCTGCCAGAAGAAGTGGTGACAGCTGTCAGTCGTGACAGCTTTAAGAAAGGATTAGACACTTTCATGGAGGACAAGGGTATCAATGACTATAATTATGGATACCTGACAACCTCCGGGTTGGAGAGATAGGCAGGATATCTCTCAATGCAATTTCCAGGGAATCCTAAGGAGATGAAGGCATCTGCTTGGGAATAATACCCTGAAGCAAATGGTGAGCCACTGCGTGAGACAGAAGGCTGGACTGGATGGGCTGTGGCCTGTTCCAGCAAGGTTGTTCTTATGTTCTTAAATCCATTTGCTGCCCCCACACCTTTCAGAAATGCATGAAAGAAAGAAGCCTCTTCGCACACAAAGCAGTGAGCTGGATGTGTGTGGGGATGCCATATAAAAGGGATGAGATGGATCCAAACATCTTTGACTCTGCACGTTCAGATGCCAAAAGACGTGGAGGAGATGAGTGGCTAATTGAGTTGATAAAAGAAAAGGTTTTTCTCATAGGGCTTGGTTTCCAGTTTCCTGATCATCCTTGTTGCACTCCTCTGGATTTGTTCTAATTTGCTTGAATACTTCTTAAACTGTGGTATCCAGAACTATACACAGTACTGAAGCTAATTAGCTTGCTAATCAGAATATCATGGAGGGCACTTTGCCAAAGGCTTTGTTGAAGTTGATACATTATAGCTACAGTATTCCCATCACGTTGCCGCCCCCTCCACCTGGCAGGAGGATAAAAAGAGCCTCCTGTGTCTTTGGGAGGCTCGAAGAAGCCGCCGCCGCCGCCGCCACTGCATTGCTGCACCCTCCACCCAGTGGGGGATAAAAAGAGCCTCCCATGGCCTTGCAAGGATCGAAGAAGGCGCCGCCGCCATGCTGCCATGCCCTCCCACCCCTCTGGGATGAAGGGTCACGGGGGGGAGTTCTCAGCCTGGCTGCAGATGGCGTTGGCTGTGATATAGGGATTGTGTTGCATTGCTGTACCTTTGTATTTTTATGTATTTATTGATTTTGGCTACATTATTGTATTATTCATTGTATTATTGATTGTGTTGATTTATATATTTATTTGTATTGCTGTACTGCTCTGTATTGCTGTGCTATTGTATTGTACCTGTTGAACTGCTTTGAGTCGCCCACTGGGCTGAGTAAAGCGGTATAGAAATTAAACTTGAAATGAAATGAAGTAAATTCACACTGCATGTCCTACCTGATCTGGCTGGTTTGTAAGCACATTCAATGGTTGAAACCTATCATAGATTTCTCTAGCTAGGAACAGGGCCACAGGTACTCTGAAGTAGCACAAAATTTGGGCTTCTGGAAAGGGTACAGATTTCTGGAAGGTGGAAAGTGACTAATGATAGTGGATAAACTTTTGAGACTTATTCTTACAGGTATCATTCTCTATGCTGCAAACTTTGTTGCTGCCCTTTTTCTTATGATTGTATCTATAGCTGTTTTGGTGTATGAAAACCAAGACACAGGACACAGCCTCGGGCTGGGTTAACTCAGGTTTATTACATCGTGGACAGAGGGAACATGAGGTAATGGCGGATCGATAGCTCTTTATATACAGTAGTAATACATTTGAACGTGGTGCCATGGTAGCCCATTGGCTACTGCCTGCGTGACGTCATTGCGAGTCACGCCCTTCTTGTCCAGGTGTAGGTAGTGGCGGGAAGGCTTCCCGCGCTGTTGCCTTTGATGAGTTCGGACCAAGAGAGCTTGGACGCTCGCTGCTGCCAGCTGGTGGGCATTAGCTCGCGTCCTAATGCAGGGTTCATATGATACAGCTGAAGGTTACATTGTTGCTATAGGCAAGGTTACATTGGTTCAGATACATTGTAATCCATGTGGAAGGTAAAACTCTTAGAACACAACATCCCTCCCCCCTAGGACGAGACAACGTCTCGAGCCCATGCTTCTAGACACTCCCCCCCTTAGGAGACAAAATCTCTCAGCCAAGATGGCTTGTTTCGAACACGCTGGGGTCTCGATGCGGGCTGCCTCTCCCCGGGGTTGCTACCTTCTCTTTGTCCCCTGGTTTCCTGTCCTGTAATTTGAGAGGGAGACTCGTTAGTGACTTGCCGCGGCTCCGCGGCGTTGTTGGGAGGTGTGCTCTTACTTAGGGAGGGACCGGGGGCACTGGGGGCTAACGAAAAACCCCTCTTCTCGCCTGGATGGGTGGGGGAACACTCCTGAAAACCCCCCCGGTTTGCTAAATCAAAACCAAAAGTCCATTCGGGGGCAGCGGTCGCGAACTCCTCTCCCCCTTCCCCGGCCTCTGAAGGAACTGGTTTATCAAAAGGATATGAGTCGGGGCCGCTGCTTCTTCCTTCCCCCCTTGCTTGGGCCTGTTGTCCACTGCTGTCTCCCCCTTGGGTTAAACGGGTGGGGGAGAACCCTAACGCCGAATCTTGTTGGTGATCCTCACTAACTGGCCCACTTACTCGGTGCCTCAGTTGGTCTGCGTGCCTCCTCCAGAGGAGACCGGTGTGGGTTTCGACCCGGTACGACACTGGCCCCGTCTGTTCTACCACCGTCCCCGGCACCCAGGCCGGCCCCGCGCTGGCATAGTTCCTGCAATGAACAGGGTCGCCGGCGGCGAAACCTTTCGAGACTGCCAGCCCCACGTTTCTCCCTTTATCCTCAATTCTTGTGGGGTCCAGCCTGGACAGGAGCGTAGTCAGTTTTCGCCGCATCAATAGCTCCGCCGGCGAGTAACCTGACGCTAAGGGGGTCACCCTATACGCTAGTAAGAACTGACATACTTGGTGATTTAGGTCCCCTGGGCCCATGCGCCGAAGCGCCTCCTTTGTTGTACGCACCAACCGTTCCACTTGGCCATTCGTGGCCGGGTGAAACGGCGCGGATGTGACATGCCGAATGGCATTTGCCTCCATGAATGCCCCGAACTCTGAGGAGGTGAAACAACTCGCGTTATCGCTGACTAAAGTGTCGGGTAAGCCGAACGTTGAAAAGACTCTCCGTAGTTGGTTAATTGTAGTGGCGGAGGACGTGCTCTTTACCGGAATGACTTCCAGCCACTTTGAGAAGGCATCCACCACCAGGAGAAACATGGTTCCTCGGAAAGGCCCAGCGAAATCTACGTGCACTCTGGACCATGGTCCCCTCGCCGTGTCCCATTCCCTATGCGGGAGGCGGGCCGCCTCTGGTCGGGACCCCTGGCAGGCCTCACAAGTGCCGACCATGTGCTCAATGTCCTCGTCCAACTGTGGCCACCAAAAGTAGCTGCGGGCCAGCGCTTTGGAGCGGACGATGCCCGGGTGACTGACGTGCAGCAGTTTGAGTACCCTCGGCCGCATGGGTGTCGGGACCACCACCCGTTGGCCCCACAATAGGCACCCCCTTTCTATGGACAGCTCTAGCTTCTTCCAAAAGAATGGGTCGAATTCCTTGCTTGGGGCCGATGCTGGCCACCCTTTCTGCACCCATGAGCTGACTTTCCCCAGCGTTCTGTCCTTGCCTGTCGCCCTGGCTATATCGGCTGGTACTATTGGGGGTTCGTCTAAAACCTCGATAAGCAACACCTGGCGGTCTCTTCCTATTCTGGCTTTTTGGTCGTCCGACAAGGGCAAAGGGGATCTCGAAAGCGCATCAGCGTGGCTGATCTCCTTTCCGGGCCGGTACTCCAACTCGTGTTGGTATGCGTTAAGAAAAATGGCCCATCGCAACATTCTCGGGGATAGTATCTGCGGCGTGGGCTTGCCTGCCGTGAAAATCCCTAGCAGGGGCTTGTGATCCGTCACGATTTTGAACGGGCGGCCATACAGAAAATCGTGAAACTTTTTGGTCCCCGCTACTATTGCTAATGCCTCCCTGTCGGTTTGTGCGTAATTTCGCTCTGCTTGGGACAGGGACCTTGAATAAAACGCAACTGGGGCCTCCCGACCGTCATCCAACACGTGGCAAAGCACCGCCCCCACCCCCACCGGTGATGCATCACAGACTAAGACCACTGGCCGTTTGGGGTCGAAGTGCGTGAGGATTGCGTCCGATGTTAAAAGTTGCTTTAGTTCGTTGAACGCCTTCTCGTGCTCGTCACCCCACATCCATGTCTCCTCCTTTTTAAGTAACCGATGAAGCGGTTCGGCCACGGAGGCTTTCCGCGGAAGGAATGTATGGTAAAAATTGAGGAGCCCCAGGAATGACTGAAGTTCGGTTTTGGATGTGGGGCGAGGGGCCTTCTTAATGGCTGCTACCTTGGATTTGGACGGCTTAATACCCTCGGGTGTGATCCGAAACCCTAAAAACTCGACCTCGGTTTCGAAAAAAACACATTTGTCCTTCCTCAGTCTCAGCCCCGCTTTCTCGAATACAGTTAGCACTTTATCCAATCTCTTTGCCAGTTCGGCCTCACTCCCCCCTGTTATCAATACGTCATCAAAATAAGGTAACACCCCCTCCAGCCCCTTCAGGAGGCGTTCCACAAGCGACTGAAAAAGGCCGGGTGCCGAGTTCACGCCGAACTGTAAACGCGACACCTGGAACGCTCCTTTATGTGTGACTATCGTTTGCGCCGCGGCCGTGGCGGGAGTTACGGGGAGTTGCTGATAGGCTTGTGCCAGGTCGAGCTTAGCGAAACACTTTCCCCCATTTAGCCTGGCCAAAAGGTGGCTGACCACTGGCACCGGATATGCATTAGGGCGAATCGCCTTGTTAATTGTACACTTATAATCAGCGCAAATGCGCACCTCCCCGTTAGCCTTCAGGGCTGTTACGATTGGAGTTTCCCACTCCGCGGAATCAACAGGAATAAGAATCCCCTGGCCCACCAATTTGTCCAGTTCCGCCTCTATTTTGTCCTTAAGTGCGAAAGGCACCCTGCGCGGTTTGAGTCTTATCGGGCGGACCTCCGGGTCTAGGTCGAAGGCTACGGGGGGTCCCTTGAATTTTCCAAGTCCTTTTTCGAAAACGGCGGGGTGCGCGTCACACACCGCTTGTATTGGATCCGCGCCCACGGCATGCACCCCCCCTATGAACAAACCCAAGGGCTGAAACCATTGCGTCCCTAGGAGGCTACAATTCCCCCCTTTGAGAACGACTAACGGGAGTTCTGCAGAATGTCTCTTATAACGAACCCGAAATTTTCCGACCCCCAGCACTGGAATGCTGTTCCCTTGTACGTCTCGTAGCGTGGACCTCAGAGTCTTAAGTTTGGGCCGCGCTTGGGGATCGATCTTCAAGAACTCTTTCTGGGGAATTATGGAATAATAGGACCCCGAGTCAATCTCCATCCTAACAGGGGCCCCTTGTACTATTACCTCAACGAAGTAATGGTTTTGTCCCGCGGACACGCTGAACACGGGGGCGTCGTCCTCACTGCCGTCCGAGACGCGACCCACGCCGTCCTGCTTCCTCGTGGTTCGGGCGCCATCTTGGGGTCTCGCTGGACGGTCCGGTCTGGCCGAACGGTCTTTCGACTGCCTCCGGCCCTCTTTCCGATTTCTGCATGCCCTGGCGATGTGCCCGCGCCGGCCACAGCTGTAACATTCGGCTTTCCTGAAAGGGCACTTCGCACGCTCGTGGGCCGCCCCGCACCCATCGCAGCGCCGCCCCCCTTTCCGGACCTTCTGTACCTCTTCGCCGTCGCTGCCATCCGTAGAGGATCTCGAGGTTCGTCGGGTCGCGTGCACCGGCTGTCCTGACTTGCCGCGCACCGAGCTTTCCGCTTTGCTGGCCCTAGGACGCCACTCACGCCACTCGTGTATTTCGTCCACTCCCGCATTCGTGGACTCCACGGATTCCGCGGTCTCTACGACCTCGGCCAGCGTGGGTGGCGGCTCCCTGTTCATCAGGCTGCGCTGCACTTCCTTGTCCTTCAGGCCACACAGCACGACGTCCCTCATGATCATCTCCAGGTTGTCCCACTTGCAGGGGACGGCGGCTACTCTCAGGGCCTCCACGAAAGCCTCTACCGACTCATCCGGCGCTTGGACTCGCCTCCAAAACGCACTCCTAGCGGGAAACATTGCCTTCGATGGCTGGAAACGCTCACGCAGCAACTTCAGTATGTCGTCGGTTTTGAAGTCATCCAACGTCTTTGGTTCAATCATGCCCACCAGCGTCCGCTTGGTCTCTACTCCCAGCATTCGGGTGAGGATGGCCCTCTTCCTCTCCTCGTCGTCTTTGACTTTGAGTTCCACCAATGCCGCCTTGAAATCCATGTTAAAGATGGTCCAGTCTTGCGGCTTGGTAATATTGAACCCGCTCTGTGTCCTGGCCCCTTGGGAATCCATGATCCCACCTTCGTCGCCAATTTGGTGTATGAAAACCAAGACACAGGACACAGCCTCGGGCTGGGTTAACTCAGGTTTATTACATCGTGGACAGAGGGAACATGAGGTAATGGCGGATCGATAGCTCTTTATATACAGTAGTAATACATTTGAACGTGGTGCCATGGTAGCCCATTGGCTACTGCCTGCGTGACGTCATTGCGAGTCACGCCCTTCTTGTCCAGGTGTAGGTAGTGGCGGGAAGGCTTCCCGCGCTGTTGCCTTTGATGAGTTCGGACCAAGAGAGCTTGGACGCTCGCTGCTGCCAGCTGGTGGGCATTAGCTCGCGTCCTAATGCAGGGTTCATATGATACAGCTGAAGGTTACATTGTTGCTATAGGCAAGGTTACATTGGTTCAGATACATTGTAATCCATGTGGAAGGTAAAACTCTTAGAACACAACAGCTGTGTCAGATCTTATTTCTGATGAGTATCCGCTCACTTTGAGCTCCGGGCTCCATCGTGGATGTTGAGCCCTGGGCTCCGTCATGGACATGAGTGGCAGAGGACATTGTGTTATTTATTTATCAGTTATTTGTTACTTTAGTGTTTAAATGGTATGCTATTGTGTAGATTGTATTTTATGCTATTTTATTGTATTGATGTATGGACATGTTATGAGCTGCCCAGAGTCGCATTGCGCGAGTGGGGCGGCATATAAATTGAACAACAACAACAACTACTACTACTACTACCAACAACAACAATAATAACAATAACAACAACAATAACAATAATGATGATGATGATGATGAAGAAGTGAAAATTGGTGGATAAACATCAATAATTTAAGAGATGCAGATGACAGCAAACAGGATACTGGCAGAAATGGGCAATTTTTAGTGAAAGTGAAAAAAGTGTCAAAGTATTAGGATTCTAGTTGAATATGAATAAAAATGACTACAGGAGAACTACACAATTTAAATGTTGAGAATGAAGAAAATGAAATAGTGAGAGATTTGGTAAGCATTGGTTCAATTGTGAGTCCAAACAGAAATTGCATCCAGAAAATCAGAAAAAGATTTAGACATGGAAAGGCAGCAATAAAGGAATAAGAAGACCATCAAGTGTTACTAGAGTCCAAGACTAAGACCATCACCACTATTATATTCCCAAAACCACCAGCCTGTGCTGGCCCAGCGGTACACCGGGACGTGTCCTGGTGCACCCCTACCTTATAACATAAAATGGTGCCCTTGGATTGAAAAAAAAAATTGGCACCCTCATCACTCCCTGTCCCGCACCCTCTCAAGGTACCCAGTATGGGCCTGCCAATCACTATCTAAAGCTAGATTTTTAAAAATTGGAAAAAGATCCTGGAGGATTACTTTGTGAATATTCTGGTCTGCCAGAAAGCTGAACCCCAATTCTGTAACAAAGTGAGGGATTCCTTTTTTCTCAGAGCAAGTCCACTTACCCAACACAGACAACAATGGTATCACTTTCACGAGCAAGGTAGCGACACACCCTTTCATACGCTTCTAAAAAACACATAAATTTGGGCTGGAATTAATTGGAAGTAGACAAAACTTTTCGCTTGACGAGGTAGAAGCAGTTGGACTGATCAAGCAGCTGCTTGTGCTGATACAATTTTGTAAAAGTACAGTAGTTTGCTTCAAAGAATGTGCTAAACATGCAAATTTGGGCCCACATTTTTTATTACTGATCCTTATTTTGAAAAGGTAAATAGGCACCTTTTCTGATACTGTAGGGATTGTTTATTTGGCACTGATGCAGAATTGTATGTGAAATGGCCAGAGATGTATCAAGGAAGCATCTTCCTCTAGGAACTGAAGATGGTGACATACAGAAGCACAAATGCCCTTTCCTCCTGTTTAGGAAACTTTTTGGTAAACACTTCAGGGACCTTTGTGCTAAATAGATTTCCAATGTATTCTAAAATTTATACCAAAAGCAAGAGTGTAGAAATTTCAAAGAACTTACGAATGCTTCCAAGGAGGCCAACTCCTCCATGAATGTAAAACAGGCCTCTTCTGTTCCCAGGAGATTTCATCTTGGGACAGTACATCCTCACCGGCAACTCATTAAAAACAAAGTCTTTAATATTCAGCTTTGATGTACTCTTGGTTGGAATTCCTTTCAATAAAAATCTCGCAAGATAATATTTATGGCAAATACCCAGGAACTGAAGAAATTCTCCCTGTGGAGCAAAGAGACAGAGAGGAATTCAATGCACTCTTTAGCACTCTAATCTAGTGTGTCATCTAATCTTCCTCACACTGGATCAGGTGAAGTAACTATGGAACAAATTCACCAACAATTAAGTTATGCAGTTTAAAGTCTGACCAAAATATGAAAGAAGAAGCTGCAAACCATCTTTTGCTGTATACATCTAGTATGCTGAAGGGGCTAAAGATGTACTGAAATTATATACTTTCCCCGCTCCTCTGTGGAGTAGCAGGGAAAGTGTTATCATTTCCCCCTCACATATCTGATTGTTGCAGCACTGCATCAGTCAGGAGAGGTTTTCCACCCCCATTTTTTCTGTAGAATTGGTGAGCTGGCTAAATTTGATTTAGCTCCTCCCCTGTCTTCAAGTGACTACAAAAACAGTGACTCCAGACCACCCCACAAGTTGCAGACTGTACAAGTTAGAAATACTTAGATTGCAAAGTTTTGTTTTGGTTGGGGGAAGACATCTGCAACCTTCTTTCCCTTGTGGTCCATTTAGCGCAGGGGTCGGCAACCTTTTTAGGTCAGGGACTGAGTCATGCTCTCTCAGATAGTTGAAGGGGCTAGATTGGTGGTCCCCCATCATAAATGCTGCCATAAACACATCCATGGCTGCCATAAATGCATCCACAGCCATCATAAATGCATCTGTGGCTGTTCCTGGCAGCAGTGGTTGGAGTAATGGTGGGGGCCAGATGATGTGGATTCAGCCCTTGGGCCATAGGTTGCAAATCCCTGATTTAGGGAATCTAGCATTCACAGAGAAGGGTACGTTGTCTGATTTCAGAAATATTGTTGCCAGGAGAATTTAGCCATGTGACCACAAAGGTAGTGGGAATCCAAATCCCAGGAGGATATAAAGTTAAGGGGATTTATGACTGTGCTCTAAAAGTTCCTCAGCTCCAGTTTCTTCCAATTTCTTTCTTTTCTAACTAGGCTCAAGTGGCTAAGATGCTGACTGGATAGTGGCAGGTCAGCAGTTTGATACCTGAGTCCTGCACGATGGAATGAACTTCCATCTTTGTCCCAGCTCCTGCCAACCTAGCAGTTCAAAAGCAAGAAATTGCAAGTACAGTAGAAACCTGCATAACAAAAAACTCAGTTCCACGGAGCTGTTCGCTATGTGTTTTTCCCCGCTATGCAGATCAAATGGGCGATACCCTGCATAAGAAAAAAAATGTTCATAATATGGGGTTTCATTAAGAACAAAACCTCCGTATAATGAAAATAAAAATTCATTATGCAGGGTATCATGCAGAGCACACGAATGCTTCATTGTATGCATTTTTCGTTATACGAAGTGCTCGTTACACAGAGTTGCAATGTAGATAAATAGGGACTTTGGTGGGATGGTAAACAGCGATCCGTGCACTCTAGGCATGTCTGCCACATGCATGTGCAGACGCAGACAGTGCTGGCTCTTTGGCTATAAACAGAGATGAGCACTGAACCCTAGAGCTGGATACAACTGGCTTTCAAGCAAGAGTGACCTTTACCTACTTTATTCCTTTGATTGAGTTGAAATCTACAGGACCCAATGAATTGAATCCAAGAAAGAGAAGCATTGAAACTGACACTTGACTTGCTTGATCTTTAACTCCAAGGACTAATTATTCATAAATGCCTGTTATATAAATATTTACTCCATGAGCATCAACACTTGCATCAGAGAACATACAGTACAGAACAGCTTGTCTCCAGGATCGACACCCTCTAATTTTTTTTAATGAAATTCATAGGGAACTTTGCAATGGTTCTTTCCATCCTATAGTTTCCAAGTCTCCCAAACCCTTGTGGTACTAGTCTCCCTCTTTTCAGCACTAGTTATATCACTCTAACTAGAGGCAAGCTAAGTATGGAGGAATGACCCTTACCTTTACCTTTAATTTTTTTAAAAATCAAGGAATTTGCTAATATACAATTCTCCTAATTTTTTAGACTTTTTATAAAGTTCACATGAAACTTTGTAGACTTTTTAGGTACTTTTTTATGTGAAATATATTCTGTTTTAACTAACAGATATTTTTTCAGCAACTACTCTTCCTCATATCAGAGGACAAACAAAATAAAAACAGACTAACTACTGTGTTTTAATATTAGCTTTCGTGGATCAAGACTACTTCAGCATTGTCTGATGAGGTGGACTTGAGCCATGAAAGTGAACATTAACATACAGCATTTAGTCTTTAACCAGCCCGGGCTGGGTACCTTGTGAAGGCATGGGACAGGGAGTAATGAGGACACTTATCAGTGGGGAACTCCTGCAGCAAGAGAAGGTGGCAGCCTCAGGCCAGGAGGAGGAGGAGGAGGAGGGTGGAGGTGGACACCACGATGCTGCTGCCAAGAAGCCATGCCACACCACAGGCACTCCAGGCAGGCGCTGAAGCCGACAGCAAGGAGCTGCGCTGGGAGCTGCATCAGGAGATGTGCCGCCTCCTCAGCTATTCCTTTTCGCTGCCAGCAAGCCCATCCTTGCTCCCCACCCAGACCCTTCTGCTACTTTGAGCTAAGAATGCAAAACTTCAAGCCTTCTGCATGTCAGGGGGCTTTCATCAACATGGTAATGATCCAGTCCTCATCAGACTCCAAAGATGACCTGGATCAGGAGGCACTTCCTATGCCCAGCCCAGTTCTGCCTGTACCCGAACCTGAGAATGTCCTGAGCCAGGAATCTCAGCCTTCTTCTGGCTCAACTCTGTTTCCCCAGACAGATGACCTATCGGATCAGAAATCTGACTCTGACAGTGATCAGCCCTCAGTCAGGGAAAGATTCAGAAAGGAGCTACACCTGTGATGCAAGCAAGCTAGAACTCATTACCAGAGAAGGCTCCCATCTGATAGTGATTAGCTGGGAGGCCTTTAAGCAAGCTTGTTGCAACATTCCAGTGTTGGTCCAATTATTCAGTGCAAAGACCTATGTTCTGCTTGACTTTGGTTTTTAAAAAACTATTTTATTGACTTTTATAAGACAAGCAAACAAACAGAAAAAAGAAATAGAGACCATAACAAGAAAAAAATCAACCTACATACTAAGAAAAAAAGAACAAGTAATAATAGTAATGATAATCTTAACCTATAAATCCAAGGGTTAACCGTTGGAACTGGCTATAGGTTGCTATGCCTCGCACTACTTGCCTGCACTCACCCTTCGTGCACACGGCCGATCTGGGTAAGCAGGTCAACGAAGGATTGAGAAAACCGGCAGTGGGGCAACAGCCCCACAAACACAAAAAAAGGGAAACAACTTCATTTCCCAACGTTCTTTGCGACGCGCTGCGCCACAGCCAATCGGGCTGAGAGGCGGGAGCACAAAGAACCTGGGGAAACACGGCGCGGCCAATCAAAACCAAGCCGCATAAAAAAACCGGAGCACAAAGGGAAAGCACAAATGGAAAAATACAATCCCCAGGGTCCTGCGCGCCGTGAGTGCGCAGAACTCTGGGAAAGCCAGCGCGGCCAAAATAAAAATAAAAAACGCACAGCCACACAGCCCCGGTAACAAAAGCACACACACCCCGCCGCTGGGCTTCCTTACCGTGGGCCGCCCAGGGAGGCCAGCCCCTGGTGAGGAAAGCCCAGCCACCCACCCTGCCGCTGGGCTTCCTTATCGCGGGCCGCAAGCCAGCCCCCGGTAAGGCTCACAGCGACACAGCCCCTGGTAATGAAAGCACCCCCCCGCCGCTGGGCTTCCTTACTGCGGGCCGCCCAGGGAATCCAGCCCCCAGGAAGGAAAGCCCACATACCCCCCGACACTGGGATTCCCCCCCAAACAAAAACAAAAACGGCGTGGGGATTTTTGCAGTCTGGCCACCAAGGCCGAGCCGCGCAGCCCCCACCCCCACCAAAACAAACAAACCAACAAACACAATGGGGGGATTCCCACGGGCCGGCAGCGTGGATATTGCAACGTGGCCGGCCTGCGAAAATACCCCCAACCTACCACCACATGGTATTTCAATGGGCCAGCCAGCCACCGAGGCCGGCCCACAGAAATACCCACACCAAAATCACAAACAAGAACATTCCACAAAAATCAAAAACAATAATAAACATAAAAATTAGAAACAAAAACATCCACAAACAAAAAAATAAACAAGGACAAACACAACCCCCCACCCCCCACAAATCCCAACACCACCACCCCTAACAGAAAACAGCACACACCTTACACGTCCAGCCTCAACAGGTCTACAACTGAAATGACAAAAGAACAGGAAGAATACACAGGCCAGGACGCAGTCAAAATTAGAAAATTATGCAACAGCACCACCCAGTGGCCACAGGAAAAATGACACTCAATGAACTCAAATTAATCTCCAAGATTTTAAAAATGGGAAATTAGTTTTAAAAACATTCAGAAATATCCAAACAAAAAATTATTCAAACATAAATAAATAAGAACACACTAAAAGAAAAACCAAACATCTAAACACAGTCAAAAACATTGAATTTTAAAAAACATACACTTACACATTTTTAAAAAATTCTTATCCAAGGTACACCTATTACCAAAAACCACATAGTAACACATTATTTTTAAAAATGCCATTATTGGAAAAAAAATTGTATCAACCTTTCCTCTTTTTAAAATCCAATTTTTTGTTATAACAGTTTAAAACACTACCTACGTATAAAAAAACATTATTTTAAAAAAATAACATAACTCATTTAAATACACATACAACAAAAATCATCCAACACCATTTTTCATATTTTTAAAAAAACCCAAAAAACCTTGCTAGTATAACACAAAAAGCTTTCCATCAGACAAATCTTTCAATTTTCCCATTTTTCTCATAAGTTTTAATTCGTTTACACACTTATATTATTCCTCATAAACTTTCAATTATCATTTGCCCTGCCTGACATTGGATACCTCTTGAGATTGCCTGCCTAGACCCTCACCTGCCTGCTGTGACCCTGACTTTTCTGACAATGACCCGGGACATCCATTGGACTAGATGTTGCTTGGCTTGCTCTTTGGACTTTGCTATTTGGACTCTCCTTGAATAGACACTCTGTGTATCACCACTGTATGGTGACCATGTCTGCTGGAGTAGGATTACAACTCCCAAAATCTTGCAATTAGCCTAACCGTGCCCCTAATACACTCTTGGCACATATGTAAAGAGCACGAGAGAGTACTCTGTGCCCATACACTCACCACCTTCACAGGTAATTGGTTTCACTGTCATACTGATCTAACAGTTAAGGAGTCCCCCCTCCTCAGTAGTCACCAAAACCTGACTTCCTGTAGTGTGAGCCTATTATTATATGTCCTGCACTTTGGGATGATCAAGAACTGATCCCATCCATAGATGTCTGTAAAGATCCATCAAGGGGCTGAGGCTATCTCAAGAAAAATGGCTACCTGAAAAAGAGATAGAATCTCTAAATGTGGAATGGAGAAGGCAACTTCTCCATTCCACATATAGATTTAATTGACCAGGTAGTAGAACCTTTGTTCAACACTGGGAAAAGGATAAGAGTCCTCCATTATACAAGCATGGGGAAGGGGGGGGGGATTTGTTTTGTGGGCAGCTTTCTATTTATAAACCATTCTTCTGTTAAAAAAACAACAGAATACCTGGTCAGGATCAAATTCACAATGTTTGGCTGGAGTACAGCAGTTTAACCACTGCTTTTACAACTGTGTACAATTGACTGAGACTCACTTCCTGGTTCAGCAAAGAAGGTAGGGGTGTGGCCGGGATAACACATTTTCCACACTCACATAAGAAATTGTAACTGAGACACCAGCTAAAATACATCACATCTTTTAAAGAGCTCCACTCTACCCAATTCAGTTGAAGAGGTAATAAAGAGAAGAAATGCATATGTAAAAAGATGTGCTGGATCACTCCCGACCTTACTCCAGTAACCAGTCAGTACAGGAAAGAGCAATAGCATTGTTGTGTATGTAACAGTATTACTTTAAGAATGTATGAATGTAACCTGACAATGATTACAATGTAACCCAGCTGTTTAAGGAACGCGAGTAAACTGCCCATAGAGGGCAGCTGCGAGCGTTCAGCTCACATGGTTCACATTCCCCAATCACCGGCAGCCACGGGAACCTTTCCCGTGCTAGGATCACCTGAAGAAGATGGGTGTGACTCAGAATGACGTCACGCAGGTAGCAGCCAATGAGCTACCGTGCAACAATATTCAAATGTATTACTGCAGTATAAAATGAGCTGTACCTCCGCCGTTACCACATGTTCATCCTGACCATCATGAAATAAACCTGTGTTTTAGCCCCCACTGCGGCTCCTTCTTTGTCTTCCGTGCAAGACACCAAATTGGCGACGAGGATGGGATTCATGGCGAGTCCCAAGGTCAAACCTCACCAGTTTGATATCAGCGATCCAGAACAATGGGAGCTGTATGAGTGCCAGTTTCGGCACGCGATGGATGCTGCAGGCATCGACGACGACGAGAAGATGCGCTCGCACTTCCTAGCCCAGGTGGGGCCGGCCATGCTGCGTATCCTGATGAACCTGGTGGCTCCCCGGAAGGTAGACGTGGTGCCCATCGACCGCATCCTGGCGCTACTGAGGGAGCACTTCCAGCCTCCCGTTTCAATCTTCCTGGCCCGGGTCGCATTCCACAGGCAGGACCAGTGCCCGGGGGAGTCCGTGTCCGCCTACGCGGCGGCCCTCAGGCTCGCGGCGGTCAATTGCCAGTGGGAGGACCTGGACAGGGCCCTCCGAGACTGCATGCTGTGTGGCCTGAGGGACGAGGAGGTCCAGAGGAAGTTGATGACCCGTGACCACCGCCTCATGTTCAATGAGGTGTTGCGGGAGGCCCAAGCAGCCGAGGCGGCCAGGAGCGGGGTCAGAGTGTTCAAGTCCCGAGGGGCTGCACCTGAGAGGGCCAAGTCACCTGTGCAAGCGGCCCGGTGGACGTCGGCGAAAACGGCCTGGCGGGCACCCCGGTCGCCCGTAGGCACTCCAGCAACCTCCAAGGAGTCTTCCTCTACGGCGGACTCCTACTCCAGCAAGGACGATGACGTACAAAAGGTAAAGAAACGCGGGGAGAGGCGCCAGACCAGCGAGCGACAAGGCCACCGTTGCGATGGCTGTGGGGCATCTCACGACCGGACGAGATGCCCATTCCGGAAGGCCAAGTGCCACAACGGCGGCCGGAAGGGCCACATCGCCAGAGTCTGCAGGCGTGGGCGAACCGAGCAGAAGGGCGCATCGAGACACCCTCAAGCACACCAACGAAAGGCGGCCGGCATCGGAAAGGTCTCAGCCAACGATGGCGCGGAAGGCGTGAATCGCGTGGGCCTGGAGCACCGGCGCTTCTTTGTAGAGGTACTGTTATAAGGGATTCCAGTGAGGATGGAAATAGACTCTGGGTCGTCCTACTCCATCCTGTCCCAGAAGGAGTTCATGCGCATTCCCCCAAATGCACGGCCCAAGTTGCGGGCCATGAAGTCACACTTACGGGACGTCCAGGGCTATGGGATCCCAGTGTTGGGGATGGGGAACTTCACGGTAAAGTTCAAAAATTACACAGAGAAACTGCCTTTAGTGGTTCTCAAGGGGGGAAGATGTTGCCTTTTGGGAACCCAGTGGTTTGCTCCCCTGGGAATTGAACTGTCCGGCATTAACGCCATAGAGACTGGCCCAATGCGGGACGTGTGCGATGCGCACCTGGACATTTTCAAGAAGGGGCTCGGGACTTACAAGGGGCCCCCAGTTTCTTTTGAGTTGGACTCAGAAATCCGGCCCATACGTCTCAAGCCAAGAAGAGTGCCCTTCGCCCTCAAGGACAAGATTGAGGCGGAACTGGACAAATTGGTGGGGCAGGGGATTTTGGTTCCAGTTGATTCAGTGGAGTGGGAGACTCCTATTGTTACAGCCTTAAAATCCAATGGGGAGGTCAGGATTTGCGCTGACTACAAATGTACAATTAACAAGGTCATTCGGCCAAATGCATATCCAGTGCCAGTGGTCAGCCACTTACTGGCCATGTTGCATGGGTGGAGGTGTTTCGCCAAGCTAGACCTGGCGTAGGCGTATCAGCAGCTCACAGTAACCCCAGCTGCTGCTGCTGCGCAAACCATCGTTACACACAAAGGGGCATTTAAGGTAACGCGCCTA
Organism: Bradypodion ventrale; assembly: GCA_035047345.1. NCBI lineage: Eukaryota > Metazoa > Chordata > Lepidosauria > Squamata > Chamaeleonidae > Bradypodion > Bradypodion ventrale. The sequence continues at coordinate 10,966,359 of JAWDJE010000017.1, read as the reverse complement.
CAGTTCGGTGTAAATTCGGCCCCTGGGATCTTCCAGTCCCTTGTGGAACGCCTTTTAAAGGGGCTTCCAGGCGTGCTCCCATATTTTGACGACGTTTTGATAACAGCGGGGAGCGAATCAGAACTAGCGAGAAGGCTAGACAGGGTCATTTCGGTATTTGAGAAAGCGGGACTTAGACTGAGAAGGGACAAATGTGTATTTTTTGCGAGGGAGGTCGAGTTTCTCGGGTTCAAGATAACCCCAGAGGGCATCAAGCCTTCCGAGTCCAAGGTTGCGGCTGTGCAAAACGCCCCTTGCGCCACCGCGAAACCGGAGCTGCAGTCTTTCCTAGGGCTCCTAAATTTTTACCATTCCTTCTTACCAAGGAAGGCATCCGTTGCGGAGCCACTGCACGCGCTACTAAAGAAAGAGGCAGTTTGGCGGTGGGGGGATAAGCAGGAGAAAGCTTTCAAGGAGCTCAAAGCGCTCTTATCCTCGGATGCTGTCCTGACCCATTTTGACCCGAGGAGACCAGTAGTTTTAGTCTGTGATGCATCCCCAGTGGGGGTGGGGGCGGTGCTGTGCCACATCTTGGAGAGTGGGCGGGAAGCCCCGGTTGCGTACTATTCCAGGTCCCTTTCAAAGGCGGAGCGCAACTACGCGCAAACAGATAGGGAGGCCCTGGCCATAATCGCGGGAACAAAGAAGTTCCATGATTTCCTATACGGCCATGAGTTTACGGTTGTGACTGATCACAAGTCCCTTCTAGGGATCTTTACTACAGGCAAGCCCACCCCACAAATTCTGTCCCCCAGAATGCTACGTTGGGCGATTTTCCTTAACGCCTACCAGTATGAGCTGGTCTATCGCCCAGGGAAGGAGATCTCCCATGCGGACGCGCTGTCCCGGTCTCCCCTCCCTAGTTTAGGAGATCCCGCATGCGAGGTGGAGCAGGACCATCAAGTCCTGCTGATCGAGTCTCTTGACTCACCCCCCATAGTCCCAGCAGAACTCGCCAAAGCCGACAAAATTCTGTCCCAAGACAGTTCCTGGGTGAGGAAGGGGTGGCCCACGACTCCCCCCGAGGAGCATTTCAAGTCATTTTTCAGGCGCAGAGTAGAGCTTTCCCTTGAAAGGGGCTGCCTGCTTTGGGGCCAGCGGGTAGTCATCCCAGAGAAGTTGCGGGCAAAGGTGCTGAGGCTACTGCATACCAGCCACCCGGGAATAGTGTGCTCCAAGGCACTGGACAGGAGCTACTTCTGGTGGCCCCAAATAGACGCGGACATAGAACACTTAGTGGGCATGTGTGAGAGCTGCCAGAGCTCTCGGCCCGAGGAGTCCCGGCTACTCCATAGGGAATGGGACACGGCCCGCGGGCCATGGTCCCGAATGCACATCGACTTCACTGGCCCTGTCCGCGGGTCCATGTTTCTGCTGATAGTCGACTCATATTCCAAATGGCTGGAAGTAATCCCCATGACGAGCACCTCATCTGCCGCAACCATTAAATACTTACGCAGGGTGTTCAGTTACTTCGGCCTGCCGGACATCCTTGTTAGCGATAACGCCAGTACCTTCACTTCTGTGGAATTCAAGGCGTTTATCGAGAGAAATGCCATCTGGCACATTACCGCTGCCCCGTTTCACCCCGCCACAAACGGTCAGGTATGTAACAGTATTACTTTAAGAATGTATGAATGCAACCTGACAATGATTACAATGTAACCCAGCTGTTTAAGGAACGCGAGTAAGCTGCCCATAGAGGGCAGCTGCGAGCGTTCAGCTCACATGGTTCACATTCCCCAATCACCGGCAGCCGTGGGAACCTTTCCTGCGCTAGGATCACCTGGAGAAGATGGGCATGACTCAGAATGACGTCACGCCGGTAGCAGCCAATGAGCTACTGTGCAACAATATTCAAATGTATTACTGCAGTATAAAATGAGCTGTACCTCCACCATTACCACATGTTCATCCTGACCATCATGAAATAAACCTGTGTTTTAGCCCCCACTGCGGCTCCTTCTTTGTCTTCCGTGCAAGACACCAAAAGCGTGGATGTTGCACAATCAAAATATAAAAATTGGTCTTCCTTACAGCCATGCTGACCCACCTTGGCAGGCACGGTTGCCGCATGACGGCGCTACACAGAGAGTCTTGTTCAAGGATAGTCCAGATATCAAAGTCCAAAAGGCAAGCTGAGGTCTGTTTACCAATAATCCAAGTCAGTAGTCAAATTCAAAGGGTTTCCAGGGGCATCGTCAGGGTTGGCAGAGAAGTCAGGGTCACAGTTTAGGCAGGCTGTCTGGAGTCAAGCAAGATGTCAGTCTTCACACAAGAATTGTACCGATGCTGGCCAGCTGCAAGAAGCTTGCTTATAAGCCTCCTAGCTAATCGGTATTAGCTGGGAGCCTTCTTTGGTACTTCGCTCTAGCCTTTCTGGACCTCTCCCTGACTGAAGGCTGATTAATGTCAGAGCCAGAGCCCTGATCTGACAGGTCAGCTGCCAGGGAAAACAGACTTGGTCCAGGCGCAGGCTGAGATCCCTGGCTCAGGGCATCCTCGGCCTCAGGTGCAGGCAAAACTGGGCTGGGCATAGGGAGTGCCCCCAATCCAGGTTCTCTTCGGAGTCGGAGGAGGGCTGGATCACAACAACAGCAAACTCTACTGTTCTAAACTAGGTGGAGGGGTGGGTGGGGAGTTGTCAAAACTGGAGGTGAAGACACCAGGGAAGGTGAGCAGTATTCTGCCCAAACCACCATCAAACAAAGAAAAGCAAAAATAAATAAATGGAGTGCTGGGAAAAGATGTAGGAAGAACTGCCTAACATACATTTATTTCCATTAGCCCATCCCTTAATCTGGTTCTCAGGAGAAAATCGCTAATAAAAAGTCAAGGAAACTTACCAGCATGAAAGCAAAAATAGTACATGAATAGTAGATTCTCAGTTTTAGAGAGGAGTTGCTTCCAGTTGAACTGTGCCTTCTAGTCATAACACCATAAAGTGCCCACAGAAGCTTCAATAAGAGAACACAAAGGCTCATATATATGAGCACCCACAGCATTAGACTAAATGCCATCCTGGGAGCTAAAGAGAACTCGAGTGATCAAGAGTGGTGAAGGTTGCACCAAGGACCTTTATATTAACATCTGAATGTATAGATTATATAGTAATCTATATAATCTTGGGACAAAACAAATCAGGTCAGATGTTAGATCTGGTTACACTCTTTTACAGGACAGTTTATCTCCCGGATTGACACCACTTGTTCCCGCTGTCCCTTCCAAGTTTCTTGATGAAATCCATTCCACAGGGAGTTTTGCAATGGTTCTTTCCATCATATAGTTTCAAAGTCTCCAGAACCCTTGAGAAACTTTTCAGCACTAGCTATATCACTCTAACTAAGGGCAAGCTAAGTATGGAGGAATAGGAAAGATGAATAAGGAAGTATATCAAAGGTAACTATGACTTAATAGGGATAACTAAAACTTGGTGGGAGTTTCTGTTTTCTGTTCAGCATAAGTAGAAGCTAACTTCAGGTGCTTTTTAGCTTTTGATAAAGATTTAAAGATATTCCCTGTGTGTTGAGTCCGAGTATTAACTGCAACATGACAGCAGATCGAGGGTTAACCAACAAGTCATTTATTATAGCTCAGTTTGGAGTGTTATCGGACTGGGGAAAACAGGGACGAGGTAGCAACTTATATAGAGACAGGAAGGCAGTTACAGTGATACATTTGTCTGGACATTAGTTAATGCGGGAAACCTGTGCAGAACCCAATCAAGGTACATTGAAAACATCTGAAAAAGGCGCCTTACAGAAAAGGGCGCAAATACAGCAAAGACTTAATGATTAATACAAATTAAGCAAATTATGTTAATAAACGTTTGGACACAACACTGTGTGAACTGAAAAATGGAAACCCCATTTTTTGTATTTTATTTTGTTTTATTTTAATAAAGTCTTTTTTACTTCCTGAACCCCCTCATCCACACTCCCTTAACTGTCACACAAGCACCACACTTCACGCACAACCCCGGCCCCCCCAAAAAGGCATTTGTATAATAAAAACACCTCCCCGAACGAGACTCACTGAAGCCACTGTTTGCCGACAAAGCAAGGGGATCCACCGTTCTGAATTTGGCTACTTTGTCCTTGCTGCTATAGTGTAGCAAAATATTTCATTCATGAAAATAGGCTAAAAAGGGGGAATGGACAGTGAAATTGGCTACACATGGTCCCTGGGTCACCATAGTTCAGTTGTGCCATATTTGGAAATAAAGGTAAAAGTTTCTTGGAAAGCAATGAAAGTAATGCCCATTGTAAGAGCAGAATCTGGTTGCCCTTCCCTCCCCCCCAGTGAGTCCCTCTTTCTCAAGCAGTTCTCATAACATCCAGATGGAGTGAGGAGAAGGGAGGGGGATTGGAGTAGTCTACGGGTTACACTGTTATCTGCTGGACATTCCAGAGGGAGGGGGGCTAGCTAAAGAGTGGGAAAACTAGGCGGAGATGAAGCTCTGTGATTGATATGTGTAATTGACCCCAGGATAGAGAGTGAATGGGTAACATCAGCAGGAGGCCAGAATGAAGGGGAAAAGAGGCTGGGAGCAGTGAAATACATTATATATTCCATGTACCGATTTTTAATGCACATCCTTCTACCTTTTAACTTTTTTCTTTCTTGAAGCTGTTTCTTTTACTCTTTAGTGGATGGGGGAAATCACTTGCTGCCCACCACACTGGTGGGGGCGAGAAGAGGAGTAGATGAAGCCCTGTTTGGCTTCTAGGCAGGTTAGTTGTTTTAACACTGTTTTGCTTTTAATGGCTCTGTATGGCTCTTTCGCTGCAATAAACTTATCACACTGAAGAGAATTGGTTCCTGCCTGGTTGTTTTCCGAAGGGAGAAAGGGAGATCTCAGATTTGGGGGACCATTTCCATGCTACCCTCCTCAACCTGAACCTTTCATCCATATTTGGAAATATTGTTTCAAAAATTATTTACTCCACAACAGGATGGCAGAGAGACATCGGAACGGTTTGTGTTAACTCCTGAATTGCTGGTTTGCCTTAAACTGAAGGATATAATGCTGGGGAAATAGCTGGATTAATGGAATGTAGACCTAACTTTTAGGGACTGCAGTGGCTGAAGAGGCTAAGATGCTGACAGGAAGGCAAAAGGTCAGCAGTTTGATACCCGAATACTGCAGGATGGAATGAGCTCCCATCTTTGTCCCAGCTCCTGCCAACCTAGCAGTTCAAAAACAAGAAATTGCAGGTAGATAAATAGGGACCACTTCTGTGGTAAGGTAAACAGTGTACCATGCATTCCAGTGTCTAGTCATGCCTGCCACATGACCACAGAAATGTCTGCAGAAGCAGACAGCGCTGGCTTTTCGGCTATGAAACAGAGATGAGCACTGAACCCTAGAGTCAGATACGACTAGCTTTTGAGCAAGGGTGACCTAACTTTTCAGATTTCTGATTTACCTCAGGAAAACTCCATTCAGACTTTGGATATTAATGGAAGCTGTCATTTCTAAATGCATTTTGAAATGACTGTGACTTTCGGTCAAGTTTGGGTCATCTTGAATTACACATTGTGGAAGTCTACTTCCCCTCAACTGCAACCAGCATTTGCAGGCGCACCCCCCCAATAACGGACACAGACAACATTGAAAGTGGATAACAGCATAGGGCCACATTTATTGATTCAATGCCCTAGTCCGAATTATAAATTTGTATTGGTAAAACGACCAATCATAATTCCTAAGGCAAGCAGGCCGAAGTAACACTGGTAAGGTACCACCCCAAAATTGCCAACGGCAATTGGTTACAATGTATCAATTTGTATCAATTTGTTTGTTGACAACAAACAAATTGTTGACCGTAGTCAATAACTAACTTATGACCCCACCCTCTGACGCGTATCCGTGAAATCACAGGGGTGATGCATGCTGGTTAGCAATCGTCATCACCCCATCGCCTGGTTCGTCGTTGACCGGACAACGTTTAACTAATTTATTCCTGTCTAGTGTTGTCCAGTCAATTGCGAACCTGCCGGATACTTGTGGGTCATACTGTTTACCTTACCAGTGCTACCCGCCAATGTGACCAAAGTCAACAGTAGGAACACAGAAAGACCCCTATATCAAACCATAGCAACAGTGTGGGATGGGCAAAAAAGCCAGGACCTGGAGCCAATATGGGTCCCAACCAAAAATTCCCACCCGGCCCCGAAGCGACCATAATATCACACTGTTAACTAGGGAGGGGGTGGAGGGGAAAAAACTTCTCCGCTCCGTCGCTGAGGTAAAATGGCAGCTCGGCTGCCTCGTGGCCACCCCTTTTATAAGGGAGCTGGCCACGCCCCTAACTACCCGGATTCTCTGTCCTGTGGGGGGGCCCCGCAAAGGGCGCGGCGGCCATTTTGGCGCCGCGCTTGCATTGCAGGCGCACCCCCCCAATAACGGACACAGACAACATTGAAAGTGGATAACAGCATAGGGCCACATTTATTGATTCAATGCCCTAGTCCGAATTATAAATTTGTATTGGTAAAACGACCAATCATAATTCCTAAGGCAAGCAGGCCGAAGTAATACTGGTAAGGTACCACCCCAAAATTGCCAACGGCAATTGGTTACAATGTATCAATTTGTATCAATTTGTTTGTTGACAACAAACAAATTGTTGACCATAGTCAATAACTAACTTATGACCCCACCCTCTGACGCGTATCCGTGAAATCACAGGGGTGATGCATGCTGGTTAGCAATCGTCATCACCCCATCGCCTGGTTCGTCGTTGACCGGACAACGTTTAACTAATTTATTCCTGTCTAGTGTTGTCCAGTCAATTGCGAACCTGCCGGATACTTGTGGGTCATACTGTTTACCTTACCAGTGCTACCCGCACACGGAGGGGCTTCAAAGAAGACCTGACGCCCCCCCCAGACCGTCAGCTCGGTCAACAGGCCTGCTCGCCAATCACCCAACAGGAGGTCCATACCCCCTCGCGACAGATGGACCCCATCCCCTGCGTACAAGTCATAATTTTGTAGACTAATATCGGGGTGATGACTAACCCGTCCCCAAGCCCTGGTGGCAAGAAACCGCGCCACTGCCTTGTCGACCGCGCGCCTAGCGCGGTCAAGGGCCAGGAGGTTAACGCCCCCTCTGTAAGAATGGCGCGGAACAATGTCCGACCAAACCAGGGTTGTGGCAGGCCAGACATAATGCAAGTAGGCGAGTTCCTCGCAAATCGCATGCTTGAGCGATAAGCCGGTGACCTGGCCCAAATCATTGCCCCCCAGGTGGATGATTAGAATGTCAGGCGGGTCAGCACCCAGGCCAGAAAAAAGGAAAGGCCGCAGCTCCCGCCATAACATCCCAGGCTTACCATGCCATGCGAGACTGGCGTGGTCACCCAGTCCCAGTCGGGGTCCACTCTGTCGCCGCAGCGCAACGCGCTGCCCTGTGCACATAGCTGTGGCCCACCAGCCATACTGTCACCGGTGTAATACGACACCCAGGGTCTGTAAGAAAAATTGAGAAAAAGGCGGTAAGGTGACTGGATTGGTACTCATGGCGGGAGTGGGCGCACATAAAACTGAAAACATTGCGAGCCCCACCTCCCCATGCTGCGTATGTCAGCCCCAGAGTACCCAAAAGCAGCTGCTGTAGAGGCTGCACCAATACGGAACGAATGTGTGCCATAACGGGCACCTGGTAGGCCCACCCTGGTGAGGGCTCTGGCTGTCACCTTCCAAAACTGAAATTTAGTAAGGGGAGACCCATCTTGGTGACAGAAAAACGGGCCGTGGTGCATGCCACGCAGTGCCAGGAATTCCTGTAGGGCACCAACCGGACAGATGTCTGCCAAAGAACACCGTAGCAGTCTTACACCACTGCCTACGCCATGCTGATCTGTTTTAGAGGAGCGTATCCTCAACTGGGCCCAGTCTTTGGCAACATAGACATCCTCGAGTTCCAGTGCCCTACCACTTGCATCCGCCTTAGACAGCATCACGAGTTCGCTGACGCGGAGCGCTCCAAAAAATGCCACCGTTGTGGCTGCATGAAAAAGGGCTGCCTCATAATGATCAAAACAGAGGCCTGGCCAGCCCCGGGCCAACTGGGTAAGAACCCCTGGGGAAATAGGGTGCCGGTCGTCCGGGCAACGCCCGCGCTCGCGCACCCACCCCTCCAAAACATGTCTCACCCGGAAGTCAGAGGTGGTATCCACATGACCCCCCACTTTGGCCATAAAAGCCAACGCCGAGAGCTTGGATGCTATGGTGCGAGGTGCGAGGCCCTGTGCATGCAGGTGAACCATGAACCGCAGAACATGGTCCACCGGGATAGGCCAGGTCTCTGGCAAGAGAAATTGAGTAGCAAATGCCCTGTACGAATTGAATGCTTGTTGATACGCCTTACGCGTGCGTGGCGCTAGTGACAGGCCAATCGCCCGGTTCACCTCTCCTTGCCAATAGTCCACATCTCGTCCGGGAGTGGCGAGGGAAATTCCTCCGCATCCGGGGCCAAGGCGCGGAACCGGGAGATCTGCAGGCGGGACAAAGCGTCAGCAATATCATTATTAATCCCTGGGACATGCCTGGCCCTGAACAAGACGTTGAGGCGCAGGCAGCGCAGCACAAAATGGCGGACTAGATCCATGACCCTGGGCGATTTGGAAGTCTGTGCATTGACAATGTGTACAACAGCCGCATTGTCACACCAGAAATGCACCACCGAATTAGCCCACTGTTCGCCCCATAGCATCAAAGCCCCCAGAATGGGAAAAAATTCCAGGTATGTGAGATCCCGCAGGCGACCTGTGCCTGCCCATGCCGGTGGCCACTCACCATAGGCCCACTTCCCATTGAAGTACATCCCATAACCCAGGGATCCTGAGGCATCAGACTGGATCTGGAAATTGGGGGATGTCAGGAGGTCAGACCTCCAAAATGAGACCCCATTAAACTCCCTCAGGAATTGCAACCAGACGACATGTCTGCCCTGATACCCCGGGTGAGCCTGACTCTGTGGTGGTGCCTGGATAACCCTGCCATGGCGTCGCATAAGCGCCGGGCAAAAGCCCTGCCCGGTGCGACCACCCTGCAAGCAAAATTAAGGTGCCCATGTAGCACCTGGAGTTCCCTCAGGGATGCCTTACGCTTGGCCAGCAATTCCGAGATAAGGGCCACTATCCTGGACACCTTATCACCCGGCAACCTAGAAGCCTGCATTACTGTGTCAATCTCAACCCCCAGGAATACTAGCTTGGTCGATGGGCCCTCGGTCTTTTCGGGCGCTAAAGGGACACCAAGTTCCTCCATTAGCGTCTGAAATGTGTTGAGGAGACGTGCGCACGTGTCCCAGCCCCGTTCACCCCCGAATAAAAAGTAATCCAGGTAATGGGCTACAGACCGGGACCCTGACCTGCGGACGAAAGCCCACTCTAGGAAGGTACGAAAACGCTCGAAAGCCGAGCATGATATGGAGCAGCCAAAAGGCATGGCCTTATCAAAATAATATTCCCCCTTAAATTTAAAACCCAGCAACTCAAAGTCACCCGGGTGCACTGGCAAGAGGCGAAAAGCTGACTTAATGTCACACTTGGCCAGCAGGGCACCCGGGCCACACGAGCGCACCATGCGCAGCGCATGGTCAAACGATGTATACCTGACTGAACAAAGGTCATCAGGGATAGCATCATTGACCGATCGGCCGGCTGGGTAGGACAAATGATGAATAAGGCGAAACTCACCTAGGGACTTTTTGGGGACCAAACCCAGTGGCGAGACCTTAAGATTGGGAAACGGGGGTGCGGGGAAAGGTCCAGCGACCCTGCCCGCGTCTAACTCCTTTTTAATGCTGGCCGCAGCCACCTCCTCCCTTCCTCTGAGGGATAAAAGGTTGGGAGCATCCTGAGGGGACCTGTCACCCATAAAAGGGATACGAAATCCCTGCTTAAAACCTTGAAGGAGATACTCCCCGTCCTCCCCCTTCGGGTACGATGCGAGCCAGCGCTCCAGCATGTCCACCTTAATTGGGGAGGGGGCCTTTTGGAGAACTAGCTCCATCCGTGGCAGCCTTGCCAGCCCACTGTCCACCCCTCCCTCTGCCTCGCGCCCCCCCAGGCCTGGGACAAGCAGAGGCTGCGTGGGGGCCAGAACATGTGGGACACTCATGCTTATACCTGCAGTTCTTTCGATTGCAGGAACCATTTGACAAGAAAGTCCAGCACAGCAGGCGGGCTGGAACCCCCTGCCCCGCCGCCTGGCGGGTAACCTGCGCTGGAGCCGCTCGCTGGACCGCATGTCCGCAATGGTATCTATCCCCCGGGGCAGGGCGTGTGGGTGTCATATACAAAAGCCACAGCCTCTGGCACGGCTCATCCCATCTCATCTCGGGGTGGAGGGGAATCCTCATACGGAATTCCTCATCATATGCTAGCCATGAGGGGCCCGGGAAATCGACCATCGCCCTATATATGTTGTCCAAATATTGGACCATGGGAATAGCTAAATCCGGCCGCGCCCTCAAATATACCGCCATGTATATTAAATAAGCGGGGAGCCAGTTGGCCCAGGTACGCGGCGGCTTACGGCGGCGTGCCTGCTCCTTGTCCTTCTCATCCTGACCCTCCCTTTCCTCCTTGGTGGGCTCTCTGTTCAGGAGTGAGAAGATATCTACGTACTCCCCTCCCCATATCTTTTCCCTAGTAGCCTGTGCCAGGTGATCACCCAATGGCAAGGAATACCCTGCCGTCGGCAAAGCCGAAAAGGGGACAGCCGGCCTGGTAAAAGGGGCCTGAGCTAACCCAGCCACTCCCAGAACATTCCCTGCAGTGTAAGGGCCAATGCCCACCCCAGTGCCCAAGGTGGCAGTCGTCGTCGCCGGGTGGGTCACCGACAGCGTGGCCCCCGCACCACCCGCGCGAGGCCAAGGCCATTGAAAGGCCCCCCCTAGATTGGGAATGTGTGTGGATGTACTCGCTTGCACCGTATACTCACATGCTGCACCCCCGCGGGCCGCCCCCACCGGGGGTTCCGGCCCACTGGGGGCGTCGGAGCTCATGACCGACGTAGAGCTCATCACCGGGGCTTGACCCGCACCTGGTTGCTGGCTGGGGAGCTGCGAGGCAGTGGCCGAAACCGCGCCACGCGCCTGCAGCAGCTCGACCCTCCCCGCCGGCTGTTGTCCTCCTGCCGACAGCGCCTCAAAAGGAACCCCGAAGGGGGCGCCCGCCTGACTGGCCCGAGCCAACGACGCCTCCAGGGCCGCAATGCGGGCGAGCAAGGTGTCCACGTTGACCATGGGCAAAGGGCCGGCCGGCCCGCCTGGTCCAGGCATGGGTACAGGTCCCTGCACCCCGGGACCCACATATGGCCATTGGCCAGCACCGAAGCCCGGCAGGGTTGGTGGAGAAACCTGCCAAGGCAGGGGGCCGCACCACCCCCCAAGGCTAGAGGGCCCAGGGAGAGGCTGCGGCCCAAGAGGAGGAGGCCCGACAGAGTGGGCAGGAGCAGGAGCGGTGTCCACCGCTCGTGGGCCGCGGGCCGGAACCCCTTCCGCGCCCGCACTCTGATCGCCCACTCCGGGCCAAGGGGCAATAGACCCCATTCCGCCGGCCCCGGCCGGGGCTGGCAAAGGTGGCTGCTGAGGAGGCGGCACCGCGGTCCTCCGACCTGGGTTGCACCTCCTAACAGCGCGAGCTGAACTCGAAGCTGCCTTCTTCTTCGAAGGCATCTCCACCGAAGCAAAAAGGGAAGCCGGCAAGGCAGAATCGCTACCAAATGGCTTCCCGGTAAGCTAACGAGCGACGGAGACACAGGGGAAAAAACTTCTCCGCTCCGTCGCTGAGGTAAAATGGCAGCTCGGCTGCCTCGTGGCCACCCCTTTTATAAGGGAGCTGGCCACGCCCCTAACTACCCGGATTCTCTGTCCTGTGGGGGGGGGCCCCGCAAAGGGCGCGGCGGCCATTTTGGCGCCGCGCTTGCATTATTGTTCAAATATACTGATTTTTTAAAAAAAAAATCATTAAGGGGATTAGGGGGCATGGGGAAGTTCTATACTGGATTCGTTCTGTATTGTGTGTGAACTGAGATGAATAGTTGTCATTCTCTGTACCTTTGCTATCTTGATTATGCAAACTTTGTAATAGCAATTTGTAAACATTATTGTTTTCTTTGTAAACTTTAATGGGCATGTGTAAGATGCTGTTTGTTTTCTTTTGGTGATTGTGTAAACTCTGTACTTGCCTGTTGTGATTGTGGTAGTTAGATTGCCCTGGTTGTTCTTCCCCTTGTAACCTATAAAAAACTTATCCAGAAATTGCTCTGGACATAGCTCTTTCCCTTGCCCCCTTTAGTGTTCAAGGAATGAAGAAGCAGACGAATGAAGTATTGAAATTCAGCTCTTTATTAGTGGGGTTTGAACACAGTTTGGATGGGGCAAAACTTGGATTTAGATACACTATAAACAGTAACAGTAACAATAATACAACAAGCCCATTGGCTAACAGAGTGTGCACAATTTCGATCCACTTATTTGCATAAGAATAGATACATGAGAAAAGATGCATTCCACTCCTGTCAGAAAACACTGTTAACATACATAACATTCTTCACCCCTAGGTAAAAAAAAAATCCTTTAACCAGGATGGCGGTATAGTTTCCTTTCTGGGTCGGACGCTTGGCTGAGCCAGCTCAGGGGCTTGTAGGATGGGGGACCCGACTGGAGTGAGGGATTGACTAGAGGGGGAGGATTGTAAATCCAAATTAAAGCCCCGTTTGTCAGATGGAGGAGCAAGGGATCGCTCAAAACCAAAATCTAATTCTGTGGATGAATAAGACAACTCAGGGTCACTCCTGCGTGTACTAAGAGTGGAGGGCGACTCCAAACAAAATTGGTCATAATCAATAAAGGAATCCAGAGTGCTAGGCTGGGACAGTGTAGGGGTACACATGGCCAATTTCCCCTTGAAATCGGTCCCTAGAACACACCTCTGGGTCTAAGTTAGCTTGCTGCTGACTATTACCTCTGCCCCCTGGGTATAAACAGTTAGGGGGCCAACCCTAACATTGAGTGTCTGTATTACATAAGAACATAAGAACAGCCTTGCTGGAAGAGGCCACAGGAGCCCATCCAGTCCAGCATTCTGTCTCACATAGTGGCTCACCATTTGCTTCAGGGTATTATTCCCAAGCAGATGCCTTCATCAGCATTGGAATTAAACTCAGGGTCACTTTATTACCTCATAACTTTGTAACCATAACTACCTTACCTGCAGTGGAGACCGAGTAGTGCGGGTCTCTGTGATGGATCAAAGGTAAGTATCTTCAACAGGTGAATACCTGCTCCACAGGATTGTCCTGTTCTTCAACAGTCCCATCACGGTTCGCAATTTGGGTGCGGTGACCAATTCTATGCTCAAGCCTCAGGGCCATACCCCAATAGCACAGTCAAAGGGCCATCAGCATGCCCCCCAGTCTGGAATGGAAGCATAGGTTTCTACAGTCCCAGCTGTTTGCCATACCGTGACCCATTCCCAAATAATCCTTGGCCTTCACCTACCATTTTTACCCAGCAGTACCTGCCAAAGTGACCAATTTGAACAACCAAGCCAAATCAAAACCCCTCCATTGCAGTGTGGAATGGGCAAAAACACCACCATCCCAAAGGCCACTCAGGGATGAGTGCAGAAATTCCCATTCAGCCCCAAAGAGACCAGCTAATCTCACATTACGATTTCAAGGGCAGGAGGGCGAGCTTCCACTCACCTACTGACTGGAAAGAGGCTGAGGTTGGGGAGGAGCTGCCTTACAAGGCAACCTGACTCCTTCCCCTTCGGCCTGGCATACCCTTGGGCATAACCCCTTCCACCTCCTTCCAGGGGAAGGGGGCATAGCCGTCGGGCATGGTACCATCTAGATAGCTTGGTCATTTGTGGTGATTTTTTTGCTTAAGTGTTTTTCCCCCCCTAAATTGATTTCTAGGTTGAGAGTGCATAGAAGTTGTTTGCCATTCCCCTTTCCAGAGGGCAGCTTGCCCATGACTACATAGGCTTGCTCTTCTTGTAGGAGGCACAGTGAGGAATCAAACTCCCAACCTCTACCTAAACCACTAAACTATCCAGCAGTTTAATAAGGATGTGTCACTGCAGATGGAGCCCAAGATCTTCCATTATATTGTATTCCTGATCTCTATCTATTCCTCTGTCTATTCCTGATATCTATCTATTGTTTTTTTTGCTTAATTGAATGGCACCTTCAATGAAGTAAGCTTCTTTATTTTTACCGCATCTTAAATTGTTTGGTCTTTATTTCATCTCCGCCTGCGGCTTCTTAGATTTAAAACTTAGTTTTCCCCTCCATTACCTAGTGACCTTGAGGCTAGTGGATCTTCCACTGGTGTCCATGTCATGGAGAGGCGTTTTTAGGTAACACCTGTATAAGTGTTGAAAGCTATATTATTTATGTTTTGAAAGAAGAAATAATGCAATAGTGTTACCAGCTGCCAATTAGGTGCATCTTACGTGGTGCAGAGTTATTTATTTATCTTACCTTTATCTTTACCTTGCAGAGATCATTTGGATAACTGGTGTGATAAAAATGATTATATACATGCTATTTTAAATGTACTATTTCCTCAGGCCAAGGAAATTTTTAAACAGAGAGCCTTAGACATCAGTGTGCAATCTGACTTGTAACAACTGGCCAAAAATGGTTCTTTAAGGTGGCTGGCTGCTAACCAAATTGTATTTCAACCTGAAAAATATTTATTGATGTGCCTCCCTCATCCTTTAAGAAGGGCCAGATTCGAGTTACTAGATTCCATAAATAAATATGGGTGTTTTCACCACTTACCATACGATGAAGGAATGTGCATATGTGGTTCTCCAGATATTGAAAATATCTCTCATATTTTATTCAGTTGCCAGATATACACTGATATTAGATTTAAATACCTTGCATTCCTATTGAGGGGAAAAACCAACTTTTTGGGACTCTAAATACAAACTGTCCTATCTCCTCTTGGGTTCTAACATGCACATTGTATGTAGAACTGCCACGTTTATAATTAAGGCACTGACTAAAAGAATCCAATATATCAATCAAATTGGGGTATCCTGAAAGGGAGATTCACTTATCTGATTATGGATATGCATGCATTAATTGTATTAATGCACCTTCTCCAGTTTACATTCCTTTTAAAAGTAGCTCAGGTATGTACGTATTGTATTTGTATTGTATTTCATTGCACTCCATTATATCACACAGATTTTAATTCTTCTGCTATGCTATTGATAAGGTCGTAAGACTAATCAATTAATAATAAACAAATATACAATTTACAAATTAATTCAACCTATTAGAAAAGCATGTTATATTCGGACCAGTGATTCAGCTTAAACCTTTGGCCATTTCTGAATTTCCTGTAGCTAAAATACAAGGTCATGATGCTCTCTATTTCTCACCCTTTCTGCATTCTGGAGTGATAAAGACCATTGCAGAAGTTCTACTAAAAAAGGACACTAAGGAACATTGGAACTAGAGTACTTTATGTTTTGTCCTGTTATGAATACTGTCAGTTTGCCAATTAATGGAATTAATTTGCATACTAAACCCTATTTCAGCTCTGTGATTACCCTAGAAAGACAGATACTTGATTTTGATTAATTATCTCCCAGTGTCCCTATTCTGCAGAATACTTTGTGGGTGGTATTATTTTTCTCACTCTGTCAGAAGGTCTGGAGGCTTCCGCTAGAGCAGAAGTTCTCAGCCTTTTAAAGCCAGGGGCCGGGTCATGCTCCCTCAGACAGCTTTGAGGGCCGGATGACCATTTTGCCCTTCCTCCAGCACATGGCACTTCCTCTGCAGTGGGGGGCACATGAAATGGTGCTGCTGGCTGCATCTTGTCATGATAATATACATGGGATTATTTCATATTTTAATTTTCTTTACATTTATTAAGTGTTAAGATTCATATACAGTGCAACCCCGGTTAACAACAAACAATTGTAAGCAGATAAATAGGTGGCACTTTGGTGGGAAGGTAAAGTGCCAGTGGTGGCTTTTTGGCTATAAACAGAGATGAGCACCAAATCCCAGGGTCAGGCTTTCAAGCAAGGTGTCAGAGATTTTACCTTACCCTGAACTCAGCCTCATTCCAAGATGGAGATTTCCATGCATTGGGGGGTGGGAGGGACACACCTGTGGCACATTCCTTAGAAGGCTTGGTATTCAAAACATGCTAGCCTTGTGGTTTAGAAGGAATGAAAAATAATGTGTGTTAGACTTGTGATACTCTATGGCCATTGGCTCAATTCCTTTAGGATAGTGATGGCGAACCTTTTAGAAACCGAGTGCCCAAACTGCAACCCAAAACCCACTTATTTATCGCAAGGTGCCAACATAGCAACAGGGGAGGAAGGAAATGCTCCCATTGGGCTTCTGGGCAGAGGGGTGAATTCTGTGCTGAAGCGACCGCATGGGTGCCCACGGAGAGGGCTCCAAGTGTCATCTCTAGCACGCGTGCCATAGGTTTGCCACCACTGGCCTAGGTGGGGGAAAGGAGGGTGTGTGCACATGTGTGGATGGTTGGAAAGGTGCGATAGTGGAGCCTGTGGCCAGATCATGCATCAGGCGAGGGGGATTTCCGAGTACTGCAGGACAGAATGAGCTCCCCATCTCTGTCCCAGCTCCTGCCAACCTAGCAGTTTGAAAGCAAGAAATTGCAGGCAGATACATAGGGACCACTTTGGCGTGGAGGTAGCAGCGTTCCGTGCACTCCGGCATATAGTCATGCCTGCCACATGACCACAGAAACATCTGCAGAAGCATACAGCGCTTGCTCTTCGGCTATGAAACAGAGATGAGCACTGAACCCTAGAGTCGGATACAACTGGCTTTCGAGCAGGGGTTACCTTTACCTATCAAGCTGCTTGGTTTTGAAAGGGGTCCCAGTGTTCCAGAAAAGGTGGTACTGCTTTAAATTTATTCTTATGTAAATAAATACACAAATGTGAATGTTTTAGTATGTTTTATGAGCCTATTATGTGAATATATATACACAGTATGTTTTGTGAACATGTGAATGTTTTGTATGTTATCTAAGACAAATAAAAATATTATTTGGGGGAAAAAAGAAATACAGTACATAAATATCATGGGAATGTCTTTCATTTCATCTGACTTGGTTATTTTCTTAATATGCAGATGAGATCTACTGTTAAACTAGTGGCTCATTGTTGATACAGGCAGGGAGAGGCATAAGATGATTTCTATTTAATTTTATCCCATTTTTGTTCCTTCTCGCCATTTCTTCATAATTCTTTGGCTTGTGCTTACTGCAAGGTGTACACAAGGTGGTGTCGTACTCCACATTTTTACTTTCCACCTGCTTAATCTAGCAATGATGTTGTCAGCGTCGACTGCAACTGGTATCCGAGAATGCATTTCCTCTCCTGAAGCAGGAAAAATGTCACTGGTGTGAATTTGTTTAAGGTGAAAAAACAGAGATGCGGGTGGAGAAAGAGTGGCTGGAAGGGGTGAGCGGATGGGAGAGAATTGCCTCAGATACATCATTGAAAAATAAAAATAAAAACCAGGATTGTGACTCCCTGCATGGAAAGGAACAGCTCTTAAAATATATAAATAAATTCCCCATTATTTTTAATTATTATTAAATTTATTACAATTCTAATAACAAAAATAAACATTACATCAAATACATCAATATATCAACATAAACGAACACATGAACAAATACATAACACCCAGTGATATTTACAATGCCCTATAGACTAGGTATATTCTTTATTTCCTACTTTATTTCCAAAAACCAAGTTGATTGGTTTTCCTCCTTGGCCCTTATTTAATGTATATTCCAAAAATATTTCCAGATCTCATAAAATTTATTTTCTTTAATCATTCCCTTTTTAAAATGTAGTTCTGAAGTAAGTTTATCATTAAGTGCAATCGTTTCATTATACCACTCTTCAATTTTAAGCATTTTTTCTTCATTCCAGTTTCGGGCAACACATTGTCTTGCCGTTGTTAACATTATAGGTAATAATTATTTTTTTATACTTATCCATGCTAACATCATCAACATCTGTTAACAGGACCAAACAGTCATTCAGTTTAATATCTATACCAAAAAAAAATGATTTCATTTTCAACTTTTGTCCAAAATTGTCTTATATCCCACAGTACCACCACATATGAGAATAAAAACCCAGAACATTTTTACATCTCCAACAAAATTATTATCCATTTGACTTAAACGGTGTTAGATACTATTTCCACAGGAGTTTGTAATTGTGCTCTTTTACCCTGACAGATAGTGTTCTCATTATTCTTTTCTTCCACATGTTTGACCAATTTGTCCTATCAATTTTAATTCCTAAATCCCGTTCCCAATCTATCCTAAGAACATCCTGTGCTTTATCATTCTGATTTAATAATTTATATATCTTACTAACCAGTCCTTTTATGCCCATATGGCCCGTTCTTAACGTATATATCATGTCCTCAAATGATGTCCTATTTCTTTCCATTGCTGCATCACACTTGTCTTAATTCCTTCATATGTTAACTTTACAAGTACATTTCTATTACCAATTATTGACTTTTTAGATCCTAATCTAAAAACACTCACTATATCTTCATTATCAAACTTCCTTAATTTCAAATCATTCAACCAACTCAGGATTCTAAATTTCAGCTGATCTGGTACCTTCTCCGAGATATTTCTAATTATCAAATTTCACTTTCTCACTTGCTCCTCTAGGAACTCTAATTTTTTTCCTTGATCATCTTACTTTTGCTTTTTCTTGAACTTCCTGAACTTCCTTCATCAACGTCTCAACTTCTTTAATGTTCATATCCATACCTTCTTTTAACTCTAATACTTCATTCATAATTTTTGTTGTGTCTACCTGCATTGCTTCCAACATACGCTTGATCATTAACAACATTTTTTGTTGAAAGTTATCAAGACTTTCTTGCTGCATTTTGATGAAATCCTGATTATCATGCATGCACTGTTCCTCCATTGTCTGAAATTTTGCTTGTAAAAAATTCTCCAATTTGTCCAACCTCATTTCTATAGTCCCTCTTCAATCAGTCACTTTAACACCTGAGGCTCCATCCTGGCCTGTTGTCTCCCACCCCTCACAAATTTCTTGTTCATTATTCTCATTTGATACTCGACTAGTTATTTGGCCTTCAACCACTTTTTAACAACTTTCTTCTTTATAGCCCCTTGACTACTTTCTGGTTCATTCATATTTTGTTGCTGTAAATGTTGTTCTTCCTCTAAATGGTATACCTGCTGCTGCTGTTCTTCTTTTTGTTGCTCTTTTTGTCATCTTCTTTGTTCTTCTACTTCCACTCTTAACTTCTCAAGATCTTCTATCTCAGCAATCTCGTCCTGAAGGGATCTTCTTCTAGGCCTTTCTTCAATTTCCATTCTCATGAATCTACCTATTCTTGTCCAAACAGGATCTATATCTTGGTCTTGCACAACCTTTTTTCCTCTCCCTTTCCAACTCATTCAATAATACTTAATTATTTATACAGTTCTAATACAACTACAGTGACAACTCTTTATAAAGCTGATCACCCACTTAATAATTTGGAAAAAAAATAACTATATACTATACTGTAATGGGGGAGAAATTCAAATAACAAAACTTATAACAATCAGCAAAAGCTATGTTACTTCTCCTGTATATGTTATGATACTTAAAACAATGAATTCAACTAATTAAATAAATAAAAACAAATCAGAAAAATGATGAAATAATAATCACAGAATAATTAAGATAATCAGCTTTCAAATTATTACACAAATCTTATAAAACATTGTTACAATCAAAAACTTGCTAAAGAATTTTTCCCCATGCTTCTTTGCTACACATTCACTTTATAGAAGCAACATTATCTCCTTTCAAGGACAGTTGTATAGATAGGCAATTCCTTGGCTGCAGTCAAATGTCTCTAGGTACAGCACTCAGACTCCCGTCATCATTATGGACTTGATAAGCAACACCTGAAGAATCACACGAGGGAACTCACAGAGAGTCCAGGAAATGGATGGTAGCACTAAATGGACACTTCTCCAAGTGGAGGGAAGTAAAGAGTGGGGTCCCCCAAGGTTCAATACTGGGATCCCTGCTTTTCAACCTCTTCATAAATGATCTAGAAGTAGAAGTAAATAGCAAGGTAGCCAAATTTGCTGATGACACTGAATTATACAGGGTAGTGAAAACTGTGAGAGATTGTGAGGAGCTCCAGAGGCAGTGATGGGCACCAAAAGATTTTACTACCACACCGTGGGGCGTGGCCTAACTGGTGGGTGTGGCCTAACTAGTGGGTGTGGCCTAATTGGTGGGCATGGCCTAATCAGTCTTTAAGGTGCTACAACATTTTTTGTTTATTCTCTGATATGCTTGCACAGAATAAAATGGCACCAATTCTAAAGTTTTATTTTGTGCAAGCAGATCAGGAGGTAAACAAAACAAAAACACAAAAATGTTGTGGCACCTTAAAGACTCACTGCCACCCCACCCCCACCCTGGGAAATCCCTTTAGCCTCTGCTCCCCTCTACACACACACACACACACACACACACACACACACACACACACACACACACACACGGGGGGAGGAACAATATATTTTTAAAAGATGGAACATTTATTAAAATAATATGTCTATAATTTAAATCAATACAATGACCTTGTATCTTCAATATTGTGTACAATATATATTTTGGCTTTAATTTCTTCCAGCAGTTGTTAAATATGCTAATGGAAAAGTAAGCTTGTATAAATTCATAATTAAATCCATTGCTCTAAGACAGGGGTGGGCAAACCTTTTGACTCGAGGGCCATGTAATGAAGTTGAAGAAAGGAAGTGCTGGGTGATTAGCAAGAAATGATTAATGGTTTTTATTCTTTGGCTTCCCCTCTGCAAAATCTTAATAAGGGCTCCTCGCCCTTATTGTATAATCAGTTAACAAGTCAATAAACTGTGGCTCATTATACAGTCTTCAGAAGATACAAAGAAAATTACGAAATGAGAGATTCGTCTCTGATCCAAACTAAATCAAAAACATTTTAATCTTGTAGGGGTGTGTGTGTGTGTGTGTGTGACACAGTCACACTCACACTCACTCTCACACACACACACACACACACACACACACACACACACACACACACACACACACACACACACACCCCGGGGTGGGGGAAGGAAACAAAAAGACATACTTACCCAGAAAGCGACACGTCGGGGTGTTCCTTCCTTCCATGTGGGGGGGGGGGGGCAAAGGAGTGCTCACCTGACCTGCTTTGGCGTTTCCCTCCTCCTTTAGTCCTCCAGGACCAGCGAGTCCAGCCCTGCTGCTGCTTGCAGAGTGGCTGCTGCTGGTGGAGGTGGCGGCGAGTGCATGCCTGGCCCTGGTGGAAGAGGAAGGGGAGCTGACATCACGTGCCACACAGGAGAGCTCGCCTGCATGCCCCGGCGCTCCTCTTTGCTGCCCCTTCTAGCAGCAGCAGCAACTTTCGCAATGTGGACCTTTTCCTGCAGGAAGAGAACTTCCTGCAGGATGTCTGTCTGACTCTGGGCATTGCGAGAGTTGCCCTGCCTGGAGACCTCTCGCAATGCCCAGACAAACATCCTGCAGGAAGTTCTCTTCCTGCAGGAATAGGTCCAAGCATTGCGAAAGTTGCTACTGCTGCTAGAAGGAGGCAGCAAAGAGTGGCGGCAAGGCACACAGGCGAACTCTCCTGGGTGGTGCGTGACGTCAGCTCCCCCTCCTCTTCCTCCAGGGCCAGGCACACACACGCCACCACCTCCACCACCACCCGAGCGGCACCTGCAGCCTCTCCGGAACACAATGAAGCGCCAAAGCCGTCGGGTCGCCCGCTCTCTTGGGAAGAGGTGTGTGGGGTGGGGACGGGAGGGTGTGTGGTCAGCCAGGTTTCTTACTGGTCCACTCGCACCGGGGTGGACCGGCTGATGCCCAACACTGTCCAGAGGAATCTCTTGACACTTGGGGAGTAGGCAAAACAGTGGCAAATGAGCTTCAACACTAGTAAGTGCAGAGTGATGCATGTTGGGGCAAAAACACCCAATTACATTTATAAATGGATGGGGTCTGAACTCTCTGTGACAAACCAGGAAATGGACCTTGGTGTCCTGGTGGACAATAGCTCAATGAAGGTGTCAACCCAGTGTGCCTCAGCAGTAAAAAAAGCAAACTCAGTGCTAGGGATCATTAGGAAGGGTATAGAAAATAAGTCAGCAAGTGTCACTCATTTTGCCTCTTTATAAATCTATGGTGAGCCCCATCTGGAATACTGTGTACAGTTCTGGTCGCCATACCTCCAGAAGGATATTATGGAGTTGGAAAAAGCAGAGGAGGGCAACCAGAAGGATGAGGGGACTGGAACACCTTCCTTACCATCTGAGGCTGCAACGGTTGGGCCTCTTCACTCTTGAACGACGGCGTCTAAGAGGTGGCCTGATTGAAGTTTATAAAATCATGCACAGTGTGGACAAAGTAGATAAGGAAAAACTGTTTTCCCTGTCGCACAACACTAGAACTAGGGGGCACTCCATGAAACTTTTGGGTACTAGTTCTCAAACAAATAAGAGAAAGTACTTTTTCACCCAGAGGATCCCTGGTCTATGGAACTCCCTGCCAGAAGAAGTGGTGACAGCTGTCAGTCTTGACAGCTTTAAGAAAGGATTAGACAAGTTCATGGAGGACAAGGGTATCAATGGCTATAATTATGGGTACCTAAGGGCAACCTTTGCTGCCTCCTTCTAGCAGCATCCAGGTTTTGAATTAAAGTAGTCCTAATTTGGGTGCAACGCAGGGCTTTCCCCTGGCCACGCCCACCACACCATGCCCACAGCGTGGTAGTAAAATCTTTGGGAGCCCACCACTGTTTTCCTATTCCAAACCACTATGTCATTCCGTATTCTGTCCTAACTGTTGCTTCTTGACTCATGTACAGATTTCTCATGAGGCATATAAGGTGCTCTGGTATTCCCATCTCTTTTTTTACTTGCTACATTTTGTTGTGGTCCACACAGTCAAAGGCCTTGGTGAAGTCAATGAAACAGAAGTAGACTTGTTTCTGATATTCCTTTGTTTTCTCCATGATCCAACGTATGTTGGCAACGTGGTCTCTAGTCCCCCTGCCTGTTCTACTACCGTCCCCGGCACCCAGGCTGGCCCTGCGCTGGCATAGTTTCTACAGTGAACAGGGTCGCCGGCGAATCCTTTCGAGACTGCCAGCCCTATGTTTTTTCCCTTCTCCTCGACTCTCGTCGGGTCTAGCCTGGACAGAATCGTGGTCAGTTTTCGCCGCATCAAGAGCTCTGCCGGCGAGTAACCTGACGCTAAGGGGGTCACCCTATACGCTAATAAGAACTGACATACTTGGTGATTTAGGTCCCCCGGGCCCATGCGCCGAAGCGCATCCTTTGTTGTACGCACCAACCGTTCCACTTGGCCATTCGTGGCCGGGTGAAACGGTGCGGATGTGACATGCCGAATTGCGTTTGCCGCCATGAATGCTCCGAACTCCGAGGAGGTGAAGCAACTCGCGTTATCGCTGACTAACGTGTCGGGTAAACCGAACGTGGAAAAGACTCTCCGTAGCTGGCTAATTGTCGTGGCGGAGGACGTGCTCTTTACTGGGATAACCTCCAGCCACTTGGAGAACGCATCCACCACCAGGAGAAACATGGTTCCTCGGAATGGGCCAGCGAAATCTATGTGTACTCTGGACCACGGCCCCCTTGCTGCGTCCCATTCCCTATGCTGGAGGCGAGCCTCCTCTGGACGGGACCCCTGACATGCCTCACAAGTGCCGACCATGTGCTCAATGTCCGCGTCCAGTTGTGGCCACCAAAAATAACTGCGGGCCAGCGCCTTCGAACGAACGATCCCCGGGTGGCTGACGTGCAGCAGTTTGAGCACCCTCGGCCGCATGGATGTAGGGACCACCACCCGTTGGCCCCACAACAGGCACCCCCTTTCTAGGGACAGCTCTAGCTTTTTCCGAAAGAATGTGTCGAATTCCGTGCTCGGGGACGATGCCGGCCACCCCTTCTGTACCCATGAGCTAACTTTTTCCAGCGTTTTGTCCTTGCCTGTCGCCCTAGCAATATCGGCTGGTACTAGTGGGGGTGCGTCTAAGACCTCGATTAGCAACACCTGGCGGTCTCTTTCTACTCTAGCCTTTTGGTCATCCGACAGGGGCAAAGGGGATCTCGAAAGTGCATCAGCATGGCTGATCTCCTTTCCGGGCCGGTACTCCAACTCGTGTTGGTATGCGTTGAGAAAGATAGCCCAACGCAGCATTCTCGGGGATAGGATCTGCGGCGTGGGCTTGCTTGCCGTGAAAATCCCTAACAGGGGCTTGTGATCCGTTACAATTTTAAACGGGCGGCCATACAGAAAATCGTGGAACTTTTTGGTCCCCGCTACTATGGCTAATGCCTCCCTGTCGGTTTGTGCGTAATTTCGCTCTGCTTGGGACAGGGACCTTGAATAAAACGCAACCGGGGCCTCCCTTCCGTCATCCAACACGTGGCAAAGCACCGCCCCCACCCCCACCGGTGATGCATCGCAGACTAATACCACCGGCCGTTTGGGGTCGAAATGCGTTAGAATTGCGTCAGAAGCCAAGAGTTGCTTTAGCTCTTTGAATGCCCTCTCGTGCTCGTCACCCCACATCCATGTCTCCTCCTTTTTAAGCAACCGATGAAGCGGTTCGGCTACGGACGCTTTCCGCGGAAGGAATGTATGGTAAAAATTGAGGAGCCCCAGGAATGACTGTAGCTCGGTTTTGGATGTGGGGCGAGGGGCCTTCTTGATGGCTGCCACTTTGGATTTGGATGGCCTAATACCCTCGGGTGTGATTCGGAACCCTAAAAACTCGACCTCGGTTTCGAAAAAGACACATTTGTCCTTCCTCAGTCTCAGCCCCGCTTTCTCGAACACAGTTAGTACTTTGTCCAATCTTTTTGCCAGTTCGGCCTCACTCCCCCCTGTTATCAACACGTCATCAAAATAAGGCAACACCCCCTCCAGCCCCTTCAGGAGGCGTTCCACAAGCGACTGAAAAAGGCCGGGTGCCGAGTTCACGCCGAACTGTAAACGCGACACCTGGAACGCTCCTTTATGTGTGACTATCGTTTGGGCCGCGGCCGTGGCGGGAGTTACGGGGAGTTGCTGATAGGCTTGTGCTAGATCGAGCTTAGCGAAACACTTTCCCCCATTTAGCCTGGCCAAAAGGTGGCTGACCACCGGCACCGGGTATGCATTAGGGCGGATCGCCTTGTTAATTGTACACTTATAATCAGCGCAAATGCGCACCTCCCCGTTAGCCTTCAGAGCTGTTACAATTGGAGTTTCCCACTCCGCGGAATCAACAGGAATAAGAATCCCCTGGCCCACCAATTTGTCCAGTTCCGCCTCTATTTTGTCCTTTAGTGCGAAGGGCACCCTGCGCGGTTTGAGTCTTATCGGGCGGACCTCCGGGTCTAGGTCGAAAGCTACAGGGGGTCCCTTGAATTTTCCCAGTCCTTTTTTAAAAACGTCGGGATGCGCGTCGCACACCGCTTGTATTGGATCCCCCCCCACCGAATGTACTCCCCCTATGAACAGGCCTAAAGGCTGAAACCACTGTGTCCCAAGGAGGCTACAACTTCCCCCCTTGAGGACAACTAGGGGCAGTTCCGCAGAATGTCTCTTGAAATTAACCCGAAATTTCCCGACCCCCAATACCGGAATGCTGTTTCCCTGTACATCTCGTAGCGTGGACCTCAATGTTTTAAGTTTGGGCCGCACGTGGGGGTCGATTTTCAAGAACTCTTTCTGGGGAATTATGGAATAGGAGGACCCTGAGTCAATTTCCATCCTGATAGGGGCCCCTTGTATTAGTACCTCAACGAAGTAATGGGACTGTCCCGTGGACACGCTGAACACCGGGGCGTCATCTTCGCTGCCGTCCGAGACGCGGCCCACGCCGTCCTTCTTCCTCGTGGTCTGGGCGCCATCTTTGGGCCTCGCGGGACGGTCCGGTCTGGTCGAACGGTCTGGTGACTGCCTCCGGCCCTCCTTTCTTTTTCTGCATGCCTTGGCAATGTGCCCCCGACGGCCGCAGGTGTAACATTCAGCCTTTCTAAACGGGCATCTTGCGCGTTCGTGGGCCGCCCCGCAACCATCGCAGCGGCGCCCCCCTTTTCGGACCTTCTGGACCTCCTCGCCGTCGCTGCCTTCCGAGGACGATTTTGAGGCCCGCCGAGTTGCGTGCACCGATTGTCCGGACTTCCCGTGCACCGAATTTTCTGCTTTGCCGGCCCTGGGACGCCACTCACGCCACTGGTGCATCTCGTCTACTCCAGCATTCGTGGACTCCGCGGCTTCGGCGGCCTCGACGACCTCTGCCAGCGTGGGTGGCGGCTCCTTGTTCATCAAGCTGCGCTGCACCTCCTTGTCTTTCAGGCCACACAGCACGCCGTCCCTGAGGGCCATGTCTAGGATGTCGCCCCATTTGCAGGGGACGGCGGCTACCCTCATGGCGGCCACGAATGCCTCAACCGACTCGTCCGGCGCTTGGACTCGCCTCCAAAACGCGCTCCGAGCGGGAAACATCGCCCTCGAGGGTTGGAAGCGCTCCCGTAGCAGCTTCATGATGTCGTCCGCCTTAAATTGGCTCACCTTCTTCGGAGCGATGATGCCCACCAGCGTCCGCTTGGTTTCCACCCCGAGCATTCTGGTGAGGATGGCCCTCTTCCGCTCCTCATCGTCTTCCTTGACTTTGAGTTCCACCAGCGCCGCCTGGAAGTCCATCTCCAACAGCTCCCAGTCTTGCGGTTTGGTGATGTTGAACCCGCTCTGTGCCCTGGCTGCTCCTTGGGGATCCATTATCCCACCTTCGTCGCCAATTTGGTGTATGAAGACCAAGACACAGGACACAGCCTCGGGCTGGGTTAACTCAGGTTTATTGCATCGTGGACAGAGGGAACATGAGGTGATGGCGGATCGATAGCTCTTTTTATACAGCAGTAATACATTTGAACGTGGTGCCATGGTAGCCCATTGGCTACTGCCTGCGTGACGTCATTGCGAGTCACGCCCTTCTTGTCCAGGTGTAGGTAGTGGCGGGAAAGCTTCCCGCGCTGTTGCCTTTGATGAGTTCGGACCAAGAGAGCTTGGACGCTCGCTGCTGCCAGCTGGTGGTCATTAGCTCGCGTCCTATTACAGGGTTTATATGATACAGCTGAAGGTTACATTGTTGCTATAGGCAAGGTTACATTGGCTCCGATACATTGTAATCCATGTGGAAGGAAAACCATTAGAACACAACAAACATATACTGATCTTTTCCAATCCTGTGGCCATTGTTGTGTTTTTCAAATCTGCTGGCATGTAGAATGCAATACTTTGCTTCTATCATCTTTCGGGCTTTGAAAAATGCACCTGGGATACCATCATCTCCACTGGCTTTGTTGTTTGCAGTACTTTTTAGGGCCTTTCTGACTTCACTCTCTAAGATGTCTGGCTCAAGTTCAATGTTTTCATCACTGAGGTTGTCAGGGATGTTGTGTACCTTTTTATAGAGTTCCTCAGCATCTTAGCCACTTGAGCCACTGCAGTCAAAAGCATCTGGAAAAAAAGAATCAAAACTTTTGAAATGTGGATCTACAGACAGCTGCTAAAGAGCACTGGCTCTTTGGCTTTGAAACAGAGATGAGCACTGAACCCTAGAGTTGGATACAACTGGCTTTTGAGCAAGGGAAACCTTTACTTTTACAACATGTGGACATGTTGCAGGCATGCACACGGAACACCATTTCCCTTCCCGCCAAAGTGATACGAGTTTATCTACTTGCAATTTCTTGCTTTCAAACTGCTAGTTTGGCAGGAGCTGGGACAGACGATGGGAGCTCATTCCATCATGCAGTACTCGGGTCTCGAACTGCTGACCTGCCAATTTCATTTTCAGCCTCTTAACTACTTGAGCCACTGCAGCCCCCTAATAGGGGATGATCAGGGGACTGGAAAAAGGCCCTATGAAGAAAGAGTGGAAATGCTAGTGCATGCTTTACCTTGAATAAAAGTTTGAAAAGAGATAGTATCTTCAAAAACTTGAAAGTCTGTTATCTTGAGGAGGGGCAGGATCTGTTCTCAGTCATATCAGAATGAATGTAATAATGAGCTCACATTACAGGAAGCCAGATTTCAGCTGAATATCAAGAAAAACCTGCTGTTGGAGCAACACAACCGTGGAACAAATTTCATCAGGGGGTGGTGAGCTCTTCAACACTGGAAGCATTCCCACACTTAGACTTAGATTCCTGTTCTGAGCTGGGAGATGGATTTAGAGGCCCCTTCCACTCCATCATTCTATGATTATTATTACAGTATGTGATTTTTTTTAAGCTAAGCAATCTTGTAGAGCAAGAGTTCTCAACCTTTTTGAGCCAGGGGCCATGTCACGCTCCCACAGACAGCATCAGGGGCTGGATGGCCATTTTGCCCTTCCTCCACCACATGGTACTTCCTGGTGTGGTGGAGGCGGTGCTGGGCCACATGAAATGGTGCCATGGGCTGCATTCGACCCACAGGCCACAGGTTGAGAATATCTGGACTATTTAAGACCAATAAGCTCCAATACCTTAGGCATGAAAGCTCCAATACCAAGAAAGCTCCAATACCTTGGGCATGTCATGAGGAACAACCTAAAGTATAGAAGGCTCCAACTTGCTCTTCAAGGAAAGGTCCCCAGGAAGTAGACAGACTTCATAGCTGAAGAACCTGAGAGACTGATGTGGAAGGTCCTCAGAAGAACTGTTCCAAGGAGTTAAGAACAGGAAGACTATCACCACGATGATAGCCAATATCCAGAATGGATACGGCACCTGAAAAAGAAGAAGACCTCTGGGAATTGAAGTCCAAAAACCCAAAGTTAGGAAACACTGGGTTAGGATTTCCTTCCACTCCATCATGGAGTGGAAGGGGAAATCCAACCTCCGGGTTGGAGAGATAGGCAGGATAGCTCTCAATGCCATTTCCAGGGAATCCTAAGCAGGTGAAGGCATCTGCTTGGGAATAATACCCTGAAGCAAATGGTGAGCCACTGTGTGAGACAGAATGCTGGACTGGATGGGCTGTGGCCTCTTCCAGAAAGGCTCTTCTTATGTTCTTATGTTCTTAGGGTCCTTACTTCAACCAAGGATCCCATTTTTGCAGGTTATTTATATCCAAAACTGTTGGATTGGTTCTTGATTCAGCAAAGGTTTTAGAGAAATAGTGATCCAAATGTCAACATGAATACTGCAGCCACTTGAGTCTGAGTGATCAACCACAGCTCGAGTTACTTTCCCAGACTTTCAAAGGCTGATGTAATGTCTGCATAGTTCCTCTCTTGGCTGTGTGTCAGGATTTGCAGTCCTGTAGGATGGTAGCCCTCAGCCTGAGAGCAGCTTGACGGGTAAGAACTGGACTGAAATTTGGATACTGCTTTGCATATTACCTGGTGTTGGTGTTGCCTGCCAGCTGCCCTTTCCCTGGACTTTGACACTGTGTTATTGTTCCCACGTTGATGAGAAAATGATATATATCTGTGGGTTTAATGAGCAATGGCATTCCATCTCTAATAATTCAAAAGAAAAAGCTTTCAACTCTAGACCAACCTAGCATTGACTTCTTTCTTCTTCAAGTGCCACATCCGGTTCCAAATATTTGCTGTCATCATGGGGATCAGCCATGAAGATTGTCCTGGGAAGAATATAGTGCAATGGCCTTCCATTTGCCTTTTATATCGCAGCATGACACTCATTATCTCTGATTCAGTTCTGTGAGCCACTTTCTGTTCCCGAGCCCTTTTGGCACACAAAGTCCTTATCATCAGCCCCAGGTCAGGATAGATGAAGCTGCTGCCCTCCATCAAGATGGATTCAAGTAGGATTTAATCTACTTGGGGACCATCACCTTTCCCTGTGGATTTTGGCACCCAAGGCCGTAAGTCCTCAGGGTTGTGAGGTTAGTTAACCACTGCCTGACACTTGGCATTGAGTCTCTGGCAGTAGGGTCTCCTCTGTTACCATAGCAGGATAACCTGGCCAGACTCAATGGCATTGATGTTGTTGTTGTTGTCATCTTCTTCTTCTTCTTGTGTCTGGATATTGGCTATCATCTTGGCTACTGTCTTCCTATTCCTCCTTCTTTTTTTTATAATTTTTATTTATTTCAGAAAAGCAAAAAAGTACAACTAACAGACATACAAAAAAGAAAAACAATAACAATACAATACAATATTACATCAAATTCATAAAAGATAGCACATGATAATAATTGAGCTAATTATTTGCAATATAGCCCACAATATTGAATACCCACATTATGAGTTATTACTATAACCATAACATTCATAAAAACTTTCAGTGCTACAACTATTTTTTATTTCTTTACTAATTACACATCACCCTGTGAATATTTACAATGCCCGGAGAGTTTAGTATCTATATCATCTCCAAAAACCACTTTGAGATGGTACAGGTCCAAAACTGTCCCTTGCCATAAGAGAGTGATCCACAAACGGCTTCCAAATACTCCAAAACCTATTTTCTTTTAATTTATCCCTTTTTACTTTTATCTCCCATGTCAGTTTGTCATTCAATGCTAAACTCCACATTTCCTTATACCACTCTCCAGTCTGTATAACTACATCATTTTTCCAATTTCTGGCTATGCATTGTCTACCTGTAGTTAACATAACTTCCAATAATTCTTTTTCCTCCTTATTCAAACCCATGCCTTCCACATTTGTTAATAGGATGGTACCTGACACCAGCTTAATTCTTTTACCCATTATTTCCCCAATCTCTCCTTCTATTTTTCTCCAAAATTCATTTATTTTTTTACAACTCCACCACATATGTTCATATGTTCCAACCGTTTCTTTGCATCTCCAGCATAAATTATCACTTTTATTATCCAGGGTCTAGTAAGCAAACTTTATATCATATTGAATAAGGGTATAGATCCACAAGATGATTTGAAACGGAAGTGGGAACAACATTTGATAGGAGAGGTTGAATGGAGAAACAAATGGAGAAAGAGGATAATGAGAACAATGTCAGTAAGAATTAAGGAACATAATTTTAAAATGTTGTGGCAATGGTACTTGACACCACTGAGGCTTCATCAGATGGAATAGTTCTTCTGAGGACATTCCACACCATTCTCTCAGGATCTTTAGCCATGAACTCTGTTTATCTCCATGGCCTCTCTTCCCGTGGATCTTCCCTTGCATAACAACTTGGAGTATTATATATTTCATGTAATTCCTCAATGTTTTTGAGCTTTCTTTGTTTAATAGTCTTAAACAGTTCTTGTTCTTTATCCATCCAGTGCAATTGACTGGACCCCATTAAAGTGGGGTTGAAATGCTCTAGCAAGAATATTGTGAAGCTAACATTTTTAGAGTACTCCCAAATGTCCCTACATGATGTTGCAGAACAAGCTAAACCCTCAAATGAAGTGGCATACTGTCTGTGTTTGTATGTGTCATACATTTTTGTGTACCCATGTAGATGCATTCATCAGCATTCATCAGCACATGCATCAGCAAATGATGCATGCATCAGCACATGCTGAGGCACAGCCATACTGGCTGTCTCAAATCCTGACTAATGCTAATTCATCTAAAGTGGGGTTTGGTGGGTGTGTATGAGGAGGTCTGTGACTGTTGGAAGATTAATTACTTAATCTGAAGAACAGGTATTACCAGGTAAAAAAAACCTCACATTGACTTCTATGTTCATCTGTTATGCTAACCATTCTATACCTTATGTGTATAAATTGGTGCCATGAAGCCTCACTCTTATTTCTGAGAGTGGACTTGATCCACAAGAGCTAACATTAAAATACAGCGGTTAGTCTTTAAGGTGTCACAATGTTTTTTGTCTTTATTTATGTTGTGTATACATGCAGTTCAGCTGCTCGCCATTAGTGTAGCTGACGGAGCTCATGTGGCTCCAATCCACCCAATGAGGAACTAAAAGCGGTAAACTTTCCCGCCACAGGTGAAACTATGTCAGGTATGCATGACGTCAGGAAGACGTCACCAGTACAGTAACCAATAGGCGCCTTTGGGCGAGATTCAAATGTATCATGTACCATATATAAGGAGGCAAGGCTCCGCCATTGCCTCATGTACAGATTGACCATGTTACAATAAAGTAGTGTTTAGCCTGTCTTCCGGCATCGTGTGCAATCAATCTGCCTACCTCAAAATTTATTTCAATTTTTATGCCGCCCACTCAGCCTGTCCTGACTCAGGGTGGCTTACAATCACAGGATAAAACAGCTATATAATAAATAAAATATACCCAGCCATTAAAAAAAATTAAAACACTATCATCATAAAACATTAAAAAACCACCCACCCCACAAAAGGGTGTAAGAAAGCGAGAGGGGGAGGATTCTGCTGATCTACACCAAACAACCGGCAGAGGTAACCCATCCATTTGCGCACCACACTTGCCCCCCAGACAGGTTTTGAGTCCTTTCCTGAAGGGCAGCAATTCCATCTGGAGCTGTAACTCTATTGGCAGGAGGTTCCAGAGGGCTGGTGTGGACACGGAGAAGGCCCTCTTCCTTGTGCTAGAGAGAGGAGTCCCTCTAGTTGATGGTATAATTAGAGAGCCCCTCTGGTCCGCTCTGGTTGGATGGACAGACATTCTTGGGGCAATGCAGTCTCTTAGGTACCCTGGCACACTACCATGTAGGGCTTTAAAGGTCATCATCAGAACCTTGAATTGAACCCGGAGGAAAACCGGTAACCAGTGCAGCTCCCAGAGTAGTGGCGAGGTGCAGGTATAATGCCCGCATCCCATCACCACCTGGGCAGCTGCATTCTGGACCAACTGCAGCCTCTGAATGGTTGTTGTACTGTGTCTGTTACCCCAGATCTGAAATTACCCCTTATTATTATTATTATTATTATTATTATTATTATTATTATTATTATTATTATTATTATTATTATTATTATTATTATTATTATTATTATTATTATTAAAATACTTTTCTCTTTATTTTTCATTTGCCCCCCACTGAAAATGCTCATCTTATGAATGCACAAACCACTACTCTAACACGCACCCATTCAAACAATTTGCATGTAGATAAATGCAAAAAATTATTTTTCTAATTTTTTTACACCATTAATTCATATAGGGATAGACCAGCGGAATGATTCTTCATTCAACTGCATGGCGGGAGACCAGCAGGACGATTCTTCGTTCAACTGCATGGCAGTAGACCTAGCCTCGCCCAAGAAGCAAGACCAAGGATGAAGTGCCTATGCTGACTTGAGGAAAGTAGACCACCCCAGTTAAAGAAACCAAGGTAGTCTGGGCCTCAGTAGCAAACGAGATTTTTTAAAAACCAAAGCTGAGAAGCCCGGGGCTGTTCAGAGAATGAGGGCCGGTATTTCAAAGGCAGGTAGACCGCCCCGACTTTGTGAATGAAATATTTTTAAATTGAAGGGACAAGCAGAGTAGACCACCCCAATTTTGAGAACTTAATTTTAAAAAAGTAAATGATGGTAGATCGAGAAATTTTCCCAGACAATAGTGTCTAATTGAGAATGGCCGGTAGACCAGCACAATGTCCTTGAATGACCCACAGGCTTACATGAATGGGGTTCCAAATATGGTACTTCAAAGACATCAAGGCTGAACATTTGCAACAATGTATCCATTCTGGGGGTGGCTGCCTCCTCCTCCGCCGGGCAGCCACCCCCAGCCGGGGGGTGAAGAGGAGGAGGAGAGCCGGGCTAGCGGCGAAGAGGCCAGCCGCCGCCGCCGCCGGGCAGCCACCCCCAGCCGGGCAGCCACCTCCAGCCGGGGGGGGGGGGGGAAGAGAAGGAGGAGAGCCGGGCGGCGGCAAAAGGGCCAGCCGCCGCCGCCTCCGGGCAGCCACCCGCAGCCTGGGGGTGAAGAGGAGGAGGAGAGCCGGGCGAGCGGCGAAGAGGCCAGCCTCCGCCGCCGCCGGGCAGCCACCCCCAGCTGGGGGATGAAGAGGAGGAGGAGAGCCGGGCGAGCGGCAAAAAGGCCAGCCGCCGCCGGGCAGCCACCCCCAGCCGGGGGGGTAAAGAGGAGGAGGAGAGCCAGGTGAGCGGCAAAAAGGCCAGCCGCCGCCGCTGCCGGGCAGCCACCCCCAGCCAGGGAGGGTGAAGAGGAGGAGGAGAGCCGGCGAGCGGCAAAAGGGCCGGCTGCCGCTGCCGCCGGGCAGCCACCCCCAGCCGGGGGGTAAAGAGGAGGAGGAGAGCCAGGTGAGCGGCAAAAAGGCCGGCTGCCGCTGCCGCCGGACAGCCACCCCCAGCCGGGGGGGTGAAGAGGAGGAGGAGAGCCGGCGAGCGGCAAAAGGGCCGGCCGCCGGTGCCGCCGGGCAGCCACCCCCAGCCGGGGGGTGAAGAGGAGGAGGAGAGCCGGGCGAGCGGCAAAAAGGCCAGCCGCCGGTGCCGGTGGGCAGCCACCCCCAGCTGGGGGGTGAAGAGGAGGAGGAGAGCCGGGCGAGCGGTGAAGAGGCCAGGAGAATACCAAATGACAGAAGGGAAGAGGGCAGAGGAGGAAGAGCAGGGAGCGAGACTCAGAGTCCCAGGCAAAGGATAAGTAGCTGATATGCAAATGTAGAAGACTTAATATAGCAACTGACATAGAGACTTTACACTGACTAAACATAGAAACTGACATAGAGACTGTGTATAAAGTGTGATAATATGCATGATAATATGTTGTCTTAAATGTTTTAAACTTTTAAAAACTGTGATAAAATGTATGAGGAGAGAAAAATGGCGTAGACACCGGCAAACCATGCCACAAATCTTGCCAAGAGAACCCTATTGACCAAAACAAAAGGCAAAACAAAAGGGCAGGCTAGGTGATACAGGATGCTTAACACCACAGAGGGGAGAAAGGGGAGGGACAGGAAAGGGGGAGGGGAAATGCAATGTTGTAAGGAGCAATACTGCATAGGGACATGGAATGTGAGATCAATGAACCAAGGTAAACTGGAAGTGGTAAAAAAATGAGATGGAAAGAATAAGCATTGACATCTTAGGCATCAGTGAGCTCAAATGGACAGGGATGGGGGAATTCAGCTCTGGAAACCATCATATCTACTACTGTGGGCAAGAAAACCTTAGAAGAAATGGAGTAGCCATAATTGTCAATAAAAGAGTGAGAAAAGCAGTAATGGGATACAATCTCAAAAATGACAGAATGATGTAAGTCAGATTTCAAGGCAAACCTTTCAATGTCACTGTGATCCAAATATACGCACCAACCACTGGTGCAGATGAAGCTACAATGGACCAGTTCTATGAGGACCTAGAACACCTCATAGAACAGACACCAAGAAATGATGTCCAAATTATATTAGGAGACTGGAATGCCAAAGTAGGAAATCAAAAAGTGGAGGG
Organism: Bradypodion ventrale; assembly: GCA_035047345.1. Taxonomy (NCBI): domain Eukaryota; kingdom Metazoa; phylum Chordata; class Lepidosauria; order Squamata; family Chamaeleonidae; genus Bradypodion; species Bradypodion ventrale. The sequence continues at coordinate 10,930,839 of JAWDJE010000017.1, read as the reverse complement.
AATAACAGGCAAATTTGGTCTTGGAACACAGAATGAAGCAGGGCAAAGATTGATAGAGTTCTGCCAAGAACTCTTGGTCATAGCAAACACTCTCTTCCAGCAACACAAGAGGCGACTTTACACATGGACATCACCAGATGGCCAACACCAAAACCATATTGACTACATACTCTGCAGCCAAAGATGGAGAACCTCCATACAGTCAGCAAAAACAAGACCTGGAGCAGACTGTGGCTCAGATCACAACCTACTGATCACAAAATTCAGGCTTAGACTAAAGAAAATAGGGAAAACACGGAGACCAGAAAGATATCACCTAGACAGCATCCCTAAAGAATACACGGTGGAGGTGATGAACAGATTTAATGGCTTAGACTCGGTAGACAGAGTGCCAGAAGAATTATGGACGGAGATGAGGGACATCATGCAGGAAGCAGCAAAGAAAACCATACCAAAAGAAAAGAAGAGTAAGAAAGCAAAGTGGGTGTCTGACGAGGCTCTTAAAATAGCAGAGGAAAGAAGGAATGCAAAAGCCAAAGGAGAAAGGAAAAACTACAATCATTTGAACACAGAATTTCAAAGAAAAGCAAGGAGAGATAAGGAAAACTACCTAAAAGAACAGTGCAGAGAAATGGAGGAAAGCAACAAAAGAGGCAGAACCAGAGATCTTTTTTAAAAAAACGGGGAAATTAAGGGAACATTTAAAGCAAAAATGACCATGATAAGGGACAAAGACAGAAAGGAGCTAGCTGATGCAGAAGAAATTAAGAAAAGATGGAAAGAGTACACAGAGGAACTTTACAAAAAGGACATCAACACTCCTGATAGTCACAATGATGAAGAAATTGAACTTGAGCCAGACATCCTGGAGAGCTAAGTCATAAAGGCCCTAAAGAGCACTGCAAACAACAAAGCTAGTGGAGATGATGGTATCCCAGTTGAATTTTTCAAAGCGCTAAAAGATGACAGCGTCAAATTACTGCATTCAATATCCCAGCAGATTTGGAAAACAAATCAGTGGCCACAGGATTGGAAAAGATCAGTATACGTCCCAATCCCAAAAAAGGGCAATGCCAAAGAATGTTCAAATTATCGAACAATCGCGCTCATCCCACGTGCCAGCAAGGTGATGCTCAAGATAATACAGGATAGACTTCAGCAGCATGTGGAAAGAGAATTACCAGAGGTGCAGGCCGGTTTCAGAAGAGGCAGGGGGACTAGAGACCACATTGCCAACATACGCTGGATCATGGAGAAAACAAAGGAATACCAGAAACAAGTTTACTTTTGTTTTATTGACTACACTAAGGCATTTGACTGTGTGGACCACAACAAGATGTGGCAAGTAATTAAAGAGATGGGAATACCAGAGCACCTCATATGCCTCCTGAGAAATCTGTACATGAACCAAGAAGCAACAGTTAGGACAGAACATGGAATGACAGAGTGGTTTGGAATAGGAAAAAGAGTAAGACAAGGCTGCATTTTGTCACCATGCCTATTCAACCTATACACAGAGCACATAATGCGCAGTACAGGGATGGAGGAATCACAATATGGGATTAAAATCGCTGGGAGAAACATCAACAATCTGAGATATGCAGACGATACCACCCTAATGGCAGAAAGTGAGGAATACCTAAAGAATCTCTTGATTGGACTGAAGGAGAGTGCAAAAGCTGGGTTGAGACTCAATATCAAGAAAACCAAGATAATGGCAACAGGCCCAATCAGTTCATGGAAGATAGATGGGGAAGAAGTAGAAGCAGTGACAGATTTTACTTTCTTAGGATCAAAGATCACTGCAGATGGGGATTGTAGCCATGAAATAAAAAGGCGACTGATTCTTGGGAGACAAACTATGAGAAACCTGGGGAACATAGTGAAAAGCAGAGACATTACCTTGAAAACAAAAATTAGAATAGTCAAAGCAATGGTTTTCCCAGTGGTAATGTATGGATGTGAGAGCTGGACAATTAGGAAGGCTGAACGCAGAAGAATAGATGCCTTTGAAATGTGGTGTTGGAGGAGGGTTTTGAGAGTCCCCTGGACAGCGAGGAGAACAAATAGGTCAATCTTAGAAGAAATTAACCCTGACTGCTCATTGGAAGGTCAAATAGTAAAGATGAAGCTAAAGTACTTTGGGCATCAAATGAGAAGGGAGGATTCACTTGAGAAGGCCGTGATGTTGGGAAAGGTGGAGGGCAAAAGAAGAAGGGGGAGGCCAAGGATGAGATGGCTAGATGGTATTGTAGACACAATGGGCACAGAGCTGGGAGGGCTGAGGGGGATGGTGGAGGACAGAGGCGCCTGGAGAACAATGGTCCATAGGGTCGCAAAGGGTCGGAACCGACTGTGCCACTGAACAACAACAACAACAATCCATTCTGACTGATTCAACCAGAGCTTTAAAGAGTTCAAAGAGATAGGTGCTTTCTAAGGATTCTTCGACAGCACCGCGATCAAAAAATATTAGCAAAAATTCAGAGCGATAAGGGGAGACAGCGGAGGGGACCTAGAGACAAAAGTTAATCATTGAAATGTTGAATTAAAGTTTAAAATAATTGTTAAAAGTTGCATCTTTGCTCCGAGAGCTTGGCTGAGCCTCAGGGCCGTTTGACTGGTCAAGGGCCAGTGGCAGGAATGGCAGAATCAGACTGAGGGAAAGTCTCCTCAGGGAGTAAGTTGGTAAAAGTTTGGTTATTCCTGATTGGCTCTAACTTAGACAGAGCGAGCATTTTGAAATCGGGTTTCTCTCTGCCTCTTCTCCTGTCAAAAAGTCAAGCTCAGCTGCAATGCAGCTGCAAACTTAGACTTTAAAAGTATTCACGATTTGTGTTAAAAAGCATTTTTATGGTCGTTGGAGCCAAGCTCAACCATAGGCAGGGTGAACTTGACTCTTTTATCCCTGATTGATCTTTAATTAGCGGTTTTAATTAAAATGTTCCAAAAATCATTAAAAATATTGTAAAATGATTCTAACATATTCTCTTTTGTATTTTCAAAACAGGAAACTTCCATGATATTTTCTTTAAATTTGAGCCTGCCTCAGTAGACCTCAGAGGCATACCACATTCCAAAGGAAACATTCAATTAACACCTGATGGCCAAAGACCAAACTTCCTGAAAGTCTGCAGCAAAAATTAGTGATTATTCTTTTATGTGTGTTTCCTCACGTCTTTGTTTTTTGGGGTCTGTAATTAACATATGTACACGCAACTAGTTAGTTTCTACCTGGAGACAGGATGGGATTATTTGGGTGGGAAATGTCAAGAACTTCATGAAGTGAAGATCCAATGATGCTGATTGGTCAGTCGAACCTCCCGCCTCAGACGTGCAGCATTTCTAATTGGTTCCTGTCTTCAAGCTAAGCATGTTCACTCTGGCATTGGCTACTGTACTGAACTGTCCCCCAATCTCCTCCCACTATTCTTTCCTGGAAATTGTAATCTTTTACCATTACCATATATTTGCACAAATACTTACTATTGTAACCCAAAACTGACTTAATAGTCTATGAAAGACAGCCTGCTGCTAAGTTATTGTTTCTTTGTAAAAACTTTATTGTGACTTTAGATAGATGATAGTATTAGTTTGTATCTGTAGAATTGTATAAAAGGACTTCACGATACCGGGACTCCAGCTCTCTAGCTCACTCTCAAAATGTAGTTAGAAAAGCTCACGTTTAGATTTTTGTAGCAGGCAAAGGTTGCGAACTGTCTTTGACATATTGAATAAACCTTATTTTTGCCTGAAATTCAAGTCTCTGTGGTTCTTGGGGGGCTCTGCAGGTGGAAGAACTTTTAATTTCAGAAAAGCATCTCTGGTGCTCGCAGGACTTCCTGTGACAGAAAAAAAAGGGGGTAGCGGTTTTCAGGTAACATTTCTGTGGACATATGGCAGGCATGACTAGACACCAAAGTGACAGGCGTTAGGACAGAGACAGAAGCTCACTCTGTCATGCAGCTCTTGGGTCTCGAACTGCTGACCTGCTGACCTTCCAGTCATCCTGAGGGTACACTCTAGGCATCTGATGAAATCAATTACAGACCATAAAAGCTTGTACCAAATAAAACCTGACAGTTTCAAAAGTCATAGCACTTTGATCCTACAAACTCATATACACATTCCTGGGTGTGGCTGTACTATTTCCCACAACCGGATTACCAATGAAATATTTACAAAAAGCTTGCATGTATGGGCACATAGGAGGATGTACTCTAACTCTATTAATTGTCTGAAAAATTCCTATCTAATGAAAAGAATGTGATTACCTATCTGGAAAAGTTCATGACATGCTTGAGAAACAAAGAAAAGACACCAGGTGTAGTGCTGAAGTTGGATTTGGAAATTTCCACTGATTTGCATGTCTTTAGAATTCTGCCTGGTAATAAGTAACCTCTAAGAATTTACATTGCTTAGCAAATAGCACATACTGTACTTTAGAAGGTAAGAAGGCACCATATGACTTCTACATAATTAGCCTATTGCATAGGTAGTAATTATATGGATGCAGATCTAACCACATTCTAAGTTTATGGAGCTGAAGTATAGCACTAGAAGTTGTTGCTGAGAAGAAATCCAGTTTTCTTACAGAAGAAAATGGCTTTTGTTTCAATTCTATGGATGCTGGTGGTATATTCAAGCATTTTCTTTCTAACTTTGTTTTTTGGATATGAAATTTATTTTAATATTACAAGGATACATATTCCTTCAGGAATTTCACAAGGAGGAAAACTGCGATTTTTCAGTTTCATCATTAGTGTTGTAGTAAGACTGGTAAGTGTTCCTAATGTGTATGTATTTTTCCCCTGTTGATGTTTGTGCATGACAAGTTACTATTGCATTCAGGCTTTTAAAAAATGACACAGAGTGATAGATGGAACTTTGCAGAAATAATTAAGCTGATATACAAATTTATTTTTTCAGGCAAAGCCAAGCTTGAGATGTTCTTGTCTGTTCTCATTTTGAACGCAAGTCACCTTAGCACCACTGTTGATTCTAATTTCTTTCTCCTCTTTAACAATGATTGTTCTTGCCCTCCATTCAAAATGAGGAAACTATTCAAAAATATGAAATGGTTGCACTTTGATTTCTATCTGAATTTTCCTTATCCTTTTTACTTGTGTGTGTGTTTTTGGGTCAGCGATTACTCTGGGTAGAAAGGATTTTTGTATGGTACACCCGAATGAGGCTCCATTTATGTCCCCTATTGTGCAGCTGTCAGGGAATTGAACCCTGCGCTTTCGCGGTCTCCAAGCATAGTGCTTTTACCCACTGAGCCACCAGGGAGCTGTTTTTACTGAGGTGTATCAGGAGATGATTTTGACAAAACCTTCACAAAACATTTTGAGTTGCTCACAAATCTATCATATTGGTTACCCACACATCATTGGTTAATGATCTAGGTGTCCATTCTAACTCTAATCCGTAATTTGAGGTAATGGGTGCAATTGTTCTAGAGGGGATTTCTTTCTTACATATAATTTCTTGTAATGAATAATCTGGATATTTCCTGAACAATCATGCTGACAGCATTCATTCATTTGTTTGTTTGTTCATTCATTCATTCGTTCTCTCCCTCCAGTAGCCATGATGATAGCCAAAACTTTGTTCACAATCTAAGTATGGTCCCAATGGCTCTAAATTGACTCAGGCTTCCCTCCTTCAAAAGTTAAGAAAATGAGTGCACAGTGTTATAAGGTATAAAATACTAACTACCTTGTGAATTACCCAGAGAGTGCAATTCACAAGGTAGTTAGTGCCAAAAGGGTGGTATATAAGTGTAGTTTGCTATTGCTATTATTAGTTTTTTACTGCAACTCATATCCAAGATGAAGCTAAAGTACTTTGGACATCAAATGAGAAGAGAGGACTCACTTGAGAAGGCCTTGATGCTGGGAAAGGTGGAGGGCAAGAGAAGAAGGGGGCGTCCAAAGATGAGATGGATAGATGGTATTGTGGACACAATGTGCACAGAGCTTGGTGGGCTGAGGAGAATGGTGGAGGACAGAGGTGCCTGGAAGAAAATGGTCCATGGGGTTGCAAAGGGTCAGAATTGACTGTGTGACTGGACAACAACAACATATCCAAGAATGCATTTTTTCCCTGAAGCAGGAAAAGTGTCACTGGCATGAACTTGTTTCAGGTGGATCCCTGCTTGCCATGTAGTGACCCACACACTGTGATCACGGAGCCATCTCCTGTGTCACGTATGAAATGAGACAGGCAGGATTCAACACCGGGACTGCAATGGACTGCCACAGCCTTGAGGATATGGACAAGGAGCGCCTTCACAGCCAGTCCATCTGGCATGGCCTCTTCTGCCTCCATGACCACTGGGAATCAGTTCCTCATCCTCTCATTTTGCCGTTGGGCCCAATATGATGGTTTCCAGTGGCATTTCCTCCACTGAGGGTTTCCATCACCCCACCTAAAGGGATTCATCTGCCCGTAGCCATTGGCCCCTTTAGGGAGTCAGGTTAGTTAACCGCTGCCTAACACTAGGTGTTGAGTCACTGGCTGTATGGTCTACTCCAGAGGTTCTCAACCTTTTAAAGCCGGGGGCCGGATCATGCTCCCTCAGACAGCTTCAGGGACTGGATGGACATTTTACCCTTCCTCCACTACATGGCATGTCCTGGTGTGGTGGAGGCAGTGGGGGGGGGGAACCACATGAAATAATGCCACAGGCTGCATCCGGCCCATGGGCCACAGGTTGAGAATCCCTTGTTTACTCAATTGCTGCAGCGGGCAGTCCGGCCAAACACAGATTGCTATTACTACTGCTACTAGTATTGCTCTTGTCATTCATTCATTTGATTTCTATGCCACCTTTCATCTTCTATTAGTATCCACAAATGTTTAAAAGCAGGGGCAACTAAAAACACAGTAACATTTTACACGAAGCAAAAAATAATTGTATAATATTTTAAATTGCTATTTTTAAAATAATTTATGGACAATTCAACACCTCCCCCCCCCCCCCACACACCACCATTTGTACAGGAGAAGTTATAAAAATGTGTAGTCATATCCAGTTTGTAGAAGTCTGTTTAGAAGGCCTGCAGAGAAGAACTGTGGTGGCTTAGTGGTTAAGACACTAAACCTGATGGCTGGAAGGTCAGCAGTTTGATACCCAAGTGTTATACCAGGAGCAGTAGTTAAAACTGCTGTACTGTAACCAATAGGGTGAGATCATCTGTTCCCATGCAGTGAGGTATCATCAGTATGCTGATGATACTCAGTTGTACATCTCGGCCTGTGGTGATCTAAGCGATGCTGTCAAAGTCCTATCCAGGTGTCTGGAGGCTGTGAAGATCTAGACGGCTTTGGGTTCGGACCTCCATGTTACCCTGAGAGCTACCATCTTTGGTGCTGGATGGGGCTTCTTTTCCCCAGACAGACCTGGCACATAATTTGTGAGTCACAACTACTGCTCAAAGAGCAAGTGGCAGTTGTGGCCAGGAGGGCTTTTGCGCAACTTCGTGTCAACCACCAATTACACCTGCTTCTGGACTGGGACTCCTTGCTTACGGTCACACACGCTCTATTCACCTACAGGCTGAATTGTTGTAATGCGCTCTACGTGGGGCTGCCCTTGATGACCATCTGGAAGCTACAGCTGGTCCAGAATGGGGCTGCCCGGATGGTGACGGGGTGTGGGCGTTATGCCCGTGCCTTGCTGCTGCTATGGGAGCTGCATTGGTTGCCAGTGTGCCTCCGGGTGCAATTCAAGGTGCTGGTTTTGACCTTTAAAGCCCTTCATGTTAGTGGGGCAGGATACTTAAGAGACCGCACCACGCCAAGGTTTTCGACCTGCCCTACGAGAGCGATCCGTAGGGGCTCCCTAGTGGTCTCATCAACTAGGGCTGCACATCTCACTGGGACCAGGAGGAAAGCCTTTTTGGTATATGCTCTGACCCTATGGAACCTCCTGGCACTTGAACTGTGCCTTCAGATAGAGTTGCTTCCCTTCAGGAAGACCTTAAAAATGTGGCTATGCCAGCAGGTGTGGGATACAACTGGTACCACAACCCAGCCCTGTTGGCTTATTTAGCCCTGCCCAGGATTTTTTTTACTCCTGCCCGGGTGCCCGTCTTTTTTTTCTTGCAGATAGCAATCCTTCCAAACCAAGAGATCCTCAACTTCTGAAATTGCATAATTTCCTTCTTGATTTCGTCTATTACCTTGCCAAAATTTAACTTTTTAAAATCCTCTATGTTATCCATAATATTTACTCCCAAATATTTTATACTTTTCTTAATTTGAAATATATATTTCCCTTAATTTTTCCTAATTCCTCGTTATTTAAATTGCAAAAATATTGCTTCAGATTTCCCCAAGTTTATTTTCAAGCCCGTTACTTCTTCAAAGTGATGTAGATGAATATGAATTCTATCCATATTTTTAGTTAGGTCTTTCAGTACAATCAAAGTATCATCTGCCTATTAACTTATTTTTGTCCTTTCTATGCAGTGGTTCAAGTGGCTAAGACACTGACTGGGAGGCAGAAGGTCAGGAGTTTGATTCCCGAGTACTGCATGATGGAATGAGCTCCCATCTTTGTCCCAGCTCCTGCCAACCTAGCAGTTTGAAAGCAAGAAATTGCATGTAGATAAATAGGGACCACTTAGGTGGGAAGGTAACAGCGTTCTGTGCACTCCAGTGTCTAGTCATGCCTGCCACATGACCACGGAAATGTCTGCGGAAGCAGACAGCACTGGCTCTTCGTCTTTGAAACAGAGATGAGCACTGAACCCTAGAGTCGGATACGACTGGCTTTTTAGGAAGGGAAACTTTTACCTTGACCTTTTTAAGGATCAAATCCACTTCTTCAGTCATAACAGTGAGTCTATATGACTGTTGTATTTATACATGGCTCCATGACCAGGAAATCAAAGTATCATCTCCATATTAACTTATTTTTGTCCTTTCTATACCCTCTATATTTGAGTCACTTCTTATCACTCTAGCCAATAGTTCCATAGCCATAATAAATAAAATGGGGGAAAGAGGACACCCTTGTCTGATGCCTGCTCTAAGTTCAATATCTTCCGTGGTGGAATCATTTACTTTTACCTTAGCATAACTAAGCTTATAAAGTTGATTTACTACATTTTAAAATTTCCCCCTAAATCCACTTTCTGCAATCATGTCCTTAATCGTAACCCATTGTACAGAATCAAAAGCATTAAAAATGCCTAGGGATAGCAAACCTATTTCCCCCTTTTTCCTATTATTTATTTCTAACAAATCTAACACCCTCCTTGTGAGATCGGCCATATGTCTTCCCTTTAAAAAAACCTGTTTGATCTCTATGAATGTAATCACCCATGAAGCTATTTAACCTGTTTGCCATAATTAGTATTAGATTTCATGACAGCACTTTGAACTGGGTCTAGTAATTGTCTGCCAGTCATCATATGTGGCTGCTGCTGCTCAGTGGTTAAGAAGCTCGCCTTGTTAGCTGGAAGGCCGGCTAGTTGGCAGTTTGATTCCCGAGTACTGCATGATGGAATGAGTGCCCATCTTTGTCCCAGCTCCTGCCAACCTAGCAGTTCGAAAGCAAGACATTGCAAGTAGATAAATAGGGACCACTTCGGTGGGAAAAGATATTGGGGGACATGAAAGGAGCCTCATTCAGGCATCCTTTCTACCCAGAATAATTTCTGACACAAAATTATTATCTGTTTGGATTTTTTTATCGCATGTAAGGGATTTAAGGTTGATATTAACAAGCTATAGCTGTTGAATTCTCTACTGATTCCCCCCTCAATTTCTTTTTATAAACAGGCAGCATTCACAGAGAAACTGGGCATTTGCCATAGGTATAAAATCTGGAGGGTTGCTTTTATAGGAATTCCACCTATGAAGACCTCAAAGCTAATAATCAAAGACCTGGTTTTTGATGGGATTCCAGTGAGGGTGTATTTGCCTACAACAATACCTGACAGGAAAAGGAGGGGACTGGTGTATATCCCTGGAGGAATCGGGATTATAGGATCTATTGGTAAGTCCAACAGCATACAACATTTTATTATTTTGATGCATAAGAATTTGTGTAAGTAGTTTAGGTATCTGGCTGTGAAGTTAGAGACTGGAAGTTCGCTCACCGTGCCTCCCTGGGAGAAAAGTCAACCTGTGTAGTCATGGGCAGGCTGTTCTATCTTGAGGAACTCCAGAAGAAACACCTGATAAACCACTTCTGAATATTCTATACCTATAAAACCTGGGAAATGAATAAGAAATGACTTGATGGCAGGCAATTATTACAGTTCATTATAAAGGTTCATGAAATGTTTGTTGGAGAAACACCGGAAAGCTCCCTAACGTGGTTAAGAGGATGAGCTTCATGACTGGAAGGTTGGCAGGGCTGCAGTTCAAGACACACGTGATGCACGATTAGAGTTGCCATATGTCCTGCTTTTCCAGGATTTTCCCGGATTTAAGAAAAAACATGTAAAAGTCCAGGATTTTAAAATTTGAACACAGGAAGCAAGATCATCCCTCACCAAGGGATTTTTGCAAAGAGTTAATTCACTGCTTCTCTGCCTTTCTTTCAATTGTCCTGCTTGAAAGCGGTGAAGGCAAAACAGCACCCTGAGAAGCCCGCTTGGGATGGGAGACACCTGCAAGTGAGATAATTGAAAGAAGGCATGGAGGCAGTGAAATAACTCTTTGTAAAAATCCCTTGGCTCACCTTGAAGTTTGGGGGACAAGGAGTCATCTTCAGCACTTTTTCCTTGAAAGCTGGGAGGGAGCAAGAAATACCCATATCTAAGAAGCCAAACCTCCACCATACACTGGGATGGAAGATTCCTTCTTCACATGACTGCAAAAGGTTAACTGCATAGAGTCTGTATTCCTAGAGAGGAAGGGAACTGGGTGGACAGAAAGTGAAGAGTCCTCCATCACAAAGGTCCTCCTCCAAAATAAGTCCCTTCCTGTCTCCTGCTTTTCTCCTTCCGGAGGGAAACAGAGGCGCCATGGACTGCATCACCATTCCGGGTCCCTCTTTAGAACTTTCTTCTGAGGGATCCTTGTGTGGGGTTTGAGAGTGAGTCTATTTCAGTGGTGTGTGTGTGTGTGAAGGGGAGGGTGGGGTGACCTCATGGGGGAGGGAGGAAGGGTGATTTCAATAGTGGCCCAAGAAATTTTATTCAAAAAATTAAAATTAAAATAGAACCATCAAGAATAGTCTTTTGCAAGAAGAATCACATGGGAGAAAACCTCTTGACTACAGTTTATTTTAAAACTGACGAAGGCTGTCTCCCATGGGGGTAATATTCCATGGGGTCTTAGAGCTGCAATCTCCCTGACAGCCCTGTCTGACACATGTGCAGTTTGAAGAATGCAATGGCGTCACGTGGCTGTCCCAGTTTGGCAGGAGAGAATTATGGCAACCCTATGTACGACAGAGTGAGTTCCCATCGGCTGTCCCAGTTCATGCCAACTTTGTAGCTGGAAAGCAAGAAGTTGCAAGTAGATCATACAATCCTAGAATAACTGAGTTGGAAGGGGGCCTTTTAGTCCATTGCGTCCAACACCCTGCTCAATGCAGGAATCTGAATTAAAGCAGTTCTGGCCAGGGTCGTCCAATTCTGTCTTGAATGCTTCCAGTGTTGGAGATAAATAGGTATCTTTTTAGTGGGAAAGGTAACAGCATTTCGTGCACTCTGGCATCTGGTTATGCCTGCTACATGACTATGGAAATATCTGCAGACACGGACAATGATGTCTTTTTGGCTTTAAACAGAGATGAGCACTGAACCGTAGAGTCAAGGGAGACTTTTACTTACATGCAAATGAACTGTAGATTGGGATCCTTTGCAATGACAAACCCCCTCCATTACAGATTCTTAACTCACAGACAGTAAACAATCCTTTACATATTAGGGGTATATCAGCTGTGCATTGAAAAATAATGTAAGAATATGCATTCAGAAATAGTTAGAAAGTGACTTTAACAGTTACAATGTCTTGAAAAGGAAGTGCTGCATGTTGACTTAGTTTCTGGTTAATTCCTCTTCTCACTCCTTGAAATATCATACTATTTAATATCCCAGTTAAACTGAGTAAATACTACCACATAATGCTATTTCTTCAAAAAGAGTTGCAAATGTATGCTTAATTACTCTGGGGGGGGATTGTGTGTTTTTCAGAAGCATATGAAAGGGTATGTCGTTTCTTTGCTCGAAAAAGTGATTCTGTAGTTGTGAGTGTTGGGTAAGTGATTATATACTGGATATATAAGAAAGTATAGGTTAGTGATGGAGAACCTTTTAGAGACTGAGTGCCCAAACTGCAACCCAAAACCCACTTATTTATCGCAAAGTACAAACACGGCAACAGGGGAGGAATGAAATGCTCCCATTGGGCTGCTGGGCAGAGGGGTGGGGTGAACTCTGTGCTGGGGGGAGGGAGAAAGAGATCCCATTGGGCTGCTGGGCAGAGGGGCAGGACAAACTGTGCTGGGGTGACTGAATGAGTGCCCACAGAGAGGGTTCTGAATGCCACCTCTGACACATGTGCCATAGGTTCACCACCACTGGTATATGTTGTTCTCATAGTGATGATCAATCAGTTTTTATTATGGTCCAAGCCCAGCATAGCACAGTAAAAAGAACAGAAGTTAAAACGACTGTACTACAAGAGACAGAGGTTTAAACAAGGGCACTTAAATATATTTTAAAAAGGAGCATTTCTGCTCAGAGTTAAGGAGTAGTAACATTAATTAAGATTAATAATGTTACAGCTAAGCCTATGATGTAGCATTAGAAGTGCATTTAGTACTTCTGTGCTAACTGGTTTCTTTCCTTCAAACTCATGACATGGAGAAGAATACCTCATCGCCTAAAACATTCTTTATCCACAGAAGAATGAACAGTTTCAGCCAGAACAATAAGAAAGAGTTTCTTTGTTTTTCATCTCTTGTATTTATATACTACATATTGGCCACAGCCACTCAGGGTGGTTAACATATTTTAAAATATCATAGAAGATACAAACATAAAATAATAATTAAAATATTAAAAAAACAACAGGTGAGTCTGACCAGGTTATCTTGCTATGGTAATAGAGTAGACCCTACCGCCAGCAACTCAACACAGAGTGTCAGGCAGCTGTTAACTAACCTGACCACCACGAGGACTAACAGCCTTGGGTGGCAAAGTCCACAGGGAAGGGTGGTGGTCCCCAAGTGGATAAATCCCATTTGAATCCATCTTAATGGAGGGCAGCAGCTTCATCCATCCTGGTCTGGTGTTGAGGAGGACTTTGCATGTAAAAAGGGCTCAGGACAAGAAAGTGACTCAAAGGAATTGGATCAGTGGTATTATGGGTGTCACGCTGTGATGCAGAAGGCAAACGTGAGAAAAATGCATTACAGTGGTACCTCACATAACGAACGCATTGTATAGCAAAAAATTTGCACAACAAAGTGTTCATTATGCAATGGTGATACCCTGCATAACAATTTTTTTGTTATGCAGGGTTTTTGGTAACTGGGATATTAATGGGAGCCTCGGTTAATGAACATTCCCCCCCCCGTTATGCGGGGTATCTCCCATATGGAACCATATAATAAAAAACCGCATAGCGAAGAGCTCCGTGGAACGGAGTTTTTTCATTATGTGCGGTTCTACTGTATATTGTTACCAGGATAATCTTCATGGCTGATGGCCATGATAATAGCCAATATTCGAAATCGTCTATAGCACTTTGAAGAAAGGAAGAAGAAAAACAACAGACAACTTGTTGTGTATTAAGTCTGTCTATGTCCAGGGCCATCTCTCTTCCCATGGATCTTTCCAGTGGTGGCTCCAAAAATTTGTACTACCACATTGTGGGCATAGTATGGTGGCCGTGGTCAGGGGGAAATCCTGCGTTGCACCCGAAATAGGACTACTTTATTTCAAAGCTTGGATAGGTGGGGCCAGCCAGAATTTCTGCTACCGGTTCTGGAGAACTGGTGCAAACCTGCTGATGCCCACCACTGGATTGTTCCTTGCAGAGCGAGTTGCAGTATTCTATACTTTATGTTGTTCCTCATAATGTGGCCAAGATATTGGAGCTTTATTTGCTTAATGGTCTTAAAGAGTTCTTGTTATTTGTCCATCTGATACAACACTTCTACCTTACTCACATGGTCAACCCATCATATCCATCTGTAGATCCACATTTGAAAAGCTTTGATTTTCACATGCTTTAGTTAATGCTTTCAATTATGTGGTCTGTTTAATTTCAGTACTGTCTTCTAAATCAGAATGTGAATATAACCCCCTTCTATCCTACTTCAGCCAGCCAGCCAGCCTATTTTTTTTGCCTATTCATCATTCTTGCCTTCCCCAGAGTGACTCCTATTTGTAGCATATTTTCATTTAAATTAAATCCAGCCAAACCAAAAGAGGAATGGGTGGGGTGAGAGGACGTGAATCATCTACCACCAAATTTAAAGATTTCACACAAATATAACTCCACCTATCCTTCTGGGATTTTAGCTTCCTAATTAAGATTTGTCAGGGCTACAGAATATAGATGTTACACATCTCTTGTCATGCAAATGTATAAATTATGTTTCAGGAAACAGGTTAGTCTCCCTCTGTGTGCAAAAATATCTGACTAGTTACAAGTTTTTTCTTGTTTTATGTTTTATGTCCCAGGATTGCAAAATGCATAGTGAATTAGAGTATTTACACAGAGGAGGTGGAAGAAGGCAGGCAAATATTAGTCCAGAGTGCATAGGTAAACAAAATTTGCAATCTCAGTAGCAAGCATACAAATGGTCAATTCAGATCAGATAGCTTGCTGAGAAGCAAACAAAGGCTTTTTGGCACATAAAGTCCTCCTCAGCCCCAGGCCAGTATTGATGAAGCTGCTGCCCTCCATCAAGAAGGATTCAAATGGGATTTTATCCACTAATAATAAAATTATTCTAGGTTGAAAGGATTTTTGTGGAAGAAACTCCACTCAGGGAATGCCCAAATGAGGCTCCTTTCATGTCCCCAAGAGCTGGGACAGATATGGGCGCTCAATCCGTCATGCAGTACCCAGGGCTCGAACTGCTGACTTGCCTGCCTTCCAGCTAACAAGGCACTGGGGAGATCTTAACCACTGAGCCACCACAGCCCCTATTTAATCAATTTGGAGACTATCACCCTTCCCTGTGGACTTCAGCACTCAGGGTCCTCAGGGTCCTCAGGGTGGTCAGGTTAGTTAGCATTGAGTTGCTGGCAGTATGGTCTATTCTATTACCATAGCAGGATAACCTGGCCAGACTGAGTGATGTGATGTTAGTAAAGGTAAAGGTCACTCTTGCTCGAAAGCCAGTCGTATGTGCACTTTGGTGTCTAGGCATGCCAGCCACATGTCCACGGAAACGTGTGCAAACACAGACAGCACTGGCTCTTCTGCTATAAACAGAGATGAGCACTGAACCTTAGAGTTGGATGTGATGATACAAAGTGTAAAATAGAAAAATAAAATAATTTGAAGATTGTTTTCTTGTCATGGAATACAGAATGATGGATTTACACATGTCACATTTTTATTTCAGCTTCCGTTTAGCTCCAGAGCATCTATACCCCATTCCAGTCCTAGATTCCTGCACTGCTACAATACACTTTTTGAAGAATGCGGAAAAGTATGGAGTGGATCCTAACCGCATCGTCATTAGTGGTGATAGCAGTGGGGGGACATTTGCTGCTGCTGTTTGTCAGAATCTGGTACATATAAAGGATATCCCAAAGCTCCGTGCTCAGATACTTCTGTACCCATTTCTCCAGGCTGTAGATTTCAATTTGCCTTCCTATCAGCAAAATCAATCAGTTCCTGTCTTGTTTAGGAACAGGGCTCTCAAACATGGTTCATTGTATCTCGTGGGGACACATTTATGTGTTGAGGACTTGATGAAGGGTGCACATGTTAGTGAGGAGGTGAGAAAGAAATACAGCAAATGGGTTAGTGCCAAGCACATTCCAGAACAATTTAAGGTCAGGAAATATGTGCCAGTGGAACCTGCTCCTTTTTCCAAAGACGTCTTTGAAAAGTTCCAACATGCCTTTGAGACAATGTTTTCTCCTCTTTTAGCAGAAGACGACATTATTCAGCAGTTGCCCGAAGCTTTTATATTAACCTGTGAATATGATATTGTTAGGGATGATGGACTATTGTACAAGAAACGGTTGGAAGATAATGGTGTTCCAGTGACATGGTTGCATATTGCGGATGGATTCCATGGAATAGCGTTCTTAATTGATTATGGACCACTGGAATTTCCAAGCACACGGAAGTGTACACAACATGTACTGGATTTCTTAAAACGTTTTTAGAAAACAAATTAATATTTCTGTGGACAACTGGTCTCCGACGGCTGGGGGGAGAGTATTCAATGATATTCACAAGTCTTTTGAAAAGTTGAGAAGAACTGCTTCAAACTTCCGACACAGACACACCCATATCCTCTGAGGTGTACAGGATCTGTCTACATGCAAGTTGTACATCTTCTTTTGAATTGTCGGCTGCAACTTATATCCAAGAATTCAATTTTTTCCTGAAGCAGGAAAAATGCCATTGGTGTGAATTTGTTTAAGGTGGATCCCAGCTTGAAATGACCCACACAGTGTGATCACAGAGCCATCTCCTGTATAATACCAGGACTGCAATGGACTGCCACAGCCTTGAGGATATTAGCAAGGTGTGCCTTCACAGCCACTGGCATGGCCTCTTCTGCCTCCATGACCATTGGGAATCAGAAGTGGTTCCGCCTACTCTCATTTTCCCGTTAGGCCCAATATGATGGTTTCTAGTGGCATTTCCTCCACTTACGGGACCATCAATTTGCCTGTAGTCAGTGGCCCCTTCAGCATTGAGTCACTGGCTGTACAGTCTACTTCATTACCATACCTGGCTGCCCTGCCAGACATGTTCTTTTGAATAGCAGAAGTTTAAATACCTGCATAGTTGTGGGCAAGTTTCACAGTTCCAGGGTATCCCCAGAAGAGCAGGATGGTAAACCACTTCTGTGTAATATGTACTGATTTGAATGCATACAATTGTTAGCATTATTAAGGTAAAAAGTTTAATAAGCAGGATGACAATATAAAGCCTTTCCCTAATCTAAATGAATCAGTTATTCCATATCCAGTTCTAACTGTTACTTCTTGAACAGCAAACAAGTTTTTCATAAAACAAGTGAGCTGGTCTGGTACTCCCCTCTCTGTAAGGACTTGCCACATTTAGCATAGACAATGAAGCAGAAGTAGACATTTTTCTGGTACTCCCTTGCTTTCTCAACGATCCAGCAAATGTTGGCAGTTTGGTCTCTAGTTCCCCTGCCTCTTCAGAACCCAGCTTGAACTTCTGAAAGCTCTTGATCCATGTACTGCTGAAGCCTAGCTTGTAGGATCTTGAGCATGACCCTGCTAGAGTGTGAAATTAGGAGCCCCGGTGTAGCTCAAAAACAAGGAAGAGTGGCCCAGCCACCTGCCAGCCACACCTTTTGGATTGGGCAGCGAGGCATCACGCTGCACACAGGCAGGGAGGACAGAGCCCCATTGCAGACACAGCGAATGGAGCACATTGATAGCAGAAGGCTACCATCAGGGCTACCAGCACTACCCACTCCCAGGGGCCATGTTCAAGAAAGCCCATGACCCGGTAGTTGGGGACCTCTGTCCTAAGCCATATTTTCCAACAACATTTGATTCTGCTTTGTTTTTTCTTTTCCTTTCCCTCATTTTAGGATTATAAACATGTCTTGTTTGGGTTTGTGATCACTTTCCACCTGGATGCCTACACACATTTTCTTCTGTATCTGAAGTTGAAGCATTGACTTGAATAATGGTTATGTTGACAGATTTTCCACTGAATCTGACTTCTTCTTTTGTGTCCTGGACTACCAAAATGAAGTCACTTTCTTCACTTTGTCATTGCCCAAATGCAAGTCCTCATCGGTGTATGTGTCTGGCAACAATTGGCAGACCAGCAAATGGGCCAGACTCTTGTGTCTCTCCACATTCGCACCATGTGTTGTTGTCCGCCAGCAGTCCTCACTTGAATATATTGGTCTTGCATTTAGGGACTCCAACCCTTAGCCTACACAGGGTCCACCAGGTGATGTAGGGGATATTGAGCTCTTCACCTGTATCTACCTTTAATAATGTTCCTTTCCCAGTCAGCTCCTTCCTCCATTTTCTAATTTGGTTTTGCTTTTGTGTACCCTCAAGAATGTTTGTTCTTGCCCTAAAGCTCTTTCTAGATCTGACCCAGTGGACTTGAGGTTTGTATCCATTCAGATGGTGTCAAGGGTCATTCTTTTACTTAGTTCTCTCAGCATCTGCTACCACTTCTCTCCTGATCTTAGGTGGAGCAATCCCAACAAGAGGGTATATTTTCTCAACTGGTGTAGGTTTAAGGCATCCTGTCACTATATGCATTGTTTCATTAACTACAACATAAACTTCTTTTGCATGTATGGATGCATTCCATACTGGAGCAGCACACTCTGCTGAAGAGACACTCAGGGCCAAAGCTGATGTGTGCAGCATGTATGGTTGATTCCCCAATATATGGTTTGTGAGTTTCCGGATGGTGTTCGATGTACTAACATTGACTTTGCTATTCAGGCAGTGCTACTTAAAAGAGAGTGTCCGGTCAAGCATCACACCAAAGTATTTTGGTGTTGAACAGTCGATTCCCTTGGCACATAACATTCAACTCAACCCTTGCCCCTCAGTTTCAAAGGTGGAAAGCACATACTCAAGTCTTGCTTGGATTAGGCTTCATATGGTTGATGTTATAATACGGTCCTAATTCTTCAAGTGCTCCACAACACTTATTTTGGTCTGATTTCTCAGCTGCGACCATTTCACCTTGGATTACCCTGCTTGGCTCTGATATCTGGAAAAACTCCTTGACATCTCTAAGTCAAAGCTTAGAGTATGGAGTCATCACCAGGTTAAAGTGTATAGCATCGTCATCGTCATTGTCATCGTCGTCGTCATCATCATCATCATCATCTTCTTCTTCTTCTTCTTCTTCTTCTTCTGTGTACCCAACTCAATAACAGGACCTTAGCTGAGGGTTTTACTGTCCATCCCAACCAAAGCTCACAAATGCTATATTTTTGGAGGACAGGTTCCAGAAGCTTCTGATAATGCAGCCATGAAAGATAACATTTCCAAACTCTGGTGCCAGCATTCTAAACTACTTCTTCCTACCCAGTTTGTTGTTGGTTTTCTAATCTATGGCTTGCTGAGATGTTTTTAGGCAGCACTTAAATTAATTTAATTACCACAAGGTGTGTCTCAAAATTACAAAGAAGCACCTTTTGTAAGAGGAAAGCAGATTCCACATCCCACCCTCATCATATAATGGGAAAGCAATTGAAGAGAAAGAGTACATTAAACAATATTCTGTACATAATAAATCAATCAATCAATTTATTGTTATGGTCAAAGACATGAATAAAAATCAAAGCATTCAGAACATGGTTGACCATACTATACCAGGACTACAAAAGAGATTTTTGAATGCCCTAATCAGACTCAACCAGTAAGATTCAGTTAAAATCACATTACAGTATATGCAATTGTATTAAAAAATATGATATAAGAGGATGTGATGTAAAATGTAATATCTACTAAAATTACAATGTGTAAAAATGCTAAGACAATCAGTGTTAATAAAAATTGTAATACAGTAATACCCTGATAACGCTAAAACTTGGTTCCATGATTCTTAGCGTTATCCGATTTTTAATGTTATGCTGGGTTCCTTTGGGGGAAGCAGGGGGGAGAGCGCCCACCCGGTTTCCCCCAAACCAAGCCGGGGATCACAGCATCTGATCCCTGGCTTGGTTTGGGGGAAACCGGGTGGGTGCGCATTCGCCCAAACCAAGCTGGGGATCAGACACTCTGATCATCGGCTTGGTTGGGGGGAAACCAGGCGGGCACCAAAGGGATTTTTCCTCCAGACCCTTCCCGAGCCTGTGGACCCGGCCACAGGGCAGTGGCAGAAACAGCCATGGGGGCATCATAAAAAATGCACCCATGGCTGTTTTTGCTGCTGTTGCTGGCCCATCCACCGGGTCTGCAGACTCCGGAAGATCCCTTTGGCACCCACCCAGTTTCCCCCAAACCAAGCCAGGGATCAGAGCATCTGATCCCCAGCTTGGTTTGCGCACGCATGGGCTCTCACCCCAAGGAAACTGGCAGCCCAACACTCAGACCGCCCATTTCCTTGGGGGGAGAGTGGCCACGCGTGCTCTAACCTCAAGGAAATCAGTGGCCTGATGATTTATTTATTTATTTATTTATTTTTCTGATTTATATTGCCACCCAACTCTGAAGACTCTGGGCAGCTCACAGAAAATGAAACCAATCACATTTTAAAAACGAATAAAAACCCAATTAAAACTGCCACCCAAAATTACTCCGACCCCTACAGATTAAAAGAGATTAAAAGAGGGAGAGAGTGTTCTTACTAAATCAGCCAGCATGCAGGGATCACCCCATCATTGGTGCCCCACACCTGCTTTGCCAGCCAGGTTTTTAGCCCTTTCCTGAAGAACAGCAACTCTGTCTGGAGACACAGCTCATTTGGGAGGAGGTTCCAAAGGGCCAGAGCAGACACTGAGAAGGCTCTCCTTCTGTTGCTAGAGAGACGAGCCTCCATAGTGGATGGCACAATGAGAAAGCCTCTCTGGTCTGCTCTGGTGGGACAGACAGATGTTCTCAGGGTGATGCAGTCTCTTAAGTATCATGGCCCACTATCATGTAGGGCTTTAAAGGTCATTACCAGCACCTTGAATTGCACCTGGAGGCATACCGGTAACCAGTTGTTGTGTCTATAAATAGCAAGCGCCTGTCATTGGCTGATTACCTTTGGATTCCAACTGTCATTGGCTGTTACCTTTGCATCCCAACTGTCAATGGCTGTTACCTTTGGATCCCAACTGTCATTGGCTGCTACCTTTGGATTCCGATCAGTACCAATCAAATGGCAGCTTGGCAAGATCTATTGTTACTGTACTGTATAAATACCAGTTCCTTTCCCCCATAGCCCTCGTTGTGTTTTGGTCCTTCCAATAAAGCTGAATCACTTGAGTTGACCCAACTACTGCTGGTCTCTGTCATTCCTGCACCGAACACAACACCAGTGGAGCTCCTGAAGCAGTGGCGAGGCACAGACATACCTCCTGCACCCTATCACCATCCGGGCAGCCACATTCTGGACCAATTGCAGCCTCCAAATGGTCATCAAAGGCAGCCCCATGTAGAGAGCATTGCAATAGTCAAGTCTGGAGGTGACCAGAGTGTGCATGACCATAAGCAAGGAGTCACGATCTAGGAGTGGGCGTAACTAGCGTATAACATGAAGTTGTGCAAAAGCCCTCATAGCCACTACTGCCACCTGCTCATCAAGCAGGAGTCACGAGTGCAGGAGGACCCCCAGATTACACGCCGGGTCTGTTTGGGGCAAAATAGTCCCATCCAGAACCAAAGATGGTAGCTCCCGAGATAACGCTGGGACCCTGACCCATAGCCACTCAGTCTTGCTGGAATTCAGTTGTAGAATGTTGTCCCCCATCCAGACCCCAACAACCCAAAAGCTATCGTTCGACCCCACAGTTATTTCAAACTTTAGACCAATCTCCAACCTTCCCTTTTTGGGGAAGGTGTTGGAAAGAGCAGTGGCATGGCAACTCCAGGGGGTTCTCAATGATACGGATTATCTGGACCCATTTCAGTCATGATTCAGGCTTGGTTATGGTACTGAGACTGCATTGGTCACACTCATGGATGATCTCTGGCGGGAGCGAGACAGGGGATATCCTTCTGTTCTTCTCTTCTTGACCTCTCAGCAGCTTTCGATAGTGTCGACCACGGTATCCTTCTGGGCTGGCTCCAAGGATTGGGGGCCCAGGGCACTGTGTTGTCCTGGTTTTCCTCATTCCTGATGAATTGGTCCCAGTCGGTGTCTTTAGAGAGCGGGTTGTCCAGTCCTAGGCTGCTCCCTTGTGGGGTGCCACAGGGCTCGGTACTCTTGTCTCTGCTATTCAACATCTACATATCATTCGTTCCCATGGGGTGCGGTACCATCAGTACGTGGGTGACTCTTAGCTGCTTCTGGAAGCAGAATTAAAATGTGCCCGTATGTTTTCTTCCACTTCTTGGAGTGACAAGGGTGGTGTGGGCTGGTTGAATTGACATGGGGGGCAAGATCCATCCCATGGGCTGTAGTTTGGGCACCCCTGAGCTAGCCACTAGATATAGTGGAGCAAAAGAAAAGAAAAGATGGGTGTATTATCGCTTGATATTTATAAGGCATTTGACTCCCTATAATGGTTGGCAATAAGAGAAGTAGTGGAGAGCTACGGATTTGGAACAAGATTTAAAGGAGTTATCTAGCGTTTATATCGGCAGAGTCTGGCTAGGGTTAAAGTTAATGATGTATTCACATCGGACATCAGGTTGGAAGCAGGAACGAGACAGGGAGACCCATTGTCATCGATGCTATTTATCATGACAATGGAGTTATTAGCAAATGTGGTACGAGAGGATAGGGAGTTAGAAGGAATAAGTGGGAATAAAATCAATTTATATGCCGACAACACATTAATAATAATAAAGAATCCTTATAAATCAATGGCAGGGATACAGATTCATTTATTTGATTTTCAGGAAGTAACTGGATTGAAAATAAATTGGGGAAAATCGGAGGCAATTGTTTTTAATGTGGAAAATGAGGAGCTAAATAGGATAAGAGCTAAGTATAAAATGCAAATTAAGGACAGTGTAAGACATTTCAAATAAATATGATCAATTAAAAAATTAAATTACGACAAATTGGAAAGTAAACTCAAAGAAAAAAAAATACAGCGGTATAATAAGCTAAATTTATCCTGGTTTGGTAGAATCACTCTCTGCAAAATGAAGTTATTACCTAAAATTAATTTCCTGTTTGAGAACCTACCGATCCAAATTAAAGAAAAGGATATGTAAATCCTTCAGAATTTGTTAAATAATTTTTGTAATGGGGGGAAAACCAGAGAGTATAGAAAATCTTTTGGTACTTATCTCAAAAGGAGGGAGGACTAGGGCTACCAAACCTTAAAAAATTCTATAGGGCATTGTTGCAATGGCCCACGGAAAGGGCCACCTGGTGCGGAAATGGCCCACGGAGGTCGGAGTGACTGGCCACAAGGAAAGGCACATGAGACGAATGTGCAGTGAAAGTCCAGTCCCGATCTATGTCGGGTGGTGCATTTATTACCCTGCCTTGAGGGTTCCATGCCTAAGGCGCACGTGACCTCGTTATAGAAGGCTTTTGCATATGTGGCATTTCTGGAGGTCAAGATAATACCTGTATCTGGACATTTGCCTTGTAGATAATGAACAACCTGCAGTTGATTAAGGTCTGAGCTGGCAAAGCTTATTGTTCTCGCCCTATCTTGGAGTGCAGGTATCCTGCCTCCGGGAAACTAGCTTCCTATTTTGCTAGCTGCAATCCCACCTGCCTTTTTATTTTAAAAGGCGAGTTTCTCAACTTACATATCTGTTCTTTTGGTTCTCATTTATTTATTTTTGAAGGTAATTTTTAAAATAACTACACGTAATAAGATGTGTCCAGTTTTAAACTCAATGTTATCTGGATAAGCTGACAAGACACAAGTTAGAATTCTGAAGCAATATAAGTTGGCTGCAGATTCCACTCCACATGCATAGTCTATGATATTTTGGATAACTGATGATTGAGAATCACTGCAACATGCCACATTTTTAAAAGTTAAAGTGAAGAACCTTTATGATCAGACAGAAAGTAAATGGATGAATCAGCACCCTCCCTGCAGCTGGACTATAGTTTCAATCATATCAGATACCCTTCCCTTTCGTCTGTGTGGAAAGGGCAGCATCTTTCATTGTCTAAATGTTGCATTCCTGGAGACCAGTGTTCCTCAAACTCTCCAGGTGTTCTTGGGTTTCAATTTCCAGAAGCCCGTCAGCACTCCTGGTGATCAGGGCTTCTGGGAATTGAATTTCAAGAACATCTGGAGCACCAAGGTTGGCCATCCCTGCCTTAGCTTTTTTGCATTCTTTAATGTTTCATTCCTGTAGACCAGGGATCCTCAAATTCTCCAGGTGTCATTGAGCCCAAGTCTCCACTCCTGCTGATCAGGGCTTTTGGGAATTGAAGTTCAAGAACATCTGGAGCACCAAGGTTGGCCATCCCTTCCTTAGCTTTTGCATTCTCTAAATGTTGCATTCCTGTAGACCAAGGTTCATCAAACTCTCCAGGTTTTCTTGGGCCCAAGTCAGCACTCCTGCAGAACAGAGCTTTTAGGAATTGAAGTCCAAGAATGTCTAGAATGCCAAGTTTGAGGAACCCTGCTGTAGACTGACATCATGCAAAGGTTCAGACCTTTATTGCAACTAATATTGAGAACTTACAAACCTCGGATGAAATTAACTACACTTTCTGCTCCTGCTATGGTGCACGAAAAACTGCACACCCAATGATTTATAAGAGAAACTGATCCATGGAAGCCATCGGCCAAGTGGCACCAAGTTACTGGGACGCCATTATCTTCCAGTCGTTTTTTGTATAAGATTGCATCATCCCGCAGGACATCATACTGAGCAGTTAGAATGAAAGTCTCTGGAAGCTGTTGAAGAATGGTGCTTTCCACTAAAAGTGGTGAGAGCAGTGGTCCACACACCTGGTCTATAAGGTCTTCTATCTCACCAAAAGGCTGTTTGGGAGCAGGTAAAGCTTTGGACTCTCTAAGTTTGAATTCATCAGGGATATTATCTGGGCTTAGCCACTTCCTGTATTTCATCCTTTTCTCCTTAGTTACATGGAACCCTTGCAGGACCACTTCCTCTATGAATGTGTTTTTTTGGAGATACTGCAATGCAAATTTCACTGCTTGCTTCTTGGTCAACATTGGGACTCGAGCGTTTTGCATATAAGAAGGCAAACTGTGTTTTACGACTTGAAGAAACGGATAGATCAGCATTTGGGCACGGGGTCTGGGAATGTCATCTCTTTGTGCAATCCTTTGGCAAAGGGTAGCAGCGAGTATGCCCCCAAAACTGTCTCCACAAATTATAATACGGCAGGGATCCACACCATAGTCGTCTGCATGTTTCATAAAATAGACAGCAACGTTCAGACATTGTTGGAATTGTACTGGATAGGGCTGGTCAGGAACCAGGGAATACCTGTAAAATTTTGGAAGAGAAAAAAGGGGGATTCTTCTCTATCATTCCATAGTTGAACAAAATGATTCTGTCCCCTATCATTGAACAAAACAACCAGTTTCTTCATGGTTTTGTTTTATTCTCCAAAAAGTCAAGGATACATCTGAATTTCCTCACTCCCCAGATTTTTTTATTTCTTTGTAACGTAGCCTAAGGTGAGCAGGAAATGCTATGCCATTTATTAGCACTTTACATTTATATTCTACCTTATATTCTGCCTTTCATACCTGTATCCTCTCAACATGTTCTATCTAGTAGAGATAAAAGTCTCCTTTGCTCGAAAGCCAGTCGTATCTGACTCTAGGGTTCTGTGCTCATCTCTGTTTACAGTCTGTGCTGTCTGCTTCTGCAGACATTTCTGTGGACATGTGACAGGCATGGCTCGACACCAGTGCACAGACCACCGTTTACCTCCCCACCAAAGTGGCCCATATTGATCTACTTGCAACTTCTTGTTTTAGAACTGCTTTGGTTAGCAGGAGCTTGGACAGAGGCAAGAGCTCATTCCATCATGCAGTACTCGGGTCTTGAAGTACTGACGTGCCGACATTCCAGTCTTCAAGCTCAGCGTCTTAACCACTTGAGCCATCACAGTCCCTTATGTTCTACCTAAAATCCTCATTGTTCTCATGTTTTATTCTTGAGTTTTCTGCAGTCCACAATTGAGCCGAAATTTCTGAAAGGAGACATTTTTCAACAATCTTCCCTCTCCACATAACCCTAAGTAAACAAATCTTCTAGCCATAATTTGTCCTGTATTTGTCATATTTTTATTTTATATTTCGGTCATTTTATATCTCCCCTCCCCTTTTAAAGCTATTATCTCCAGCATGTTGTCATTTCATGTCGTTGTCTCCTGCAACTCGTATCCGAGAATGCATTTCCCCCCCTGAAGCAGGAAAAATGCAATTGGTGTGAATTTGTTTAAGGTGGATCCCAGCTTGCCATGAAGTGACCCACACACTGTGATCTCGGAGCCATTCCCTGCAGCAGATATGAAATGAGACGTGCGGGATTTCATGTACATGCATGCGGATAAAGAGAGAGACCTAGAATAACACAAAAAAGTAGAATACCCATTGTCCTGTGGCTTGGATTACTTTGGGATCAATCTGTTTTGTTCTATTTTTGGTGACCATGTGACATAAAAGCAGTTGCGAACCAGCCAACGTTGATCAATACTCTCCTACACATTTTGAGGTCCTCAGTCTGGCCAGGTTATCCTGCTATGGCAATAGAGGGACCCCTGTGGAGGGACCCCTGCAGCGCCAAACGCCGAGACCACCGCCGGCATTCCTGGGACCCGCCTCCAGCTGCCTCCGGCCAGGACTTAAAAGGCCATTGAGGCAGCGAGACTTTGCCGCCGCCTCCAGCCCTCCTGGCAGGGTGGAGGGACCCCTGCAGTGCTGAACGCCGAGACCAGCACCGGCATTCCTGGGACCCACCTCCAGCTGCCTCCGGCCAGGACTTAAAAGGCCGCTGAGGCAGCGAGACTTTGCCGCTGCCTCCAGCCCTCCTAGCAGGGTGGAGGGACCCCTGCAGCGCCGAACGCTGAGACCACCACTGGCGTTCCTGGGACCCGCCTCCAGCTGCCTTCAATTGCCTCTGGCCAGGATTTAAAGGCAGTTGAGGCAGCGAGACTCTGCTGCCATTACTTTTTGTATTGTATTATTGAGTTATTATTGTTACTGTCTACTTTTGTATTTCTGTCCTTGCTCTATGCTATATTGTATTTTGTTTTTTGCTACATTGTATTTGCTATTGTATTTTTGCTATATTGTATTTTGTTTGTTGTGTTGTGAGCCGCCCTGAGTCGGCATGTGCTGAGAAGGGCGGCATATAAATCAAATAAACATAAACATAACAACATAATAGAGTAAACCCTACTGCTAGTGACTCAATGCCTATCGTCAGGTGGCAGTTAGCTAACCTGACCACCCTGAGGCATACCTGTCAACCTTCCCAGATTGGCCGGGATTTTATTTATTTATTTATTTATTTATTTTTGCACATTTATATCCCACCCTCCTGGTGAGTACACTACTCAGGGCGGCTAACAATATAATAAAAATTACAATAAAAACAATTCAATGACAATAACTAAAAACAAACCTAACAACCCAATTAAAACCAGCATTAAAACACAAACAAATCGTCATTAAAAAACAACCCACCCCCACCCTAGCCCTGTTAAAACAGAATAACCAAGCCTGGGGGGCAGCCCCTCATATAAAACATTTCCCAGTTTTCGGTGCTGATTTGTGCCATTTCCCGTGCTGCAGAAACCCTGCAATTTGGCAGCGGGGGAAAGGAGGTACTGCACAGCCCTTCTGCACAGGTCACCTTCTACGCATGCGTAGAAGTGTTTTACGCTTGTGTAGAACCCTTCTACGCTTGCGTATAACCCTTCTACGCATGCGTAGAAGGTGACCTGCGCAGAACCATTCTGCGCAGGTCCCAGATTGGACGGAGCCACGGTTGACAGGTATGCCCTGAGGACTCATGGCCTTGGGTGCCCAAGTCCCCAGGGAGGGGTGATGGCCCCCATGTGGATTAAATCCCACTTAAATCCATCTTGATGGAGGGCAGCAGCTTCATCTGTCCTGCCAAAGGATCAATGAGGACTTTGTGTGCTGAAAGCAGTGGTGGGCATCAGCTGGCTCGCACCAGTTCACCAGGACCGGTAGTAGAAATTCTGGCTGGCTCTGCCCATCCAAGTTTTGAAATAAAGTAGTCCTAATTCTGGTGCAACACAGGGCTTTCCCTTCATCATGCCCACAGTGTGGTAGTATTTTTTTTTTTGGAGCCCACCACTGGCTGAAAGGGATCAGGACCAGAAAGTGACTGGCGGAACTGGATCGGTGGTATGGGGGATCATATGCTGCAATTCAGAAGGTAGATGAAAGGCCACTGCATTATATTCTCAAGACAGTCATCATGGATGATCACCAATATTTGGATACGGATACAGCAGAAGGAGAAGAATGGGACCCACTGTCTAAGGATTTTTTTTTTGTGTGTGAGTAGGATCATTAAATTTTGGTTAGTTCTACCATGTGTAGTAGCTGCTATTGAACAAAAAATGGATTTCTTAGCTGTCACTTTACTACAGCTGTTGCAGGATAATGTAAACTGTTACAGTAAACCCCCGGTTTACGTTGCGTTCGGTCAACATTGTTTTCGGTTTACGACTTGACTTTTTGTGAAAAGTCATCTCTCAGTTAACGATGTGGCATCGTTAACCGAGGGCACCGTGTTTCATCTCCTACCTTATGAAGTTGGAAAATCGCCATTGGTGGGGTCCCTGTTTCAGGCTCTCTGCCTCTCCAGCAGTGTGTGGGAGGCTTGGAGGACCTATTCAGCACTATCCCTGCCTTCCTAGGTGCTCCCTGTGTTGCCCAACAGCTGATTATAGTTGCAACAAGCCTCCCACACGCTGCTGGAGAGGCAGAGAGCCTGAAACAGGGACTTCATTGACTCTGATTTTCCAGCTTCATGAGGTAAGAGATCTCATCGTAGGGGTGGGCAGAGGCGCAGATCGCCTCCCCCAACCCCCCCAGAGGTGGCAGGGGTGGCGGGGACCCTGCAAAAGGGGAAAAAATTCCATCATGATGGAGGTTTTCCTGCACATTTTGGGGTCTCTGCCAACCTTGAATCAAAACCTTCACAGTTGAGATTACACCTCTGGAAAACCCTTCACAGCATTTCTCAGATACAGATCTCCCCAGATTGCTTACCACAGCTCAAAGTGTATTTATTCTGATTAATAAATAAATTAAATGAATGAATGAATGAATGATTCATTCCACAACAACTTGACTTTCTAGTCACACCCTGGCTTGGGAACATTGTGCATGATGAGAGGCTGGGCTGACACGTTTGTTGCTGGCACACTTAAGCAGCAAGAGAATCAAAATTAAATTGTCTTAATGAAAGAGGGAGTTGTATTTCAGATACTGAGAAGAAATAGTCCCTGCAAAGTTTTAGTGGAATTTCAACATGCCATTTGTCACGGCTGTTGTTGAAATGCTACAAATGGCTACTTAAAGCAATCATTCAATTATGTGATTCACTCGTGGTATTTCTCCAAACCTTGTTAACAAATTCATAAAACTCTACAAAAGAAGAAAAACAGTTGCTTGGTTTTGCTAGATTACTGTATATACTCAAGTATAACCTGATTCAAATATAAGCCGAGTACCTAATTTTGACCTGAAAACCCAGGAAAATAGACTGACACAAGTAAAAGCTGAGGGTGGGAAATGCAGCAACTGCTAGTGAGTTTCTATAATCAAAATACATGAAAATATGATACAATTAATTAAATTGTTGGTGCATCTCAATCTGGTGCATTCTTGGGACTCTCATAGTCGTTGACCTGAGTATAAGCCAGGTCCCCTTTTGGGGGCTCATTTTTGGGGTGAAAAACTTGGCTTATATTCAAGTATATGTGGTAGGCTTTTTGTTCCAATTCTGTCCTTCTCCCTTCTGTCACTTTGTGCTGAAAGGATATGGCATTTGCTATTTATGCTTACTCACCCAATGGACAAAACCACGGAATCACTTTCTTTGGAAATGTAGCAGCACAGTCTTTCATAGGAACCTAGAAAAGAATTTGTTTAGATAGCATTTTTATTCTCATATCCACAAATCATGTTGCTAACTAACACACACACCTCTCGATAATGACTTCAGTAAAATTCAGAAGATAGGGCATTACGATCACAATAGAAGAGGAATACAGGAGTCCATTTGCCCTTTGAGGAAATATCATGGTTAGTTTGTCGAACTCGGCAAATATCTGACAGAACCATGCTACCAATGTAACCATTCAGAGCAGGGCTTTCCAACCTTTTCAAGCCAGGGGCCGAGTCACACTCTCAATCAGCTTGGCCATTTTGCCCTGCCTGCACGATGGGGGTGGCCATTTTATCCCAACAGTTTCAAAGAGAATGGTCATTTTGTTTCTTGAATGTCCTTGGAGGGGTGGTGGACACATGAAATAGTGTGACGGGTCAGATCTGGGCCACGGGCCTTAGGTTGGGAACCCCTGATTTAGAGCTTCTTTCTCTCCTTGTTTTGCAGCTGTTCCTATTACAGATTCAGAAGAACTGCAGTGGCTCAAGTGGCTAAGACTCTGGCTGGAAGGTGAAAGGTCAGCAGTTTGATACCTGAATAATGCAGGACAGAATGAGCTCCTGTCTTTGTCTCAGCTCCTGCCAACCTTGCAGTTCGGAAGCAAGACATTGCAAGTAGACCACTTCGGTGGGAAGGTTAACAGCGTTCTGTGCACTCCGGTGTCTAGTCAATGGATGGATGGAAGGAAGGAAGGAAATTGATGGATGGATGGATGGATGGAAATGGATGGATGGAAAGAAGGAAGGAATGATGGATGGATGAATGGAGGGAAGGAAGGATGAAAGGAAGGAAGGAAGAAAGGAGATGGATGGATGGAAGAAAGGAAAGAAGCAAGCAAGCAAGCAAGCAAGCTGGGATATGGCTTTCTACAAAAGAAGCAATTATAGTTTTAAAATATGTTTCTCCATTCTCCTGTACATTTTCATTACCAAGGCTTCCCAAAGTTCCAGCTCCACCGTGCATGAAGATAATCCCCTTCTGTTGTGTCTGGGATGTTTTAGGCTGATATAGTCTCACTGGGATACCCTCAATGTCTTGATTGTTGATGAAGAGACTTCGATCTTTGAAAAGAGGGTTCACATCTAAAAAAAATTTCACAAGGGTATACTCATTCTTGTTGATGCCTATTTTCCATAAGCAATAGTCCTGTTTGAGGTGAGAAACAGAAAGATTAGTACAGTCGCTTTTATATAAATATTTATATGTATTTAAGGAAAGAGGGAGTTTGTTATATAAATTTATGTGTCGCTTTTATATAAATACATCTACATTTCAATGCAAGGGTTCCAAATGGTTACACGTCGATTTTGTTGGCAAGTTATAGTTCCAGTAATTCAGATGCACTGTGTTGTGATCCAGCCCTCCTTCGACTCCGAAGATGAGCTGGATCAGGAGGCACTCCCTATGCCCAGCCCAGTTTTGACTGTACCCAAGCCTGAGGATGCCCTGAGACAGGGATCTCAGCCATAGCTGTCAAGTATCCCTTATTGGCCGGGAAAACCTCTAATTTTACCCTCTTTCCCGTTGTCATCCCTTATTAATTAGACTGCAATGCCCTTTTGCCGCCATTGGAGGGCAGCACAGGATAAGTATAGCTGTCAAGTATCCCTTATTTGCTGGGAAATTTCCCTTGTTTCCAAATCAAAACTTGACAGGAATGATCTCAGCTTGCGCCTGGCCCAAGTCTGTTTTCCACGGCAGCTGACCTGTCAGGTCAGGGGTCTGGCTCTGACAGTGATCAGCCCTCAGTCAAGAAGAGGTCCAGAAAGGAGCTATACCTGAGACACAGGCAGGTTGGAGCGAAGTACCAAAGAAGGCTTCCAGCTGATACTGATTAGCTGGGAGGCTTATAAGCAAGCTTCTTACAGCCTTCCAGCGTTGGTACACCTCTCGTGCAAAGACTGACATCCTGCTTGACTCCAGACTGCCTGCCTAGACCCTGATCTGCCTACAGTGACCCTGACTTCTCTGCCAACCCTGATGATGCCCCTGGATGCCCTTTGGATTAGACTACTGACTTGGACTACCAGTAAACGGACTTCGGCTTGCCTTTTGGACTTTGATAACTGGACTATCCTTGAACAAGACTCTCTGAGTAGCACAGCCGTTCAGAGACCGTGCCTGCCCAGGTGGGTCAGCACACACTGCCCCCAAAAAACTAATCAAAGAGGAATCCAAAGGTTCTTACTGTGCAGAAGGCTATATATTATACATATTATTGTTGCATGTGATTGCAGGGATTACATTGGTTTGCACAGCAAATCAATTCTCCACATGGCAATTCTAAAAAGTAGGACTGCCCAAACAAACAAATAACCGAGAAACTGGACTTTGGTGAGCACCAAATCAGAGCAGCAAAAACATTTTGATTTTACTTTGTATCAGATTTGGGGAAGTTCCAACAAATGTTTTCGAGATGTAGCTCAGAGAAGAGTCACATATACAAATTTATTTATTTATTTATTTATTGTTAAATTTCTATACCGCCCGCTCAGCCAAAGCCGTCTCTGTGCGGTTCACAACAGAGAGTAAAAACAGATAAAAACAAATAAAACAGATAAAAACCAGCAATAAATATACTTATTGTGTGTAAATTATACAGCTGACAAAGTGAGCACTAATCTGCAAATGCTTAGGTAAAGGTAAAGGTCACCCTTGCTCAAAAGCCAGTCATATCCAATTCTAGAGTTCAATGCTCATTTCTGTTTACAGCCAAAGAGCCAGCACTGTTGAATGGCTAACCTGCTGACCTTCCAGTCATCAAACTCAGCATGTTAACCACCACATTCCCAACATAAATATGCTTTAAGGCTCTCCAGAACTCTTGGTTTTTACAAAAAGTGTGGTGGAATTTCTCATTAGAAACAGCAGCGAAAGAGAAAAAGCAAAACAGTAGGAATAATTCAGATTTGACAAGAATAGCTAAAGTAATCATGAGGACTAATTGAGTAATACTGCCTCTCTACCATTCCAAGGAAAACTGCAAACTATAATCCAACAATGATTACCAAGCTAAGGAAGCAAAAAAGGGGTATTGTAACTCTTTCTTTTTCATCGTATAGATTCACAAGAAAAGCAACAGTACATACTATCCAAAAACATTCTTCTATTGTGCTTTCTCTGCCCAAGCCAATGGTGAAATGCAGCCAACTTACCAATGAGAAGAGCCATATCAAGGCCAAATATAAGATCTTCAGTTTCCGAGGTTGACATATGGCATGGGGGATTTCTGTGTTGGAGAGATAGTAATGGATTATCCATGCCAGGAAGAGAAGGGAAAAGAATATCCACAGCTCTGCTGCCAGGGCTAAGAATGTCAACAGAAAATCCATCCCATTTAAAGAGGCGCACCTTTGCCGTGAGAACTACAGCAGCTTCACTCATGCACCTATCCTAGTGTGAACATGCTTCATTTGTTTCAACAAGAAGGAAAAATTTTGAAACAGCCAACACTGCAGATGAATCTGATCCTGGATACTAATTATGCCTAACGTCATTCCCAATCTGCTTGCCAGAACTGCTTCTGGATGGCCAGAGTCTGTGGAATGGGGTGCAGGAAGAGCAATGAGATATTGAAGAAGTGCTGCCACAGAACTTTAGGTGGCAATGGTAGCAGCCCTGTGCTGGCCATTTGCTACACAGTGACAAGTCCTGGTGCACCCCAGTAACTGGCACCCTACAGAAGTGGGCAGAACTATGTCACCTGGCAGCTACAATCCATGATCTCATGCAGTAACCCCATAGATACTGCCCCCTCCCTCCCTGTCCTGCACCCTTTTAGTGTAGCCAGCACTCCTGATAGGGCACTCACCTTGGGTGATGGTCTTATGAATGCTAGGGGAATTCTGTTGCAGGATGCCAAAGTCCACACCTTGAAGATGCTAAATCGAGCAATGTTCGCATATGCACTGTGCTTTTACAAACTGTTGTATTTTTCCATGTGTTTGTGTGTGAGAGAGAGATCAGCCTTTTTGTCAGTGTACTGTACACTCCTTTGCTGTGGAGATCTTCGCTGTGGAGATTATCAAGAATATAAAGTTTAGATTACAGCCATGAAATAAAAATGCAACTGATTCTTGGGGAAAAGGGCACTGCCAGGTCCAAGAGGACTCCAATGTGGCTTACAGGAGCTGTTCGGGAAGTGATCAAGAGCAAGAAAAGCTCATTTTAATTTAATTTAATTTAATAGTCATATTTGTATATGCCGCCCACTCAGGCAGAACCCGACTCAGGGCGGCATTACAACAAGTTCTAAAAACACATAAAAACACTTTAAAAGCCCCATATCCCACCCACTTTAAAAAACCACATATCCCACCCACCCATCCAACCCACTATAAAAAGAAGAAGAGAGAGTTCTTAATTCTTTACATAAGCCAGTAGGCGGGGACCATGTTCTCAATCGGGCCCCACACCATTTAGAAGATGGAAGGCTTGTCCGAATGAGGACAGCAGGCAGAAACATAAATTCTGACAGAACAAATGCAAGGCAATAATCAGGAAAGCAAAGCAAGACTTTGAGGAGCGTATAGCTAAAAATACTCAGAGAAATAACAAAGACTTCTTTAAGTACATTAGAAGTAAGAACCCAACTAGGAAGGCCATTGGACCATTAGATGACAATGGAAGGCAAGGGGTTATTAAAGAGGAAACAGAGATTGCAGAGAGACTCAATGAATTCTTTGCTTCAGTATTCACTGAAGAAGACAGAGACTACATGCCCAAAACAGAGCCTATCTTCATAGGGAGGGAAACCGAAGAATTAAGCCAGATAGAAATAACCAGGGAGGAGGTCCTTGCATGTCTTGTTAAACTAAACACTAACAAATCACCAGGACCAGATGGCATCCATCCACGAGTTCTCAGGGAACTTAAAGATGAAATTGCTGATCTCCTAGCCAAAATATATAATCTTTCCCTCAAATCAGGCTTTGTGCCTGATGACTGGAAGGTAGCGAATGTAACACCAATTTTCAAAAAAGGATCCAGGGGTGATCCAGGAAATTACTGACTTGTCAGTTTGACATGTGTCCCAGGTAAAGTGATGGAAACCATCCTAAAAGATAGAATTAATAGGCACATAGAAGAGAAGGCGCTGCTAAAGAAGAGCCAACATGGCTTTTACAAGGGCAAATCATGCCTCACTAATCTGTTGGAATTTTTTGAGAGTGTCAACAAGCATGTGGATAAGGGGGATCCAGTTGACATTGTTTATCTGGACTTTCAGAAGGCTTTTGACAAGGTCCCACACCAAAGGCTCTTGAATAAACTTACCAGTCATGGAATAAAGGGACAGGTCTTGTCCTGGATCAGCAACTTGCTAAGGGACAGGAAACAGAGGGTAGCACTAAATGGACACTTCTCCAAGTGGAGGGAAGTAAAGAGTGGGGTCCCCCAAGGTTCAGTACTGGGATCCCTGCTTTTCAACCTCTTCATAAATGATCTAGAGGTAGGAGTAAAAAGCAAGGTAGCCAAATTTGCTGACGACACTAAATTATACAGGGTAGTGAAAACTGTGAGAGATTGTGAGGAGCTCCAGAGGGATCTCTTGACACTGGGGGAGTGGGCAAAACAGTGGCAAATGAGGTTCAACATTAGTAAGTGCAGAGTGATGCATGTTGGGGCAAAGAACCCCAATTACATTTATAAACTGATGGGGTCTGAACTCTCTGCGACAAACCAGGAAAGGGACCTTGGTGTCCTGGTGGACAACTCAATGAAAGTGTCAACCCAGTGTGCCTCAGCAGTAAAAAAAAGCAAACTCAATGCTAGGGATCATTTGGAAGGGTATAGAAAATAAGTCAGCAAGTGTCATTTTGCCTCTTTATCAATCTATGGTGAGGCCCCATCTGGAATACTGTGTACAGTTCTGGTCGCCATACCTCCAGAAGGATATTATGGAGCTGGAAAAAGTGCAGAGGAGGGCAACCAGAATGATTAGGGGACTGGAACACCTTCCTTACCATCTGAGGCTGCAACGGTTGGGCCTCTTCACTCTTGAACGACGACGTCTAAGAGGTGACCTGATTGAAGTTTATAAAATCATGCATGGTGTGGACAAAGTAGATAAGGAAAAACTGTTTTCCCTATCTCATAACACTAGAACTAGGGGATACTCCATGAAACTTTTGGGTACTAGTTCCCAAACAAATAAGAGAAAGTACTTTTTCACCCAGAGGATTACTGGTCTATGGAACTCCCTGCCAGAAGAAGTGGTGACAGCTGTCAGTCTTGACAGCTTTAAGAAAGGATTAGACAAGTTCATGGTGGACAAGAGTATCAATGGTTATAATTATGGATACTTAAGGACAACCTCCGGGTTGGAGAGATAGGCAGGATATCTCTCAATGCCATTTCCAGGGAATCCTAAGCAGGTGAAGGCATCTCCTTGGGAATACCCTGAAGGAAATGGTGAGCCACTGTGTGAGACAGAATGCTGGACTGGATGGGCTGTGGCCTGTTCCAACAAGGCTGTTCTTATGTTCTTATGTTAATTGGCATTTAATCATAAAGGCTTTTGGCTGGGGACTTGTGGAAGAAATAGAGCAAAGGAGAAACTGCTGACTGTCCCACCTCTGCTCTTGATAAGGCGGGAGGAGGGAGGCTGAGTCAGTGGGAAAGGAAGTTAGACCCAAGGGCAGTTTACCCTGGCCTTCAAGATAGAGTAGGAACAATTGGGTCTCACCAACTCAGATCTAGATAACTGCGGGTTTGCCCATCAATCACCGAACAATGGCCGGAGGTAAGGAGCTATCTTTGCCCACCAGAAGCACCACGTTTGTGTCAGCATTCTGTGACGTGGATTCATGCTCCTTAGGCATGAAATCCATGAGGCAGGGTAATAAATGCACCACTCGATATGAGTCAGGTCTTGACTTTTCTGCATACACATCTTGCGTGTTTTTCCTTGCGGCCAGTCACTCCACACCTCCGTGGACCTCCACCGTGGACCCCGCCGCACCAGGTGGCCCCAATCTGTGGCTCATTGCAACAGTCCAAATTCATGAACTAAAAATGGTTAAGTCACCAACTAAAAGTTCTTAAAGTAATACAACTTGCTGAAAGCACTAGTATTGTTGAAAAGAGAATTCCATGAGTTGAATCATAATAAGAATGCTTCTAAGCTGCAGATATTGTCCAGTTGCAAGTAGCTAAATACGTAATTGCAAAGAATAGAATGTTTTTCAAAGAGTAAAAATACCAAAGAGCAAAAATATTTTTATATCGTTCCGGTAAGGGATATTTCAATGGTGATCTTCATCAAAAGAATTAATCCTCTTTCTGAAATTCATAGAAATACAATACAATATAAGCCAGGGTGTATACAAAATATCCACTACAAGAATATATAAAAACACAATAATACATTGAAATGGCCATGTAAATAGCAGTCTCTTACCAACAAAGTTATATAAGATTAAGGGCGTTCCATAGACTCATGAGTGTAATTCCTATCGGGCCAGAATGTTAAGAGAAATTCAAGAGGAGTAGGTATATAAAGTTTCTTATGGTCTCGGAGAATGTGGAAATTTGAAGCACCTGTTGTCAAATAGAAGTCAACAGAGCTTAAGGGGCCAGAGAGCTAATGAATAATCTCATAGAAAAGATGAAAAATCAATTTCAGAATTTAATCCAAGTGGGGTAACGGTACAGAATTGATGGATGTAAAATTCTTCCCTCCTCAAAAGGGTTTGTTCGATCTCAATGACCTGATGAGTGCGCAGTTTACAAAACTCAGGAATGATGACTCACATGTCAGTATAGGCATGTCCCATTTCTAAAAAATGTTGGACCATGGGTGCTTGCATATTGGCATTCATAATATGGGATTGGTGTTCCCCTATTCTAACTTTCAAAGGTCGGACAGATTTTCCTATATAGGCTTTATTACAGGAACATAAAATTAAATAAATGTTATTTGATGTGTTACAATTACTGAAATCTTTTAAATCCAATATGAACCTGGAACCTGGAATGGATGCCCGGTCTGTTGTCCACATGTATCTGCAAAATTTG
The DNA here is from genome assembly GCA_035047345.1 of Bradypodion ventrale. Taxonomy (NCBI): domain Eukaryota; kingdom Metazoa; phylum Chordata; class Lepidosauria; order Squamata; family Chamaeleonidae; genus Bradypodion; species Bradypodion ventrale. Next base: position 10,892,920 of record JAWDJE010000017.1, on the reverse strand, counting down.
CAACTACCACATTTGTGATGTCCCATTGGCAGGGTCCGGGAATGGAAAACTTGGGAGTCTGTCTGTCCTAGTGACTAAATGGGCTATAGATTTGGTTCTTCTGAAACCTATTGTGGGAAAATTGGTACGCCCCGGAATAGTATCCAGAATATGCTAGTGTCTTAATATTGTTTTTTTAATGTCATTTGCATGTAGGGTATAACTATTGACCAGAAAATATTGGAATTTTTGGATTTTTCATGTCGAAAGAACAGGGATGATCTAGATCTTTCTCAGGACTTGCACAAGAAGGTATCTGGCTCTTCTTGTAGAACCATAAGCCTGTTGAAAGCAGGGAGTGGAAGGATCTCTGGATTGCTCAATAACCTAATGGGAAGACTGAGATAACTGCCTGCAGCAAACTCTGACTGCAGCAAATATAATGTTAGCAAGGACTTGTTTGGTCTTGCTACACAGGCATTTTATTACACATGCCAGCACATTTTCAAAGCTCATTTCTGTCATGTTGCAATATGTCCTGGAAATGTTTATTTCCACTAGTTTGAAGCCACAGATGGAGCATCATTGGAGATGAAAATGTTCTCCAATTTTTATTTATTTATTTTTGTATACAAATTTGCTGTTTCTTATGTCAGAAGTGTATCCAATAATTTTTTTGACTGGAGGATAGCCTATTTCTCCTGTGTAAAATATAGTGGACTATGGCAGGTGTAATGGAATGAAGTATAACCTGTGTTTTGCCTCTTCAACATTGCGATTTCAGATCAGGGAGAGAGAGAAAATATGTAGACATCTTTGTCTCAAGAGTTGCCTTGTGGCTTTTGGGGAAATGAAACCTAATGTGTGATTGACATGTCTTGCTATAAGATCACTTGTTAGAATCCCTAAGGGGGAGGGCCAAAGGTGGACCCTGTAATAGGAGATATAACCCAGAGATGCACGCACACACACATGCCGACACAGAGACACTCTCTGGAGTGCTGTGCTTCAATCTGCCAGTATGTAGAACTTTGAGATAAAGGGGGGCCTTTGGGCTATTCCTTGGAGAACCAGTTTGGTTCATTTCTGTGCTATGAAATGCTTTCTGTTCTTTTGATGGACTGTATCCTGTAGCTTGCTATGCTTTCAATACACTTATAAAATGCCTGAAGAGACGCAGAGTGATCACTTGGCTCAACATTACCTGAATCTACACATACCTGATGCCTGATGTCCAGCCAGGGAGCTGCAACTCAGAAGAACTATAGAGCCTACTCAAGGGTAAGGCACCGTATTGTTACATGGTGGCAGCAGTGGGATTAAAGAACCATGCTTATCAAGATAAGAATCAAGCTATAGGAATTGCACTGCGGATGAAAAGGGGCTGCGTCATCCAGGAAACTGGGTCACACAGCTAAGTGTGAAATGTCCAGTGATTCACCAGGGACCAAGGAAGTCTGGCCAGTAGGAGCAGCAGGAAATCCCAAGAAAAGTATTTCTAAGCAGATGTTGTTCCTGCTAGATGTGCCGAGAGCTGCATCCAGATCTGGGGGGGAGGGAGGAAAATGAGGAGACTTTCCAAAGTTGATGGGAAGCCAGCTGAGAATTCCCCTGCCCTGTCCATTTGTGCAAAAATTAATTGAAGATTCTTGAGAAGCTGTTCTTCTGTTCCAGCTTTCATCTGCCTGCTGAAATAGAGATGTATGTGTCTGAAGCTTGGAGGAGGTGAGATGGAGATGGACAGCCAGCTGAAAAGCTGAAGAAATGTTTTGTTGTCATTTGGGGTGGTTGGTTGTTGTGTGTCCTATGGAATCTGTTGCTGAAAAAGACTATGGAATAAATTGACGGCAAAAGACCATCTGGCCATTTTGTACGAACTGTGCTGGAGGGACATTGGTGTTCAAATTCTTATCTGAAGAGAAGAAACCTACTATCAACATTCTTTTGTTCGGGACTTTTACTAATTGGAACTAATCATCTAAACTTAATTTGGACAATATCCTGTTTCAGAAGAATAAGGTTTGTTAATTGGAATTTAAAAAACCTTGATTTTGGACTTTTAAAATGTTATCTCAGTAAATTGGCTTTGTTTGCATTTTAAAACTTGTTATCCTGGTAAATTCTTTAAATTGGCTATCTTCCCAGTATATTTGGCTGTGATCTAAATGTTTTCATTGTATGTTTATGTTATCTTCTGAATTGCTTGCATTTTTTCATTGCTTCTTTCTAAATGCTGATTCCCTGTTTTAATGCTGATTCCCTTTCTAAATGCTGATTCCCTCTCTCCCCTGGAGAGGGAGAGAGGGAGGGAAAGGGAGAGGTTGCCCTGCCAACCATATAGAAGGGGCAGCATTCTGTCTGGGGTGGGCGGGGAGGTTCTGGGGGCCCACATTGGGGTTGTGAAAAACTTATTTCCACTAGTTTGAAGCCACAGATGGAGCATCATTGGAGATGGAAATGTTCCCCCATTTTTATTTATTTATTTGTATACAAATTTGCTGTTTCTGATGTTGGAAGTGTATTCAATAATTCTTTTGACCTGAGGATAGCCTATTTCTCCTATGCTAGTCTGCCGGTTACTATCAGAAACATGTACAGTTGAGTTTGGCCAAGGACAAAGCCAAGCAGGTGGCTTCATTTTGACAGTCCAGGGTTTCATTGGATCATGAATTAAAAAGAAAGAAATATTGGAGGATGAGTAGTCTCAAAAAAGGAAAGAGGGATGGTGTCTGAAAAAAGCTAAAGTCCAGGATGTAGAAGAATAATTTTTCTCTTGCTTGAAACAAACAATTCTCGTATGAGTTTGTCCTCCTGAAGAATGTAATATTTACAAGGATTAGTCCTTGGGACTGCAGTGGCTCAGTGGTTAAGAAACTCACCTTGTTAGCTGGAAAGTTGGCTGTTCAAGACTTGAGTACTGCATGACGGAATGAGCGCCCATCTCTGTCCCAGCTCCTGCCAACTTAGCAGTTCAAAAGCAAGAAATTGCAAGCAGATCAATAGGGGCCACTTTGGTGGGGAAAGATCTTGGAGACAGGAAAGAATCCTTGCTTGGACATCCCTTGAGTGGAGTTTCTCCAGCAAATAACATTTCAACCCAGAAAGCACCTTTAAGTTTAAGAAAGGATTAACAAAGAGAAATTACTTTAAAAAGATTTGGGGAGAATTTGTAGCAGGAGTTCTCAACCTTTAAAAGCCGGGGGCTGGATCACGCTCCCTCAAACAACTTTGGGGGCCAGATGGCCATTTTGCCCTTCCTCCACTACATGGCACTTCCTGGTGTGGTGGAGGTGGTGGTAGGCCACATGAAATGGTGCTGCAGGCCACAGGTTGAGAATCCTTGATTTATAGAATATGTATCAATTAAAGCAAAATATGTATAGAATAAAATTGTATGATTTGGTAATTATTTTTGTGGTAATGATGTTTGTGTGTGTTTGAATGTTGTCAAGTTTTAATAAAAAAATAAAAAAAATCCAACTTGCTTCTGAATAACATCTGGCAACCTAAGCTTCGACAGGAGCACCAACCAGGTCGGTTGGAAACGCACCTAAGGCTGCTTGGGAACTCATTGGATACAGCAGTCTTTGTGAGTAGATCATCTTAATTGGTCCTAGCTCCTCATGGGAAGGTGTTGGTGTTACCACTTTAAACTTCAACAGGTAGTATCTGACTAAGATCCACAATCTTCAGATCATCAAAAAATCATGTTGTTACACATTGATATCATATTTATTAGCAATAGGTGGTGAAACACACACATGTACAGACAGACAAACAGAGAGAGAAATCTGGTCAAGAGAACAGGAATAAATTGGCAAAGGAAATTGATCATGTGTCTATGATCAAGTCATAAAAAAATGCAAAGGATGCAAGAGGAAGGTGATACATTTATTTTGGACCACTATAACAAAACAAAATGTTGCAAGCTTTTGAAATCAAAAGCTCTCTTCATCAGGCAGGCATAAAAATATTAGTGCAAGTTCATGGCATGGTCTTATTGTGCCAGGCACTCTTTGTAGGGATGCATGATGGACAAACAGCAAAACAATTTGTGGTGTTTTAATGCCCACTCCCCAGGAAGCTGGGTGTTTGGCTCCTCCTTTTCCACACAGTCTTTGAATAAATTGGACACACACTACAAAACAGGTTTAGTGATTTTAAAACCTAGAATTTAATTTTACATGGCATTGTAAATTTTACATGGCACTGGGAGATATATATCCCATTCCTTAGTTCTATGAAATGACAAATTACATGCGGTGAATTTCTCAACTTTATAAACTTCTGATGTAATCCACTATACTGTCCATGCCTCTTTGGCAGAATGCAAAATTTAGAAACCAGCGGTTGAAAAGCAAAAGCACACCATGGAAACCATCTTTCAGATGGCAGAAGGAGACTGGAACACCATTGTCCTCTAAACGTTTCTTGTACAAAAGGCCATCATCCCTTAGTACATCAAATTCACAGGTTAAAATGAAAGTCTCAGGGAGTTGTTGAATTATATCATCTTCAGATAAAAGGGGTCCTAGATATGGTCCTGTTATAGCATCCATCAAGAAAAGGATATGGTCCATAGGGTTAGGAGATATCTGATGTTCAGTGTAGTCACCTATCATTTTCAATTCCTTGGGAACATCTTCTGGATTTAGCCATTTGTCACACTTCTGTCTTGTCTCCTCTGGGATATGAGTTTCCTCCAAGGCAAAGTCAGCCACTGACATGTTCTTAGTTATGTATAAGCAAATACAGTATATAAAATCTGTTTGGCCAATAATGGGTACCCACCGGTTTTGCTGATAAGAAAGTAAATCTAAATTAACACCCTGGAGAAAAGGGGCAATCAACATCTGAGCTCGGATTTTGGGGAGGTCTTTTCTCTTTATCAGTTTTTGGACAATGGAGGCAGCTACTGTCCCGCCAATGCTGTCCCCACAAATCACGATGTGAGCAGGACTGACGCCATAACCTTCCACATTCTTCATAAAGTATTCTGCAGCAGTGCTGCAATCCTCAAACTGGGTAGGATAAAGATACTCAGGTGCTAAACGGTACCTGTCAAGACAAAGTCATCAAATTATATTCTCAAATTTATATTCTCATTTCATTCCAAGTCTACAAGGTTACAGCTCTTTCATCCTGTCTTTCAAAGGTAAGACCATCTCCATGCAAATATTCTCAAAACATATATATCCATATGGAGTCTGGCCAGGTTATCCTGCTATGGTAATAGAGTAGACTAGGGGTGCCCAAACTATGGCCCATGGGCTGGATGTGGACCCTGATGCCAATTCATCCAGCCTACACCGCTCTCGTCACTCCCGGAAGTGAAAGTAAAATGCAACTGTACGGAGGAAGAGTTAACCCTGTTGTGTTCTCAAAGCTGTGCCTTTAACAATGTACCTATCCATGTGTAATCAATGTAACCTTTCTATGTGTAACATTATAACCTTCAGCTGCATCACTGTAACCCTTACAATAGGACGCGAGCTAGTGACCACTAGATGGCAGTAGCGAGCGGCCAGCTCTCATGGCCCAGACTCACCCTTGATCAACAGCGCGGGAAGATTCCCGCCACCACCTTCACCTGGACAAGAAGGGCGTGACCCGAAATGACGTCATGCAGACAGTAGCCAATAGACTGTCGAGGAGCCACATTCAAATGTATAGCCACTGTATATATTGAGCTGTTCGTCCGCCATTACCTCATGTTCCCTCTGACCATCATGCAATAAACCTGTGTTAAGCCAACCCTTCGGCTGTTTCATTGTCTTGGGTCCCATACACTAAAAACCCGGAAGAGCCTTAACCATACAGGCATGTTTTACTTCCACTTCCAGGAGCAATGAGAGTGGCATGGGCCAGATGAATTGGCATTAGAGCCCACATCCGGCCCATGGGCCATACTTTGGGCAACCCTGGAGTAGACCATACTGCCAGCCACAAAATGCTGAGCACCAGGCAACGGTTAACTAACCTGACCACCCTGAGAACCACCCTGACCACCCTTGGGTGCCATCATTCACAGAGAACGGTGATGGTCTCCAAGTTGATTAAATCACATTTGAATCCATCTTCATCAATACTGGCCTGAGGCTGAGGAGGACTTTGTGTGCCAAAAGGTCTCAAGACCAGAAAGTGACTCACGGAACTGAATCAGTGGTATGGGTGTCATGCTGTGGTGGGGAAGGCAGATGAGAGGTCACTGCATTATATTCTCAGGTCAGTCTTTGTGGCTGGTCGCCATGAGGATACAGCAGAAGATATACCCACATCCAAAGATTGAAGCAACCCTCCACCCATAGAGAACTACCACCTTCACTGGGGAGTGAATGGTTTTCTAAAGTGCCTTTTGCCCTAGCCTTAAGTAGACAAGGGGAACTGCTGTCCAGGGCCCGGTGCTGCCAGGGGCCCAATGGAGTGAGCAAGTGAGAAGTTGGACCTGGCCTCCTCAGGAGGTCCCCTCCCCTTGTCGTCACCCCTCAGCTCAGACTCAAAATGAGGCCCCTTGGGCAGGCCGCCCAGGGCAGGCCGCCCAGGAAGCCTCACCTCAGCAACCCACGGAGCACCACCGAGGCGCCACCTGGCCCAGGTAAAAGTGGTGGTGGCGGCAGGCAAGGGAGCAAGGAGGCCGGGGCTTCATTTTATTTTGGAGGAGGGGGACGAGATAGATAGATAGAGAGATACCCTCCCCGCCCTGGAGGCAAAGGGAAAGGGAAAGGGAAAGGAAGGAACTAAAGACCTGGCTGGCGGGCCAAGTTTGGGGTGCGGGTGGGGATGGGGGTACCGTTGGGTGGTTGGTATAGAGAAGTGTGCCTTCCCCCTTCGGTACTTGCGCACCTTTTAGGGGTGGGTTTTTTAACTTTTAACTTTGTTTTACCATGTGTCTTTTTATGTATTTACTGTCCGCTATGTAAACCGCCCTGAGTTGGGTTGTACCTGAGTGGGCAGTATATAAGCGTGAAAACTAAATAAATAAATAAATAAATAAATAAATAACCCCTCAGGATCCCACCTGGGGGCTCTCTTCCTTCCCGTCCTAGTTCAGGCCATTGGTCAGTCTGGTCCATGGGGGGGGGGAGCCCTGACAGGGGGGCGGGGCGGGGAAGAACTGAGGAGAGGAGGGTGCCCCTGAGAGAGAGAGAGAGAGAGAGAGGCCCACGGGCTGTGGGGTTTGGGGGTGTGTGGGTCCCTCAACCCCCCGTTATTGTCCCCATTGGGTCTTCTTAACCAAGGAGCCCTGGTGGTGGCCCTGGGGCTTCAAACGGCCCACTTGCAGCCCAAAGGTGGTGAGTTCCATTCTGACCAACCAATCAGGGGCTCAAGGTCCATCAGCTCAGCCTCTTCCCTCCTCCCCAGCATGTTTAGGAGGGCACAAAAAAGACAAACAAACAACTCATTAACTTGCAGCATCGCCTAGGCGGGGACACATGATACCACCTGCTGCCCCCATACACTGTACCTGCACCATGGGCCAGCAGGTATAGAGGTGACATTGCTATGGCTCTCTCCTTGTAAAATAGATCCAGGTTGGAATGATGGTCTCCCTACCATGTCTGTTTTCTGTCCCTCTATCAAGTTCTTCTTCTTCGTGGTCCCCTGTGAATCCACATTAATGGGTTTAAAGGTAAATAGTTTACTCCACAGTCAACCCATCCATGTGGATTCACAGGCAGGGGACCATGAAGAAGCAGCAGCAGCAGCCGCACAGTCCCAGGTAAAGCAATCTGTTCTGCTAGAACCCTGGTGGCTGCAGGGGCTAAATACCTGCCCTGCAGCTCAAACCTTGTGAGTTCCATCCTGATGACTAGGGGTTCAGCCTCTTCCCTCCTCCCAAGGTCGGTCAGAAGAGTCCCCAGCATGTAGCTTGGAGCAAAAAAAGAAAATGCTGATTAACTTGTGAACCTTCCAGAGATCCCACTAAGCGCTATATGGGACATGGTATAGAAGTCTAATTGCTTTGCTTTTTAAAATTTCTTTATTTCTTACTTCCACCTCTTCTTTCTTTCTTTCTTTCTTTCTGAGCCCTGGTGGCACAAAACTGTGGTCATAAGGACTGCAGTGGCTCAAGTGGCTAAGACACTGACTGGGAGGCGGAAGGTCAGCAGTTCGATTCCCGAGTACTGCGGGACGGAATGAGCTCCCGTCTTTGTCCCAGCTCCTGCCAACCTAGCAGTTCAAAAGCAAGAAATTGCAAGGAGATAAATAGGAACCACTTCAGTGGGAAGGTAAACAGCGCTTTGTGCGCTCTGGTGTCTATTCATGCCTGCCACATGACCATGGAAATGTCTGCAGATGCATACAGCGCTGGCTCTTTTGCTATAAACAGGGATGAGTACTGAACCCTAGAGTCGGACACGACTGGCTTTCGACCAAGGGAAACCTTTACCTTTATGTGGCAGGCATGACACATGGCCAAATTTTGCCATGCCCACAGATTTGGCCACACCCACAGATTTGGCCACACCCATGGAGGGGCATGCCAAAATGTGTGTGTGTGGGGCAATAGGATTGCTCAGTCTGGTGCCCAGAAATTTCTGATGGTGGCCCTGTAAGTAGATTATTGATTACATGACTCAGTAGATACAAAATCCCAGCTGTAGGAATCACTTACCCCACACTTACAACCACTGCGTCAGTTTTCCAGGCTAGGTAACAGCATACTCTGTCATATGCATCTGGAAGAGAAATTATCGTTAAATAAAGATCAAATTGTTAAAAATTGGGAAGATAGCTGGAGGTGGAATGATACAGATGAGATAAGTTTTGATATGGTGTGGGATGCCATGAAAGTGGTGTTTAGAGGTGAATGTATTAAAATGGCAAGTATTAAGAATAAACAATTTAAAAAGAAATAAAACAGTTTCAAAATGTACATGTAAGAACAAAAGATAAGAGGATTTTGGAAAGGATGCAAATGTTAAAAAAGGAGTTAATTATGAAGGATATGGAGAAGATTAAAAGGTACCCAATTTTCTTAAAAAGGGAATATAATGAATTTAATAATAAAAACAAAATTGCTGGCAAGGGCTGTGAGAGAAAAGTAAAGGAGAAATAACTATTCTGATAAATAAGGATGGAATGAGATGTAATAAAACAAGTGACAAAGTGAAAATTGTAAAATATTTTTTGTCAAGAATTGTATACAGAAAGAGAAATAAAGATTGATAAATTAAGAGAATAATTAGAAAAATATAAGGAGAGTAATATAAGGAAAGAGCATAAAAATAAAATGGAAAAAACAAATAACTGAAGTGGAAATAGTAGAAGTTATAAATAAATTGAAGATAGGTAAAACTCCAGGAGAAGACTGCCTGCCAGCAGAATTTTATAAACTAAAAAAAACTATTTAATTATATACTAGATGGAGGGCTAGCACCAAACTCATGGCATAGATCCACTATAATTTTGATTCCAAAACTGGGGGAAAATCTGGAAAACATCGATTTGTATCATCCCATTGCATTAATTTATCAGGACACCAAGATTTTTTTTTCAATATTAGCAAAGAGATTAAATAGTTTTATGACCAATTATATACAAAGGGATCAAGTGTTTTTTTAAAAGGGGAGGTTTATGGCTGATCTTACAAAAAGAGTGTCAGACTTATTGGATATAGCAAATCAAAAGAAAAAACATTGGTTTTTTTTATCATTAGATATATTTAAAGTGTTTGATTTATTACAATGGGTGACAATTTAAAAATTATTGGAAAATTGGGTTTTGGGGATTTTTTTTAAAATTTAATTGATCAACTAAATAAACAAAGATATGCCAAGGTAAGAATCAATGATACACTAATGGAAGATATAGAATTAAGAGCTGGTACAAGACAAAGTTGTCCCCTATCACAAGTATTGCTTATTACAGCCATGGGATTGTTGGCAAGAGCAATAAGAAATGATCAGAGTCCTGAAGAAATAGAGGGAACAAAGATCAGTTTATATGATGATGGTACACTAATTATAATGAAAAACCCTATAAAAAGTTTAGAAAAAGTTTAAACCCACTTGAAAGATTTTGAAGAAGTAACAGGCTTAAAAATAAATTAGGGAGAGGCAATATTCTGAAATATGAATAAGGAGGAGCTGGCAAAAATAAAGGATAATTGTAAAATACAGATTAAACAAAGTTTAAAATACCTGGGAATAAATATTTTGGATAAATCTGAAGAGCTTAAAAAATTTAATTTTGAGAAACCAAGACTTGAAATTAAGGGGGAAAAAAGAAAAATATCAGAAACTAAAAAGATCTTGCTTTTGCAGGATAGCGATATGTAAAATTAAATTACTGCCAAAGATTAATTTTTTTATTAGAAATTCTGCCAATTCAACAAAAATAGCAACTTTCCAAAATATGTTAAATAACTATTGCAATGGAGGAAAGAGGGCAAGAATAGCAAAGAATTTATGGTATATGCCACAAAAAGAGTGGGACTACTCAATATTAAAAACTATTATAGGGCCTTCTGACTTTAAAGTATTATAAAAAATTTAACAACAAAAAAAAGTTATTTGGAAAGAGACAGACAGGAAGGAGTTACATCAATTTGGAAATTGGATATATATATATTTTGATAAGGAGAGTTTGAAATTAAGAATTAAAAACAACGTAGCTAAGGGGATGATGAAATATGGCATGGCAAAAACAAAAATTGGCACCAAATATCTCTCCTATCATAGAAATAGATTATTTTAAAATGTTCCCAATAACAAATGATGATAAGTTAAAGGAAACATTACAAAAATATGGTGTACCTTTATTGAAGAACTAGCATATTTTGCCCGGTGGTGCCAGGCTCTTTAAAATGGTTTTGGAAGGTTTTTGTTTTATGTTTATGCAAATGAGGTTATTTTTTAACTGTGGTTTTTAAAATTTTTATTTTTATGCATGGGCTGTTATAAACTGATTTTTTATTTTTTGTTTTTGGTTTTTAGTTTTTAAAAAGAGGAAAGGATGATATAATTTTTTATAATTATTGTAGTCAACCAAATAATTTGTTACTATGTGATTTTTTTAATAGTTGTACCTTGGATAATAATTTTTAAAATGTGTAAGAATATGTTTTTTTGACAATCAATGTTTCTATACTGTGTTTAGATGTTTTGTTTTTTGAGTGAAAACTTTTTTCTTTTTTTGAATTATTTGTGATTAGTGTGAATATTTTTGAATGTTTTGATAATTTATTTCAGTAATTTGGGAATTATTTTTATTATTTTGAATATTTTTGAATGTTTTTTCTCTTGTGGCCTCTGGGGGGGGCTGGTGAGTTTTTCTTGTATTCTACTATTTTTCTCTACTGTACTGTGGGTGTCGCTTCTTCTTCCGGTAAGTAGTCTCTTTCTTTCCTCAGTTTAGTTCTGGTCGTCATGGAGTGAGGACGTCTCCTGGTAAGCTCTCTGGTTTAATTTTTTTGGGGGGTTGCGTGTTTTTATTGTTTGTTCTTGGATGTTTTTGTGTTTTCTTTTTCAGTCTTTTATTTTGATGTTGGTTATTTTTGACTGTTTTTGGATGGTGTTGTTTTGTGTTGGGGGTGGGGGTATTTCCGTGGTCCGGTCTCAGGGGCTGGACCACGGAAATACCCTCACCGCTTGATGCGGCATGGGGGGGGAGGCATTTCCATGGGCCGGCCTGGGTGGCCGGACCACAGAAATTGCATCGCCGCTTCATGTGGTGTTGGGGTGGGGTTTTTTTGTGGGCCGGCCTTGGTGGCTGGACCACGGGAATCCCATCGCCGCTTGATGTGGCATTGGGGTGGGGGTATTTCCGTGGGCTGGCCTGGGTGGCCAGACCACGGGAATTCCCATCGCTGCTTGATGCAGCATTGGGGTGGGGGGTATTTCCGTGGGCTGGCCTGGGTGGAATCCCATCATCGCTGCATGCGGCGGTGTGTGTGTGTGGGTTTCGCGGCCTGCCTTTTTTATTTATATTTTCAGCACACCGGCTGCCTCAGCGTTCTGTGCGCTCATGGTGTGCAGGAAGCTGGGGCTTGTAGTTTGGTGTGCTCGATTTTAGTTAATGCAGTGGGTTTTTTCCTGCGGCTTATTTTTGATTGGCCGCGGCGCATTTCTGAACATTCCTTTTGCTCGCGCCGCTCAGCCTGATTGGCTCTGGTGTGGCGCAGTGCAAGGAACGTTGGGAATTGAAGTTCCCTTTTTTTGTTTGCATCCGGGGGGCTCCTGCCCCACTGGCGCAAATTTCAACCCAACAGTTAACCTGCGAACCAGGTTCGTTCGAGTGAACGGAGGCCCATTACGGGCTAGTAGGGCCTGGCTAAACATCCTTTGTCACATTCCAACAGTTAGCGCACCATTTTATAGGTATAGATTGGTTGCAAATTTGTGAAACTAGGGAGAAAAGGTTGGAAATATATAAAGAATTGAACTTGAACTGGCTTCAAATACCAGTAGTAAATAAATGGAATAAGAAATATAGTGGACAGGTTGGGTTAATAAGACAACTGACAGAGTTTGAGGAATTGATTTATAAGATAGGAAAAGAGTCAATTGGGTAAAAAGGATTGTGATTAAAATATATAAAAATTTAAACTCAACAGGTGAAACAGAAATTACAGATAAAAATTGAAGGTGTAAATGGACAAGAAGAATTATGAGAAACTTTTATCTATAAAAATTTAAAAAACACAATTTCAAAATGATATGGAGATGGTATTTGACCCCGGTTCGCTTAAACCAATTTGAAAACTGTTGGAGGTGTAAACAAAAACTGGGAACATACATGCATATGTGGTGGGAATGTAAAGTCATGTTTGATTTTTGGAAGAAAATAGAAATCAAATTTTGAAAGATAACGGGATCTACTGTATTTTTAAGATGGATGTAAAAACTGCATTATTCACTGATTTGGAAGAAAGAGGATTAGATGTAAATAAGAAAGACCTGTTATCCATTTTTTTGACAAGAGTGAGACAACAGATTGCAAAAAAGAAAAAATAGAAATTGTTAACTGGTATAAGGATTTATGGGAAATGACACTAAATTAATAAGCTCACTTGGAAACTGAATCTAAAAAAAGTTTTGTGAAAGAGAATAAATTTTGGGATATTTGGAAGCCTTCTTTGGAGTACACATTGAAGATCAACAAAGGTGATAAACCAGCACCAGAGGTAATGAGTGTTTGGAAAAAATAAAATAAAAGTATAGCAAATATATGGTGAATTCTCTATACATTGTAAATAGTACAATGGTGTGTTTTTATATTATAAATTGGACAAGAGAATTTTGTATTACATTGGGCATCATTAAGCAAAGATATTAAATGAATTTTAATATGAAGTAGGATATTGGGTATCTTAACCTATAAATCCAAGTGTTCACCGTTGGAACTGGCTATAGGTTGCTATGTGTCGCCCTACTGACCCGCACCCACCCTTCGTGCACACGGCCGAATTGCCTACGCAGGTCAACGAAGGATTTAAAAATCCGGCACGGGGGCCTCAGCCCCACAAACAGCAAGAAAGGGAAAGAACTTCACTTCCCAACATTCCTTGCGCTGCGCCATGCCAGAGCCAATCAGGCTGAGAGGCTCTCGCACGGCGCAGCGTTCGGAATCGCGCCGCAGCCAATCAAAACAAAACCATTTTACAAAAAACCCAGCACAAACAGAAAGCAACAACCCATTACTACAAGCCCCAGCGTCCTGCGCGCCATGAGCACGCAGAACGCTGAGGAAAACGGCGCCTGAAAAATTAAAAAGAACAACAACTCACCGCGTCACAGCCAAACACACACCAGCCGGCTTTCTTTCCCTTACCCATGGCGCCTGGAGTTTCCCCTTTAATATCAGTGGGTGGGGGCTGCGACCCCCCTCTCTGCTGGCTTTTCTAGGGTTGGGAGGTTTGTGGGGAGAAAAGGGGAATGTTCCCCAAACCCTTCTGGACTCAGGACACCAGGGAGAGGGGATCGATTCCCACCCCCCTCCTTAAAAAAACTCTGTCTTTTCTACTCTTTAAAAACGGAGTTGTTTTAAGGAGGGGGGAGGGAAACGATCCCCTCTCCCTGGTGTCCTGAGTCCAGAAGGGTTTGGGAAACATTCCCCTTTTCTCCCCACAAACCTCCCAACCCTAGAAAAGCCAGCGGAGAGGGGGGTCGCAAGCCCCACCCACTGATATTAAAGGGGAAACCCCGATCTACTTTCACAACTCCACAAAAACAAAGCACCATAAAACAATAAAGCCCCCCTCCCTACCACCTAGCCCACCCTTCGTAACCCCCAACGACCATGCCCCCCTCCCCACCACCTAACCCACCCTTCCTAACCCCCAACGACCATGCCCCCCTCCCCACCACCTAACCCACCCTTCCTAACCCCCAACGACCATGCCCCCCTCCCCACCACCTAACCCACCCTTCCTAACCCCCAACGACCATGCCCCCCTCCCCACCACCTAACCCACCCTTCCTAACCCCCAACGACCATGCCCCCCTCCCCACCACCTAACCCACCCTTCCTAACCCCCAACGACCATGCCCCCCTCCCCACCACCTAACCCACCCTTCCTAACCCCCAACGACCATGCCCCTCCCCACCACCTAACCCACCCTTCCTAACCCCCAACGACCATGCCCCCTCCCCACCACCTAACCCACCCTTCCTAACCCCCAACGACCATGCCCCCCTCCCCACCACCTAACCCACCCTTCCTAACCCCCAACGACCATGCCCCCCTCCCCACCACCTAGCCCACCCTTCCTAACCCCCAAAGACCATGCCCCCTCCCCACCACCTAGCCCACCCATCCAAACCCCCAATGACCACGTACCTTCCCCACCACCAAATAAATACTTTTTAAAAAATTAATAAAAACACTCAAACACAGCCAAAAATACACAAAAACAAAAACACCAAAAACAATAAGAAGTAAACAAAGACACAATCAAAAACAAAACAAACAGACAAAAAATACAAATTCCAATCCCCCCCCCCCCGCCCACACACACACACAAAAGAAAGAAAATAAGCAAACGTACCGAAACAGGTGCTACCTCCACCAGGACTGGAAAAGAAATGAATACAGAAAGACCCTACTTACCAGAAGAAGCTCCACCCAGAGGCAAGGAGAGAAACAAAAGTCAAAATACAAAAACCCCTACCAGCACCACCTGCTGGCCACAATAGTACAAACAATTCAAAAACACACAACAGCCCCAAACAAAACACAAATTCACAATTATACACAAAAGGTCACACCAACAAAAACAAGTAAAAAAATTACACTAAACACACTTTCACACAAATCACAAATATATGTCAATAAAATACAATAGAAACTTTAAAAAATCCTGTGCTGAGTTATTATATTATACTTTCTTCTTTTATTAATCCTCAAAAAACCCAAAAAAGCAGATCAAAGTTAATAACAGCCAAGCCAAACAAATTTAACATAAATAAACATTTAAAAAATTAAAATTACAGACTAAGCAATTTTAAAAAACAACAACACAATTTAACCTTCCAACACAATGTAAAACTATTGCAAAAATAAAATTGGCTCATTTCAAATTAAAAAACACGGGGGGGGGGGGGGGGGGAAAGCCCGGCAACGCCGGGCAACCCTTGCTAGTATTATATATGTAAAAGCTGACAATACGAGAGAAGCCTGATGTAACAGAGTTTATTGATGTTTTATGGTTATTGTATTTTCTTCCTTTTTCACATTGCTTGTTTGTATTGCAAAACTAATAAAAATTATTTTTTTAAAAAAAATATTGTTATAATTTCCATGAATTGTCAAATAGAAGCAGTCACCATGGGGAAAGTCTTTAAATGGCTCAAATGGCTAAGGTGCTGACTGGAAGGCAGCAGGTCAGCAGTTCGATACCTGAATACTGCAGGACAGAATGAACTCCCATCTTTGTCCCAGCTCCTGCCAACTTAGCTGTTCAAAAGGAAAAAAAACTGCAAGTAGATAAATAGGGAACACTTCGGTGGGAAGGTAAACAACGTTCCATGCCTGCCACGTCACCATGTCAGCCACATGACCATGGAAATGTCTCCAGAAACAGACAGTGCTGGTTCTTCGGCTATGAAACAGAGATGAGCACTGAACCCTAGAGTCAGATACGACTGGTTTTCGAGCAAGAGTGACCTTTATTAGTAATGGACAGATTTCCCATATTTCAGAGCACTGGCTAAAATTTCATGGGAAAGCTGTCCTTCATCATGTCTCCTAGCAGGGAAAGCAATGATTAGCATTGGTGAAGAGAAGGTCTAATTTAATAATCTGCTCCAACATTTTCCTTGGAACTGACATCAGACTGACTGGTTTGCAGTTCACCAGTTCTTCCTTTTGCTCTTTTTGAAAATAGGGCCAATCTCATCTCTACCTCCTCAAATCATTTGGCACTCCACCCATCCTCCATGATTTTGTTAGATGGGAAGAGGATCTAAAGCCTGGCATTCCTCTCTGTCAATTACAAGTTGGTGCCAGTGTTTCTGGCTTCAGCTTGCATGTTTTCACATATGTGTTCTGCTTGCTCAATTTCAGCACACTTTTGACAGCCTCTGAATGGATATGAGCCTCAAGTCCACCGGCTCAGATCCAGGAAGAGCTTTATGGCAAGAACAGACATTCTTGAGGGTACACAAGAGCAAAGCCAAATTAGAAGATGGAGGATGGAGCTCACTGGACAAGGAACAACATTCTTCTTCTTTTGTGTCCCATTCAAACCCTGGACTGCTAAAATGAAGCCACTTTCTTTGCTTTGTGGATACCCAAACCTAAGTTTTCATTGGTGTATGTTTCTGGCAGTAATCGGCCAGATTCTGTATCTCTCCACATCAACACAGTGTAGTGTTGTCTGCCAGCAGAGCCCACTTGAGCCTGTTGGTCTTGCATTTAGGGACTCCAACCCTCAGCCTATTCAGGGTCCTCCAAACAATGTAGGGGAGGTTGAGTTCTTCATCTATATCCTCCTTTAATGTTCTTTCTTGGCCAGTGAGCTCCTTCTCCATCTTCTAATTTGCTTTTGCTCTTGTGTACCCTCAAGAATTTTTGTTTTTGCCATAAAACTATTCCTGGATCTGAGTTGGAGGACTTGAGGCTCATATCCGTTCAGAGGGTGTTGAGGGTAGTTCTCTCAGCGTCCACTGTTACTTATCTCCTGACCTTAGGTGGAGCAACCAGCACAGCCATTTCTGTTTTTACTTCAATAATCCTGCTTTAAAACAATCAAACTTTTCTTACCAATGCTCCCAAGTGTGCCAGATCCTCCATGAAAGAACAATATTCCTTTCCTTTTTTTAGATGAGGGTGCTATGGGTTGGTAAATCCTCACTGGCACGTGTTCAAAGTATGTATTCATGATGGAGAGTCTTGGATCCTTCCCTGAAGGGATTCCATCTACAAAGATTCTCATCAAGGCAAACTGACCACAAATGCCCAGTTTCCATAAAACATGACCCTGTTGGTCACAGGAAGGAAAACAATATGAGAAATTACTTGCATATTGTGAAACATTTAGTTTAGGACAGTGGTGGTGAACCTATGGCATCCATACCAAAGGTGGCACTTGGAGCCCTCTCTGTGGGCAAGTGTGCAGTCACCCCAGCCGAGTTGGCCCCACCCCTCTGCCCAGCAGCCCAATGGGAGAGCTTCCTCCCTCCCCTCAGCACAAAGTTTGCCCTGCCCCTCTACCCAGCAGCCCAATGGGAGCGTTTCCTTCCTCCCCTGTTGCTGTATTGACACTTTGAGATAAATAAGTTCTAAAAGGTTCACCATCACTGGTTTAGGATGAGAATCCCACAGTGCTTCAGCAACAGCAGAGGGGGCCCATAACAGTATGTAACACTATTCCACTGCAAATCCTACTTCATGCCTCAACTTGGTCAGCGGTGACCCTGGCCGTCCAACAGCAATGGTGGCAGGGTTGTATTCCCCTGGCAGGTTAAATCGTGCCACAAAAGTGTCAGCTAGCAGTCCAGAACAGTTCTCTATTCTGGAACCACAGGTCAGCTAAGTGGGATTGGGTACTCAAGTAATGCACCTGACCAGTGCATTGCTCTAACATGGCCAACTTCGACAAGAGCCCAGCCAGCTGTGACATATTTAAAATGGCTAAAGGAGCATCGAAAACACAGGCCTCGGTACCCCGTGCGCCACTACTAGAGTAGTGATAGGACATCCTGATGGTGAGAGCCTGCAAAAATCTCATGGGAGACGATGTTTCGATCTGCCACGTCAAACTAGACATGTGAAGTACGGATCAACCAAGTAACACTATTCAGGAGTCCCCAAACATTTCAAGCCATGGGCCGGTCAAATGATTCCGTGGACCAGTCACGGGGTTCCTCCCGCCGGAAACGGAAGTAAAGCTTGCAAGGTATTTGCAATCTGTTTTGCAACAGGATGAGATAGATTTTAGGCTTCCATTTTCTCTGCTGAAACCAGGGGTGCCCAAACTATGGTCCGTGGTCCAGATCTGGCCCCGATGCCAATTCATCCGGCCCACACCACCCTCGTCACTCTTGGAAGTGGAAGTAAAATGTGCCTGTACAGCTTTGGGGGCTGGATCTGACCCCTGGGCCATAGTTTGGGCACCCCTGGCCTAGTGTATCAGTGGGTGAGGGATACCCATTTCTGAATGATTATACTAGTTCCTTGTATTCTTGTATGAATTGCTATTAAAAGGGCTACTGGGAGAAGGTAATCCGAAGTACCCATGCTAGCACACCAGATAACTCGTGTCAACATCCTTGCTGGTCAAGGATCCCTCTAGATTCACACACACACACACACACACACACACACACACACACACACACACACACACACACACACACCAGTGAGTTTCCAAGATTGAAATTGCCAATACACAGTTGGCGGGAAAGAGATGTCAATTTCGCCGGCTGCGTGCACCATTTGAAACTGGATCTGGCTTCCTTGTATCTGTGCCTACATAGCCAGAAAAAATGTTATTATTAATCTCTCAATGTGCAATATTAATGTCTCAGGGTGCAATATTTGCAAAGCAAGCATCTTCTGCTGCTGCTTATGGGATCAGTTAACTGCTGGTGATCCCAATAATTGTATCAGCTTTGGAGATAACAAGGTACATCAAGGAACAAGGTGGAATTAGAACAATTCAAGAAGATCCTAGTCTGGCCAGGTTGCCCTACTATGGTAATAGAGTAGATCCTATGGCCAGTGACTCAACGCCTATTGTCAGGTGGCAGTTAACTAACCTGACAACCCTGAGGACTCATGGCCTTGGGTAGCAAAGTCCACAGAATCCACCTTGATGGAGAGCCGCAGCCTCATCGACACTGGCCTGGGGCTGAGGAGGACTTTGCGTGCCCAAAGGGCTCAGGACCAGAAAGTGACTTGGGGAACTGGATCAGTGGTACAGGTGTCATGTTGTAACATGGAAAGCAAATTGACCACCACTGCATTGTATTGCTCCTAGGACAATCTTCGTGACTGATCACCATGATGACAGCCAATATTCAGAATCAGATACGGCAATTGGAGGAGGAGGAAGAGGAGGATTTTAAAAGCTTCTTCTTTTTCTTCCATGTCTAGGCCAGATGTGAAACTGCCAAAATGAGGGCACCTTTGAGTGCCATATCCAATTCTAATTATTGGCTATCGTCATGGCAATCAGCCGTGAAGATTATTGACCTGGAGACTGTCGTGAAAATCCTAGCTCTGGGCTACTCTTTTCATGAGCTTTTGCTCACTAAATAACTCTGTGCTTTAGTTCATCCAAGGATGGGGCCCAGTACGTTCCGGAAAGTAAAAAAATCACTTTCTGTGGTATATGTTTAGACTGGTTTGCTAGAACAGAAACTAGTATTGGAAAAAGAGATAAATAGCCACCTGGGTGATAAGACTGATTGTGTGTAGCTTCGGGATTCTTTCCTCGTGGGAGAGAAGGAACCTGGCACTTTCTCACCAACCAATTGTAAGCATACTAGCCTCGTGAGGTGGGAGAATCGAAATCTAATGTGTGATGGACATGTCATGCTGTAAGATCATTGGTTGGGATCCCTTAAGCGAATGGCTGAGAGGCAGACCCTGAGGGAGGAGATTAAAAAACCCAGAAGGTGGGGTCCGAAGAAACTCTCTTGGACTTTGAACTGCAATCATGTACTGTATATACTCAACTATAAGTCATCCCGAATATAAGTACCTAATTTGGACCTCTAAAACCAGGAAAATAGATTGACCCAAGTATAAGTCAGAGGTGGAAAATGCAGCAGCTGCTAGTCAGTTCCAATAATTTAAATACATGAAAATAAGGTAAATTAATTAATTTAGACATTTGTGTGGGTATGTTTTTGAGTGTTTATGTTGACCCGAGTATAAGTCGAGCTCCATTTTGGGACCCCATTTTGTGGGCTACAAAACCCGACTTATACTCGAGTATATACAGTAGTCGCTTTAGCTGAGCTTTCCCTAAAGAGCAGCTTTCTTCATTTTAATATGCTTTCTGAATTTTTGCTGGACTTTATTCTGTAACTTATCTTGATTTCAATATACTTTTAAAAATACCTGAAGAGACCTGGAGTGGTTACTTGGCTTATGTTACCTTATTTACACTAATCTTGAGTCCTGGGTTGCTCAGCTAGGAGGCAACAGCTCAGAAGCATGAAAGGGCTTACTCGAGAGAAAAGTCCTATCATGACAGGGACAATATAATACAGTGGAATTCCATTTGCCTTCTGCATCGCAGTGTGCACCCATACCACTGATCCAGGTCCATGAGTCACTTTCTGGTCCTGAGCCCTTTTGGCACGCTGAGTCCTCCTCATCCCCAGGCCAGTATTGATGAAGCTGCTGTTTCATTAATCCACCTAGGGATCATCACCCTTCCCTGTGGACTTTGCCATGCAAGGCTGCTAATCTTCAGGGTTGTCAGGTTAGTTAACCATGGTCTAGCGATTGGCGTTGAGCCACTGACAGTATGGTCTACTCCAGGGATTCTCAACCTGTGGCCTGTGGGCCAGATGCAGCCCAGGGCACCATTTCATGTGGCCCACCACCACCACTACACCCAGAAGTGCCATGTGGTGGAAGAAGGGCAAAATGGCTGTCCTGCCACCGAAGCTGTCTGAGGGAGCGTGACCCAACTCCCAGCTTAAAAAGGCTGAGAACTCCTGGTCTATTCTTTTACCAGAGTAGGATAACCTGGCCAAACTCGGACTCTACAATATCACATTTGTCTTTATTGTCTGGGGCATTAATTGCAAGTGCCAAAGGAGATATTTCCTCCTGAATTTATCTTCCTGCTGCTTTTCCCCCATTGTATGGGACAGACATTTTTGTGATATTGACCCAAGGGGTCCATTTTCTTGTTGCTTTGGTTGCCAACAATGCAGCTTTCTGTTTGGGGCAAAGCAGTTAGAGATGCCAGGCTGCTCATTCAATAGAATAAGGGACATCATTCACATCAACAATTAAATTTTTACAAGCACAGCTTCCAAAAGAAGGGAAGAAGCTTTGCATTTGGGGCCCTCCATCCCAGGTCTTCAGTGCCCTTTATTTTCTCCATATCAGTTTTTCATTCTCAGTACGGAAGCCTTTTTGTTCTTGTTCAGTCACACAGTCGAACACAATTACTCTTTGCTGTTGTTAAGTCGCACAGTGGATTCTGACCCTCTGCAACCCCATGGACCATTGTCCACCAGGCACCTCTGTCCTCCACCATCTGCCTCAACCCGCCCAGCTATGTGCCCATTGCATCTACAATACTATCTAGCCATCTCTTTTTTGGCTGCCCCCTTCTACTTTTCCCCTCTCCTTTCCCAGCATCAAGGCTTTCTCAAGTGAATCCTCTCTTCTCATTTGATGTCCAAAGTACTTTAGCTTCATCTCCACTATTTGACCTTCTAATGAACAGTCAGGGTTGATTTCTTTTGAGATCGCCCTATTTGTTCTCTTTGCTGTCCAGGGGACTCTCAAAACTCTCCCCTCCAACACCACATTTCAAAGGTCTATTCTTCTGCACTTAGCCTTCCTTATAGTCCATCTCTCACAATCATACATTACTACCTTGAATACCATTGCCTTGACTATATGGACTTTTGTTTGCAAATGTCCCTACTTTTCACTATATTCCACCATATTCCACTATATTCACTCGCCCGGCGACCGGCCAGACCAACTGCCCGCAGCTGCGAGGCCCGGGGCGGGCTTCAAAACCCCGCCGCTGACGCCGAAAGAGAGCCAGCTCCACTCGCCCGGCGACCGGCCAGACCAACTGCCCGCAGCTGCGAGGCCCGGGGAGGGCTTCAAAAGCCCCCCCCCCCACTGTCGCCGCTGGTGTTCCGGAATCAGCCTTGAGGGGAGATGGAGCCTTGAGGGGAGATAGAGAACAGCTTTTCGGGGCGAATAATTGTGGTCGAACCTGAGGCCCCGCACTCCTTCCCTTTGGCTTGACCGGATGACGGGGAATTGGGAGCACCGGAGCCCGGGTTCTACAAAGATGTTGAGTTTTGGGAGCTCCGTAAGCCCCAGCTCAGTAGGAATTGTGGGGATGTGAGGGGTGGGGGATTTTTGTCATTTAGGGTCGCTGTATATTTACTGTATATCTAGTGCCATTGTATATTTATTGTAATTGTATTTATTGCTTTTTTCTGTATTCTTGGACTTTTGGCATTCTATTGTGCATTTGTTTATTTTGTATATTGGTGTGGATTGTATTGTATTTTACTCATGTACACCGCTTTGAGTAACCTTTGAGGGTAAAAAAGCGGTATATAAATTAAATATCATATCGTATCGTATCGTATTCACTATATTCCCCAGGTTTCTCATCGCTTGTCTCCTAAGCATCAGTCACCTTTTTATTTCATCGCTGCAATCTCCATCTGCAATGATCTTGGATCCTAAGAATGTAAAGTATGTCACTGCTTCTACCTCTTCCCCATCTGTTTTCCAGGGACTAATGGGGCCTGTTGCCATTATCTTGGTTTTCTTGATGTTGAGTCTAATGCCAGCTTTTGCACTCTCCTTCTTAAACCCAATCAAGAGATTCTTCAGGTCTTCCTCACTTTCTTCCAGTCATATCCAACTCTAGGGTTCAGTGCTCATCTGAGCCACTGCTATCTGTGTCTGCAGATATTCCCATGGACTAGACAGTAGACACAGACATGACTAGACACTGGAGTGCACAGAACGCTGTTTACCTTCCCACTGAAGTTGTACCTGTTTATCTACTTGCAATTTCTTGCTTTAAAACTGCTGGGTTGGCAGGAGCTGGGACAGCCGTCAAGTTCAGTGTCTTAACCACTAATCCACCAATAAATGCATAAAAATATTTGTCAAAAACCAAGAACAAATCAGTTCAAACGATCTTGAAATTAGCTTGCAAGGATACCAAGGATAGGAAGCAAGACCAATCCTGATTTGTATAGTAAATAAAGGTAAAGGTAAAGATCACCCCTTGCTCGAAAGCCAGTCGTATCTGACTCTAGGTTTCAGGGCTCAGCTCTGTTCCAAAGCCGAAGAGACAGCGCTGTCTGCTTCTGCAGACTTTTCCATGGTCATGTGACCCCGGAGCGCACAGAATGCTGTTTACCTTCCCACAGAAGTGGTCCCTATTTATCTACTTGCTGTTTCTTGTTTTCAAACTGCTAGGTTGGCAGGAGCTGAAAGAGTGACGGGATCGCATTCAGTCCTGCAGCACTCGGGTCTCAAACTGCTGACCTGCCACCTTCCAGCCAGTGTTGTTGTGTCTAGAATATTATACCTTTAAGTAATGTAACACTCGAATGAGTGGATATAATAACCACCAGCTGTAACACTGTAACCTTTTGTATCAGGACGCGAGCTAGTGACCTCTAGGGGTCAATAGCGAGCACCCAGCTCACATGGTTCCAATTCCCCAAACAACTATAGCGCGGGAAGATTCCCGCCACCACCTCACCTGGACAAGAAGGGCGTGACGGGGAATGACGTCACGCAGACAGTAGCCAATGGGCTATCGAGGAGCCACTTTCAAATGTATAGTCACAGTATATATTGAGCTGTTCATCCACCATTACCACATGTTCCCCCGGACCATCATGCAATAAAGATGTGTTAAGCCAACCCTTCAGCTGTTTCTATTGTCTTGGTTCTCATACACTAAACTGGCGATGAAGGTGGGATAATGGATCCCCACGGAATCAAGACAACGCAGGCCGGTTTCAACATCAACAAACTGGAAGAATGGGAGCTCTTTGAGATGGACTTCCAAAGCGCACTGATGGTGTCCGATATCACAGACGAGGGGAAGAAGAGGGCCATTCTCATCAGGATGCTCGGGTTCCCCGCCATGAAGGTATTGGTGGACCTGGTGTCTCCGAAGAAGGTGAACGAAGTGTCGGTCAAGCAGCTCCTGAAAGCGATGCGCGACCATTTCCAGCCCTCGGTTTCAATGTTCTCGGCTCGAGACGCATTCTGGAAGAGAGTCCAAGCGCCTGGTGAGTCCGTGGCTGCCTTTCCAGCGGCCCTCCGGTTGGCCGCCGGCCCATGCAAATGGGAGAACCTGGAAATCGCCCTCAGGGACCGCATGCTGTGCGGCCTGTGGGACGAGGAGGTTCAGCGAAAGCTGATGAACCAGGAGCCGCCCCCGACGCTGCAAGATGTCGTGAAGGAGGCGCAGGCGGCAGAAGCCACGAGAGCCGGGGTTAAAGGGGTTCAGAGCAAGGCCCCCACAACCCGACAAGGCAGCGGGCTCGGTGCAAGTGGCCAGGCGGGCGCCACAATCCTCCACGGAGAGCAGCGAGGACGAGGACATCTGGAAGGTGCGGAAGGATGGCCGACGTTGCGACGGCTACGGGGCGGCCCATGACCGCATCAAGTGCCCGTTCCGGAAGGCCGAGTGCCACAACTGTGGGCGCCGAGGGCACATAGCCAAGGTTTGCAGACGGCGGCGCAGAGACCAGAAAGGCTTGACAGACCGCTCACCGAGGATCCAGGAAGGCGTCCGGCCCTCGAGGAAGCAGGACGGCGTGGGCCACATCTCCGACGACAGCGGCGACGACACCGCAGTCCACAGCGTGTCCTTGGGACACCCCCGTTACTTTGTTGAGGTACTGGTGCAAGGGCCCCCCATTAAGATGGAGATAGACTCGGGTTCCTCATATTCAATCATTTCCCAGAGGGAGTTTTTGGGAATTTCCCCCAATGTGCGGCCCAAGCTCAGAGCACTGAGGTCTACGCTGCGGGACGTGCAGGGAAATAGCATTCCGGTGTTGGGGGTTGGAAAATTCAAGGTCCAATACAAGCAACGTGCCACGGAACTTCCCCTGGTTGTTCTCAAGGGGGGGAGTTGTTGCCTCCTCGGGACTCAATGGTTTAAGCCCCTGGGTTTGTTCATTGGGGGGGTGCATGCCGTTGGGGCTGACCCAATACAGGAGGTGTGTGACACGCATCCCGAAGTGTTCAAGAAGGGACTCGGAAAATTCAAGGGACCCCCAGTTGCGTTCGACCTGGACCCGGAGGTCCGCCCAATAAGACTCAAACCGCGCAGAGTGCCTTTTGCACTCAAGGACAAGATAGAGGCGGAACTGGACAAGTTGGTGGGCCAGGGGATCCTTGTTCCTGTTGATTCCGCGGAGTGGGAAACTCCGATTGTAACAGCGCTGAAGGCCAACGGGGAGGTTCGAATATGCGCTGATTACAAATGTACCATTAATAAGGCGATACGCCCAAATGCATATCTGGTGCCGGTAGTCAGCCACCTGTTGGCCAGGTTACATGGGGGAAAGTGTTTTGCAAAGCTTGACCTAGCGCAGGCATACCAGCAGCTCTCAGTAACTCCAGCTGCGGCTGCTGCGCAGACAATAGTCACTCATAAGGGGGCGTTCCAGGTGACGCGCCTACAGTTTGGCGTGAACTCGGCGCCAGGCATCTTCCAATCGCTCGTGGAACGCCTCTTAAAGGGTCTGGAGGGGGTCTTACCATACTATGATGACGTGTTGATAACGGGGGGGGGAGTGAGTCAGAATTGGCTGAGAGGCTAGACAAAGTATTCGAAAAGGCGGGGTTGAGGCTGCGGAAAGACAAATGCGTCTTCTTCGCAAAAGAGGTTGAGTTCTTGGGTTTCCGGGTAACCCCTGCAGGCATCAAACCCTCCAAATCAAAGGTGGCCGCTGTTCAAAATGCTCCTCGCCCCACCTCCAAGCCCGAATTGCAGTCGTTCCTGGGGCTCTTAAACTTCTACCATTCCTTCCTGCCTCGGAAGGCATCGGTAGCAGAGCCGCTTCATAAGTTACTAAAAAAGGACAAGGCGTGGAAATGGGGCGAGAGCCAGGAGAGGGCATTCAATGAGCTAAAGCAACTCTTATCCTCAGACGCCATATTAACCCATTTTGACCCCAAGAGACCAGTGGTTCTGATATGTGATGCATCCCCAGTGGGGGTGGGGGCGGTTCTGTGCCACGTGTTGGAAAATGGGCGGGAGGCCCCGGTGGCATTCTACTCCAGGTCCCTGTCTAAGGCAGAGCGAAACTACGCACAGACAGACAGAGAGGCGTTAGTGATAATTGCTGGGACGAAAAAGTTCCACGACTTCCTCTATGGCCGCCCCTTTACCATCGTGACTGACCACAAGCCCCTGCTAGGCATTTTTACTGCAGACAAGCCCACGCCACAGATTCTGTCCCCTAGGATGCTCAGGTGGGCCATTTTTTTAAACGCGTACCAGAACGCGCTGGTGTATCGCCCTGGAAAGGACATAAGCCACGCGGACGCCCTGTCGAGGTCACCCCTCCCCCACACAAGCAGCCACGTGTGTGAGGTGGAACAAGACCACCAAGTGCTCATGATAGAGGTCTTAGATTCACCCCCCATAGTGCCCGCAGAGATCACCAAGGCGACAGGCAAGGACAAGACGTTGGCCCTGGTCAGTTCTTGGGTGCAGAAAGGGTGGCCAACGTCCTCCCCAGCGGTGGAGTTCGCCCCATTTTTTAGGAAAAAGCTAGAACTGTCTTTGGAGAGGGGGTGCCTCCTGCGGGGCCAGCGGGTAATCGTCCCTGAATCCCTGAGAGCTAGGGTGCTTAAACTGCTGCACGTCAGCCACCCTGGAATTGTCTGCTCCAAGGCATTGGCCAGGAGCTACTTCTGGTGGCCCCAGTTAGACGCCGATATCGAGCACATGGTGGGCACTTGCGAGAGTTGCCAAAGCTCCCGGCCCGAAGAGGCTCGACTTCCGCATAGGGAATGGGATGCGGCAAAGGGGCCGTGGTCCCGCGTACACATTGACTTTGCGGGCCCTTTCAGAGGGTCGCTTTTTCTCCTCATAGTGGATGCTTACTCCAAGTGGTTGGAGGTTATCCCAGTTGCAAACACCTCCTCAGCCGCAACAATTAAACAATTGCACAGAGTGTTCAGCACGTTCGGTATACCCGACACCCTTATTAGCGATAACGCTAGTTGTTTCACGTCCACCGAATTCAGGGCATTCACCGACATCAACGCCATCCGGCACATCACCTCCACGCCTTTCCACCCGGCGACGAATGGCCAGGTAGAACGCCTCGTGCTTACCACCAAAGACGCGCTGAGGCGCATGGGCCCCGGGGATTTAAACTTGCAGTTGTGTCAGTTTTTGCTGGGATACAGGGTGACCCTCCTAGCGTCAGGATACTCGCCCGCGGAGCTCCTAATGCGCAGAAAGCTGACTACGATACTGACAAGGCTAGACCCTACGAGGGTGGAGGACACTGGGAGGAACATCGGGTTAGCGGGCACGAAGAGTTTTGAAATAGGCGTCCCGGTTCATTGCAGAAACTACGCTAGCGCAGGGCCAGCCTGGGTTCTGGGCATAGTCATTGGGCAGACAGGTCCCGTGTCATATTGCGTAGAGACCAGCACAGGTCTACTCTGGAGGCGGCACGCAGACCAACTCCGGTGCCGGGTCTCCGGAAACCAGAGCGCGGACAGCACAGAACAGGATTCAATGTTAGGGTTCTCCCCCACCCGTTCAGCCCAAGGGGGAGGAGAGGGGGGCCAGTGGTCCCCACCAAGGGGGGAAGGGCCCCCACCA
Source organism: Bradypodion ventrale (assembly GCA_035047345.1). Lineage (NCBI taxonomy): Eukaryota > Metazoa > Chordata > Lepidosauria > Squamata > Chamaeleonidae > Bradypodion > Bradypodion ventrale. Next base: position 10,864,943 of record JAWDJE010000017.1, on the reverse strand, counting down.
AGGGGGGGAAGGGAATAAGTTTGTCCCCATAGATATCCTGAGGGATACCCCCACAGATACCCCAGTAGATGAATTTGAGTTTGAGTTACAAAACCGGGGGGGTTTTCGGAGTGGTCCCCCACCCATCCAAGCGAGAAGCGGGGTTTTTTGTTAGCCCCCAGTGCCCCTGGTTTTCCCACAATGGAGTTTACCCCTACCCCGAAAGCCGCGGAGCCGCGGCAAGTCATTAACGAGTCTCCCTCTCCCATTGCAGGACAAGAGACCAGGGAACAAAGAAGTGATAGCGCCCCCGGGACAAGCCAGCCAGCCTTGCGCCCAAAACGCGTTTGCAATTAACCATATTGGATGAGAGACTTCATCTCATCCTAGGGGGGAGGGATGTTGTGTCTAGAATATTATACCTTTAAGTAATGTAACACTCGAATGAGTGGATATAATAACCACCAGCTGTAACACTGTAACCTTCTGTATCAGGACGCGAGCTAGTGACCTCTAGGGGGCAATAGCGAGCGCCCAGCTCACATGGTTCCAATTCCCCAAACAACTACAGCGCGGGAAGATTCCCGCCACCACCTCACCTGGACAAGAAGGGCGTGACCAGGAATGACGTCACGCAGACAGTAGCCAATGTGCTATCGAGGAGCCACTTTCAAATGTATAGTCACAGTATATATTGAGCTGTTCATCCACCATTACCACATGTTCCCCCGGAACATCATGCAATAAAGATGTGTTAAGCCAACCCTTCGGCTGTTTCTATTGTCTTGGTTCTCATACACTAAAAGTGTCTTAGCCACTTGAGCCATATTTGGCTTCAAATCAGATCAGATGAGATTCTCATATCCCTCATGTTGAGCATCCACCCTTACACACCACTTGTGCACATGTATATACACGCAAGTGTCAGCTTGCTCAAACATGTCCAAATCCCTTACTGCCATCTTATTCTTATTTCCAATTTCTTCCTCTCGAGTTCATTTTGATCAAAATAGAAAATCAAAGACTAACGACAACTTACCAGACTAAAGGTCATGATGATCAAAATATGCATAATTCTCATCTTTAGAGGTTGAGAGATCCCAGGTGGCATTTGTGTTGTGGAGAGATGGTAGTAAAGTGCCCATGCTAGCAACAAGCAAAAGGTGAAGGCTAAGAGATTTGCAGCCGTTGACAGGAAAACTAAGAGGAAAGCCATTGAGTTTCAAAAATAATGAAATGTTTTTATTTATCAGCAGCAAAGCACGATTCAGGCAGAGCTGTATCAGCCACATTGGCGGAACAGCTAGTCAGAAAGAACTGCTTGGAGGAGTGCCTCTCTCTCTCTTCCTCTCTCTACCAAGATACTGTTGGCACACTCTCAGGTCACACCCAAACATTTCTCAGCCCTCCCTTAAGTGTATTCGTGGTTGCCAGCAAAGAGGGATTTATGTGTAATCTCTCTGGGAGAGAAGATTCTTGCTTCTTTTTCCTAGCATGGCATGGATTTCCTCACACTCTTTATTAGCCTAGGTCAGTGATGGTGAACCTTGGCATTCCAGGTGTTCTTGAACTTCATTTCCCAGAAGTCCAAGTCTCTGTGAAGCCACGTGAATGGGTTCACTGCACGTATGCACAGTAAACCCATTTGTCTGGATTCATAGAGACTTGGGCTTCTGGGAATTGAAGTCCAAGAACAGCTGGAGTGCCAGTATACCCATTCGTGTGGATTCACAGAGACGTGGGCTTTTGGGAATTAAAGTACAAGAACAGATGAAGTGCTAGTAAACCCATTTGTGTGGATTCACAGAGATTTGGGCTGCTGGGAATTGAAGTTCAAGAACAGCTGGAGTGCCAGTAAACCCATTTGTGTGGATTCACAGAGACATGGGCTGCTGGGAATTGAAGTACAATAACAGCTGGATTGCCAGTAAACCCATTCATGTGGATTCACAGAGACTTGGGCTTTTGGGAATTGAAGTACAAGAACAGCTGGAGTGCCAGTAAACCCATTTGTGTGGATTCACAGAGATTTGGGCTGCTGGGAATTGAAGTTCAAGAACAGCTGGAGTGCCAGTAAACCCATTTGTGTGGATTCACAGAGACTTGGGCTTTTGGGAATTGAAGTACAAGAACACCTGGAGTGCCAGTAAACCCATTTGTGTGGATTCACAGAGACTTGGGCTTTTGGGAATTGAAGTACAAGAACAGCTGGAGTGCCAGTAAACCCATTTGTGTGGATTCACAGAGACTTGGGCTTTTGGGAATTGAAATACAAGAACAGGTGGAGTGCCAGGAAACCCATTCGTGTAGATTCACAGAGACTTGGGCTTTTTGGAATAGAAGACCAAGAACACCTGGAGTGCCAGTAAACCCATTTGTGTGGATTCACAGAGACATGGGCCTCTGGGAATTGAAGTCCAAGAAAACCTGGGGTTCCATGGTTCGCAAACACGGGCCCAGCTAAAGGTAAAGGTCACCATTGCTCAAAAGCCAGGCGTATCCAACTCTAGTTTTCAGTGCTCATCTCTGTTTATAGCTCACTGGTAATCTCGTGGATTGACTATTGTAATGCTCTCTATGTGGGGCTGCCCTTGTGTTTAATACGGAGATTGCAGTGGGTCCAGAATGCAGCAGCCAGGCTGGTGACAAGCTTAAAGAAATCCGATCATATTCCCCAGCCTTGGCAGGCCTGCACTGGTTACCTATTGCCTACCATGTCAGATACAAGGTGTTAGTGTTATCATATAAGGCCCTATATGATTTGGGGTGTCTCTCCCTCAGAACAACTCCCCATATCACCCAATCATCACATTTGGTGCAGCTCCGGGTGCCGACCCCAAGGATGGCTAGAAAATCTGTCCGTGGAGCTGCACCAAGCCCCATCACTAGATAGCTTTGAAAAACAATTAAAAACTTTTTTATTCAAGGAGGCCTTTCTCCTTGAATAAAAATGGGATATAATCTAAAAAATGACAGAATGATCTCTGTTAGGATCCAAGGCAAACTATTCAATATCACTGTAATCCAAGTCTACACCCCAACCACTGGTGCAGATGAGACCACAACTGACCAGTTCTATGAGGAATTACAGCACCTCATAGAACTGACACCAAAAAATGATGTCTGTATTATGAGGGCTCGCCATCGCCCTCAAAAGCCACTCCACCAAGCCCGGCGGGGCTTCGACCGGCGGCCGGCCGGGGAGAATGAGCGGCACCTGAGGGCTCGCCATCGCCCTCAAAAACCTCTCCACCAAGCCTGGCGGGGCTTTCGACCGGTGGCCGGCCGGGGAGAATGAGTGGCACCTGAGGGCTCGCCATCGCCCTCAAAAGCCTCTTCACCGAGCCCGGCGGGGCTTCGACCGGCGGTCAGCTGGGGAGAATGAGCGGCACCTGAGGGCTCGCCATCGCCCTCAAAGCCGCTCCACCCTCCACCGAGCCCGGCAGGGCTTCCGACCAGCGGCCACCCGCTTTTGCTCCTGGGACTAATCCCTTTTGACTGCCATGGCTGCCTTTGCTATTGCAGCTGAGACGTGGAGCTCCTTTCCCCAAGTTGTCAGGGTGAGTGGTAGCTCCTACGACTTTCTCCAGCGGTAATGGGGGTCTTGCTACGTTGGGTTCGCTGTAGTATACTTATATTTATTGTATATTTATTGTATTTTATGATGTAATTATGTGGTATAGTTTTTGTATTCTAATATTATGCTTATCTGGATTGTTCTCTATTTTGAATTTATTGTATCCCTGTATTATTATCTTGTTATTTTGTTTGATTATGTTGTTAGCCGCCTTGAGTCGGCCTCAGCTAAGGAAGGCGGGATACAAATTAAACTGATTGATTGATTGATTGATTGATTGATTATACTGGGAGATTGGAATGCCAAGGTATGAAGTCAAAAAGTAAATTGGATAGCAGGCAAGTTTGGTCTTGGAAAACAAAATGAAGCACGGCAATGACTAATAGAGTTCTGCCAAGAGAACGCACTGGTCATAGCAAACACGCTCTTCCAGCAACACAAGAGGCGACTCTACACATGGACATCACCAGATGGCCAACACCGAAACCAGATTGACTACATACTCTGCAGCCAAAGAGGGAGGAATTCCATACAGTCAGCAAAAACAAGACCTGGAGCAGACTGTGGCTCAAACCATAATCTACTGATTGCAAAATTCAAGCTTAGATTAAAGAAAGCAGGGAAAACAACTAGGACACACAGGTGTGACCTAGACAACATCTCTAAGGAATACACGGTAGAGGTGTGGAACAGATTTAATGGTTTAGAGTTGATAGAGTACCAGAAGAATTATGGACAGAGGTATGGGACATCATACAGGAGTCAGCAAGTAAAACCATACCAAAAGAAAAGAAGTGTAAGAAAGCAAAGCAGCTGTCTGATGAGGTTCTTAAAATAGCAGAGGAAAGAAGGAACGCAAATGGACCAGCACTGGGGGTAAAATACCCACCTGTGCTGGCTTTGCCCTGCTTCCCCCGCATACCTGTCAAGCACGGCTCCGGACAATACCGGACCTGTGCAGAACCATTCTGCACAGGTCCATTCTACACATGCGTAGAAGGCTTCTACACATGAATAGAAGTGACCTGCACAGTGGTCCCAAATCTTAGACGAAATCAACCCTGACTACTCCTTAGAAGGTCAAATAGTAAAGACAAAGCTCAAGTACTCTGGACATCAAATGAGAAGAGAGGATTCACTTGAGAAAGCATTGAAGCTGGGAAAGGTGGAGGGGAAAAGGGGGTGGCAGAGAATGAGATGATAGATGGTATTGTTGATGCAATGGACACAAAACAGGACGGGCTGAGGAGGTTGGTGGAGGATAGGGGTGCCTGGTGCCTCTTTAAAACCATCAGTGTTAATCAGCGTTTGTAAGATCTGGGCCATATCCGCTCTCCATCTGATTAAGTTCATCCTGCTCTCAGAGTCTGGCTGACCACAGTGTTTTTCACTAAGCCTCACTTGGGGGGGGGGGGGAAAGGGTCGAAATCGACTGTGCAACTGAACAACAACAACAACAACAACAACAACAACAACAACAACAACAACAACAACAACAACAACAACAACCCAATACTTTCCAACTATACCAAGATGTACTTGGGTGTACATAGTTGATATGAAGAACAGATATCATCTAAGCATTTGGATTGTTTTACTCCCCAAAACAAAGGATACCTAAAGAACCTGTAGTAAAATCAGCCTTGATAATTGCTTTGTGTGTAGGTAAGAAGTTCATGATGAAAAAATGTGTATGGGTGAGAGCACATGAGATAATTTTCTGCACTGACTTCTGCAGAAGTTGAAGTCTCTTTTCTTTCTGGTAATGTAAGGACAACATTTGAAGAAAATGTCAGGTCATTTCCTTCCATTTTTATTCATAGATACGTAAGTGTAGCTGGGTACTTGGACATCTCAAAAGCCGGGTTAAGGAAAGTTTGACTGCTGACTCAGAGGACCAACGACTGTAGTTGTTATTTGTCATTGCAATTTGGAGGGCAACCTGGTTTGTTTGCAATATACGAGAAAACTTGGTGGATGCTGTGCTGGCAAATCGGCCTTCTACCTTTTGACTCTGCATGTGCTCTTAAGCAGAGCTGCTGCTGAGGAGAGCCAAACAAAGGAAGGGAGCACTGGTAAGTTTTGCAGTTGGAGTAGAGCTGCTTTAGAGGCCCGCGCGCCTAACGGTGCGCGAGATTACAAACTAGTAACAAAAAGAAGAATATAGTCTTACTAGGTAGAAAGGTAGTAAACGTGTACATTTTTGAGGCCCAGAATACTGCACTTGTTAAAATGGATTCTGAGGGAACAGCTGTAGTTACCTGCAATTCTTGTGCCATGTTTGTGTTCTTGCCAAAGCATATGGAGAACTACACTTGCAGCAAGTGCAAGCTGGTTGCACTACTAGAAGAGAAGGTCCAGCAGCTAGAGGCCTGCATATCTAACCACCAACAAATTAAGGAGCTTGAGCTGTTCTTGGACAGAGCGGAGCAGACTATGCTGGACAAAGAAGAGACAGGGCACAGTTCTGAAGGAGAAGGCCCTTCACTAACTCAGGAGGGAGATGGTTGGAGGAATGTGACTCAAAGGAGGAAAAGAGTAGGGGATCACTCTGAGAGTCTGAAATTACAGAATAAATTTGAGGCTCTTTCCCTTATCACACCTGATGAGGAACACACAGAGGAACAACTGGTTTCACCTGATGATCTCTCCTTCATCATACTTGATGAGATCCAGGAAGATGAACAACAGGAACAAACTGAGGTTCTCTCCCTTAATATGGTTGATGAGGTGCATGTAGATGAACAGATTGCAGGAGAGAGGCTCCTTGTACTAGGCGATTCAATAATTAGAAATACAGAGAAATGGATTTGTGATGCATATGATAACCGTATGGTGACTTGCCTGCCAGGTGCAAAAGTTGCAGACATCACAAGAAATCTAGATAGATTGTTAGAGAGAACTGGGAACGAGCCAGTTGTCATGGTACACGTTGGTACCAATGATGTTGGGAAGGCCAAGCGGTCTGTCCTGGAAGCCAAATTTAGGTTGTTAGGAAGAAGATTGAAGTCCCGGACTTCCAAGGTAGCATTTTCAGAAGTGCTTCCTGTCCCTCGCGCAGGACCTACCAGGCAGGCAGAGCTCAGAAGCCTCAATGCGTGGATGAGGCGGTGGTGTCGAGAGGAGGGCTTCAGATTTGTCAGGAACTGGAGAACATTTTTGGACAAGCCAAATCTGTTCAGGAGGGATGGGTTGCATTTAAACCATGATGGGACCAGATTGCTGGCACTTAACATCAAAAAGGCTGCAGAGCAGCTTTTAAACTGATAACTGGGGGAAAGCCGACAGGAGCTGGGCAGCATCCGGTTCGGGAAAGTCTGTACTTGAGTAGTGAGGAGGATGCAAAAATTACTGAGCAGAGCAAGGAGCTAGTCACCAGCACTCTAGCAGAAGGATGCAAGAGGCAGTCTAACAATGCAACTGGATTCGAAAGACTGTATCAGGAAAGCATATATAAATGCTTGTATACAAATGCCAGAAGCCTCCGGAACAAAATAGGGGAGCTGGAATACTTAGCAATAGATAAGAATATTGATGTTATTGGTATCACTGAAACCTGGTGGACGGATGATAACCAATGGGATACAGTTATCCCAGGCTACAAACTGTACAGGAAGGATAGGAAGGGGCAAACAGGAGGTTGTGTAGCCTTGTATGTCAAAGAAGTGATAAAATCGTATGAATTGGAATATCTAGGTGATTTAGAGTCACCATTAGAAGCTCTGTGGGTAAGAGGACCAGGCCACAAGGATGGTCTAACAGTAGGCATATACTATCGGCCTCCGACCCAAACTCTTGAGGGAGACTGGCAGTTGGAGAATGTTGTAAAGGAGGCATCCAGGAAGGGAAGCCTGGTTATAATGGGGGACTTCAATTACCCTCACATAGACTGGGTGAACTGTTGTTCAGCACATGATAAAGAGATAAAGTTCCTAGATATGCTAAATGATTGTTCCCTGGGACAGATGGTTGAAGACCCAACTAGAGGTACTTGATCCTGAGTAATACTCAGGATCTGGTGCAAGATGTTAATGTGACTGATCCAATAGGGAACAGTGACCACAACTCAATTATGTTTAACTTGATCATAGACTGCAAGTCACTGATAACTGCAAGTCACTGATAAAATCTAAAACAGAGACCTTAAATTTTCAAAAAGGAAATTTCCCAAAGATGAGGAAACTAGTAAAAAAGAAACTGAAAGGGAAAATTGAGAGAGTCCAAACACTCCAAGAGGCATGGAGGTTGTTTACAAAAACAATAACAGAGGCCCAATTGGAATGCATACCCAAAAGGAAAAAGGGCACTGCCAGGTCCAAGAGGACTCCGATGTGGCTTACAGGAGCTGTTCGGGAAGTGATCAAGAGCAAGAAAAGCTCATTTAGAAGATGGAAGGCTTGTCCGAATGAGGACAGCAGGCAGAAACATAAATTCTGGCAGAACAAATGCAAGGCAACAATCAGGAAAGCAAAGCAAGACTTTGAGGAGCGTATAGCTAAAAATACTCAGAGAAATAACAAAGACTTCTTTAAGTACATTAGAAGTAAGAACCCAACTAGGAAGGCCATTGGACCATTAGATGACAATGGAAGGCAAGGGGTTATTAAAGAGGAAACAGAGATTGCAGAGAGACTCAATGAATTCTTTGCTTCAGTATTCACTGAAGAAGACAGAGACCACATGCCCAAAACAGAGCCTATCTTCGTAGGGAGGGAAACCGAAGAATTAAGCAAGATAGAAATAACCAGGGAGGAGGTCCTTGCATGTCTTGTTAAGCTAAACACTAACAAATCACCAGGACCAGATTGCATCCATCCACGAGTTCTCAGGGAACTTAAAGATGAAATTGCTGATCTCCTAGCCAAAATATATAATCTTTCCCTCAAATCAGGCTTTGTGCCTGATGACTGGAAGGTAGCGAATGTAACACCAATTTTCAAAAAAGGATCCAGGGGTGATCCAGGAAATTACCGACCTGTCAGTTTGACATGTGTCCCAGGTAAAGTGATGGAAACCATCCTAAAAGATAGAATTAATAGGTACATAGAAGAGAAGGCACTGCTAAAGGAGAGCCAACATGGCTTTTACAAGGGCAAATCATGCCTCACTAATCTGTTGGAATTTTTTGAGAGTGTCAACATGCATGTGGATAAGGGGGATCCAGTTGACATTGTTTATCTGGACTTTCAGAAGGCTTTTGTCAAGGTCCCACACCAAAGGCTCTTGAATAAACTTAGCAGTCATGGAATAAAGGGACAGGTCTTGTCCTGGATCAGCAACTGGCTAAGGGACAGGAAACAGAGGGTAGCACTAAATGGACACTTCTCCAAGTGGAGGGAAGTAAAGAGTGGGGTCCCCCAAGGTTCAGTACTGGGACCCCTGCTTTTCAACCTCTTCATAAATGATCTAGAGGTAGGAGTAAAAAGCAAGGTAGCCAAATTTGCTGACGACACTAAATTATACAGGGTAGTGAAAACTGTGAGAGATTGTGAAGAGCTCCAGAGGGATCTCTTGACACTGGGGGAGTGGGCAAAACAGTGGCAAATGAGCTTCAACATCAGTAAGTGCAGAGTGATGCATGTTGGGGCAAAAAAACCCCAATTACATTTATAAACTGATGGGGTCTGAACTCTCTGCGACAAACCAGGAAAGGGACCTTGGTGTCCTGGTGGACAGCTCAATGAAGATGTCAACCCAGTGTGCCTCAGCAGTGAAAAAAGCAAACTCAATGTTAGGGATCATTAGGAAGGGTATAGAAAATAAGTCAGCAAGTGTCATTTTGCCTCTTTATAAATCTATGGCGAGGCCCCATCTGGAATATTGTGTACAGTTCTGGTCGCCATACCTCCAGAAGGATATTATGGAGTTGGAGAAAGTACAGAGGAGGGCAACCAGAATGATTAGGGGACTAGAACACCTTCCTTACCATCTGAGGCTGCAACGGTTGGGCCTTTTCACTCTTGAACGACAGCGTCTAAGAGGTGACCTGATTGAAGTTTATAAAATCATGCACAGTGTGGACAAAGTAGATAAGGAAAAACTGTTTTCCCTATCGCACAACACTAGAACTAGGGGACACTCCATGAAACTTTTGGGTACTAGTTCTCAAACAAATAAGAGAAAGTACTTTTTCACCCAGAGGATTACTGGTCTATGGAACTCCCTGCCAGAAGAAGTGGTGACAGCTGTCAGACTTGACAGCTTTAAGAAAGGATTAGACAAGTTCATGGAGGACAAGGGTATCAATGGCTATAATTATGGATACTTAAGGACAACCTCCGGGTTGGAGAGATAGGCAGGATATCTCTCAATGCCATTTCCAGGGAATCCTAAGCAGGTGAAGGCATCTCCTTGGGAATACCCTGAAGGAAATGGTGAGCCACTGTGTGAGACAGAATGCTGGACTGGATGGGCTGTGGCCTGTTCCAGCAAGGCTGTTCTTATGTTCTTATGTACCTCCGGCCCATAGGAACCTCTGTTTAGGATTTGATTATAGGAGGGAAGGAAAACACCCACGGAACAATTAGAGAGAAATACCAAAGATAAAATTACTAGAATAAATGCATATCATATTTAATTATATACAGATGTGAGAAGCAAACAGGAATGGGATAGTCTGAAAAGACAGCTCTAATACATATAATTCCATTCCATTCCATTCCACTTTATTTTTGTATACTACTCCACTCTGCCCGAAGGTGACTCAGAGCAGTTTACATAGGTGCATGCTATCTGAAAGCAGACAGCAGCAGAAAAGTATACAATAATAGAGATATAAAAATTACATCAGAACACAATACAATAAAAGCATAATCAAATACCAAATACAATTTAAATATACATATAGTCAAGAGCCCCAAATACACAATTAAGTAAGAGAAGAACTCGCGCTTACATAAAAAATAGAGTCTGAGAGATGGAGTCCTTTAGCATAGTGACAAGCTTCTTGCAGGAGGCTCCCATCCCCTGAGCGATGGAGCGTCTCAGGGGAGAGCTCGGTACCCCTCAATCTAAACAGCCAGGCGGTTACGGAGCCAGGGAGAGGCAGCCACAAGGTCCCGCAGGCGTTGGGCACATCATCTTCTTTATCCCCGCGGAGGCGGGGGTTGGAGCAGAGCAGCCCAGGTGCCTCGGATCCCCTTGGTCGGTGAAGGAGGCCAGGGAGAGGCAGCCGCGAGGAGGCTCGGAGGGGCGGTGGCGGGCGCAGGTGTGCTCGATCCCCCGAGTGATGGGGCGGCTGCAGGGGCAAGCGTGGGCCTCTCTGCGGTGGCGGCTCTTTTCACCCCTCCAGCCAGGCATGGCTCAGAGGGGGCGGCGGTGGGCGCAGGTGAGCTTGATCCCCAAGCAATGGTGTGGCTGCGGGGGCGAGCGTGGGCCTCTCTGTGTGGCGGCGGCGGCTCTTTTCACCCCTCCAGCCAGGAGTAATACAATCTTAACCTATAAAATCGAGGGTTAACCATTGGAACTTCGCATAGGCTCCTTAGCCAGGCCCCACTAGCCCGCACCCTCCATTCGTGCACATGCCCGAACTGGGTATGCAGGTAAATGCAAGATTGAGAATTGCGCCAGGGGGGCAAGAGCCCCACAAACACAAAAAGGGAAACAACTTCATTTCCCAATGTTCTTTGCACCGCGCTGTGCCACAGACAATCAGGCTAAGAGGCGGGAGCACAAAGAATGTGGGGAAATGCGCCACGGCCAATCAAAAACCACCCGCACCAAAAAAGAGCACAAAGGGAAAAAACTACAATCCCCAGTGTCGTGCGTGCTATGAGCGCACAGAACTGGGAGAAATGCACCGCACAAAAAATTAAAATAAAAAGCGCACTGCCTCAGAGAAACACAGCCCACGTTAAGGAAATCGCCATCCCGCAGATGGCCTTCCTTAACGCGGTCTAGCAACAGAGGCCACGCCGCATTAAGGAACTCCCCCCCAGCTACGGCTGCCCTTCCTCCCCATGGGCCAGGCATCGAGCCCGGAAGGCGAGAAGGAAAGACGGGGTGTCAAATACAAAATACAATATTCAAAATACATATAGTCAAGAGCCCCAAATACACAATTAAGTAAGAGAAGAACCTGCGCTTACATAAAAAATAGAGTCTGAGAGAGGGGGGTCCCCGCCGCTGCTGCCCACCGCCACATGGTATTGCCACGAGCCAGCCACCGAGGCCAGCCCACGGAAATACCCGCACCCCCAACACAAACAAGAACATTAAAAAAACAAAAAACATAATAAACATAAAAAGGAAACAAAAACATCCAAAAAAACAAGGAGAAACACACAGAAACCCCCCAAACCCAAAACAGAAAGACACCCCCCCCCCCGCTGCCGCTGCCCACTGCCACATGGTATTGCCACAGGCCAGCCACCGAGGCCAGCCCACGGAAATACCCCCACCCCCAACACAAACAAAAACATTCAAAAATAATCAAATACAAAACTAATAAACAGAAAAAGAAAACACAAAAACATCCAAAAACAACCAAAAATAAACAAGGAGAAACACACAGAACCCCCCCAAAAAAAACCAAAAAAAAACACCCCCTAACAAAAATTAACCAGAGAATTTACCAGGAGACGTCCTCACTCATCAACAACTGGAACTGAAATGAGAAAACGAGGACACTACTAACCAGAAGAAGACGCGACACCCACAGGCCATAGAGAAAAATCTGTCAAAATTAAAAATTACGCAACAGCACCACCCAGTGGCCACAGGAGAAATAACAGTCAAAATATTAAAATTAATCTAAAAAATTAAAAACAAGAAGGACATAAGTTTTAAAAACATTCAAAAATATCCACAATTATCAAAAATAATTCAAAAATAAATAAATAAGTTCTCACAAAAAAAACCAAACATCTAAACACAGTAAAAAACATTGAATTTAAAAAAACATACACTTACACATTTTGAAATTTTTTATCCAAGGTGACCTATTAACAAAAATTCACATAGTAACACATTATTTTTTAAAATACAATAATTGAAAAAAAATTATATCAACCTTTCCTCTTTTTAAAATCCAAAAAAAATTATCACAGTTTAAAACAGTCCATGCGTATAAATAAACATTTTAAAAAACAATTACATACTAACCTCATTTGCATAAACATAAAACAAAAACATATATATGTTGTTGTTGTTCAGTCGCACAGTCGATTCCGACCCTTTGCGACCCCATGGACTATTTTCCTCCAGGCACCTCTATACTCCACCATTCTCCTCAGCCCACCAAGCTCTGTGCCCATTGTGTCCACAATACCATCTATCCATCTCATCTTTGGACGCCACCTTCTTCTCTTTTCCTCCACCTTTCCCAGCATCAAGGCCTTCTCAAGTGAGTCCTCCCTTCTCATTTGATGTCCAAAGTACTTTAGCTTCATCTTCACTATTTGTCCCTCCAATGAACAGTCAGGATTGATTTCTTCCAGTATTGACCTATTTGTTCTCCTTGCTGTCCAAGGGACTCTCAGAACTCTCCTCCAACACCACACCTCAAAGGCATCTATTCTTCTGCACTCAGCCTTTCTAATGGTCCTGCTTTCACACCTATACATTACCACTGGGAATACAATTGCTTTTACTATTCGAATTTTTGTTTTCAAGGTGATGTCCCTGCTTTTCACTATATTCCCCAGGTTTCTCATTGCCTGTCTCCCCATAATCAGTCATCTTTTTATTTCATGGCTACAGTCGCCATCTGCAGTGATCTTAGATCCCAGGAAAGTAAAATCTGTCACTGCTTCTACTTCTTCCCCATCTATTTTCCAGGGACTGATGGGACCTGTTGCCATTATCTTGGTTTTCTTGATATTGAGTCTCAACCCAGCTTTTGCACTCTCCTCCTTCAGCCCAATCAAGAGGTTCCTTAGGTCTTCCTCACTTTCTGCCATTAGGATGGTATCGTCTGCATATCTCAAATTGTTGATGTTTCTCCCAGCATATTATTGAACTTACGTACATATATTGCATTGTCTTGATTATGGGCGTTTTTACATTTAACATTGTCCATTTACAGATTCTTGAAGAAGAATTTGAAATATCCAAAATTACCAGAAGGATATTGACTCTGATTCTCTGCCTTGTGCAACTCGAACTGTATAGTGCTTTTGGTCCACACGGATTTTCTGAAACCTTGAGCCTGGCTATATTATTTAACTCCTTATGCCGTGCTTTTTGTATATAATATACTGGCACCATTATTGTATTTATTTGATGTATTATTTACCTATTAACATCTACTTCAGAGTTTCATGTATGTTGTTCTTCTCCTAATTCCTCATTGTTGGATTTTACATTATACCCTGTACAATACATGGTTTGATTCCAGTACGAGATAGTTTGTTGTTAGTTACTATTGTATTATATGTATTAGCGCCATCTTTTCAGACTATCCCGTTCCTGTTTGCTTCTCCCATCTGTATATAATTAAATATGATATGCATTTATTCTAGTAATTTTATCTTTGGTATTTCGCCCTAATTGTTCCATGGGTGTTTTCGTTCCCTCCTTTGGTTCACACACCCTAGCCATCTCCCCCTTGCCTAGGATTTGATTATATTCAGGGCAGTACTGGGATTTATTGCTTGCTGATTTATTGGCTTCCTTAAGGTTCTCACCACATATTGTTGGATAGTTTTCTATTATCTTCAAAGATTTAAAAATGGCTTCAACCGTCTGGTAGGTTAAAATACATTGCTCTGCTATAAAATTAGTCCTTATATCCACCAGCGTTGAGTTATCATCACCAACCCTCATATCTTTTGCTTCCGGCTTCTCTCCTATATTGTTGACATTGTCCATATCACCTGGAGAGAGGGAGGGGCAGGTCCTTGATTGCTGAGCTTTGCACAACTCAAGAGTTCGACGCCCACCTGGCCTCTAGTTAAGTTCTTCCACTTCATTAAGCTTTCCCCCAGCCACTGTATTGGCTAGCATGTTCTGCTAGAGTGTCCCCTACATAATAAACCCAGGAGAGACCTTTTTAGTGTTTTCCTGAACTTGAAGTCTAACAATAAAGTCAGGACACTGAATATTCTTTTATCAGGTGAAGGGCAAGATACGACGATAGCGGTCGCTAGAATCGCATGGTATGTAACTTGTATTCATAAAGGCAAGATAAAATCAAAGGAATAAGGAAAATGCTTTCAGATTACAACTTGACTGTCATAGAATATGTTTGCAGGACATAGAAATAAAAACCCTTGAAATTCTGGTTGTATGTTGCTATTGTATAAATAATCTAGTGTTCATGATTTTATGATAGTTTTATTAGGTTGCCTCACTTGTGTCAAGCAGCTTGATTTTGTGATATTGTAACACTGGCCTTGGGCTGTAATAAAGAATTTGAAGATTCATAGATACAGAAACAATATCCTGCATTCATAAACCAGAGGGTATTTCAATTCTTTATATTGTTAGCTTCAACGTCTTTTAAGCTCTTCCACAGAGGTTTGTGGTACAAAAATGCCAAATCTCAGTATAGTAAAACCTCATGATACAAAATTAATTCATTCCTCAAGGTTTTTTGTATCTCTAAAAATTTGTATCTTCAAACTTGGTTTCCCTTAGGAATGCATTGAAAAGCAAATAATTCATTCTGGAGCTTAAAAAAGCCAAAAAAAAAAACAAAAACAAAACAACCCATATCTTTTTTTCCTGTTCAAAATACTTCATAAAGTGCATTTTGGAATTTTTCACTATAAAGAGATTTCAACAAATAAAATATAGTTTTTTGGCTTTTTCTGAGCTCCGAAACTGATTATTTTGGTTTTCAATACATACTAGCATAGGTGCACGTCTTTGACTGGCATTTTTTTTTGGGGGGGAGGTCAACCCATGGGGTGGTTTGGGGAGAGACTCTCTCTCTCTCTCTCTTATTCAGACACACCCACAAGTGACTGACTGCCAACTGCCTCTCTGCCTCGCTGTTTTGAAGCTAGGCTCGAAACAGCGAGGCGGAGGAGGAAGCTTACAGGCCGCTTTCTGGCCGGTGTGGTGCATTCCTGGGTGGGAAGCAGTTTGGAAAGTTGGCAATAGAGAAGGGAGGAATGAAAGGGTGGTGGAAGGGAGGGAAAGAAAGAGGGAGGGATGGAAGGAAGCAATGGGGGAAGGAGGGAGGGTCTCATCTTGGTCACTCGTGCCTCCTTCTCCCCCTTCGTCGACAGTGTGGGGCACGGCAAGGCAGTGGTGGCAGTTTGCGTGGCGGGCAAACGGCAAGTGTGGGGCGCGGCTTGGCAGTGGTGGTGGTTTGCGTGGCAGGCAGAAGGCGAGGGGCATGTGTGCATTGAGGATCGTGTGCTGGGTGCTTGGCCCCTTGTCATTAATTGCTCATGCACAGGGTGGTTGGCTTTCTTTTTTGCCTGCGTGCACCGGCTGTCCTGCCTCCTCTGCGCTCAGGTCCTCCTGCCTGATTGGCTGAGGCTGGGACTCATAATCCATGTATTGTTTTGCGTTTGTGGGGAAAATGCCCCACCCTCGGCCTTCACGGCACTGGTTTTGGGGACATTTCTGACAGCGCCCTCTAGTGGCCATCTCTGGTAATTGCCGCCTCAGTACCCAATGATCAGCTGTTGCAGAGAGGGGGGAATATTTGGCACTTTCTGTTTGCCAGGAGAGCTTCTGGCAGTGCCAAAATGTGACAAAAATTCCAAAAATGGAGCGGAAATGCTCTAGACACACTTCCACCACTGTGGGAAGCATCGATAGACCCCCAAAAAATTGTATCTCAAAAAAATAGTTTCTCAAAAAAAATTGTATCTCAAAGCAAATTTCCCCCCAAGATTTTGTTTTGTATTGCGAGTTTTTTGTAAGTTGAGCCATTCGTAACTCAAGGTTTTACTGTACTAAATTTGAACATTGTCATTTAGGTCAACTAATCTGATTTTTCCCTTCCTCCCCCTTTAAACGAATTGTGAAATACTCAGCTTTAATTTCAGAGGGAAGGGTAGAGAGTACAATTATGGAAAATGTAGCCAACTCCCTCCCCTATTTTTAACATACAGTACATATTATACTTTTTGCAACACTGGGACATTGCAGGAACATTCTCATAGACATTTGATAAAATCTGAAATATGTTCCAGTATTTCTACTCCAGCAGCAAATGTATAAATGCCTATATTAGTGAGGTTGATCACTCCATGAAAACCATTCTCAGCATGGAACCAGCTGACTTTCACACCGTTGTCCTCCAGACGTTTCTTGTACAAGAGGGAATCATCGCGAAGCACATCATATTCACAGCTCACAATTAAAGTCTCTGGGAGCTGCCGGATAACAGAGTCTTCCACAAATAGTGGAGAAAAGGAGACTTCCAAGAGTTCTGACAGTTCCTTGTAGACTTCAGGCTTATAAGAAGCAAGAGGGACTTCTTTGTAGCCTCGGCGCTTAAATTTCTCTGGGATGTTGTCAGGACTCACCCACTTCCCGTATTTTAGTCTCAGTGCATCTGGCACGTGAGATCCCTTCAGAACCTCTTCCAACAGAGAACTGCTTTTTCCAAGATAGTGCAGCCCATAATACACAGCACTATTCCTATACAAGAGTGGAAATGTTGCATTTTGCTGATAGGAAGGCAAGTTGAAGTCCATGGCCTGGACACCTGGATAGATCAGCACTTGGGCTCGTAACTTAGGGAGGTCTGATCTCCCCAGCAGTTCTTGGGCAACCATTATAGCAAAATTTCCTCCTGCACTGTCCCCACCAATGATGATTTGGGAAGGATCCACCCCATAGTCCTTTGCATTCTGTATGAAATGTACAGTTGCTGTGTAGCAGTCCTTCTGCTGTGTTCGATAGGGGTGCTTGGGAGCCAGGTGATACCTGGGGAATCACAAAACAGAACCAAAGCATTACCATCCAATAATCCTTAGATGGGTGCACACGCACACACACACTCACACATACATACACAGAGAATATGATGGTAGTAGGATTTTTTCCAGGTCAGTTTGAATATGGATGTCTGCCTTTATACATTCCTTGAAACTGAAACTTTCGTCCAAGATGTATGATAGCTTATCTCTACTCCATACCAACCTTCTTGCTTCCTAAGATCAGTACTACTTAGTACTATTATTCTCAATGATTTTAAAGCATAGTAATTTAATTGTAATCATAAAATGAAATTGTATTCTCATTTAATATTTGTCATTCTTTTGCAGATATTTCAAACTGTTATAGCAGGAGTTCCCAACCTAAGGCCCATGGGCCAGATCTTGCCCATGGCACCATTTCATGTGGCCCCCAAATAAAAACTAAAATCTAAATAAACATCCCCTGGCCTTTTCTCTATAGCAAAGTATATGCTCCCATTACAATTTCTAACTAACTCTCTGTTGTGTATGTAACTGGATGTATTGTTTTAACAGTTTGTATTTAATTGTTGGGATCGGGTGATCTTCCAATTTATGTTCTTCTTGAAACTAAACTCTTGCGGGACTTGGGTTCCTGCCCTTTCTAATGAGAAGCGTGAAAGGCTTCACAGTCTCTGTCAGCCCACGATCACCCCACGGTTCTCCCAACCAAACCAGTTGTTTCCCGCCCGAATGTATCTATTCTGTATTGTATATATAGGTGCAGGAAACGTTGCCAACCCATATGGTAATTACTGTACGGTACGGTAATTTGGCCCTCCGTATGATGTACAACTACCGTACGGAGATGTATGGTAATTTTCAGTAATTTTGAATAATAATAATAAAAAAGATTATTTCCGGTTCCGTCCTAGGTCAAAATGAAAAACAAAAACAACAAAAACCACAACAGATTACTTCCGTTTTCTTTCCTCATAAATATTCAAAAAAATGCTCGCCCAGGCTCCGCCCATAGCTCCACCCATAGCTCTGCCCAGGCTCCACCCAGACTCCACCCAGTATGCGTGCGCAGAAATGGGTCTGCGTATGCGCGAACTCCATACGGTAATGTACGGCAATTTTTGCACAGCCCATATGGTAATGTATGGTTTCCGGGTTGGCAAGAGCGATTTGTGTTTGGCTCTGTTATTCTGGCTGCTGCGTTTCTTTGCTGAACATCAAACTCTCCCATTGCATTGCTAGTATAATACAAGACAGGGGTTCCCAACCCAAGGTCTGTGGGCTGGATCCGGCCCATGGCACCATTTCATGTGCTGCCCCCAAATGCATTCAAGAAACAAAATAGCCACCCCTTTGAAATTGTTGGGACAAAATGGCCACCCCCATTGTGCAGGCAGGGCAAAATGGCCATCTGGCCCTTGAAGTTGACCGAGAAAGCGAGACCCAGCCCCTGGCTTGAAAAGGTTGGGAACCCTTGTGTTACAGTTTAATATTCTCATGTAAACCACCTTTGATCCGTCTTCTGGCAGAAAGAGGCTGTGCAAGTGAGGTTGATTAATTTCTTGAGAAAAAAACATGTTTTTCATCAAATTACATTTATTGAATTCACTTACCCGACACAAAGAACTACTGAATCACTGTCCTTGGCAATCTTACTGCAAATGTTTTGATAGCTACCTAGCAAAACAAACAAAATTAAGAATTCATTGAAAATGTCTACTATCATAAAGTTATGTTTATTAATTATAGTCACAATTGGATTCTCATATTTTAAAAAATATGCTTCTGATCTAAACTTTATACTAAAGGAACAAATGTGTAAGTATACATTTTTTCAAAAAAAGTAACAAGAAAGATGGAATCATACAATAATACACAAAAACATTGCAGGCCTTTTTATAAGAAAACTAGCTATTTTGCCTGGCCTTGCTGGGCAGGTATTGATTTTGTGTTGGTGGTGAGGTGGTTTGTGTGTGTGTGTGGCTTATTTGGGAAAAGAGGATTCACTTAAGCCTTGATGCTGATGAAGGTTGAGGGCAAAGGAAGAAGGGGACGGCCAAAGACACGGCAAGGATGAGAGGCAGAAATCCATCAGGGTAGGTGGACACCCACCTTGTACCTTGGTTTCACCCCCCCCTGCGCTGGTTTGAGGTCAGCTTCGAACCAGCATGGAGGAGGGGTAAGGAAGGGAGACAGGCCGGTGCCCAGCAGGGAAGACGCCTTCCCTGTTGGACACCCGCCTGTCACCTTGGTTTTTCCCCCATGCTGGTTCGAGGCCAGCTTTGAACCAGCTCGGAGGAGGATCAAGGAAGTGAGACAGGTGGGTGCACAGCAGGGAAGGCGAGAGAGAGAGAGAGAAAGAGAAAGAGAAGCATTCCAGCAGGGTGTGTGTGTGTGAGAGAGAGAGAAAGGGGGAGAATGAGAGTGGAGGGAAGAGAGAGAGAGATTGGGGGGAAGGCGATTCCTTCTCTTCGGGAGGTGAAGGCACAGCCTTCGTCTCTTGGAGAGAGGGGAATCGCTTCTCTCTTGGTTGGCTGGGGACGAAAGTTTCTTCCCCAGCCAACCAAGAGAGAAGCTAACCCCCTCTGTGGAAGGGGTTTCCTTCTCTCCGGCAGGCAAAGATTTTTGTATTCTTGACTTTTACAATTTCCCCTTCATTATAAAGCTTCTGATCCTTTTAAAAGGAGGGCCATCTATTTTTGAGAAACACGGGTTGGTGGGAGGATTTTCAGTTGCCTTTAATTGAAAGGCCATTGCTATTTCGGTCCTACCTGATTGACTTGGCAGTGAAGCACAGGCAATAGAAAAATTGAAAATTGACCAGGGATTTTCTTAGCACTGGAAAGGTCCTGAAGCAGCAAAGGCCTTAGATTGGCTTCCTAAGTGGGTGGTCAGGCCTGTGCTGGGGACCTTGAGAGGGCACGGAACAGGGAGTGATGAGGGTGCAAATTTTTTTTCAATCCAAGGGCACCATTTTATGTTATAAGTAGGGGTGCACTGGGACATGTTGTGGTGTCTCACTGGGCCAGCACAGGCCTGTGGGTGGCAGGGTCCCCAGAAGTGGAAAGGGTCCCTTGATAGTCGAAATCAGATTTCTGGATTCCTGACAGTTGCCATTTCCAACTCTTGGTTCTCCAGCTATTTTAGACTTCAGATCCCAGAAATTCTTTCCAGGTGTGAAATAATTGCATGAGCACACTCACTTAATTGTAAAGGAATCTTGGCTACATTTCTTTTTGGAAAGAAAAAAAGATATCTTGTGTTGATTAGAGAAAAAGAGTAGGGATAAGAAAGCTTATAGAAGTCCTCATTCTAGCTAACCAAGACTGTAGCTAGGTAAAGGTCACCCTTGCTCAAAAGCCAGTCGTATCCGACTCTAGGGTTCAGTGCTCATCTCTGTTTATAGCTGAAGAGCCAGCGCTGTTTGCGTCTGCAGAACGTTTCTGTGGACATGTGGCAGGCATGACTAGACACTGGAGTGCACAGAACGCTGTTTAGCTCCCCATCAAAGTGGTCCCTATTTATCTCCTTGCAATTTCTTGCTTTCGAACTGCTAGGTTGGCAGGAGCTGGGACAGAGATGGGAGCTCATTCCATTGTGCGATCCTCAGGCATCAACTGCTGACCTGCTGCCTTTCAGTCAATCATACCTGTCAACCATCCCGATTTGGCCGGGATTACCCCGTAATCCTGTGCTGATTGATGTCATTTCCCGACCCAGGCTGCCAAAACCCCGTATTTACTCAGCTAAATAGCTCATTGCTATCTCACTCTCTGTGTGCTGCTTATAAGAACATAAGAACATAAGAACAGCCTTGTTGGAACAGGCCACAGCCCATCCAGTCCAGCACTCTGTCTCACACAGTGGCTCACCATTTCCTTCAGGGTATTCCCAAGCAGATGCCTTCACCTGCTTAGGATTCCCTGGAAATGGCATTGAGAGATATCCTGCCTATCTCTCCAACCCCGAGGTTGTCCTTAAGTATCCATAATTATAGCCATTGATACGCTTGTCCTCCATGAACTTGTCTAATCCTTTCTTAAAGCTGTCAAGACTGACAGCTGTCACCACTTCTTCTGGCAGGGAGTTCCATAGACCAGTAATCCTCTGGGTGAAAAAGTACTTTCTCTTGATTGTTTGAGAACTAGTACCCAAAAGTTTCATCGAGTGTCCCCTAGTTCTAGTGTTGTGCGATAGGGAAAACAGTTTTTCCTTATCTACTTTGTCCACACCGTGCATGATTTTATAAACTTCAATCAGGTCACCTCTTAGACGTCGTCGTTCAAGAGTGAAGAGGCCCAACCGTTGCAGCCTCAGATGGTAAAGAAGGTGTTCCAGTCTCCTAATCATTCTGGTTGCCCTCCTCTGCCCTTTCTCCAACTCCATAATATCGTTCTGGAGGTATGGCGACCAGAACTGTACACAGTATTCCAGATGGGGCCTCACCATAGATTTATAAAGAGGCAAAATGACACTTGCTGACTTATTTTCTATACCCTTCCTAATGATCCCTAGAATTGAGTTTGCTTTTTTCACTGATGAGGCACACTGGGTTGACACCTTCATTGAGTTGTCCACCAGGACACCAAGGTCCCTTTCCTGGTTTGTCGCAGAGAGTTCAGACCCCATCAGTTTATAAATGTAATTGGTTTTTTTTGCCCCAACATGCATCACTTTGCACTTACTAATGTTGAAGCTCATTTGCCACTGTTTTGCCCACTCCCCCAGTGTCAAGAGATCCCTCTGGAGCTCCTCACAATCTCTCACAGTTTTCACTACCCTGTATAATTTAGTGTCATCAGCAAATTTGGCTACCTTGCTTTTTACTCCTACCTCTAGATCATTTATGAAGAGGTTGAAAAGCAGGGGTCCCAGTACTGAACCTTGGGGGACTCCACTCTTTACTTCCCTCCACTTGGAGAAGTGTCCATTTAGTGCTACCCTCTGTTTCCTGTCCCTTAGCCAGTTGCTGATCCAGGACAAGACCTGTCACTTTATTCCATGACTGGCAAGTTTATTCAAGAGCCTTGTCAAAAGCCTTCTGACCTTGTGGGACCTTGTGGGACCTTGTCAAAAGCCTTCTGAAAGTCCAGATAAACAATGTCAACTGGATCCCCCTTATCCACATGCATGTTGACACTCAAATTCCAACAGATTAGTGAGGCATGATTTGCCCTTGCTTGATGGAAGGTTTGTTTTGGTTTGATGAAGACTGGTAAGAAGACAAGATTATTCTGCTTTACCTTAAAACAATGCTGTGACTATCTGCTATTATTGCGTATGACTTGGAAAGGTTTTGGACTCTGGTTTTTTTTTTTGCTACAAGAACCCTTCTACGCATGCGTAGAAGGCTTCTGTGCAGAAGGGGATGCATAGAAGCCTTCTACGCATGCGTAGAAGTGAGCTGCACAGAACAGTTCTGCGCAGGTCTGTTCTATGCATGCGTAAAAGCCTTCTACGCATGCGTAAAAGCCTTCTATGCATGCGTAGAAGTGAGCTGTGCAGAACAGTTCTGCACATAACAGTTCTGCGCAGGTCCGTTCTATGCATGCGTAAAAGCCTCCTACGCATGCGTAGAACGGACCTGCGCAGAAACATTCTGCGCAGGTCCCGTAATCTCTGGAGCTGCGCTTGACACGTATGCCTGCCAACCTAGCAGTTAAAAAGCAAGACATTGCAAGTAGATAAATAGGGACCACTTCGGTGGGAAGGTAAACAGCACTCCAGTGTCTAGTCATCCCTGCCACATGTCTACGGAAAAGTCTGCAGATGCAGATAGCACTGGCTCTTCAGCTATAAACAGAGATGAGCACTGAACCCTAGAGTCGTATACAACTGGCTTTCAAGCAAGAGCAACCTTTACCTTTACCTATTGAAGTAAACTGAAATGAATTTATACATCCCAAGTAAAAAAAAAACTTTTAAAAATTAAATCCTATAGCCTCAGTCTCTTACCGATACTTCCAAATAGCCCACAGCCTCCATGGTAGTAAACAAATCCTTTCCTTTGGCCAGCAGAGGGGGACTTTGGCTGGTAAAATCTGACTGGCACTCCATCAAAACACAAATCTTTGAAGGAGGTGCTGGGAACTCTCTTTGGTTTCCTGAATTCTAGAAAGAAATTGACGGTGGCTGTCTCATGGTAGAGGTGTAGGAACCGAACAATCTT
Organism: Bradypodion ventrale; assembly: GCA_035047345.1. Classification (NCBI taxonomy): domain Eukaryota; kingdom Metazoa; phylum Chordata; class Lepidosauria; order Squamata; family Chamaeleonidae; genus Bradypodion; species Bradypodion ventrale. The sequence goes on along the minus strand of JAWDJE010000017.1, from coordinate 10,841,395 downwards.
GCCCTGTTTGGAGATGCAAAATATCAAATTAATATATAGCACTCATTTATTGCATAGTCTCAACCTGTATTCTACTGAGGATATAAGGGGATGGAATTTGTAAATGTGGCTTGATAGTTGTGATTTGCCCAATCCAAAAGCACCCTTGACTTCCCAAACACAAGTTGTATGCAAGTATTTATTTATCAGATGGAAGCAAATACATTTACGGCTAACATAACACACACTCATGCATGCGTAAATGTGTCCGCTTCCCATACCTGTCAAACCGCGGCTCCAGAAAAAACGGGACCTGCACAGATCGCTTGTGCGCAGGTCACTTTCCACGCATGCATGGAAGCGCTATGCTGCTTGCGCACCCCCTAGGCAAGCGGCGTAGCGCTTCCACGCCTGCATGCCTTCCACACATGTGTGGAAAGCATTTTCCCCCACTGCCAAATTATGGGGTTTTGGCAGCGTGGGGCGGGTTATGATGTCAATCGGCGTCAAATTCCGTAGTAATCCCGGCAAAATCGGGACGGTTGACAGGTATGCCGCTTCCATGTCCGGGTGTGGTAGCGGCAGCACGGGCTACTTGAAATAGTGCCGCGGGCAGTGGTGGGCATCAGCAGGTTCACACCAGTTCACCAGAACCGGTAGCAGAAATTCTGGCTGGCCCTGCCCATCCAAGTTTTGAAATAAAGTAGTCCTACTTCGGGTGCAATGCAGGGCTTTCTCCCTGGCCACACCCATCATACCACACCCACAGTGTGGTAGTATTTTTTTGAGCCCACCACTGGCCGCAGGACGATTCCCTGCGAATCCCTGCTCTACCACCTGGCCAAGAACAACCATGGCCTGTTCAAGGAGGTATTTCAGGGCGTTGTTCCCTTGTCAATAGATTAGCCAGCTAGGTTCAGTTTCAATGTCCTCTGTCACTAATTATTTTATTTTGGTTTAGTCAATGATGTATTTGTTGGTGGTGGGTTTTGATTGTTATTGTTGACATTTGTTTTTTGGTTGTTCACTGCCCAGAGTGGGATAACACCCAGATGGGCAGTATATAAATTCAATCAATAAATAAATAAAATAGTATCCATGCAGGGGTAGGAAGATCCAGGGCTAATCTGATAAAGTGGGGTTTCCCTGTAGATGACAGCCTGTGAGAATGCAGAGAAGTACAAACTATCTCCCATAGGATACAATGCACACGATGCCCCTCAACATGCACTGAGGAGGACCTTATGTTGGCAGGAGGAAATGCTGTTTATGTTGCCTGATATTGGGCGGATGTAATCTAGCCCTTTTTAATTCTATTTTGATTTTAGATATGTTAATCTTAGCTTAGTATGTTATTATATGCTGGTGGTGCATCTGACACAAATAAAGAAATTTTTTTTAGAATTTTATTTTATCTTGGAATGTCTCTCCCAAAGAACATCTTCCCATGTCCTATGATCCTCTTGAATGGTGCAAATCTAGATGCCGAAACTGAGAGAGGCTGGCCAATAATGAAAAGGATAGACAGAGTTGTCTATCTTCAATCATATTGTTGATAGGTAAAGGTAAAGGTCACCCTTACTCGAAAGGCAGTCTTATCCAACTCTAGAGTTCAGTGCTCAGCACTGTCCGCTTCTGCAGATGTTTCCGTGGTCATGTGGGAGGCATGACTAGACACCGGAGTGCATGGAATGCTGTTTACCTACCCACTGAAGTGGTCCCTATTGATCTACTTGCGATTTTGAACTGCTACATTGGCAGGAGCTGGGACAAAGATGGGAACTCACTCCATTGCATAGCAATCAGGTTTCGAATTGCTGGCTTTCCGCCTTCCAGTCAGCGTCTTAGCCATTTGAGCCACTGCAGTCGATACCACACTCCAAACCTGCAGATGACCTTTTCCAGTGAATTCATATAGATGTAAAACAGCACAGGTAAGATAACAGAACCCTGAATCACACCATGTTGCTTTATCCATAGGGCTGAAGTCACCTCAATCATTTCCACCTTCTGAACCTTCTGAGGAAGGATTGAAGCCAGTCCAAAATTAGTCCCTTTAATCCTAACCCCACTATTCTTTTGTCCTCTTATTCCTAACCCCACTAATCTCTTGAAAGATAATAATTTTATGTCAGACATAATTCTGGGTTGAAAGGATTCTTTCTGGAGAAACTCCACTCAGAATGAGACTCCTTTCATGTCCCCAAGATCATTTTCCCACCGAAGCAGTGCCTATTTATCTACTTGCAATTTCTTACTGTCAGTTTGCTAGGTTGGCAGGCGCTGCCATGCAGTACCCGGGTCTTGATTTGCTGACTTGCCGATCTTCCAGCTAACAAGACAAGCTTATTAACCACTGACCCACCACAGCTCCCTCTCTGTTAGCCTCCTGGAGGTCATCTAAAAGCTGGCCAGCGCTGTCTCCATGCTGTAGCTTGAACTTCATTTGAAATGGATCCAGACTCTTGGTGTCATCCAGGAAAGCCTGTACCTGATCCGCAACCTCTCTCTGTACCAATGTGCCCGTAAAAAGGATGTTTATTTCAGTCTAAAGCAGGAGTGCCAAAACTTTTCGGGCCACAAGCCGGTCACATGGTTCAGCAGGCTGGACATGTGGTTCCTCCCACTGGAAGCAGAATTAAAACTACGGCCTGCAGGCTGGATCCAGCCCCTGATGCCAATTCATCTGGCCCTCGCCGCCCTTGCCGCTCCCAGACGTGGAAGTAAAATGTGCCTGCACATGTGCAGAACACTAGCATTCTGCACATGCCACAGGCAAGTTTTACTTCTGCTTCCAGGAGTGACAAGGGCAGCGCGGGCTGGATTAATTGGCATCAGGGGCTGAATCCGGCCCACTGCCCATAGTTTGGGCACCCCTGATCTAAAGTTATTGAGGTCCCCAGCCTCACTGGCGTTCTGTAGGAGTTCCTGTCAGAATCAACTATTTTTGGTATCCAAATGGGATAGCAGTGACTCATTTTGCTTTGGCCAACAAAGGAAATGGTCCATGTGGTCCATGTTCAAGTAATAAAAAATTGCAAAGGATGCAAGAGGAAGGTGATACCTTTATTTTGGACCACTGAAACAAAACAAAACAAAACATTGCAAGCTTTCAAAATCGAAAGCTTTCGAAAGCTTGCAACATTTTGTTTTGTTTTAGTGGTCCAAAATAAAGGTATCACCTTCAGCATTCTGTGCACTCCGGTGTCGAGGCACGCCTGCCACATGTCCACAGAAATGTCTGCAAACACAGACAGTGCTGGCTTCTCAACTATAAACAGAGATGGGCACTGAACCCTTTTAGTGTATGAGAACCAAGACACAGGTACAGCCGAAGAATTGGCTTAGCACATCTTTATTGCATGGTGGACCGGGGGAACATGTGGTAATGGTGGACGAACAGCTCAATATATACAGTGGCTATACATTTGAATGTGGCTCCTCGATAGCCCATTGGCTACTGTCTGCGTGACGTCATTCCTGGTCACGCCCTTCTTGTCCAGGTGAGGTGGTGGCGGGAATCTTCCCGCGCTGTAGTTCTTTGGGGAATTGGAACCGTGTGAGCTGGGCGCTCGCTATTGCCACCTGGTGGTCACTAGCTCGCGTCCTATTACAACGGGTTACATTGTTACAGCTGATGATTGTTACATTGTTTAAAGGCATAGTATTGAGAATACAACATCCCTCCCCCCTAGGATGAGACGAAGTCTCTCATCCAAGATGGCTTATTGCAAACGCGTTTTGGGCGCGATGCTGGCTGACTTGTCCCGGGGGCGCTACTGCTTCTTTGTTCCCTGGTCTTTTGTCCTGCAACGGGAGAGGGAGACTCGTTAGTGACTTGCCGCGGTTCTGCGGCTTTCGGGGTAGGGACAAACTCCATTGTGGGAAAACCGGGGGCACTGGGGGCTAACGCAAAACCCCGCTTCTCGCTTGGATGGGTGGGGGACCACTCCGAAACCCCCCCCCCGGTTTTGTAACTCAAACTCAAAATCATCTACTGGGGTATCTATGGGGTATCTCTCAGGATGTCTATGGGGACAAACTTATTCCCTTCCCCCCTTGGTGGGGACCCTTTCCCCCGTGGTCCCCCCTCTCCTCCCCCTTGGGCTGAATGGGTGGGGGAGAACCCTAACGTTGAATCCTTTTCTGCGCTGTCGGCACCCAGGTTTTCGGAGATCCGGCGCCGGAGTTGGTCTGCGTGTCGCCTCCAGAGTAGACCTGTGCTGGTCTCTACGCAATACGACACAGGGCCTATCTGCCCAATGACTACGCCCGGGACCCAGGCTGGCCCTGCGCTAGCGTAGTTTCTGCAATGAACCGGGGCGCCTATTTCGAAACTCTTCGTGCCCGATACCCCGATGTTCCTCCCAGTGTCTTCCACCCTTGTGGGGTCTACCCTGGTCAGTATCATAGTCAGCTTCCTGCGCATTAGGAGCTCTGCGGGCGAGTACACTGACGCTAGGGGGGTTACTCTGTATCCCAGTAAAAACTGACACAACTGCAGGTTTAAATCCCCGGGGCCCATGTGCCTCAGTGCGTCTTTGGTGGTGCACACGAGGCGTTCTACCTGGCCATTCGTCGCTGGGTGGAAGGGAGCGGAGGTGATGTGCCGGATGGCGTTGATTTCGGTGAATACCCTGAACTCGGTGGATGTGAAACAACTAGCGTTATCGCTAATGAGGGTGTCGGGTATACCGAACGTGCTGAACACCCTTCGCAAATGTTTAATAGTTGTGGCTGAGGAGGTGTTCGCAACTGGGATTACCTCCAGCCACTTGGAGTAAGCATCTACTATGAGGAGAAAAAGTGATCCTCTGAAGGGGCCTGCAAAGTCAATGTGCACGCGGGACCACGGCCCCTTTGCCGTGTCCCATTCCCTGTGCAGAAGGCGAGCTTCTTCGGGCCGGGAGCTCTGGCAGCTCATGCAAGTGCCCACCATGTGCTCGATATCGGCATCCAACTGGGGCCACCAGAAGTAGCTCCCGGCCAGTCCCTTGGAGCGGACAATTCCGGGGTGGCTGACGTGCAGCAGTTTAAGCACCCTCACTCTCAGGGATTCATACCCGCTGGCCCCACAGGAGGCACCCCCTCTCTAAGGACAATTCTAGCTTCTTCCGAAAAAATGGGGCGAACTCCGCCTCCGGGGGTGACGTTGGCCACCCTTTTTGCACCCAAGAACTGACTAGGGCCAGCATCTTGTCCTTGCCTGTCGCCTTGGCGATCTCTGCGGGCAGTATGGGGGGTGAATCTAAGACCTCAATCATGAGCACTTGGCGGTCTTGCTCAACCCCGCACACGTGGCTGCTTGTGTGGGGGGAGGGGTGACCTCGACAGGGCGTCCGCGTGGCTTATGTCCTTTCCAGGGCGATACACCAGCGCGTTCTGGTACGCATTCAAAAAAATGGCCCACCTGAGCATCCTAGGGGACAGGATCTGTGGCGTGGGCTTGTCTGCAGTAAAAATGCCTAGCAGGGGCTTATGGTCGGTCACTATGGTGAAGGGGCGGCCATAGAGGAAATCGTGGAACTTTTTGGTCCCAGCAATAATCGCTAGTGCCACCCTGTCTGTCTGCGCATAGTTCCGCTCTGCCTGGGACAGGGATCTTGAGTAGAACGCTACCGGGGCTTCCCGCCCGTTTTCCAACACGTGGCACAGAACCACCCCCACCCCCACCGGGGACGCGTCACATACCAGAACTACTGGTTTCTTGGGGTCAAAGTGGGTTAATATTGCATCTGATGCTAGGAGCTGTTTCAGTTCAATGAATGCCCTCTCCTGGCTCTCGCCCCATTTCCACGCCTCATCCTTTTTGAGCAACTTATGGAGCGGCTCTGCTACCGAAGCCTTCCGGGGCAGGAAGGAGTGGTAGAAGTTTAAGAGCCCTAGGAACGACTGCAATTCGGGCTTGGAAGTGGGGCGAGGGGCATTTTGAATGGCGGCCACCTTGGATTTGGAGGGTTTGATTCCCGCAGGTGTTACCCGGAAACCCAAGAACTCAACCTCTTTCGCGAAGAAAACGCATTTGTCTTTTCGCAACCTCAACCCTGCCTTTTCAAATACCGTCAGCACTTTGTCTAGCCTTTCGGCCAATTCTGCCTCGCTCCCCCCCGTTATTAACACGTCATCAAAGTATGGCAACACCCCTTCTAGCCCCTTTAAGAGGCATTCCACGAGCGACTGGAAGATGCCTGGCGCCGAGTTCACGCCGAACTGTAGGCGCGTCACCTGGAACGCCCCCTTATGAGTGACTATCGTCTGCGCAGCAGCTGCAGCTGGGGTGACTGAGAGTTGCTGGTAGGCTTGCGCTAGGTCAAGTTTTGCAAAGCATTTCCCCCCATGTAACCTGGCCAACAGGTGGCTGACTACCGGCACCGGATACGCATTTGGCCTAATCGCCTTATTAATGGTGCACTTATAATCAGCGCATATTCGGACCTTCCCGTTGGCCTTCAGGGCTGTTACAATCGGAGTTTCCCACTCCGCGGAATCAACAGGAACAAGAATCCCTTGGCCCACCAATTTGTCCAGTTCCGCCTCTATCTTGTCCTTAAGTGCAAAAGGCACTCTGCGCGGTTTGAGTCTTATTGGGCGGACCTCCGGGTCCAGGTCGAACGCAACTGGGGGTCCCTTGAATTTTCCGAGTCCCTCTTTGAAGACTTCGGGGTGCGCGTCACACACCTCCTGCACTGGGTCAGTCCCAACGGCATGCACCCCCCCAATGAACAAACCCAGGGGCTTAAACCATTGAGTCCCAAGGAGGCTGCAGCTTCCCCCTTTGAGGACAACCAGGGGAAGTTCCACAGCGTGTTGCTTATATTGGACCTTGAATTTTCCAACCCCCAACACTGGGATGCTGTTTCCCTGCACGTCCCGCAATGTTGACCTCAGCGCTTTGAGCTTGGGCCGCACGTGGGGGGAAATCCCCAAAAAACCCCGCTGGGACATGATGGAATATGAGGAACCCGAGTCTATCTCCATCCTAACGGGGGGCCCTTGCACTAGTACCTCAACAAAGTAACGGGGGTGTCCCAAGGACACGCTGTAAACTGGGGTGTCGTCGCCGCTGTCGTCGGAGATGCGGCCCACGCCGTCCTGCTTCCTCGCGGGCTGGGCGCCTTCCTTGGTCCTCGGCGAACGTCTGCAGACTTTGGCAATGTGCCCACGGCGTCCGCAGTTGTGGCACTCGGCCTTCCGGAATGGGCACTTGGTGCGGTCATGGGCCGCTCCACAGCCGCCGCAGCGTCGGCCGTCCTTCCGGACCTTCCGGACGTCCTCGTCGTCGCTGCTCTCTGCGGGAGATTTCGGCGCTCGCCTGGCCGCGTGCACTGAGCCTGCTGCCTTGTCGGGTTGTGGGGGCCTTTCTCTGAACCCCTTGACTCCGGCCCTCTTGGCTTCCGCGGCCTGCGCCGCCTTCACGACCTCGTGCAGCGTCGGGGGCGGCTCCTGGTTCATCAGCTTTCGCTGAACTTCCTCGTCCCACAGGCCACAGAGCATGCGGTCTCTGAGGGCGATTTCCAGGTTCTCCCACTTGCATGGGCCGGCGGCCAACCGGAGGGCCGCTGCAAAGGCTGCGATGGACTCCCCAGGCGCTTGGACTCTCTTCCAGAACGCGTCTCGAGCCGAAAACATCGAGACCGAGGGCTGGAAATGGTCGCGCATCGCTTTCAGGAGCTGCTTGACCAACACCTCGCTCACCTTCTTCGGCGAAACCAGGTCCACCAATACTCTCATGGCGGCATGTCCCAGCATCCGGGTGAGGATGGCCTTCTTCTTTCCCTCGTCCGTGATGTCAGACACCACCAGCATGCTTTGGAAGTCCATTTCGAAGAGCACCCAATCTTCCGGCTTGTTGATGTCGAAACCGGCGTGTGTCTTGATCTCGCGGGGATCCATTATGCCACCTTCGTCGCCAGTTTAGTGTATGAGAACCAAGACACAGGAACAGCCGAAGAATTGGCTTAGCACATCTTTATTGCATGGTGGACCGGGGGAACATGTGTTAATGGTGGACGAACAGCTCAATATATACAGTGGCTATACATTTGAATGTGGCTCCTCGATAGCCCATTGGCTACTGTCTGCGTGATGTCATTCCTGGTCACGCCCTTCTTGTCCAGGTGAGGTGGTGGCGGGAATCTTCCCGCGCTGTAGTTCTTTGGGGAATTGGAACCGTGTGAGCTGGGCGCTCGCTATTGCCACCTGGTGGTCACTAGCTCGCATCCTATTACAACGGGTTACATTGTTACAGCTGATGATTGTTACATTGTTTAAAGGCATAGTATTGAGAACACAACAACCCTAGAGTTGGATACAACTGCTTTCGAGCAAAGGTGACCTTTACCTTCCTCTTGCATCATTTTGCTTTGACTTTCATTGCCCGGATGAGGTATTAAAACTTGATGTCTGGCTCATTCCTCAAGCTGTTAGAACATCGGGAAATCCCAGGACCTGACCTTCATAGACCTAACAATGAGTTACTGGCTGATATTGCCAAGATGGGAGCAGTGGTAGGCAACAGCAGGTTCGCACCAGTACGCGCATACCAGTAGTAAAAATGGCTGGCACCAGCCACCTCCCCGCCCTGCCCACCTCCTCCTCCTAGGAGAGCCTTTGGAGAGGGATGGCCGCATTTCCCCCTTCATCAAAGGCTTTTCCTGGGCTCCGTTTCACCCCAAATCACATCCCCAGCTACTCCAGAGTGGTTGGGGAGGCACTTCGGGGTGAAACAGAGTCCTGGAAAAGCCTTGGACGAAGGGGTAATGGCTTCAGATGTTTGCTATAGAGTGATGAAAATAGGCGAGGCTTCTATTTTCATAGCTCTATAGCGATGAGCAGTCACATGGCCAACAGGCCACATTCACCCAGTCACATGGCCATGCCCACAGTATTGTAGGATTTTTTTTTATGCCTACCACTGGATGGGAGGGGGGAAATAAAGAAAGCTGACTATTCCATATCACCTACATGCCCTTCAGACTCCATAGGATCAAGGCCACCTATCAAAGACTCATGAATCTCATTTTGAGGTGGCTCCATGTTTTATGGGACCCAGTCTTGAATGAGGATGAGAATGGATGGATGGATGCAATTAATTCTAAGGAGGAGGAGCTGGAAGGAGGAATTGCTCTGGCACAAGATCATCTAAAAGTAAATGAGAACACTTGAACGGGGAATCCAGGTCACTAAAGCACAAAGATTCAATGGAGGTGTATTGATCTTCAGTCATCCACTGATGCCAACCTATTGGAGGCTGAGCTAACCAATTGGACAACCTGCTGACCTAGTAGAGATGAAAGGAATGTCCTCAGCAGAGCTGATGGGAACAGAGCAGGTTTGGAGGGCATGGGTGGATTATTGGCCCTGCTTGGATGGTGTCAGTTGGTTGGGATCAGTGTGGAGCAGATGCACCAGGTGCCCAACCTATCCTTTGTTTCCCCAGCTCAATTTAAAAAAAAAACTAGTTTCAGCTATAACAAGCCACTTGACTTTGTCATGAAAGAATCCATTTCTGGGTTGTACATTTTCCTGAGATTTTGCCTGCCAAATTACCTTGTGATTTAGCCCATACAAGATGGAGATTTCCATCCAAGGGAGACCCCTTTCTCACATACCAAAGCATACCCATCAAGTGCGGCTCTGGAAAATACGGGACCTGCACAGAACCCATCTGGGCAGAACCCTTCTGCGCATGTGCAGTAACTACTTTCCCCGTCAGTCAAATTACGGGATGGCAGTGGGAAAGTGGAGGAAGCGGCGCAGAAATAGGGGAAATTCTGGCCAATCTGGGATACTTGACAGATATGTACCAGAGAGAGATTGTAATGTAAACTATTGGGAGAAATTAAACCTAATGTGTGATGGACATGTCATACTGTAAGATCATTGGTTGGAATCCTTTAGGGGAATGGTTGGGAGGCAGACCCTGAGGGAGGAGATTAAAACCCCCAGAAAGTGAGGCCAGAAGAGGAGACAGATGCTATCTTGGATATAACTGCAATCATGTAGCTAATTTAGACAGAGGGAGGGCCACACTGGCTTTTCCCCAGATAGCAGTTTTCTTTATTTCTTTATTTTCAAATGCTTTCTAAGTTTCTGATGAACTTTATTCTGTACCTTACTTTGATTTCAATATACTATTAAAATACCTGAAGGAGACTGGAGTGTTTACTTGGCTCGCATGACCTGAATCTACACTAATTTCATGAGCACCCTTTGTTCACTACCTAGGTTTAGGTCAGGTGTGAGAGGGCACGCTTTTAGGAAAAGCCTGAACTGCTGAGCCTGAGAGGGCCAGGGAAGCAGGATCAGGCACGATCCCATCGCCAGGATGCCGGAGTGCTACTTGGGAGTAAGAGGATCATTACAGGCTTCATGACTGAAGAAGCCTTACTTACCACCTACCCAACACTGTCACTTATCACCGCAGGAAATCAACAGTAAAGCTGTCCCTGAAAAACAGTAAAGATATCCCTGTAAAGATATCTCTGTACACAAACCTCCCATCTAAACAGCTCTTACTTTTAGGAAGGTTTTCCTAATCTTTCATTTGGCACGCTTTTCTTGCATTTGAATTCACTTAGGCAACCTGACCACTGAACCTTTATAGAGCTTGGGTCCTCATTAGAAGTTACTTGCTTTTACGGTTTTGGTTTCCACACCCTGTTGCGGCCTCAGTTGCCTTCTGGCCATATTCCAGCTTGTCAATATTCTTCTGCAGTGCCAGCCAGAACCCAGATGAGATTCTATGAAAGCTTTATAGTTGGATGCTACTCATGTCTGAGCATATAGAATGGTACTATTACTTCCAGAGAAAGAGAAAGATGTTTTATTTGCTTTAGCCTTACCGGATGACAGGTATTAGCTGTTGTCTACATGCTTACTTTCCGGGCCCACACTGCATTTATGTATCTTGTTTTTCTGACCCAAATAAATACAGAAGCCTATAATTTTATTAGAAGGTGATGCATGTGAACTATTAAGAATAAGCCTTCTTTCAACAGGTTTGCCATTCTTATCTTTCAGTGCATCAAATTAACACCTTCCAGTTTCTCTTAAGATAACTTTCCATACATCATTTTTGGATATACAGTACTTCAAATACTTCATTTTCAGAAATATAAATCTTTCTGTCCTCTCCCTCCCTTTAATTCTCTTCTTTTTATTTGGGCTATAAATAGGGATAGGAAATTGGTCCACATGTTTAAAATTGGTCCACATGTTTAAAATGTTTATATAACACATTATAGATTCATTTTAAATATGGGGACCAATTTAATATATATAAAGGGACTGCGGTGGCTTAGTGGTTAAGACACTGAACTTGACAGCTGGAAGATCAGAGCTCGATACCCAAGTACTGCACAACAGAGTAAGCGCCCGTCTCTGTCTCATCTCCTGCCAACCTAGCAGTTCAAAAGCAAGAAATTGCAAGTAGAAAAGGCACTCTAAAAGTCTGCAAGAGAGGCCATAGGGACGCAGAGAAAGGATTTATGAGAAAGGATTTATTAAGACTGCTCCTGATGAAGATATTATTTGAAACAGTGTCTACCGGAACATTTTTGAGTCATTTATTAGCAATTTATGAGACAATCTTACTTTGTGATTCTTTCTGTGAATGCAACAAGAGAAATAAGAGACATTTATTTAACAATTTATGAGACAATCTTACTTTATGAATCTCTTTGTGAATGCAACAAGAGTAACAAGAGACTTTACTTACTTATTACTGAGATTTTTATTTTGATGGAACATATATTGTAAATACAAGATATAGTAACCTACGGTTCTAACATTAAAAAAACTTACACCCACGGTTTTGTCATTTAATGCCAAGTGCCAAATCTCCCTGAAACAATTTTCTCTATCAAACTTAATCTTATTTTCCCACTCTCTGGCTATCATTGATCTGGTCACTGACAATAATAATAACAAAAACTTACACTCTCTCACGGTTTGCTTGGATCTTGCCACATATCCACTGCAATGTCTGCACACACAGACAGCGCTGGCTCTACGGCTGTAAACAGAGATGAGCTCTGAACCCTAGAGTCTGATATGACTGGCTTTCAAGAAAGAGTAACCTTTATCTTTACCTTATAATACTACAGTTACTTTTTTGGACAAAAACTCCCAGTATTGTGTAGCCCATATGGCTAAGTGATCCTGATTCACATATTTCCCATTCGTCCTGAATCAAAATATAGTTTTCTATTGTGTTGAATTCCTCTTATATCCTGCCACAGGAGAAAGCAAAAACGGCTGGGTTTTGACATAAATCTTCCATTTTTATTAAAATAAAATAAAATAAGAGTAGCAGCCTCTCAGGTTGACCAGGTCAGAAGCACAGAGAAAGTGAAACTGATGAACAGGACAGAAAGAATGTGAGTTTCTACCACCGCTCCACTTCTTTTTCTTTTAAATAAGTGTGCAGAAAAAGTGTTATTATCTCTTGGGGGGGGGGGGGGTGTCCATGAATACGTGGTTTCTAAAATGTGAGTTTGGCCCCCTGTGAATTCAACTCCATCTGTGGTACAGAATTAAGATTGGTAATTCTCTCTAATAAGATGCTATTGCACAGAGACAGTATGGAAAGCAGTAGAAAATGAAATAGAAATTTTTAAAAGATTCTCAGTGAAAATAACTGCCAAACTAGCGCTGTTGGGTGAGTTTGAGGAAAATAAGCTGGATAGAAATAAGAACGAATTAGTACTTATATTATTGTCAGTGACGAGATCAATGATAGCCAGAGAGTGGAAAAATAAGTTTAAGTTTGATAGAGAAAATTGTTTCAGGGAGATTTGGCACTTGGCATTAAATGACAAAGCGACAGTTGAGTACAAGGTAAAAAAAGGTTTAATTAACAACAATATATTATATTTTTGGATATTTGGAATCCATTTGTGGTTTATGCTATAAATAATGAAGAAGGTATCAAACCTAGCCAAGACTCAAGAAAGTTTTGGGAACACTATAAATGAAGATAGCAAGTTGCAAGTTCCAGACATGTACAGTACCAGGGAAATGGGAAGCCACTTTAGGTGAATTTGGTGGTGGAATTGGTGGGGTACATAAGATTGGAAAGAGTAAGTTATGATTGAATATGTGTAATATATATGTTTTGTATCATTGTTTTATATTTGTAATAAAATTTAAAAATAAATTTAAAAAAAGAGATGCTACCGTATTACTTAACAGAAGAAACGTGGGAGAAAGGCGGCATATAAATGACAGAGACAGATTGCAGATAGGTACAATACCAGCCTTGTATGCTGGGCTTAGCTGTGTTTTTTAAATATGGCAAGTGCAGAGGAATTTTATATGATCTATGGTTTTGTTTTGCTTTGTTTTATTTTTCAGGAAACTGCCAAATTTCAGAGTTATGTTAGGGATGACTTAATGGATCCCCTGTTGTTGTGTTCTCAATACTATGCCTTGTGTTCTCAATGCTATGCCTTTAACTTATGTATCAATGTAACCCGTTGCAATTAGGACGCGAGCTAATGACCACCTGGTGGCAATAGCGAGCGCCCAGCTCACAGGTCCCAATTCCCCAAAGAACTACAGCGCGGGAAGATTCCCGCCACTACCTCACCTGGACAAGAAGGGCGTGACCAGAAATGAGGTCACGCCAACGGTAGCCAATGGGCTATCGTGGAGCCACATTCAAATGTATAACGACTGTATATATTGAGCTGCTCGGCCGCCATTACCTCATGTTCCCCCGGACCACCGTTCAATAAAGATGTGTTAAGCCAATCCTTCGGCTGTTCCTTTGTCTTGGTTCTCATACACTAAATTGGCGACGAAGGTGGGATATGGCTTCCCACGAGACCAAGACACATGCCGGCTTCGACATCAACAAGCCGGAAGACTGGGAGCTCTTTGAAATGGACTTCCAAGATACGCTGGTGGTGTCCGACATTACGGACGAGGGAAAGAAGAGGGCCATCCTCACTCGGATGCTGGGAAATGCTGCCAAAAGAGTATTGGTGGACCTAGTATCACCGAAGAAAGTGAGCGAGCTAACGGCCAAACAGCTTCTGAAGGTGATGCGCGACCATTTCCAGCCCTCGGTCTCGATGTTTTCGGCTCGAGACGCGTTCTGGAAGAGAGTTCAAGTGCCTGGTGAGTCCATCGCCGCTTTTGCAGCGGCCCTGCGGTTGGCCGCCGGCCCATGCAAGTGGGAAAATCTGGAAATCGCCCTCAGGGACCGCTTGCTGTGCGGCCTGTGGGATGAAGAGGTTCAGCGGAAACTGATGAACCAGGAGCCGCCCCCACGCTACGCGAGGTCGTGAAGGCGGCCCAGGCCGCGGAGGCCACAAGGGCCGGAGTCAAGGGGTTCAGAGAAAGGCCCCCACAGCCCGACAAGGCAGCGGGCTCGGTGCAGGCAGCCAGGCGCACGCCGAAATCTTCCACGGAGAGCAGCGACGATGAGGACATCCGGAAGGTTCGGAAGGACGGCCGATGCTGCGATGGCTGTGGAGCAGCCCATGACCGCATCAAGTGCCCGTTCCGGAAGGCCGAGTGCCACAACTGCGGACGCCGGGGACACATCGCCAAGGTCTGCAGACGGCAGCGCAGAGACCAGAAAAACCTGTCAGACCACCCGCCGAAGACCAAGGAGGGCGCCCGGCCCGCGAGGAAGCCAGACGGTGTGGGCCGCATCTCCGACGACAGCGGCGATGAAGCCCCCGTGTACAGCGTGTCTTTGGGACACCCACGTTATTTTGTTGAGGTACTGGTGCAAGGGGCCCCTGTTAGGATGGAGATAGACTCGGGTTCTTCCTACTCAATTATGTCCCAGCAGGAGTTCTTGGGAATTTCCCCCCACGTGCACCCTAAGCTCAAAGCGTTGAGGTCCACGCTGCGGGACGTGCAGGGAAATAGCATCCCAGTGTTGGGGGTTGGAAAATTCAAGGTCCAATACAAGCAACACGCCGCGGAACTTCCCCTGGTTGTTCTCAAGGGGGGAAGTTGCAGTCTCCTCGGGACTCAATGGTTTAAGCCCCTGGGTTTGTTCATTGGGGGGGTGCATGCTGTCAGGACTGACCCAATACAGGAGGTGTGTGACGCGCACCCCGAAGTTTTCAAGAAAGGACTCGGAAAATTCAAGGGCCCCCCAGTAGCGTTCGACCTGGACCCGGAGGTCCGCCCTATCAGACTCAAGCCGCGCAGAGTGCCTTTCGCACTAAAGGACAAGATAGAGGCGGAACTGGACAAATTGGTGGGCCAGGGGATTCTTGTTCCTGTTGATTCCGCGGAGTGGGAAACTCCGATTGTAACTGCGCTAAAGGCCAATGGGGAGGTTCGCATTTGTGCTGATTATAAGTGCACCATTAATAAGGTGATTAGGCCAAATGCGTATCCGGTGCCGGTAGTCAGCCACCTGTTGGCCAGGTTACATGGGGGAAAGTGTTTCGCCAAACTTGACCTAGCGCAAGCCTATCAGCAACTCTCAGTAACCCCAGCTGCAGCTGCTGCGCAAACAATAGTCACTCATAAGGGGGCGTTCCAGGTGACGCGCCTACAGTTCGGTGTGAACTCGGCGCCGGGTATTTTCCAGTCGCTCGTGGAACGCCTCTTAAAGGGACTGGAGGGGGTCTTGCCATACTTTGATGACATGTTGATAACGGGGGGAGCGAGGAAGAGTTGGCTGAAAGGCTGGACAAAGTGCTGGCGGTGTTCGAAAAGGCGGGGTTGAGGTTGCGGAAAGACAAATGCGTTTTCTTCGCCAAAGAGGTTGAGTTCTTGGGTTTCCGGGTGACCCCCGAGGGAATCAAACCCTCCAAATCAAAGGTAGCCACCATTCGAAATGCCCCTCGCCCCACCTCCAAGCCCGAATTGCAGTCGTTCCTAGGGCTCTTAAACTTTTACCACTCCTTCCTGCCCCGGAAGGCATCGGTAGCAGAGCCACTTCACAAGCTACTCAAGAAGGATGAGGCGTGGAAGTGGGGCGAGAGCCAGGAGAGGGCATTCAGTGACCTGAAACAACTCCTAGCATCTGACGCCATCCTCACCCATTTTGACCCCAAGAGACCTGTGGTCCTGATATGCGACGCATCCCCAGTAGGGGTGGGGGCGGTGCTGTGCCACGTATTGGAGAACGGGAGAGAGGCCCCGGTAGCATTCTACTCCAGATCCCTGTCCCAAGCGGAACGAAACTACGCTCAAACAGACAGGGAGGCGCTAGCAATAATCGCGGGGACTAAAAAGTTCCACGATTTCCTCTATGGCCGTCCTTTCACCATAGTGACCGACCACAAACCCCTGCTAGGCATTTTCACTGCAGACAAACCAACCCCTCAAATCCTGTCCCCTAGGATGTTAAGGTGGGCCATCTTCTTAAACGCGTATCAGCACGCATTAGTGTACCGACCGGGAAAAGAGATAAGCCACGCGGACGCCCTGTCGAGGTCTCCCCTCCCCAACGCTAGCAGCATCGTGGGCGAGGAAGAACAAGACCGCCAAGTGCTCCTAATAGAGGTCTTAGATTCGCCCCCCATTGTACCCGCAGACATCGCCAAGGCGACCGGCAAGGACAGAACGCTAGCTCTAGTCAGCTCCTGGGTGCAGAAAGGGTGGCCAGCATCCTCCCCGGCGGCAGAGTTCGCCCCGTTTTTCAGGAAGAGGCTAGAGTTGTCCATAGAGAGGGGGTGCCTCCTGTGGGGTCAGCGGGTGGTAGTCCCCGAATCCCTGAGACCTAGGGTGCTCAAACTGCTGCACGTCAGCCACCCTGGGATTGTCCGCTCCAAGGCTCTGGCCAGGAGCTACTTCTGGTGGCCCCAATTAGATGCCGACATCGAGCACATGGTGTGCACTTGCGAGAGCTGCCAATGCTCCCGACCCGAATAAGCGCGTCTGCCGCACAGGGAGTGGGACGCGGCAAAGGGGCCATGGTCCTGTGTGCACATCGATTTTGCGGGCCCATTTAGAGGGACACTTTTTCTCCTAGTGGTGGATGCTTACTCCAAGTGGTTGGAGGTAATCCCAGTTGCTAGCACCTCTTCAGCAACGACGGTGAAGCATTTGCGGAGGGTCTTTAGCACGTTCGGTATACCCAACACCCTAATTAGCGATAACGCTAGTTGTTTCACGTCCACTGAGTTCAGGGCGTTCACGGAGATCAACGCCATTCGGCACATCACCTCCGCCCCTTTCCACCCGGCAACAAACGGCCAGGTAGAGCACCTCGTGCGCACCACCAAGGACGCGCTGAGGCGCATGGGTTCCGGGGATCTCAACCTGCAAGTGTGTCAGTTCCTGCTGGGATACAGGGTGACCCCCCTAGCTTCAGGGTACTCGCCCGCAGAGCTCTTAATGCGTAGGAAGCTGACCACGATTCTGACCAGACTAGACCCAACGAGGGTGGAGGACACAGGGAGGAACATTGGGTTAGCGGCCACGAAGAGTTTCGAAATAGGTGCCCCGGTGCATTGCAGGAACTACGCTAGAGTGGGGCCAGCCTGGGTCCCGGGCGTCATCGTTGGGCAGACGGGTCCCGTGTCGTATTGTGTGGAGACCAGTGCGGGTCTACTCTGGAGGCGGCACGCAGACCAGCTCCGGCGCCGGGTTCCGGACGAACAACGTGCAGATGGCGCGGAAAAGGATTCAACGTTAGGGTTCTCCCCCACCCGTTCAGCCCAAGGGGGAGGAGAGGGGGGCCGGTGGTCCCCACCTAGGGGGGAGGGAAAGGAGTCCGAATCTGTCCTCGTAGATATCCTGCGGAATCCTTCTAATGACACCCTAGGGGATAATTCTGATTTTCATTTACAAAACCGGGGGGGTTTCGGAGTGGTCCCCCACCCATCCAAGCGAGAAGCGGGGTTTTTCGTTAGTCCCCAGTGCCCCCGGTTTTTCCGTCCCTTCCCCAAAAGCCGCAGAGCCGCGGCAAGTCACTAACGAGTTTCCCTCTCCCGTTGCAGGACAAGGAGCCGGGACAAGCCAGCCAGCAGCACGCCCAAAGTGTGTTTGCAATAAGCCATCTTGGATGAGAGACTTCGTCTCATCCTAGGGGGGAGGGATGTTGTGTTCTCAATACTATGCCTTGTGTTCTCAATGCTATGCCTTTAACTTATGTATCAATGTAACCCGTTGCAATTAGGACGCGAGCTAATGACCACCTGGTGGCAATAGCGAGCGCCCAGCTCACAGGTGCCAATTCCCCAAAGAACTACAGCGCGGGAAGATTCCCGCCACTACCTCACCTGGACAAGAAGGGCGTGACCAGAAATGACGTCACGCCAACGGTAGCCAGTGGGCTATCGTGGAGCCACATTCAAATGTATAACGACTGTATATATTGAGCTGCTCGGCCGCCATTACCTCATGTTCCCCCGGACCACCGTTCAATAAAGATGTGTTAAGCCAATCCTTCGGCTGTTCCTTTGTCTTGGTTCTCATACACTAAACCTGTTTAAAAGTATCATGGCTCCCGGTCAACACTCTTTCTCTCTCTGTGTGTGTGTGTGTGAGAGAGAGAGAGAGAGAGAGAGAGAGAGAGTATATGCATGCTGTGCTTTTGTCAGCCTTTAAAATAAAAGGCATACTTCTATTCCTATGGATAAAATATCCTATCTATATTCACATTGATTGGAATAAAGTAAACTAATACCACCCCTGCAGACAAGTCACAAGAGATCTAGATATAGGTCGCCCCACAATAAAACCCATCAGGTTTGAAGTTCAAGAACAGTTGGAGTGCCAAGGTTCGCCATCACTGTCATTGATGATGGAAAACTTACCACATTGAGGATTGAGATGACGCTCCAGTGGATAAGGCGAAGTTTTAATGGTTGATCAAATTCAGGTGGAATGCGAGTCCAGATGAGATCATAAAGGATTGACCAAAAGTAGACCAAAAATGCACATATTATTATCAGTCCTCCTATCCAAAGCAAGATGGTACTAAAAAGCTCCATGTCTTCTTTCTAGAAAGAATGTGGCAAAGACAGAAGGTGTAGGCAACACTGTTTACTAGTTTGACTCCACAGAGGTATCTGCTCATATTCTGTAGGTTCCTCCTTAAGATTGATAAAATAATACCCATTACATTGTACTCCTCCACTTGACTGTTGCGACATCTTGACTGTTGTGACAACATTAATATTCGGATAATCATTTAGAGGCCTCAAATGATGTGGGCTGAAGATCTGGCTGCAACGTGTGGGAACAGGGAGGAGTCACCCTAGTATCCTTGTTAATTCTAAATGTGGGAGTTCAGGTGGTGTTGTGTATGGAGACACTATATCTTTAAGAATGAATATAACCACTTTGATGTAAGAATGTAACCTTGCAATGAACACAATGTTTCTCAGCTGCAATGGAATGCGAGCTAGCTACCCATAGAGAGCAGCTGCGAGCGTTCAGCTTACATGGTACAAATTCCCCTATTACTGTCAGCCCCGGGAACATTCCCGCCACGGCTACACCTGGTGAAGAAGGGCGTGACTCAGGATGACGTCACACAGGCGGTGGCCAATGGGCTACCGTGCATCCATATTCAAATGTGTTGTTCCTGTATAAAAGGACCTGTACCTCCGCCATTACCACATGTTCAGATTGTACACCCTCCAATAAAGATGTGTTTGGCCTCATAGCTGCTGCCTACTGCATACCAATCTGCAAACATCAAATTGGTGCTGCAAACATCAAAGGTGTTGATCATTAACCAGGTGTTGACCATTGTGGATCTGCTAATCCAACTGTATCCACTTTAGCACAGGGGTTCCCAACCTTTGCAAGCCAGGGACCCAGTCATGCTCTCTCAGTCAGCTTCAAGGGCTGGACGGCCATTTTTCCCTGCCTGCATGATAGGAGTGGCCATTTTGTCCCAACAGCTTCAAAGGGGACCCATTTGGTTTCTTGAAGGCCCTTGGAGGGGGTGGAGGCCCATATGAAATGGTGCTGGGGGCCGGATCCAGCCCATGGGCCTTAGGTTGGGAACCCCTGCTTTAGCACTTCTGGACCCCTTGAACATATCATTTCACATTGAAAAATTATGTTTTAAAAACTTGTTCAGAAAATCTGATTGAACCTAAAAATGAGGTGCTTTGTTCACAACTACTATTAATTTGAAGATTTATTTATTCCAGGGAATAAGATCCATTAAATGAAGGCATTATATAAAATAAACTAGAGGTAGAGCATTGCATTTCTAACACCATGTGAAATGATGATGAAGTGGAAAAGGCAATGTAAATCTATCAGAAAAAAATAGCAAATTAAATTAAGGTAAAGGTACAGGTCACCCTTGCTCGAAAGCCAGTCACTTCTGACTTTAGGGTTCAGTGCTCATCTTTGTTTCAAAGCCAAAGAGCCAGCACTGTCTGCTTCTGCAGACGTTTCCGTGGTCATGTGGCAGGCATGAATAGACATCAGAGTGCATGGAACACTGTTTACCTTCCCACCGAAGTGGTCCCTATTTATCTCCTTGTGATTTCTTTGTTTTCGAACTGCTAGGTTGGCAGGAGCTGGGACAAAGACGGGAGCTCATTCCATCCTGCAGTATTCGGGTATCAAAATGCTGATCTGCTGCCTTCTAGTCAGTGTCTTAGCCACTTGAGCCACTGTAGTCCACGGCAAAGGTCTAGAAAGCAGCAAAAATAAGATATCAAATAATCACAGAATAACCACGTTTTCATAGACAACCTCCTGCTCAATTCAGGAATTCAATTTTTTAAAAAAACAAAACCTAAAATATTGTTCTCAATTTACTCCTAAATGCCTATAGTGCTGTAGAGCTCACCACCTTTAGAAGTAATTGATTCCAATGTCATACTGCACTAACAGTCAAGATGTTTTTCCTGATATTCAACCAAAATCTGGGTTCCTGTAGTTTGAGCCCATTATTTATTTATTTTATTTTAAATTCAGATCTCTGTGCTGCCCAAACAGGTAAACCCAACTCATGTCCTACATTACTGCAGTGGCTCAAGTGGCTAAGATGCTGACTGGAAGGCGGGAGGTCAGCAGTAGGACTCTGCCCTCCTCCCTGTTAAATTTCAATCTATTGCCCAATGCTCAAGCCTGTTTTCCCTGTCTTTCAAAGAATTAGATTTTTCACCCAATTTTGATAAACACTATATCAAGGGTTCTCAACTGACAGCTTGGGGGCTGGATGTGGGCCGTGACACCATTTCATGTGGTCCCCCACTGCCTCCGCCACACCCAGAAGTGTCATGTGTGGCAGGCAGGACAAAATGACTGTCTGGCCCCCCCAAGCTGTCTGAGGGAGCGTGACCTGGCCCTCAGCTTGTAAAGGTTGAGAACCCTTGCACTATATGCACCATTTTCCCCAAGTCATTAATGAAAATGTTTAAGAGCACCAGGCCCAGGACTGAAGCTTGTTGTATCCTATTTGTTACCTCCTCCCAGTTTAAGAATGAGGCATTAACAAGAACTCTCAGAGTATGATTTTGTAACCTAATTTCACCCCCACACATGTCACACCAAGTTAGCATGCTAATCAGAATATCACAGGGCACCTGATGAAGTCAAGATATAGCTATGCAGAAGTGCAAGTATGTTATTATACTGTCAAGTAAAATATTGCTACAAAGTCAATTCTGAAAATGGGGCACCCAAAGAAAAAACTTGTATTTGGTCTTGTGATCAGCATCCAATATGGCACATAATGTAGCAGACAGTCTACTCTTGCGCTGTGCCAAGATTGGGGAAGTTGGGGCACAGACAATTTGAGTTATGATTTTTTATAAAACTAAAACCTTTTTACTCTCTGTTCAGAAATATGCCCCCAGATGTAAAACAGATTAAATAAGATTAATAGAGTTGATTAGTTTGAAGGATTGATCCCATTTGCCTTTTTGATTTAGGATTTCCAGTTGCAGGAGTTGAAAAGGCCTCTCAAAAGGGTAAAACAGTGACTGTTATAAACTGTGGAAGAGGCTTACTAGCACAGAATGCTCCAAAGTAATTGTAAATTATTGTAAATTTGCTGAGTTTGGGGGGGGGCAATTTATTAGAACTGTTAAAATAACTGAACGTAATTTGTTCCTCTTATTAAATTAAGAACACTAGACTTTGACAGGTTTACTACCAAGAAAGCATACGCCAGTTAGGTAAACTTTGTTATTTCTCTATATATACATACATATATCTTTCTTCGACCATCAGTCAGCACAAAATAACACACAAAGATTGAAACTAACAATTAAGCCTAACAATCTTTACCTTCAGAATATACAAACTCTATGATAATAGGCCCGAGTCAATACTATCAATTTTAATCTTGCGACGTTTGAGTGCCAAAAATAGGAATTTAGAAACTCGTATGGCTGACATAGCAGCAACGCTATTCAAGAGAAATCGGACCTGGTTTTCCCTAGACTCAAATATGATTTGACAAAGAAGAGGAGCTATGAGTATTTGTCTAATGTCAGCATAGAAAGGACAATTCAGAAGGATATGCTCAGTTGACTCAACTGCTTTCTGGGGATAGAGACAGGTTCTTTGGGCATATGGTATATCTTTGTATCTTCCCAATAGAACAGCTGTATTGAGGGCGTTCAATCTAGCGGCCGTATAAAGCCTGCAATATTTCACCTAACAAATTTCAGCCAAATCTGGAGCTGGAGTGCTCAGCCAAATCTGGTCCCCCATCTCTGATTTCAAAAAAAGCAATATCCTCTTGCTTGCCGATATCGCTAAGCCTTTGGGCTATTATGGCTCTAGCTTGGGTGTAAGTCACAGATTCTAGGTACAAATGGGACAACCCGCAAACCTGAACTCTATCAATAATGTCCCTTTCCCAGGATGATTGGAGGTTATCCCTTAATATTGAAGGGGCTAGGTTTCTCTATATGTATATATAACAGAGAGGGAAGGTGCTGGACTCTAACACCCTGTTGCCGGGCAGAAAACATTAAGTATACAGGGATGCTTCCTGATTGGCTGATGCAAATGAGATAAGCCAGAAGGGAGCTGGTGAGGTTTTAAAAGGAAACAGAGGGTTTTTCTGAGGAGAACTTGAAATAAAGAGAACTTGAGAGAGAAAAACTTGAGGGAGAAAAGACTTTCAGAAGAGAGAGTCTGGTAAATTTTCAGAGAGACTGAGAAAAAAAATTCTGAGGAGAATCTGAAGAGATTCTGAGGTGAATCTGAGGAGATTCTGTGGAACTATCAGACGAGATTCTGAGGAGAATATGAAGAGAACAAGCCAGAGAAGAACAGGAGGAAAGAAATCCTGCTCTCTTCTAAACTATCAGAATAAGTTAGTGAGTTAGATTAATTTGTGTTCATGGGGGAAACCAAGCTGATTTTTCTGAATCTTTTTGAGTAGTTTTGTGTATATTGTATAGTAATCTGTATTGTGTGAACAAAGCCATCTTAAGCCAGGAGAGACCATGTTGCTACCATTATCTCCTTTTATTATTTTCTGGAGATCACTTTTAGAGTGGATCTTAAAGGTTGCAGCAAAAGATAATATTTTCCTGGACCAGCACTCCATGGGAAATGGCTCGGAGTCTCAGTAGTCCCAAATTGGGGCACCCAGGAGGTGATAAGGAGAGGACTGAGGCGGAGGGACTATAGTGCCAGGTAACGTTAAAGTAAAAGCACATGTCCAGGAGTCACTGACATGGTGGCAGTGGTAGGATTTCATTAATTAATTCTGTACCCATTTTGTGGCTAGCTCTGTATGCCACAGGAAGATTTCCTGCACGTCTGCCTTCAAGGAATTGAGGGAGAGGAGATGGGTTTTTTTTAGTGTTCAATTGTTTTTCTAGCAGGGATTGAAATGCTGAAGGGACCCCCAAGTCTTTCTGTTTGGTTTTAGATAGATTAGGGTCAGGGACTGGCTGAAGCAAGGGAATTTCCATCTTTAAGTGTAACATTGTGGAGCAAAGCAAGAATATTGCACACCAGACAGGAGTAACTCCAACTCAAAAGGAAGCTTTAATTCTCTGAAGAATGGCAGGGGGAACTTGCCTTTCTGGTCTGTTTTGCACAAGTTTGGTTTACTGCCTAGAATGGACACTGGAATATGATTCCCATGATATTTTCTAGTATGTTATATCACTCCCTTTTATCTGACATGAAATATGAATGTCATTATTTCAGACTGTTTTATGCAACATGGATTTTCTACATGGAATAGGTACTGGAATGTGGTCCTTGAGACAATTTTATGGCTAGTTGAGTTGACCTCCTCTAGCTTGGTGGAATAAATGGATTTAATTGGACTCTCTTATTTGGACATTACTGTTTTTACAATACTGAATTTTTATTTTTATTTTTTGCCCAGAGGTTGTTCAGGAATTGTGTTTCTGGATGTGATTTGTGTCTGGTCACACCAGTCCTCTCTAGTCAGATGGGACCCGGCTTTGGGGGCCGGATGGTCATTTTGCCCTTCCCCCACCAAATGGCACTTCCTGGTGTGGTGAAGGCAGTGGGGGCAATATGAAATGGTGTCATGCACCACATCCAGCCCACGGGCTGCAGGTTGAGAATCCTACAGAGCCTAAGAGCTTTTTTCTCATCTAGCAGCTTGCATGAACGCGCTTGGATTTCATGTCACCCCCGCAGTATTCTAGTCTCACTCTGTTGTGTATTCAGGCACATTTGCAAGTAGCGTAGGCAGCACCTTTGCAAGAGGAAAATGGTGGTTTCCCGCCATCCAAATTAGGAACAAAAAGTGGCATGAGAACCCCTGCACAGAGTGCGCTCATTATGCTAATCAAAGTCCTGTGATTGGCTAGAGTTTTGGATCCTGTTCTCTATTGGTTAAATACATATATTCCCTGTTATGATTGGTTAGTTATGGTTGTCCGGCAGGTCGCTACTTTGTATCAAGAAGCCACCACCGGGGAGACACTATATAAACCCCACGGGTAAACAAGGGTGGGCCCGGACCAGATCTATACTTCCCTCTCCATACAGGTAGCCACCAACGGCTAGCCTGGGTCTCCTCCATTATGCTACAATCCTAAAGCAGCTAGGTATTGCCTCCTGCCTTGGCACACTCTGGACGGACTGATTCCATGAGACTGTATAGCCATATCCGTATCTGGAACACCTTGTAAGCTCATCTTGAATAGACTGTTAAATAAAGACTTGTTGCTGTTTTGTTCTGGACTATTGCTTGCAAGGGCCGGACATGACACACTCTGTTTTGGCACAAATAATTTACCAAGAATTCAGCATCCACTACTGCTTAACTTCCAGAATGCAATTGAAGTCCTCAACATCTTCCTTCCTCCCTTCCTTCCTAACAGTTAATTTACTCACATTTATTTAGCAGAAAGGTTGTTCTGTTCAGTGGGAAGAATTCCTGACTGCTGCTTTCTGTTTCATCTTTGTCACCTACCTTATACAGAGCAGATGCAGGCAGTATAAAAAAGAATACACAAGTACTGAAAATAGGCTGGCAAGTGGTGTAATGTGGAGATTGGATGACAATATGTGCATTTTGGCTATCTGGCTGAATTTCTGTCAGGGATGCTTACAAAGGAATTTTCTGATTTGCCAGGGAAATAGGTGCAGTGACCCCCTGTACTCCCTTTCAGCATCACTGTCCTATGGATCTATATACATGACCTAACCCAGTGGCAGCGAACCTATGGCAAGTTTGCCAGAGGTGGCACTCACAGACCTCTCTGTGGGCCACTGGTGCAGTCACTCCAGCACAGAGTTTGTCCCGCCACTCTCCCAAGCAGCCCAATGGGAGAACTTCCCCCTACCCCAGCAAAGAATTTGCCCCACCCCTCTGACCAGCAGCCCAATGGGTATTGTGATCCAGCCCTCCTCTGACTCTGAAGATGAGTGGATCAGTGGGCACTCCCTATGCTCAGCCCAG
Organism: Bradypodion ventrale; assembly: GCA_035047345.1. Classification (NCBI taxonomy): domain Eukaryota; kingdom Metazoa; phylum Chordata; class Lepidosauria; order Squamata; family Chamaeleonidae; genus Bradypodion; species Bradypodion ventrale. The sequence goes on along the minus strand of JAWDJE010000017.1, from coordinate 10,815,606 downwards.
TTCTGCCTGCACCCAAGCCTGAGGATGCCATGAGCCAGGGATCTCAGCCTGCACCTGGCCTAAGTCTGTTCTCCCCGGTAGCTGACCTGTCAGATCAGGAGGCTGGCTCTTGACAGGGATCAACCCTTGGTCCGGAAGACGTCTAGGAAACAGATACACCTGAGATGCAGGCAGACCAGGGTGAGGTACCAAAGAAGGCTCCCAGCTGATACCGATTATCTGTGAGGCTATAAGCAAGCCTCTTGCAGCCTGCCAGCGTCAGTACAACTCTTGTGCGAAGACTGACGTCCTGTTTGATCCCAGACTTCCGGCCATAACCCTGACCTGGCTGCTGTGACTCTGACTATACTACCAACCCTGACGATGCTCCTGGACACCCTTTGGATTTGACTACTGACTTGGCTTGCCTTTTGGACTCTGGTATCTGGACTATCCTTGAACAAGACTTGCTGTGTAGTGCCACCATGCGGCAGCTGTGCTTGCTTGGATGGGTCAGCACAATGGGAGTGCTTCCTCCCTCTCCCAGCACAGAGTTTGCCCCACCCCTCTGCCCAGCAGCCCAATGGGAATGCTTCCTCCCTTCCCCAGCACAGAGCTCATCCCGCTCCTCTGCCCAGCAGCCCAATGGGAGTACTTCCTTCCTCCCCCCAGCACAGATTTCACCCTGTCCCTCTGCCCAGCAGCCCAATGGGAGCATTTCCTTCCCCCTGTTACCTGAAAATTGCTATCCTCTTTTTCTCTGTCATAGGAAGACATGTGAGCAGCAAAGATGTGTTTCCAAACTTAAAAAGTTTTTCCACTGGCAGAGTCCTCCCCCCCACCCCCACCCCCAAGAACCACAGAGACTTGAATTTCAGGCAAAAATAGAAAGGTTTATTGAATATGCATTTAATCAACAGTGGCCTGCTGCTGGTCAAAGACAGTTCGCAACCTTTGCCTGCTACAAAAATCTAAATGTGAGCTTCCCTAACTACATTTTGAGAGTGAGCTAGAGAGCTGGAGTCCCGATATCATGAAGTCCTTTTATACAATTCTACAGATACAAACTAATCCTATCATCTATCTAAAGTTACAATACAGTTTTTACAAAGAAAACAATAACTTAGCAGCAGGCTGTTATTTCATAGATAAATAAGTCAATTTTATTTACAATAGTAAGTTTTTATGTAAATAGTGGCATTTGGTAAAAGATTACAAATTCCAGGAAAGAATAGAGGGAGGAGGTTGGGTTATTAGGTGGAGACAAGTCAATACAGTAACCAATAGCAGAGTGAAGTTGTTGAGCATGCTCCCAATGAACACGCTTGGCTTGAAGACAGGAACCAATCAGAAATGCTGCACATCCAAGGTGGGAGGTTTGATTGACTAGTCAGCATCGATGGGACTTCACTTGATGAAATTCTTGGCATTTCCCACCCAAATAATCCCATCCTGTCTCCAGGAGAAAACTACCAGCTTTATGTACATATGGTAATTACAGATCCCAGAAACAAAGACGTGAGAAACACACACAAAAGAATAATCCTTAAAGCAATCAAGACTGTAGTCTTTGCTGCAGACTTTTAGGAAGTTTAGAGAGGGATGTGTGTTAATTGAATGTTTCCTTTGAAACATGGTAAGCTTCTTGGGTCTACCAAGGCAGGCTCAAGCTTAAAGAAAATATTGTGGAAGTTTCCTGCTTTGAAAATACAAAATAGAACCTGTTAGACTGATTTTACAATATTTCTAATGATTTTTGGAACATTTAATTGCAACTGCTAATTAAACTTCAATCAGGGATTAAAGAGTCACACGTGGCTCCAAAGATGGGAAAACTGCATTTTAATTCAAGCCACAATTACAGTACCTTTAAATCATTTCAAAACCTTATTTTTACTCTGCCATTGCAGCCGCACTTGACTTTTAGGCAGGAGAAGAGGCAGGGAGAAATCCGATTTCAAAAAGCCTGCACTTTCTAAATTGGAGCCAATCAGAAATGAATGAATTGTTACTGTCTTACTCCAAGGAGACCTTTCCCTGATCCATTCCGCCACCAGCCCTTGACTGGTCAAAACGATCCTGGGGATCAGCCAGGCTCTGGAAGTGAAGACATGATTTTTAATAATTATTTTAGTTTAATTCAGCATTTAAAGTGTTAACTTTTGACCTGAAATCTCCTCAGCTGTCTTTCCCTATCACTCTGAATTGTTACTAATATTTTTCGTTCGCCGAGCTGTCGGCGAATCCTTAGAAAGTACCTATTTCTTTGAAGTTCTTTGATGCCCTGATTGAATCAGTCAGAATGGATACATTGTTGCAAACATACAGCTTTTGATTTGGATTCCTATTCATGTAAGCTCGTAGGTCATTTGAGGACATTGTGCTGGTCTATCAGCCATTCTCACTTAGGCATGATCGTCTGAGAGAATTTCCCGGTCTACCATCTTTTTCTTTAGAAAAAAAAATCATTCTCAAAGTCGGAGTGGTCTACCTGCCTTTGAAATACCTGCCTTCATTCTCTGAACAGCCCCAGCTTTGGTTTTTTAAAAAATCCCATTTGCTACCAAGGCCAGACTACCGTGGCTTCTTTTAACCAGGGCCGTCTACTTCCTTCAGGCCAGCATAGGCACTTCATCCCCGGCTTCACTTCTTGAGCGAGGCCAGGTCTACCGCCAATGCAATTACATATGCTCTTCAACCAAAGCTCGGCTTCCAGAGCAAAGCCCCGGTCTACTCCTATTCATGTGAATGGTATTTGAGGAGCTCAAAGAATTGCAATTGAAACCCTTTGAAAAATAGTTAAAAATAGATCTTTGCAATTATTTATCTGCAAAGTGTTGTGAATGAGTGTGTGCGTGCGTACAGAAGCCTAACCTTAAAGTGGATGGCAAATGAAAAATAATGAGAGAAGTATCTTTATTGGAAATAAAAATATTTAAGAAATAATAAAAAGGGTAATTTCTGATCTGGGGTAACACTCCCCTGTTGCTGTGTTGGCACTTTGTGATAATGTGGGTTTGTGGTCATAGTTTGGGCACTAAGTCCCTAAAAGGTTCGCCATCACTGTCCTAAACCATTTGAACTCCAGTTTTCAGCTTAACTCCATTTTAGTTTGACCCCACCCCCCTTCAGCTGTAGCCTCATTTCCTTTCCTCACGGGTTGATGGCCTTTTACAAGAAATGGATTTCATTTCCATAACTTAGAAACTAATTGGTACATTTTTGTTGCTGCTCCCTTTACTATGTTGTTATTGTGGAATGCAAATTTGTTCAATCATATGTATTGATGTGTGGTTTTCTGCCAATACAGATAAAACCCTGTGTGCTTACCATACACCTTCTCGCAGCTTGCTGAACCAGTTTCGCCTTGAGATCTGAACTGCTTAGGAAGCTATTCATACATAATACTATTCCAAAAGAATGCAGATTCACAGGTACTCATTTTAATGGAAAGTTATACTAGCCCACACCCATAGTTTGCATTTCATCTCTGCTGCTAATCCAGCTGGTAAAGATGCACCAGCTTCCTTCAGAAAGAGCTCTGCACAGATGGGCTCAATGTTTTTGGCAGGCCTGTGCTGGCCTTTTGGAACACAGGGACAAGTCCCGGTGCACCCCAGTGACTGGCGCCCCCCAGAGGTGGGCAGAAGTATGTCACCTGGCAGCTACAATCCATGATGTCATGCAGTACCCCCCATAGGGCACTGAGATTAACACAGGGACCAAAGCTGATTGCTTGTACAAAAAGGGTTCTTTTACCTTTCATAAGGTTTGTTCCGGTATGAAGCCTTTCTCCAGAGCATAACAACCAGCAGGAGTCTTGAGCACACAGACAGTATTGGGCATATAGGATCTATTGAGCACATAGGCTAACGAGGTGCAAACTGAGATTTAGCTTTATACAGAGTCTTGGAGTTACATAATCAATAAACTAAACCTGTGCTGTTACAATTGCAGAGCTCTTAAAGTGGTACAGCAATTTTACAATAAGGTATAATATCCTAGACAAGCATATTTTCCCCCACAATCTTGTTGTTCTGTGCAGGACAATGACAATAAAGATTAATATATATTATCTATCTAATGAGGAAACCGTTTGCAGCAGAGTCCAGGACTGTAATATATGTTATTACAAAAAGATCTTCTCTGGCTTAATGTGTTTTTTTAATTGTCCTTGTAAACGTGAAAAAACAACAAAAATCATTCCAAACTCCTCAATTGTATTCATCAAGTGTTATTGAACATGAAAAATAGTCGTAGTTCATTGATGAGCAACTAAATTCACAAATCTTCAAACTGATCAAACTAGTCGTAGTTTGAAGATTTGTGAACTTAGTTGCTCATCAATGAACTTTTATCCATTCTTTCGATTTATTGTATTCCTGACATTATGCTAACATTAAATAAGGATATTAATTCAGATAGATGCATTGACCCTTCAAAGTGAGTCTCTGCTCCACAGATAAATTTAAGTGGATCTTATTTTAAAAATTCTTCTTCTCTTTTCCTCTTCTTCCTGTTCTTTTGGTGCTGTATCCATTCCAGATTTTGGCTATCATAATGGAAATAGTCTTCCTGTTCTAACTCCTTGGAACAGTCCTTCTGAGGACATGCCACATCAGTCTCTCAGGTGCTTCAGCCATGAAGTCTGTCTACATCCAGGGCCTCTCTTCCTAGGGATCTTTCCTTGCAGAGCAAGTTGGAGTATTCTATACTTTATGTCAGAGGAGACCATACTGCCAGCAACTTAATGGTGAGTGTCAGGCATGGGGTTAACTATCTTGACAACCCTGAGGACTAGCATGGAAGGGTGATGGTCCCCAAGTGGATTAAATCCCACTTGAATCCATTTTGATGGAGGGCAGCAGCTTCATCAATACTGACCTAGGACTGAGGAGGACTTTGTTTGCCAAAAGGGCTCAAGACCAGAAAGTGACTCACGGAGCTGGATCAGTGCTATGAGTGTCATGCTGTGATGCGGACGGCACATGAAAGGCCACAGCAGGACTGCCTTCATGGCTGATTGTTACGATGATCACCAATATTTGGAATCGGATATGACACAAGAAGAAGATTCTTTATGTTTTTTCTTCATGATATGGCCAAGGTATTGGAGCTTTCTTTGCTAAATGGTCTTAAAGAGTTCTTGTTCTTTATCCATTTAGCACAATACCTCTATGTTAGCCACATGGTCAACCTATGATAGCAGTCCTCTGCAGATCCACATTTCAAAAGCTTCGATTCTCTTTTCAGACACTTTAGTCTGGGTAAATCTGGGTAAGGAAAATTTGTAAGTGTTTGTTATATTGTGTCATTCACAGTTCCCTGTTTTGTCAGCAACATCATCCTTACATTTGGCTTCTTTGATTAGATTTTTATAGGAGTCAGCATTGTGCTCCAATATATAATCAAGCCAAATTAAGCCACTCCCAGTAATTTAGTATCCACGGTCCCTGTTGCATTTTTTCCCTATTTGGTCTGCTTCCATTATGTCTCAAGACAAGAACTATGGGAGCCTATAACTTGGAGACCAAAAAATAGACACCTCTGTGAAACCAGCTAGCTGCGGGAGTTTATTTTATTTGTAGAGGAGGCATGTATGTTCTATCTGCGATCTTGGTTTGGACTGTTGGAGTGACGGGAATCAGTTTTCTCTTGTTACATTTCCAGGGAATTTATTTTTTTTAGAATTTTTATAAAGTTTTTATAAAAAGATACAAAATATTATAAAAAGGAATTTCAATAGCAATACAAAAATGAGAGAAACATAGAAAAATAAGCATATAGGATAGTCATATATCGTAGAAATGATGAGATACCGATAGAACATCTTAGTAATATTATACCACATTTGATACTCTTTTTTTATCCCATCTAATTAAAATCTTATCTTATTTATATTCTTTATTGGCTGTCCTTTCTAAACCATCTTAATATATTCTAAATATATTCTTAATATATATAGCCGCCCAGAGTCGGGTTTACCTGATTGGGCGGCATATAAATTTGAATATAAAACAAACAAACAAACAAACAAACAAACAAAAAATACTATTACACCCTGTGTGACTGTACATTGCCCTAGAGGATGTGGTGTCTTTTATTCATCTCTATTTCCAGAAGCTATAATGTTCCTGTACCCTTACCCACAGCGGATTCCACAAATAAATGCCAAATTGACCAAAATCTATTCTTTTACCATACCCTTTTTTATGTTCAGCTCCCAGGTTAATTTATCATTTAAAGCTATCTCCCACATTTCCCTATACCAGTCTTCTATCTTCAATGTCTGATCACTCTTCCACTTTCTCGCTATACATTGTCTTGCATATTGAGAGCAACTCTTTTTTCTCCTTTCCTAAACTCATATTTTCTGTATCAGTCAGCAAAGCTATAGCAGGCCCCAGTTTTATATTCTCCCCCAAAATTCTAGAAATCTCATTTTCTATTTTCCCCCAGAATTCATTAACCACCTTGCAACTCCACCACATGTGTTGATATAATCCCAGTCTATTTTGACATCTCCAACACATTGGAATTTTATTTTTATCTATCTGGTGTAATCGAACAGAAGTCAAATACCATCTCCAAAGCATTTTGAAATTATGTTCTTTTACTCTGACTGACATTGTTCTCATAATCCTTTCCCCCCAATTATTTTTCCAATCCAATTCTGTAATACTAACATTAAGATCTTGCTCCCATATTTCCCTCGAAGTTTCTTGTGAATTAGTCTCTTTATTTAACAATCTATATATTTTACTCACCAGTCCCTTTATATCCATTTCTCTTTTTCTAACTCTTAATAATATTACCTCAAAGTCTGTCTTGTCTCTTTCCAAACTTATATTTCCCAAGTACTTACTATTCCACTTATTTAACAATATTATCTGAAACCAATTCAATTTCAGCTGAGAGTAAACATCCATTTTTTTTTATTATCCTTACATACGTTTAACCAATCCTTCAACAGGATAATATTATTTTTAACCAAAATCTCCTTCACTTTACTATCTATTTTAATTGGAATTTTTAAAAAAATCCTCTAATTGTATAATTGGAGAAATATCAGGGACTAAATCTTTTTTAACCTTTCCCCATATATCCAATGTTGTCTTCATCATTTTATTTTTAATCTCTAATTTATTCCTTTCTCCATCCAAGAAAACTGCCTTACCAATTTGATTTAGTTCCTTCATCTCAAGATCTTCCCAAATTAATTTTTCCTTCCTCAACATCTTTACTATATTTTTAATCTGGAAGGATCTATAATAATTCTTAAGATTTGGTATACCCAACCCACCTTCTTTTTGAGATAAATACCACAAACTCTTATTGATTCTAGCTCTAATTCCACCATTACAGTAGACATTAGGTATATTTTGAAACTCTTTAATTTCTTTTTCTTTTAATTCAATCAGCAAGGTGTCAAACAAGAAGCTCAACTTTCGAAGTAACATCATCTTGCACAACACAACTCTACCAAACCACGACAATTTTAGTCTATTATATTGCAAAAAAATTCTTTTATTTATTTTTTTTGTTTTCCATAATTGAGCCTCTTGAGATTTTTCCATTTATAATATATATTTATCCCCAGATATTTCAAACTACTTCTATCCTGTATTTTATATTTATCCTTAATTTTATTTTGTTCTTCCTTGTCCTTATTACACACAATTATTTCAGACTTGTCCCAATTTATCCTCAATCTGGTCATTTCCTCAAAATCTTTTAAATGTTTCCGGATCCTATCTAATGCCTTCATAGGATGTTTTAAAATTACTAAGGTATCATCCGCATATAAACTTATCTTATTTTCTGCAATCCCTTCAATTTTAGTATCCTGTTTTATGGCGTTTGCTAACATCTCCATTGCTGTTATAAATAATATTGGAGAAAGTGGACATCCCTGTTGTGTTCCTGCTTCTAATTTTATCTCATCCGTACTGGCTTCATTAACTTTGATATTGGCAGAACCTTGTTGATATAATTGATCTATAACCTTCTTAAATCTATCTCCAAATCCATATGACTTAACTATTTTCTTTATTGTTACCCATTGAAGAGAATCAAACGCCTTAAATTTATCCAAAGATATCATCCCCATTTTGAATAGGATTAGTTTTCCATCTTGGAAGCTGCTGTTCTTGGCTATTTTTCATAATATAGATTTTGTGATCACAATAGGTACTGGAATGTACTGCAATAGAATATGTACCTAGGTCTGGATGATAATAATTTCATGTCAGAAATTACTCTGGGTTGAAAGGATTTTTGTGGGAGAAATTCCACTCAGGGAATGCCCGAAAAAGGCTCCTTTCCTGTTCCCAAGACCTGGGACAGAGACAGGTACTCATGGAGTACTCGGTCTCAAACTGCCAACTTGCCAGACTTCCAGCTAAAAAGGCGAACTTCTTAACTGCTTAGCTACAGCAGCCCCTTGAAGTGTATGTATTTGGTTGGGCTGTAATACTTGGAATTCAACATTCTGGGCTGATTTTTCCAACATTGATCTTCTTTCAAGAAGGTAGGATAAAGGTTAAAGGTCACCCTTGCTCGAAAGCCAGTCATATCCAACTCTAGGATTAAATGCTCATCTCTGTTTACAGCCAAAGAGCCAGCGCTAAGTGCATATGCAGACATTTGCATGGACATGTGAAAGGCATGCCTCAACATGCTATTTACCTTCCCGCTGAAGTGGTCCCTATTTATCTACTTGCAATTTCTTGCATTCTAACTGTTAGGTAGGCAGGAGCTGGGACAGAGATGGGAGCTTACTCTGTTGAATAGTATTCAGGAATCGAACTCCAACATTCTAGTTGTCAAGTTCAGTGCCTTAACCTCTTGAGCCACCGCAGTCCAGAAATGGCATTGAACTGTTCCCTGGGGTATGTGTATAGCTGGTTGGATCCATCCCATCTAGTCCCATCTGCGTTGTACATGTGGTTGACATTCCATGCCAATGAATGGTACATCTTAACCTATAAAACCAAGGGTTAACCGTTGGAAGTTCGTGTAGGTTCCTAAGCCTGGCCCTACTAACCCGCACCCACCCTTTGTGCACACGGGCGAACTGGGTCCGCAGGTCAACGAAGGAATTAGAAAACCAGCAGTGGGGCAACGGCCCCACAAACGTGAAAAAAGGGAAACAACTTCATTTCCCAACATTCCTTGCTGAGAGGCTGAGAGGCTCTGGCACGGCGTGGTGCAAGGAACGTTCGGAAACATGCCGTGGCCAATCAAAATAAAACAATTTTTAAAAAATGCAGCACAAACACAAAGTACAAACCCATAACTACAAGCTCCAGCATCCTGCGCTCCATGAGCGCGCAGAACGCTGAGGAAGCCAGCATGCGAAAAATAAAAATTAAAACCACAACGTGAACACAAGTCCACGCAAACACCGCTGGCGTTCATGCACGGAGCAACGGGGAGGAGAGGGACTCCCTCTCTTCCATGCTACCCCGCTGAAGAGATGCCAAGACCACCACCGGCCTCAACAAAATGCAAACACCCGCCGGCATTCATGCATGGAGCAACGGGGAGGAGAGGGACTCCCTCTCCTCCACGCTACCCCGCCGAAGACACGCCGAGACCACCCCCGGCCTCAACAAAAGTGGAGCCGGGCTGCAAAAATACCACAAAATCAGAGGGAGTTCAAGGGGGGAGGTATTGATGCCTTCGCCCCTCCTTGAAAGAAAAACAATTCCTCCCCAAAGCAAAGGCACCGGACGGCGCTCCGCCCCATGCCTTTACTTTAATAGTAAGTGTTTCGCTTACAAGGGAGGGCGAAGGCATCATTGCCTTTGCCCAACCTTGAAAGTGAACCCATTCCCAGGTAAAGCCAGCGGGCGCCTCTACGCCCACTGACTTTACTTACCCAAAAGAGTTTTGCTCTCAAGCAGGGGCAAAGGCAATGGTGCTTTCGCCCCCCCCTTGAAAGTAAACCCATTTCCAGGTAAGTAAAGCTAGCGGACAGCACTGCACCTGCTGACTTTACTTACCCCTCAAAAAAACCATTAATTAAAAAAAAACAAAAGCATCCAAAAACAACAAGAAATAACACACACAAACACCCCCAAAAAATTTACTTACCCCCCAAAAACATTAATTAAAAAACAACAACAAAAACATCCAAAAGCAACCAAAAACAACAAGAAATAACACACACAAACACCCCCCCCAAAAAAACCCAAAAGAAATTAAACCAGACAACTCACCCAAACGACCTTCCTCCACTACGACTGGAACTCAAGTGAGGAAAGAAAGAGACATAAGAACATAAGAACAGCCTTGCTGGAACAGGCCACAGCCCATCCAGTCCAGCATTCTGTCTCACACAGTGGCTCACCATTTCCTTCAGGGTATTCCCAAGCAGATGCCTTCACCTGCTTAGGATTCCTATCTGGAAATGGCATTGAGAGATATCCTGCCTATCTCTCCAACCCGGAGGTTGTCCTTAGGTAGCCATAATTATAGCCATTGATAGCCTTGTCCTCCATGAACTTGTCTAATCCTTTCTTAAAGCTGTCAAGACTGACAGCTGTCACCACTTCTTCTGGCAGGGAGTTCCATAGACCAGTAATCCTCTGGGTGAAAAAGTACTTTCTCTTATTTGTTTGAGAACTAGTACCCAAAGGTTTCATCGAGTGTGCCCTAGTTCTAGTGTTGTGCGATAGGGAAAACAGTTTTTCCTTATCTACTTTGTCCACACCGTGCATGATTTTATAAACTTCAATCAGGTCACCTCTTAGACGCCGTCGTTCAAGAGTGAAAAGGCCCAACCGTTGCAGCCTCAGATGGTAAGGAAGGTGTTCCAGGCCCCTAATCATTCTGGTTGCCCTCCTCTGTACTTTCTCCAACTCCATAATATCCTTCTGGAGGTATGGCGACCAGAACTGTACACAATATTCCAGATGGGGCCTCACCATAGATTTATAAAGAGGCAAAATGACACTTGCTGACTTATTTTCTATACCCTTCCTAATGATCCCTAACATTGAGTTTGCTTTTTTCACTGCTGAGGCACACTGGGTTGACACCTTCATTGAGCTGTCCACCAGGACACCAAGGTCCCTTTCCTGGTTTGTCGCAGAGAGTTCAGACCCCATCAGTTTATAAATGTAATTGGGGTTTTTTGCCCCAACATGCATCACTCTGCACTTACTGATGTTGAAGCTCATTTGCCACTGTTTTGCCCACTCCCCCAGTGTCAAGAGATCTCTCTGGAGCTCTTCACAATCTCTCACAGTTTTCACTACCCTGTATAATTTAGTGTCGTCAGCAAATTTGGCTACCTTGCTTTTTACTCCTACCTCTAGATCATTTATGAAGAGGTTGAAAAGCAGGGGTCCCAGTACTGAACCTTGGGGGACCCCACTCTTTACTTCCCTCCACTTGGAGAAGTGTCCATTTAGTGCTACCCTCTGTTTCCTGTCCCTTAGCCAGTTGCTGATCCAGGACAAGACCTGTCCCTTTATTCCATGACTGGTAAGTTTATTCAAGAGCCTTTGGTGTGGGACCTTGTCAAAAGCCTTCTGAAAGTCCAGATAAACAATGTCAACTGGATCCCCCTTATCCACATGCTTGTTGACACTCTCAAAAAATTCCAACAGATTAGTGAGGCATGATTTGCCCTTGCAAAAGCCATGTTGGCTCTCCTTTAGCAGCGCCTTCTCTTCTATGTAACTATTAATTCTATCTTTTAGGATGGTTTCCATCACTTTACCTGGGACACATGTCAAACTGACAGGCCGGTAATTTCCTGGATCACCCCTGGATCCTTTTTTGAAAATTGGTGTTACATTCGCTACCTTCCAGTCATCAGGCACAAAGCCTGATTTGAGGGAAAGATTATATATTTTGGCTAGGATATCAGCAATTTCATCTTTAAGTTCCCTGAGAACTCGTGGATGGATGCCATCTGGTCCTGGGGATTTGTTAGTGTTTAGCTTAACAAGACATGCAAGGACCTCCTCCCTGGTTATTTCTATCTTGCTTAATTCTTCAGTTTCCCTCCCTACGAAGATAGGCTCTGTTTTGGGCATGTGGTCTCTGTCTTCTTCAGTGAATACTGAAGCAAAGAATTCATTGAGTCTCTCTGCAATCTCTGTTTCCTCTTTAATAACCCCTTGCCTTCCATTGTCATCTAATGGTCCAATGGCCTTCCTAGTTGGGTTCTTACTTCTAATGTACTTAAAGAAGTCTTTGTTATTTCTCTGAGTATTTTTAGCTATACGCTCCTCAAAGTCTTGCTTTGCTTTCCTGATTGTTGCCTTGCATTTGTTCTGCCAGAATTTATGTTTCTGCCTGCTGTCCTCATTTGGACAAGCCTTCCATCTTCTAAATGAGCTTTTCTTGCTCTTGATCACTTCCCGAACAGCTCCTGTAAGCCACATCGGAGTCCTCTTGGACCTGGCAGTGCCCTTTTTCCTTTTGGGTATGCATTCCAATTGAACCTCTGTTATTGTTTTTGTAAACAGCCTCCATGCCTCTTGGAGTGTTTGGACTCTCTCAATTTTCCCTTTCAGTTTCTTTTTTACTAGTTTCCTCATCTTTGGGAAATTTCCTTTTTGAAAATTTAAGGTCTCTGTGTTAGATTTTATCAGTGACTTGCGGTCTATGATCAAGTTAAACATAATTGAGTTGTGGTCACTGTTCCCTATTGGATCAGTCACATTAACATCTTGCACCAGATCCTGAGTATTACTCAGGATCAAGTCAAGGATTCTTGTACCTCTAGTTGGGTCTTCAACCATCTGTCCCAGGGAACAATCATTGAGCATATCTAGGAACTTTATCTCTTTATCATGTGCTGAACAACAGTTCACCCAGTCTATGTGAGGGTAATTGAAGTCCCCCATTATAACCAGGCTTCCCTTCCTGGATGCCTCCTTTACAACATTCTCCAACTGCCAGTCTCCCTCAAGAGTTTGGGTCGGAGGCCGATAGTATATGCCTACTGTTAGACCATCCTTGTGGCCTGGTACTCTTACCCACAGAGCTTCTAATGGTGACTCCAAATCACCTAGATATTCCAATTCATACGATTTTATCACTTCTTTGACATACAAGGCTACACCACCTCCTGTTTGCCCCTTCCTATCCTTCCTGTACAGTTTGTAGCCTGGGATAACTGTATCCCATTGGTTATCATCCGTCCACCAGGTTTCAGTGATACCAATAATATCAATATTTTTATCTATTGCTAAGTATTCCAGCTCCCCTATTTTGTTACGGAGGCTTCTGGCATTTGTATACAAGCATTTATATATGCTTTCCTGATACAGTCTTTTGAGTCCAGTTGCATTGTTAGACTGCCTCTTGCATCCTTCTGCTAGAGTGCTGGTGACTACCTCCTTGCTCTGCTCAGTAATTTTTGCATCCTCCTCACTACTCAAGTACACACTTTCCCGAACCGGATGCTGCCCAGCTCCTGTCGGCTTTCCCCCAGTTATCAGTTTAAAAGCTGCTCTGCAGCCTTTTTGATGTTGAGTGCCAGCAATCTGGTCCCATCATGGTTTAAATGCAACCCATCCCTCCTGAACAGATTTGGCTTGTCCCAAAATGTTCTCCAGTTCCTGACAAATCTGAAGCCCTCCTCTCGACACCACCGCCTCATCCACGCATTGAGGCTTCTGAGCTCTGCCTGCCTGGTAGGTCCTGCGCGAGGGACAGGCAGCACTTCTGAAAATGCTACCTTGGAAGTCCGGGACTTCAATCTTCTTCCTAACAACCTAAATTTGGCTTCCAGGACAGACCGCTTGGCCTTCCCAACATCATTAGTACCAACGTGTACCATGACAACTGGCTCGTTCCCAGTTCTCTCTAACAATCTATCTAGATTTCTTGTGATGTCTGCAACTTTTGTACCTGGCAGGCAAGTCACCATACGGTTATCATGTGCATCACAAATCCATTTCTCTGTATTTCTAATTATTGAATCGCCTAGTACAAGGAGCCTCTCTCCTGCAATCTGTTCATCTACATGCACCTCATCAACCATATTAAGGGAGAGAACCTCAGTTTGTTCCTGTTGTTCATCTTCCTGGATCTCATCAAGTGTGATGAAGGAGAGATCATCAGGTGGAACCAGTTGTTCCTTTGTGTGTTCCTCATCAGGTGTGATAAGGGAAAGAGCCTCAAATTTATTCTGTAATTTCAGACTCTCAGAGTGATCCCCTACTCTCCTCCTCCTTTGAGTCACATTCCTCCAACCATCTCCCTCCTGAGTTAGTGAAGGGCCTTCTCCCTCAGAACTGTGCCCTGTCTCTTCTTTGTCCAGCATAGTCTGCTCCGCTCTGTCCAAGAACAGCTCAAGCTCCTTAATTTGTTGGTGGTTAGATATGCGGGCCTCTAGCTGCTGGACCTTCTCTTCTAGTAGTGCAACCAGCTTGCACTTGCTGCAAGTGTAGTTCTCCATATGCTTTGGCAAGAACACAAACATGGCACAAGAATTGCAGGTAACTACAGCTGTTCCCTCAGAATCCATTTTAACAAGTGCAGTATTCTGGGCCTCAAAAATGTACACGTTTACTACCTTTCTACCTAGTAAGACTATTTTTTTTGTTCCTAGTTTGTAATCTCGCACGCCGTTAGGCGCGCGGGCCTCTAAAGCAGCTCTACTCCAACTGCAAAACTTACCAGTGCTCACTTCCTTTGTTTGGCTCTCCTCAGCAGCAGCTCTGCTTAAGAGCACATGCAGAGTCAAATGACTACAAAATGACTACTTACCAGAAGAAGCAACACCCACAGGCCAGTAGAGAAAAACACTCAAAATCAATTAAAACCTCAACAGCCCCACCCAGAGGCCACAGGAGAAAAAACAGTCAAAAATATTACAGAAGAAAATCACTAAATAATATAATACAGACATTTCTAAAATCCTGTATACAGTTTTCACTCAAAAACAAGTCAAAACATCTAAACACAGTTTAAAAAAATTAAATTTAAACATATACTTACACATTTTAAAAATTCTTATCCAAGGTACAACTATTAAAAAAAATTCACAGAGTAAAACATTATTTGGTTAAATAAAATAATTATAAAAAATTATATCATCCTTTCCTCTTTTTTAATCAAAAAAACCCAAACAAACCAAAAAAAGCTAATCACAGTTTATAACAGCCTGTGTGTATAAATAAACATTTTAAAAATCACAATTACAGACTAACCTCATTTGTATAAACATTAAAAAAACCTTTCAACACCATTTAAAACAGCCTGGCAACGCCGGGCAACCTCTGCTAGTAAGAACATAAGAACAGCCTTGCTGGAACAGGTCACAGCCCATCCACAGCCCATCCAGTCCAGCATTCTGCCTCACACAGTGGCTCACCATCTGCTTCAGAATATTCCCAAGCAGATGCCTTCACCTGCTTAGGATTCCCTGGAAATGACATTGAGAGATATCCTGCCTATCTCTCCAACTCGGAGGTTTTCCTTAGGTATCCATAATTATAGCCATTGATACCCTTGTCCTCCATGAACTTGTCTAATCCTTTCTTAAAGCTGTCAAGACTGACAGCTGTCACCACTTCTTCTGGCAGGGAGTTCCATAGACCAGGGATCCTCTGGGTGAAAAAGTACTTTCTCTTATTTTTTTGAGAACTAGTACCCAAAAGTTTCATGGAGTGCCCCCTACTTCTAGTGTTATGCCATAGGGAAAACAGTTTTTCCTTATCTACTTTGTCCACACCATGCATGATTTTATAAACTTCAATCAGGTCACTTCTTAGATGCCATCGTTCAAGAGTGAAGATGGTAATAGAGATAAACATTAAACAGTAGATACAAATCAAAGTTTCTGAATACGTTAACTAGAGAAAGACATACGCCTCTGTTGCAAATATTATGCAATTCATTCTTCTGGTAGGGAAACCAATATACTTAAAAGAGGGGAGAGAAAGCACGCCCAAAACAAACAACCAGCAAAGATCCCAATGTTTCTTTAATTCTGCAGAATGGAGATTACTTCAGACTCATGTCTAAAGTGAAAGTCTAAAATCAACTAGGGGAGATGACCCAGGAACCTAAATCCATGCACTCCGAAGTAGCTGGAAGCGTTTAAGACCAGCTTTGGAAAGGAGTGGTGGAATTTGAGTTGTGCGGTCCTTCTCTAGTTGATTTCTGTGGATTGACCTCCAAGGATTGGCTGCAATTGATGCTTTATCAACTCCCATGGAAACTTTGCTACCTAAGAATAATTATCTGAGTCCCGGGGTGGGTGGCACTAACTGTGGTATGGGGGCAAATGTTACAATACCACAAGTCGTCTCCATGCCAGCCCTTTTAAGAGCATCCTTGCGGTGTTGCTATGCTATTAAGATTTCTGCCAATGCTCTGGGTTCTTTATATAAAGTTACTCCCACCTTGGCCTGTTCCTTTACTTTGAGCATCCCGATTCCAGGGTGCCATGGACGATGTTCTCCGACGAACTGCACTAAGTGCCTAATCTGCTCTGGGGGTGCCCATTTCCCTGTCTTTCTCAACAAATAACTTAGCTCCTTAACAAGTGCCTGTTGCAAAGTGGGGGTTGGAGAAGCACCCATACTCATGAAGGACGAGTCAGTGCGCACCTGGGGTCCTTTCTCTGGATGAGGGGTGAAGTATGGGCCTGAGGGTTCATTGATTTGGCCCCACAGTTCGGTGCCATCTGTAGAGATGAGACTCACACACACATAGGATTCAAGGCATGGGAGGGGACGACAATGGGGCATTGCCGCTCAGCCCTTTTATTCCTGAGAAACCTCGATCATACGTGCCTAGTGCAGTCATACAGTCGTCACAAAACTGACAGGAAGACAGGTTCAAAAATAGGGTGTTGCATACATGGGTAACGTATCCGAGGATGCACATTGAATAACTGTCAGAGATGGCAAACCAGATGGTCAGGGGCTGATAAGGAGTTGAGGAATGGGGGAACGTGTGGTGGTCCTGATAAGGACTTACTTGCATCAGCTTCTGCCGGGAAGCGCCCAAATGGGTGTTGTGGACAGACCCAGAGTTGAGCAAACAACGCGGCCTCCCCCCTTCGGAAGCTGGCAGGGGCCAGGGGCTAATGGTATTTCTTAAGGGCAGGTTAAGGGCACTTTTGGGGGCAAAGATCGAGAAGCATCCCTTCAAAGATATATAGAGTTAGCCTGGTTCAAGCCAAGAAGAAGCCATGTAGCTACCACAACTACAGTAAAACCTCAGGTTATGACAGAGATCCGTTCCAACAGCCTCCATCAAAATCCAAAGCAAATGTAACCCAAAGCACATTTCCCCATAGGAATGCATTGAAAATTTTTAAAAAGTCCTGGCAGGTACATTTAAAAAAATAATAATTGAAAAAGCACCAAAAAAGCCAGATGCAATCATCCCCCACCTCCACAAAAGCAAGGGAGCACTCTCCCTAAAGTTTCCACACCATTTGGGGACCTTATCCAACAACAACAGCAGCAGCAACACCTCCAGAGCAGTATACAATGCATTCTGAATTTGGACGGAGGGGTGGCCATTTCGATTTCTAAAATGTTTGCGTTGGCCATTTTGAACTGCCAAGATTTCTGGGAGATGTAGTCCTGAACCACAAAATGGCCAACACAACCATTTCAGGTTGCTGCAAGGTTATTTGCAGGGCCAGCTACTGTCTGCTAGCTGCTTGGAGTCTCAGAGTTCCAGATTGGGCCTGACCAGGCGTGTGCTGGTATATTGGGCAATCGGGCTTTGTCCCACCCCACCAGCAGCTCTGGCACCCTGGGATTCCTCCCCAAGCCAACCCCAAAATAGGCGACCCCACCACTCCCTGTCTAGCACCTTCTTACGGTGCCCTGCTTTTGCGTCTGGCCCTTATAAGCAATAGTCCAGACAATGATGAACAGAACAACAACTGGCGTTTATTAAACAGTCTTTCAGGTTATGCTTACAAGGCACTCTGGACAATAAGATGAATATACAATCCCTTGAAATCAGTCCCTCCAGAATCTGCCATAGAAAAGGTAATGTCTAAGCTACACTAGGAGTGATAGCATTTGGAGGAGACCCAGGCTTAGCACGTTACTGGCTACCTGTGCAGAATGGGTAGTATAGATCAAGTACGCCCCCCCCTTGTTTACCCATGGGGCTTCTATGCCGCCCTGAGTCGGGTTCTGCCTAAGTGGGCGGCATATATAAATATGACTATTAAATTAAATTAAAATTCTATTGTGTCTCCCCGGTGGTGGCTCCTTGATACAAAGTAGCAACACGCCGGACAAGCATAACCAACCAATCATAACAAGATATATATGTATTAACCAATGGGAAACAGGATCCAAAACTGTAACCAATCACAGGAGTCTGATTAGCATAATGAGCGCGTTCAGAGAGGGAGATTTCATGCCAACTTTAGCTCCTAATTTGGATGGTGGGAAACCACCATTTTCTCTTTGCAAGGCACTGCCCGCGCAACTTGCAATTGTGCCTTACTACACAACATTCCTTCCCCCCCTCTAGATTTTTCTGTACAGATACCCAAGTTAAACCAAGATATTGAACCCTCGTCCAATGACCCAACTAACTCAGAAACCCTATGCACCCTCTAAGCTTACGTTCGGTGACCCATGTACTTTACTGGTGCGTTGTGGCACGGTCAAGGAACCTTGCATTAGTGGGAGTTTTGTGTGTGTGTGACCCAAGACAAACCAATCTGTCCTGGTGTGTATCTCCTGGCCTTTGAGGGCTAAGTTGCCTGTTGGTGACCCCAAGTGTGGTGCGTGCAATGAATCCTCTCGCTCTAATTCCCTGGCCCATTTCTCCAAAAGCAACCCTGGACCCTTTGCTTTGGACCCGAGCTGAATATCCACCACAGCTGATGCTTCTTTAGTGAGAACTGCTCCTGGATCAACTCCATGAGCTGCCTGCAAGGAAGGGCTTGCTGTACGTTCTCCTATACAGCCTTGGGAAAGCTTCAGAGACAGTTTGAGTGAAGTAATAGATAAATCGTTTCAAAAGTCAGGGTTTTCCGAGTCCAATGCATCCATGGGCAAAAAGTCTTGTAACTCAAACAGTTCCAGACAGTCAGACTGTTGGGCAAAGTCACTGTCTTTGTGCACAACATGGGCGTGTTGGGAAAACATGGCACTTAACTCTTCCGTAGAGGATTTGCTTCCCAGCGGCCCTTGGGACAAACCGTCCTCGGGTGAAAAGAATACTTGGGGCTCATCCTCTATACTAAGGACTGACTCACCTCCCCCCAAGTGAATTCCCATAAAGTGAATGCCTAGGGGACTGAACCACTGGGACCCTAGAATGTTTGTCTTACCCGTTTTTACAACAACAAGGGGAAGGTTCACATAGACATAGTTATAATGTACCTCAAAATTTCCTATTCCCCACACTGGAACTTTACAGCCCCGCAAGTCCACCAACTTGCCTGGTAGTCCTTTTATCTTGGGCTGCAGATTTGGCAGAATACAGCTGCAGTGATATTCGTCCTTGATCACGACTGAGAGAAAGGAACCCGGATCCACCTCGAGATGAAAGGCAACCCCTTCGATGCAGACATCCACAAAAAATCCGTCCTTCAGGTCTCATCTCTCTTCATCGACTCCATGGCTCGTGAAGACCTCGGCGATACAGAAATGTAGTGTTGGCGACCCTTCGATGCATTGCTTGCACACTTTGGAGATGTGGCCCTTCTTCCCACACTAGTGGCATTGCGCACTCCTATAGGGACATTCGGTTCAGAGATGTCATCTCCCACACCCTTGGCACGGTGCAACCAACCCAGGTATAGGCGTCGGTGCACAAGTTCCCCATAGGAAGCTGACAAGGCCTTGGTGGATGTGGCTGGAGGCTTGTGAAGGAGCGGCTGCAGTCATAGTAGGACCCGGTGGTTCTTTACCTTCTAGGGCTGACTTGCACTGGAAGTGATCGCGCAAAGTGTGTAGCAATGCCGGCAGAGAGATTTGCTGTAGCACATTGGGTGGCAAAAATTTCAAGACAACGTAGAGAGTCTCTAACCCGCAGTAGGCCAAGAAAGTTGCCTTCCACAGCGACGGGTCAAGTTTTCTTACTGTGAAGTAGCTCTCCAGCTGGACTTCTTAGTAAGGCCACAATCAAGGCTTGCACACGTCAAACAGTTGTAGCCATAATGTGATTTGGTCAGCCATCTCATTTTTCTTCAATCCCACCTTCATCACCAATGTTGCGTCTGGCCCTTATAAGCAATAGTCCAAACAACGATGAACATAACAACAACTGGCATTTATTGAACAGTCTTTCAGGTTATGTTTACCTGGCAAAATCAGTCCCTCCGGAATCTGCCATAGAAGAGAAAATGCCTAAGCTACACTAGAAGTGGTAGCGTTTGGAGGAGACCCAGGCTTAGCATGTTGCTGGCTACCTGTACGGAATGTGTAGTATAGAGATCCGGTCCGGCCACACCCTTGTTTACCCATGGGGCTTCTATAGTATCTTCCCGACGGTGGCTCCTTGATACAAAGTAGTGACCCGCCAGACAAGCATAACCAACCAGTCATAACAAGATATATATGTATTAACCAATGAGAAACAGGATCCAACACTGTAACCAATCACAGGACTCTGATTAGCATAATGAACGCACTCAGAGAGGGAGATTTCATGCCAACTTTAGCTCCTAATTTGGATGGACGGAAACCACCATTTTCTCTTTGCAAGGCACTGCCCGCGCTGTAGTAGGGAGGGCCTCTGCGAGCACCCTGAAGTTTACTCTCACACAAAGCATACACACACTTAGACAGACAAAGAAACACACAGAGACAGGGAGCCAGCTGGGAAGGAACAACTGAGACAAAGGGACCCAGATGGTTTTATTAGACATACAATTCTATACAGGAAGTGGGCATGGTCTTTAAGGTGATTGGTTAAGCAGGTCATGTGAGCATATTGGCTACAAAACAGTGTCATGAGGGGATGATCTAAACTACAGGTAACTAGAGCTTGCAATAACAGGAAATTGGATGCCATTCTATTTTGGAAAGGTGTCTCATCTGCTGGGCCCATAAGTGACCTCGTTTGTGTAGGACACAGGCCTGTAGGAAGGGGCAAACAGGAAAAAAACCAACACCGCGCAACTTGCAATTGTGCCTTAATACACAACACCATACCTGTCAAGTTTTGGATTTGGAAATAAGGGAAATTTCCCAGCAAATAAGGGATACTTGATAGCTATGCTTATCATGTGCTGCCCTCCAATGGTGGCAATAGGGCATTGCAGTCTAATTAATAAGGAAAGACGGCAGGAAAGAGGGTAAAATAAGGGGTTTTCCCGGCCAATAAGGGATACTTGACAGCTATGCACAACACCTGTGCACCCCTGGGCCTGATGGTCAGGCAGGGATCCCAAAGTAGAACAGGTAAGATCTGAGGTGGAGGGGGCTAAACAGTAGTATTGATGACAGCCACTTTTTTAGATATTTGAATGGGCATTCTCTGTCAAAGTACCAATTTTGGAAGCCTTGATGCTGGGAAAGGGTTGAGGGCAAGAGAAGAAGAGGGCGGCCAAAAATGAGATGGCTAGATGGTATTGATGATGCAATGGACACAGAGCTGGGTGGGCTGAGGAGGATGGTGGGGGATGGTGTGTCTGGCGTGCAATGGTCCAAGGGATTGCAAAGGGTCAGAATCAACAACAGCAAAGAGTAATTGTGTTCTTTTTCAATAGGCTTCCTGTTGATAAAGGAAATAGGACTGAACTTTCCGTCCCTCCTTTTTTTGCAACAGAATGGTTTCAAAAAGCCTCCTCGAAAATTGTAGTATCTCTTATCCACAATTGGGCATACCCGGGCAACAGACACTTTGTGCCAGCTAACCTTTCTCACACTAGGTTAGGCAAAAGGAACTAAAAATGAACCCACTGAAAGGTGGCTTCATTTTGGCAGTTTCACATCTGGCCTAGACATGAGAGGAAGAGGAAGCAACAGCATTAGATCACAATAAAACAGGTTGATAAAAAATAAGGGATTAATTTGGGTGATTTCACCAAATTAATCCCTTTAAAGCAGGGGTTCCCAACCTAAGGCCCATGGGCTGGATCCAGCCCATGGTGCCATTTCATGTGCCCCACCCACACCCCTCCAAGGGCATTCGAGAAACAAAATGGCCACCCCTTGAAGCTGTTGGGACAAAATGGCTGCCCCCATTGTGCAGGCAGGGCAAAATGGCCATCCGGCCCTCAAAGTTGACTGAGAGAGTGTGACCCAGCCCCAGGCTAGAAAAGGTTGGGAACTTCTGCTTTAAAGTCTCAAATGCTTGCAAACCTGCATCCGTTCAGTTTTTACAGGCATCCACAGATTAGTTAGGGGGAGTTAAAATGACCCAGAAATGAGATATATCTCTTCGAATCTCTCATGGACATAATGCTTGTGGGGGTTCTTGACATTGTTGCTAAGAAACCAAGCATTTCCCATCCATAGATTTGTCTCATTATGGAAAAAAAATTCCATGTCATCCAAAGGTATTTTATTGTTTGATTACCGGATCTTTTATTGGAACGTTTTTAATTATTTTTCATGTGACAGTTTAAACAAAGTTTACATTGTACATGTATACCTCCGGTGCATTTACAGCTTTATTGGATTGAAAAGTGGGTTAAATACATAAATAAATGTTGAGCACCAGTTGGTCTCTCTGAGTGGCCATAGAAATCAACTGTTTTAGAAGGGGAATTGCCACAGGCAAGAAGGTTCACAGATTTAGGATAAATTCTTTCATAAATGTTTGATAAACTCCACAATGTGGTCCAATATTTCTATCCCAACAGGAAATGTTAAAAAACCTGTATCAATGAAGTTAATTACCCCATGAAAACCATTCTCAGCATGGAAACAGCTGACTTTCACACCATTGTCTTCCAGACGTTTCTTGTACAAGAGGGAATCATCGCGAAGCACATCATATTCACAACTCACAATAAAAGTCTCCGGAAGCTGCCGAATAACAGAGTCTTCCGCAAAAAGTGGAGAAAAGGAGACTTCCAATATTTCTGACACTTCCTTGTAGACTTCAGGCTTATAAGGAGCAAGAGGGACTTCTTTGTAGCCTCGGCGCTTAAATTTCTCTGGGATGTTGTCAAGACTCATCCACTTCCCATATTTTAGCCTCAGTGCATCTGGCACATGAGATCCCTTCAGAACATCTTCCAACAGAGAAAGTCTCTTTCCAAGATAGTGCAGCATAAGCCAAACAACACGTCGCCTATACAAGAGTGGAAATGCTGCATTTTGCTGGTAGGAAGGCAAGTTGAAGTCCATGACTTGGACACATGGATAGATCAGCACCTGGGCTCGTAATTTAGGGAGGTCTGATCTCCCCAGCAGTTCTTGGGCAAACACTGTAGCAAAGTTGCCTCCCACACTGTCCCCACCAATGATGATTTGGGATGGATCCACCCCATAATCTTTTGCATTCTGTATGAAATATACAGCTGCTGCATAGCAGTCCTTCTGCTGTGTAGGATAGGGGTGCTCGGGTCCGAGGCGATACCTGGGGAATCACAACATGGAAGCAAATCATTCAGTTAGAAAATTCTATTCTAACATGATACATATTTTTGGGGAAAGGTTAACTTAAAGCAGTGAACAAGCAATACTTCTTCAGCTTTTGCCCATTTAGTCTCACAACCTGAGTGGATTCTCTTTTACAACATGAGCACAATGGGATGTGCCCACACAAGTAAGAGGTTAAACCAGTAAGAAGTTACACTCACGCAGCAGATAGCCAAATATTTTTATCAAGCTATTCAATTAAGGAAAACATTTAAATAGAGGATATGTTGTACTGTTTTGTTATCTTTTCTCATTGTTAACAAAGCGTGAAACCATTTTCTATTGTAAAGGCTGGTCTAAGACCGTAATAACAATAAAGTAAAGTAAACTCATTAGCATATTCTTTGCTTCGCAACTTCACACTTTTAAAATGGAAAGGGGGACATTTAAAACTAATCTGAATAGTCATTTGTCACTGCTAGCTGTAGGAAGCTTTATTGATATGCATGCTTGTCTGTCATTCTTCTTGATTGCTCTTTACCTCATTGCTTTGTGATCCATTTGCCTTGTGACATCTTGAACCCTACCTCTGGTGTACATAAACCATGCCTGGAAGTCTTACTCCTTTGTCTGAGGAAGTGGACTTGATCCATGGAAGCTCATAGTAAAAATATAGCAGTTAGTCTTTAAAGTGCTGCATTGGTGTTGTTGTTTTATTTTTCCTGATATGCCTATATATATAGATATATAGAGATATAGATATAGATATAGATATAGATATAGATATAGATATAGATATCTCTCAACCTGATTGGAGCCATCTGAGCATGTTTGACTGAACCAGCTTGAGAAATGTGAAACCCGCATTGTCAAGTCTGAACTGGAGCTACCAACCTTGCACTTCAAAAAACAAGAAGTTGGAAGGAGATAAATAGGTACCACTTCAGTGTGAAAGTAAACGCACTTTGGTGTCTAGGCATGCCTGCCACATGTCCATGGAAATATCTGCAGATGCAGACAGTGCTGTCTCTTTGGCTATAAACAGAGATGAGCACTGAACCCTAGAGTCGGATATGACTGGCTTTTGAGCAAGGGTGACCTTTACATAGTGATATCATCATTTTGTGCCAACCAGGGATTTGAACAACCAGCTTCTGATTCAATATTTTTTGCAAGAGGGATAGGTTCCCCATAGCTTGGAGCCATAGATTTAAAACAAAAGGCAGAAAGCTGTACATTCGATCAAAAAAATAAATAGCTTATGAGTTGATGGCATCACCCTGTAGTGATTTTCTCATTATGCTCCAGGCCACAGACATTTTTTACATGTCATACTATAGAAGTGGATTGGGCAAATGACTGATTGGATGGGACTAGTGAAGACCTTAATCCACCTACTCCATTTGTGAAGTGAATTGTCTACAGGGGTGCAGTTGAAGTACCTCATTTCCGGACTGAAAGGAGAAACGAAACACATGAACAGCAATAGAAAGTGATGCCTCTGAAGTCCAAGGGACAATGAATTTGCTCCTGGTATAGTCAGGACTTGAATTGGATGCTGAATCTGTTTGGTGGGTAGGATCCAGTACCTTGGATAGCCCCTTAAAAAGTTCAAACACCAACTCAGGATAGATTTACTGTCCTTTGAATGTCAAAGCCACACACACCTATTGGTTTGCATGGCATACTCCAGTGTGGCAGCAGTGAGTAAAACATGACTAAATAGTGTTAGACTGTCTTTCCTCTCAGAAATAGATCCTTCAACAAACAATAGACCACCAAAAAGATGAATTATGTACAGCCAATTTCACTTACTCCACTGCCACAAGTACTGAATCGGTGTCCTTGGCCAGCTTACTGCAAACATCTTGATAGTAATCTAGAGAGAGAAATAAGAGTTTGGTGAACTGGAGAACATCCTGAACTAGACAAAGTTCTTTGTCTCTGTGCATATATTTCCATGTGAGTAATCAGAAGAGCGGGGACTGTGGTGGCTTAGTGGTTAAGACACTGGAAGGTTGGCAGGTTGGCAGTTTATACCTGAATGCTGCATGTCTGGTTGAGCACCCGTCTCTGTCCCAGCTCCTGCTATCCTAGCAGTTCAAAGCAAGAAATTGCAAGTAGATAAATAGGTACTACTTCGGTGGAAAGGTAAACAGCGTTCTGTGCACTCCAGTGTCTGCCACATGTCCATGGAAACATCTGCACAGACACAGACAGCGCTAGCTCTTTGGCTATCAATGGAGATGAGCACCGAATGCTAGAGTTGGATATGACTGGCATTTGAGCAAGGGTGACCATTACCTTTACCTAATCAGAAGAGCAGTTTTTCTCCCAGTACCAGTTTTTCTCCCAGTTTTTCTCCCAGAAGGATTTAGCTTGAGAATAGCATGTGTTTCAAAAAACTTAGCAAAAATATTTATACTTTTTTTTTCATTTTTCATTTCTTGGTCAGCATAAGCAATTAGATTTGTTCCTTAATTAAACAGTGACAGAAATGGGCTTTTTATAACTAATGGAGAGAACTTTCAAGGGGACACTTTTGACATTCCATGGATCTTAGATGTCAATGGCACATGCCTTCTGATATACTCACACCCAGAAACATTTCCAAAGCATTGGTGTCAATTGCTCCCAAAATGCACCTTTGGTGGTCTCTGTTCCCGCTCATCATACCACAAGCCATGTAAGGTGTCCTTAATAGGGTTTTGAGGAATTTAAAGCATTGGAGGAGTGAATTTTACCTTACTCTCTGTCACCATTGGGGGAATTTGAGTGGGTCAGAGGGTCATTAAAGCAAATTGATAGTTGTGTAATTGTAAGATATACAGGTATTAAAATATATATACTGCCTAAATAAGTTTTGAGAAAGACACCCATGTAATGCTATATTATGTAAGAGCAAAACATAATACAAAACTTTTTGTATCAGACAAAAGTGTTATTATAGGTTAAAATGAAATGCTTTGCTTGCTTAATATCTATGATTGGACGTAAACACTCTATGTAACATTTCAAATTGCTTGAAAGCTAGATACATAAATGCCTGGCTTATTTGCTGGATATGTAAACAATCAGCTTAAAGCAGGGATTCTCAACCTGTGGCCCATGGGCCAGATGCTGCCCATGGTGCCATTTCATGTGGGGTGCCCACCGCCTCCACCACACCAGGAAGTGCCATATGGTGGGGAAGGGCAAAATAGCTGTCCAGCCCCGAAGGTTGAGAACTCCTGGCTTAAAGTGACTAATGTAGACATACCTGCTAAGAAATCCAAATGGCAGGAGGACATTTGCTCCATGGCAGGAGGACATTTTCCACCTTTGTCCTTGCCACAGAACCCCTTAAGCTCCTCCCCTCATCTGGTTGGAGGGGAGTGGGAGTGACCATTACTCCATGGCAGAAGGACATTTTCCACCTTCATCCCTGCTCATTTTGCCGTTGGGTCCAATATGATGGTTTCCAATGGCATTTCCTCCACTAAGGAGGACCCTCACCCCACCTAAAAGGGCTCACTCACCTGTAGCCATTGGCCCCTTTATGGAGTCAGGTTAGTTACCTGATGCCTGGCACTCGGTGTTGAGTTGCTGGCAGTACGCTCTACTCCATTACCCTAGCGGGATGTCCAGTCAGACATTATCTACATAAACTACATCAAGCTAAACTACAGACAGACATAAACTACATTAAGCTAAATGGGACTTACTTCCTGACAAGTGCACCAAGAAGTAGAACCTTAAGAGCCCGATCCTAACTCAAAGCTGCACTGGCTTGAACTACTCTTGTGTTAGAAGTTCCTTTTTCTAGGCTGATCACAGAGATTAGGGGAGGAGAGACCAGAAAAAGGAGCAGTGAATGGGTGGGCTGAGAGAAGAGCTGAAACACGCCAGATCCAAATTCCCTCCAAACGATGGCCACAGTCACATTGCCACAAAAATTTAGGCTGAAATAAGGTGATAGTGGATGTTATGTGATGTCACTTAGATTCAAAAGTATAGTGATCCTTTTCAGGTTTTTGAGATTTTGTAGATGTTCAACAAATGGTTAACCACTGAAATCTCTCCATCCCACCCCCACCCCGAGTTTTCATGGGTCACCATAGATCTCCTAAATTATAATCTGCTACTTTATCCACGGTGTTCCATGCACTTCGGTGTCTAGGCATGCCTGCTACATGTCCATTGAGACACCTCCAAACACAGACAGTGCTGGCTCTTTAGCTATAAACAGAGATGAGCACTGAGAGTCGGATACGACTAGCTTTCGAGCAGGGGTGACCTTTACCTTTACCTGTTACTTTATCCACTGCAACAAAATTTGCACACATTGAGGTTTATTTTAATTGATTTCAGACACCTCTTGACTAGGAGGGGCTTAGATTCTGCACAGATTTGGAACTACTATGTGTTCAGCATGCTCTTAACCATTTTGAGCAGAAAGGATTGCATATTAAATTAAAATTGAATTGGTTAGAGAAAATAAAAATGGAGAAGTGGGGTAAAGAATAGAGAAAGAATTATAGTGAGGGGAGAGGATTTAAGAGTTTTGAAGAACTAATTACACAGATAAGGAACAAGGGATCTAAGATGCAAGGAATAGTACGTAAAATATATAAGATATTGAATAAAGGAGGTGATCCCCAAAGAACTTTAAGGGAAATATGGGGAACAGAGTTGGCTACAAAAATATTGGACATATCTTGGAATTAAAAAAATGGAAAGCAAGAATTGCTCTTTCAGTAAGAAGCAAAGAGCATAATTATAAATTGTTATGCACGTGGTACATAGCCCTAGTTCATATAAATCAATATGATCAAAACTATTGTAAGGAGTGCTGGAGGTGTAAAGAAAAAAAGGGACTTATTGGTGGGAATGTAAACATGTACATAATACAGTATATGATTAAAAGTACTGTGCAGTAAAACCCCGTATAATGACTTTAATTTCATTCCATGGGGCTAGTTGCATAGCGATTATCCCTATGGGATGCATCATACAACAATTATCTCTGTGGGGGAAATCGTACAACAACAAAAATCATTGTACGATTTTCCCCATAGAGATGCATTGCATCGTATAACAATTTTAGTTGTTATATGGGGCACAATGTTTTTACAAATCCTCATCATTGTACAATTTAATCGCTGTAAGATGCATTCATTACATGGGGTTCTACTTGCATTTGAAGAAATTAATCTATACCTATAATGCAGAGGTGTGGGTACCATATCCGGAATGGGCTGCCACACCCTTTGACCAAAACCCGTGAAATTCAACACACATGTACCTTGCACATGTGAGCAGGTCACTGTTGGGGTCCCGAAGCCCATGGGGGGGCCTGCCCCCTAAATTGATCTGCAAAGGGGGTATATTCAACAGGAGGGTTTGTGTCTGCCCCAGTGCTAGGTCAACCAGCACTGGTCAACCCCTGGCCAGTGGGTTTCCCAGGCAACACTGGCACTCAGCTAGCCAGGTTGGGACCACCTGAGCAAAGCCAGGCACCCCTGCTAGTAAGATAATGGGAATAAAGCTGAATTTTAGTCCCAAAGCAGCACTAATAATGAATTTAGAAGAGGCTAGATAAAGATTTTTTAAATGATTATAATTTTGCTGACTGCCATAAGATTATTGATTGCAAAAAACTGGAAAACTTGTGTTGCAATTGAAGATTGTTATAAGGAAATATGGGACATAGCTTCAAATTACAAATTAGATTCTGATGTATAGGAAAAGAATGGTATGATTAAGAACAATCAGTTTTAGTCTATATGGAGTGCTTTTATGTTCTCTAAAAAAAGCACATGGTTGATGTTTGGAAAGAAGGAAGTGGTTTAAAAGAAGATAACGCTTGATAATCTTAAAATAAAGTGCCCCCCCAATGGTGGAGGGGGCATCTTTTTTGGTTTATGCCTGATATCTATTATTATGTATTTTCTCATTTAAGTAGTGTAATAAAAATCATCTAGTATGTTTCTTGTTTTTTATGCGTAAAATTTTCTAAATAAAAAAGTAAATTAATTTTTTTAAAGAAAGGATTGCATTCTTACTGATAGATCCAATCACTCCTGCTCCTCCATGGAAAAAAACAAAGCCTTTCCTTTGGTCAGGAAATGATGCCTTTGGCTGATAAACCTTCACTCGAACCCCATCAAAATTGTGGTCTTTCACAGAAAGGCTGGGATGGATCTTAGGCTTCCTCAGAGCCATCAAGGAACGCATGATGAAATAAGTCCCACAGATCCCCAACTGCTCAAGAATCTCCCCCTGTTTCAAAAAGAAAGAAAGGAAAAACAGATTTGACTACAGTTGAATTATATCATGAAAAACTGATACCAGATCTCCTCTTTAAAAGCTACTTGATGGACTACCCTTTAATTTTTAAAAAATATATATTGTTAATATTATATACATAATAAACATGATAAGATAAACACAAAATACATCTAAAATTATCAGGGACATTTTACGGATCCTATAGCCACACAGAAGGGTGTTAAGCAAGGATGTTCACTGGTCCCACTTTTGTTTAATTTATTTATTAATGATATAGTTAACCACTGAAGAATTCCTGATTTCCATCCTTCAAAACTGGCTTGATACTGTTAATTTTTACTGTTATTGTAAATTTTGTCAGTTTATGTGGAATGCAGATCAGATCTCCATTCCCAGTAGTAATTTTTCTTTAAAACTCTCTATGTTTTCGAATTGTAATACTTGGAACTCTGTATATATGATTTTGTGTTCTTGCCAATTAGCCTACATAGGTCAATCCAGTAGACCTCTTAAGACCAGACTGGGAGAACACCAATCACGCATTAGAAACAACATCATTACAGCCCTGTTAGTATCACATTATATAGACAAGAAACATTCCTTTACTGATATGCGTGTGGTCATTTTGGAATCCTTTTCCCCTTGTAAATGCTACAGTATGGACAAAGAACGTTTTTATTGAAGAGAGAAGCATTTTATATTCATTGTTTTTCTACGCTTAGTCTCTCTGGTTTAAATACTGATTTGGATTTTTCTGCCTTTTTATGAAGTTTCCGCTTTCATGTTCTTTCCCCTTTAAGGGTTATTTCCACCTGATTAGTCAATAGGAACTATTTTTCACATGTGTTTGTTTGGATAGTATATTAACCTTACTTCCTGTGTTTCCTTTAACGCTCTGACCCAATATGAGATAGCACTGAGAGGTTGATTGAGTATTACATTCCATGCAGTTTCCTTTTGTAATTATTGCTATGCTGCTTAGAATGGTTTGTATTTTTGTATTTGTGCATGTTTTACATAGAGACTTTCCATTTATGACTGTTGCAGATTCTTGAGAAAGGATACGAAATATCTATTTTACCGGAAGGATATCGACCTGTCATTCTGCTTCGTTTGTACCTACTTACCTGTGGTTGCAGTAGCCTCTGGATTCCTTTATCATGCTGTTCCTTTTACGGACTTTTCTATATATGGACCTTTTATTAATCATGTATTCAGCTTTATTATGAGACTTTTGTATTTTGACTGTATAAGACTCTATTACTTGTGCCCAGCTATAAGTGATGTCAACATATTCTATCATATAACTTTGACATGGGCTGTGGTAACGGACTTCGTGTATATTTTCTTCCATTATCTGTATTATCGTGTACCATTGAGCTGTGGCGACGGATTTTGTATATAGTAATTTTTTGTCCTCTACAATTTTTGTATATTTACCTATGTGATTTGGTTGCTCTGCACTATATATTAAAGTTTGGCACTTTTATTCTTTTTACCATTTGTTACCATTGGGGTGCTCCTCCCCCTTTTCTTGATACTGTTATATGCAGATCTGGTCTATGGAACTCCCTGCCAGAAGAAGTGGTGACAGCTGTCAGTCTTGACAGCTTTAAGAAAGGATTAGACAAGTTCATGGAGGACAAGAGTATCAATGGCTATAATTATGGATACTTAAGGACAACCTGCGGGTTGGAGAGATAGGCAGGATATCTCTCAATATCATTTCCAGGGAATCCTAAGCAGGTGAAGGCATCTGCTTGGGAATACCCTGAAGGAAATGGTGAGCCACTGTGTGAGACAGAATGCTGGACTGGATGGGATGTGGCCTGTTCCAGCAAGGCTGTTCTTATGTTGTAATCCTCTCCAGCACCCCAAAAAATCTCAGAAGAGCATTTACATCAGGGGTTCCCAACCAAAGGCCCGCGGGCCAGATACAGCCCATAGCCAGTGGTGGGCTCCAAAAAATTTACTACTACACTGTGGGCATGACCTACTTTGTAGGTGTGGCCATGTGACTGAGTGGACGATCTAGTCATGCCTGCCACACGACCATGAAAACATCTGCAAACACAGACAGCACTGGCTCTTTGATTGTAAATGGAGATGAGCACTATACCCTAGAGTTGGATACATTTTAGATAGCCCATAATTAGAAAAGTATTTTATTTAACAAGGATATAGCCATAGCCATGACACTTCTATAGTAAAGGTCACCCTTGCTTGAAAGCCAGTTGTATCCAGCTCTAGGGTTCTGTGCTTATAAGAATATAATGAGCACAGAACAGTCCAGCATTCTGTCTCACACAGAGTATTCCCAAGCAGATGTCTTCACCTGCTTAGGATTCCCTGGAAATGGAATTGAGAGCTATCCTGCCTATCTCTCCAACCCAGAGGTTTTCCTTAGGTATCCATAATTATAACCATTGATACCCTTATCCTCATGAACTTGCTCATCTCTGTTTATAGTGAAAGAGCCAGTGGACTCGATCCACAAAAGCTCACATTAAAATACAGCAGTTAGTATTTAATGTACAACAATGTAGTTTGTTATGGGGAGCCTAAGGGGGTTTCCCTGTGATGAGGGAGGGGTAATGAGAGTGTGGAGCTCCCTGGGCCAGCTGCAGTCTACCTCAGAGCAGCAGTTAGTCTATAAGGTGCCACAATGAAAAACATGAATAACTGATACCAGATCTCTCCTTTAAAAGCTACTTGATGGACTACCCTTTAATTTTTTGTTTACTCTCTGTTTTGTTTACTCTCTGATATACTTGCACAGAATAAATTTTTTGAAATGGTAGCTGTGTTAGTCTGTGTTTCAAACATATCAGGAAGTAAACAACACAAAAAGACAAAAATGTTGTGGCACCTTACCTGCTGCTCCAAGGTAAATTGGCCAAGGGAGCTGTGGCCCTCGTTCCCACATCCCTCCTCCCAGGGAAACCTCCTTAACCTGCCCCAGACCCTGCCCAAGGCTCCACGCCTCCCCCTTCATCCCCCCCTACACAACACACCCATGGAGACTCACAGCGGAGGGGTGCCCGGGGGCAGTGGTGGCAAAACATCCCTGCCAAGACAAGCCTCTTCCTCCTCCTTGTCCCCTGGACAACAAGAGTGATTCTTCCTCCTCCTCTTCCTCCTCCTCAAGTGGCCACTCAGGCAGCAGCAATGGAGGCGGCACCGCTTGCGGCTGGGGGAAAGGGAGGGAGGAGCTCACGCTAGCCAGACCAGCATGCATGCCGCTGCCACCCCCTTACCACCCTGCCCACCTCCAGGTGCCTGGACACACTGATCCCTCTAATAGTGGTGCCGACCCAGCCTCATCAGGGCTCGGGAGCCCCATGGGAGCCAGTGGGACATCCACCGGCCTCTTGTTGTCATCTCCTTCCCTCCCTCCCCCCAGGCGAAGTGTGACATGCCCTGTTTGGGGGCTTGGAGTGAGGCTTTGGCACCCACCTGCTGCTTCTAGCAGCAGCAGCACCACCACCACCTGTAGTTCTTGCCAGGCAGGCAGGTGGACGGTTGAGGGGCACTGCTATACATGCTGTTGTTGCTAGAAACAGTGGGTGGGTACCAAAGCCTCACTCCAAGGCTCCAATCAGGGGGACCACTGGGTCCAGCTCAGCCCTCGACTGTCCACCCACCTGCCCGGTGCAAATTATAGGTGCTGCTGCTGCTGCTGTTAGAAGTGGTGGGTTGGCATGAAACCTCACTCCAAGCCCCAGACCAGGTCACGCCCACCCGCCGCCTCTAACAGCAGCAGCACCTGTAGTTTGTGCCGGGTGGGTGGATGGATGAGGGCTGAGTGGAACAGCGGCCCCCCTGGTCGGGGGCTTGGAGTGAGGCTTCGGTGCCCACCTGCCACTTCTAGCAGCAGGTGCAGCAACAGCGCCTTTAGCAGTGCCTCTTGACCATCTGCCTGCCTGTCCAGTGTGAACCACAGGCGCTGCTGCTGCTGCTGCTAGGAGCAGCAGGCGGGCACCAAAGCCTCACTACAGACCCCCGACCAGGGCATGCCACACTTGGCCTGGGGGGAGGGAGGGAGACAATGAAAGAGGCAGGCAGAGGCCCTGCTGGCTCCTGCGGCTCTCCCAAGCTCTGGCGAGGTTGAAGCAGCACCACCTTCAGGGGGACTGCTGTGTCTGGGCACCCGGAGGTGGGTAGGGTGGGGAGTGGGCGTGGCCATCCAGGTCTACTTCCAGTAGGCCTGTACCAGTCGGTCCAAAGTGGCTGATGCCTGCCACTGCCCACCACACTATTTCATGTATCCTCCCACCCGTCTAAGGGCATTCGAAAAACAAAATGGCTAAGGGCATTTGAGAAACAAAATGGCTACCCTTTAAAGCTGTTGGGACAAAATGGCCATCCCCATCATGCAGGCAGGGCAAAATGGCCATCTGGCCCTCGAAGCTGTCTGAGAGAGCATGACCTGGCCCCTGGCTTGAAAAGGTTGGGAACTGCTGCCACCCCAGGACCATCGCCACAGCTGTGGGGGGACCCCGCCCTCCTCTCCTATCCCTTGCGGGGTGGGATAAAGGGCCACGGGTCACTGGGCCAGGCCGAAGACTGCCACCACCCCAGGACCATCGCCACTCCCAGAGGAGACTGGCCAGCTGGAGCGCTCGGACTTATGCTCACTTTCACACCCCACACCCCATCTGGAAAGGACTTTGAATGGACTGTGTTGGGGTATATTTTTATATTGTCATTTTCTGTACTTGGACATTTTATATTTTGTATTCTTTTATGCTGCTATTGATGTTTATATATTTTATAATTGTCATTTTTTATATCGTGGGAATTTAGATTTTGTATGTTGCTTTTGTATTATATATATATATATATATATATATATATATATATATATATATATATATATATATATATATATATATATATATATATATATATATATATATA
The DNA here is from genome assembly GCA_035047345.1 of Bradypodion ventrale. Classification (NCBI taxonomy): domain Eukaryota; kingdom Metazoa; phylum Chordata; class Lepidosauria; order Squamata; family Chamaeleonidae; genus Bradypodion; species Bradypodion ventrale. The sequence continues at coordinate 10,780,939 of JAWDJE010000017.1, read as the reverse complement.
TATATATATATATATATATATTGCATTATGTAAACCGCTTTGAGTTCCCTTAGGGGAAGAAAAGTGGTACAGAAATCTAAGTAGTAGTAACAACAACAACAACAATAATAATGAGAAAACTAAAGTAATAACTTTTGCAAAAATACCTAAGAGACGTATTTGGAGAATAAATGGACATAGGTTAGAGCATGTCTCCAATTTTAAATACTTGGGAGTAGCTCTACAAGCCTTTGGCTCAAGAAATGCTCACATCATACAGGTCGCTCCTGCTGCCCAGAAGTCTACAAATGCCATCATTTCACCTCAATCTTCATCAAGCCTGTCTCCAGGTGGAGGGTGGTACTATATATGCAGCAAGGAATTCGTAGGGCTGACTGTAATTTTTTGGTTGTACTTTTTCCATAAGGGCAAGATTGTTAGGAGGAGGACCTGATTGTTAGGAGGAGGACCTGATTGTTAGGAGGAGGACCTGATTGTGTTCCATACAGTAACTGTGATAAGGTTTTGGCTTCAAAGAGTTTGTGCCATCCTTTGGTCCTCAAGAATTTTAATATGGCATTTGCAGACCTCTGGGCTGTAGGAGCGGCATGGATGGTGTAGACATTTTTTGAGCAAGAGGCTTGGATGACTCTTTATTCAATATCTTATATATTTTGCTTACTATTCCTTGCATCTTAGATCCCTTGTTCCTTATCTGTGTGATTAGTTCTTCAAACCTCATAAATCCTCACCCCTCAACACATATCTTTCTCTATTCTTTATCCCACTTCTCCATTTTTATTTTCTCTAACCAATTCAATTTTAATTTAATATGCAATCCTTTTTACTCAAAATGGTTAAGGGCAAGCTGAACACATAGTAGGCCAAAACCTGTGCTGAATCTAAGCCCTTCTTAGTCACGAGGTGTCTGAGGTATTTAAAATTGGAGACCTGCTCTAACCTATGTCCATTCATTCTTCAACTATGTCTCTTAGGCATCTTTACAAAAGTTATTACTTTAGTTTTCTCATAATTAATCTCAAGTTGATTATTTTTACAATAGAGAGCTAAAGATGTCAACGCTCTTCTGAGACCTATTGGGGTGCTGGAGAGGACTACAGTATCATCTGCATATAACACTATGTGTATCGGCCAGTTTTGGAGAAGGGAAATCAGGAATTCTGCTGCTGCTGCTTCCCTATCCAAATACAAATATTGGTGATCCTTATGGTGCTCGGCCATGAAAACTTTCCTGAGAATATAATGCAGTGGCCTTTCATCTGCCTTCTGCATCACAGCATGACCCTTGTAGTCCAAACCATCAAGCTCTCACTGGGACACCGTCTATATTTAAGGCAAGATTTAAATAATGCTAGTCACCCTTTCCTTTCCCAAAGATAAATACTTTATTCAATCCACAATTCACCCCTCCCAAAATGTAAGAATATTGCTAGGATACTTTTGTCCAAACTATATAATTTCCCCCTTTTTTTGCTCTTCCTCCTCTCCCCCCACAATACCACAATATTTTATACAATTTTTTGTTGTATAGTTGATTCTTTTTCAATGTTAAAAAACACTGCACTGCATCCAGGACATTGTAGATAACACAAGGCGTTTTTTGCCTTTCCTTTTTAATTTTCTCTCCTTTTTGTTTATTAAACTTTTCTTTTTAAATTTTGAATTGATAAGAGGAGTAAGAATTAAGATTTGTGTGATGGGATGGGTCACAAGTTATTCAATATGGAGTCTCTTTGGTTTTTAAACTGTCTTAGAATGTAGGTTTGCTTCTTTCAAAGGCCTCATAATTCTTTCTGCTGTGCTTATCAAGCAGGTGTGCTTAGTAGAAACTTCTCAGAGCTTCAGGCCGATGTTTTGTCTTCTCCTCCAGGCCTGGAATGTTTGCTTTTGTCAACATCCCAAGCCTGGTAACACCAGACATTTGAATGAATGAATGAATGAATGAATGAATGATTTAATTTATACCCCCACCCTACTGGTGCTGGCACCAATCAGGGAAGCTTACAATGAAAAGACAAAATGTAATAAAGTATCATAAAATATCAAACATCACAAATATCAAAGCAATATCACATAATAACAAATGCAATATCACATAATATCAAGTCACCAATATCAAATACTATACAAAAAAGTCCACAAATGATGGAGCCCTGCTGAAACATCCCAGATGGAGCCTGGGGCTCAACATCTATGACGGAACCCTGGGCTCAACGTCTTTCACCAACAGCTGGGGCCAGTCTCTCTCCCCGCCCTTGCTCTCATGGAGGGTGGGGGTCCGACAAGACAAGCAGCTCTGGGAGTGATGGGGTGTTGTAGCCATGTCAGTTGCTCCACAGATGGGGCCAGTCTCTCTCCCCGCCCTTGCTCTCACTGAGGGCAGGCGTCCGACAAGATGATGGTCTTTGGCCCACAACAGACCCGGCAGCTCCAGAAGTAGAGCCGAAGATGTTGGCAGCCGGAGCATCAGTGGCAGCTTTTGTAGCCCTGCCGCAAGACAGGCAACAGCTGAGCTCCCACCTCCCATGGCTGGCCGGGCCAGAGAGGGAGCCAAAGATGTTGGCAGCCGGAGCATTGGCAACGGCTTTTGTAGCCCCACCACAAGACAGGCTACAGCCGGCCAGGCCAGGAAGGAAGCCGAAGATGTTTGTTATGGGAACCAGGGTGTGTTTATACTGTATGCTAATTAGGAGAGCCAAGCTCATGTTCCCTCTTTTAGGCACATGGGTTTTGGGATTTGAGTTGAGTTTGGGGTTTCTGAGAGTTACATCTCAGAAGGGAGAGGGGGACTCTAACACCGAGCTCTTACTCCAACCCAAGCTTAGTCATGGTTACCTAGATTAGTCAGGTTTTCCTTTTATTTCTGGGGGAAGGCCTGAGTGCAGATTTACCTACCTGTACTTTTTGATTAGTGTTTTTTCGGCTGTATGTGTGTATCCTGAACCAATGAATGAACTGTTATTTCTACAATATGCTTCGAGAACAATAAAACATCTTTAATTCATCAACAACGTCTGTTCATTGGAAGAGGGAGTAAGATAAGAGTTTAGGCATAAGTCACACGCTACCACACATATACAACTCTCCACAATACTTGCTGGGCTTTGTTAATACAGGTAAGCCCCAGGTTGCTACAGGTTTTTGTAGGACTACATTTAGGCCTCCTGTATTCAGAGTCTTGGGGAGTTCCACAGAACTGGCCAGTTTGGAAGCTCGGAAGGAATGGAGAGCAATGGTCAGGTCAAAGCCTATCTGTCACAATTGGATATTCATGAATATGGTTAGGGGTAAAGGAAATATAAAAAGTATGACAAGTGGAACATTTAATGTGGTTTGACTTATGAGTATCAAATCAAATCTTTATTATTACAGCCAAAGGGCAGACAGAGTGCACTATATAACACAACTTGCTTTTCAAGAAGAGGTGCTGTTAGATCATGAGGTCGATAAGGCATGAGGTTGGTTCCGGAGGAGGAGGTGAGGCTGTGAGTTGCTTTCTCTCCTCCTTCCCCTTTTTATCTTGTTTTGCCTTTTCCCCTTCAAAACAAGAATGACTTTAGCAGACTGTTTATATTTTAATGCTGCATTTTAGAATGCTTATCATTTTTATCTTCCTTTGACTTCGAATGCTTGGCCTAATGAACATTCGGCTACCTCTCATCAAACTAAGGAGTGAAATGCCGAGAGACTCTTATGAGCTTTTAAACTTTTAATGAACTTCTATGAACTTTTAAACATTTAATGAACACAGCTTTTAACCATTCCTTCACCAAGCTTTTTAGCTCAGAAAGATTTTACTTATTCATGTACAGTTTTTAACTTATTGTTCTGTCTGGGAATCTGTTGGATTTTTTTGCCCCTGTTTGATTGTAAGAGACTAACTGGAGGATTATGGGGAAAAGAAAGAAACAGGATCGTAGCTCACCACCACCACTGAAGAAGAAGAGGAAAAAACACAGTCTACTAGCTACAACTCAGACTTATGAGTATTATTTGTTATACATGAGATTAAATTATAAAGAACAATTTTTATTGTCTGTATGTACTATCATGTTATTTGTTATTTTTTATTAAATATTATTTAGTAGTTATATGTATATTAAGTTTTATTATTGTAATTTTATTTTTTGTTTTGTCTTTTATTAAATGAATGAAAAATAATAACATTTTTTTTAAAAAAAACTGCACTTGTTTGTGGCAGTGCATGAAAAGCATTGGGTCTCCTAATTGAGGGAAAAGGTGCTGTAAAATGAAATTAAATGAATGGTGGAATAAAATGTTAGAGGGGAAAAATTAAAACATTGACCTTAAAGCAGGGGAGATGTTTTTTCAGCAGCTAAGAAACCTTTAATAAGGTCTGATCTTGAAATACCAAATCTCATGTTGCCAATTGAAACAAACAGGGTTTGGAATTAAATTAGAATTATCAATTCCCATTCATTTCAAATGATTTAGTCTAGCAGTTGAAACAAAAACGGATGTAAAGGTTTTTCATTCTTCATGTGCTTCTCATGATAGATGAGATATACAGCAAAACCCCGACTTACATATGCATCGAGTTACATAAAATTCGACATACAGAATAATTTTTTGAACTAAAACCATGTCCCGATTTACATTATTGTCCCAATTTAAATAACACAATTTCCTATGGGTTTGCTTTGAGTTATGTAAAAACTCATTTTTCCTATGGGATTGCTTCGAGTTAAGTAAAAAACCAATGTACATGAAAGTCTACGGAAAAGACTTTTTACATAAGTAGGGGTTTTACTGTATTTTCTGATATATTTCATGAAAGATGGCTAGTTTCATTCTTCAGCATGACTGCTAGGAAGGCAGTTACATGGTCAATGAATCATTCAATAAATCTATCAGTCAATCACAACTCAGTTTAAACCCTCCTCCCTTTTGTCATTTTACACAGTCTAATTCACATTCCTTTCCTTGCCATTGATATCTGAAATCACACCTATCAGATGATGACATACTTACCAATGTTATCACCATCACTATTCCACAGTGAATGATTCGTAGCTTCAGTGGGTGGTCAAATTCAGGAGCAATAGTCATTTTGGAGCACTCATAATAAATTGCCCGGAAATGTAGCAAGAGAAAACTGATTCCCGTCACTCCAACAGTCCAAACCAAGATAGCAGATAGAAGATACATGCCTCTTCTGCAAAGAAAAGAAACTCCAGTTGCTAGCTGGTTTCACAGAGGTGTCTAATTTTGGTCTCCAAGTTATTGGCTACAGTATTTCTTGCCTTGAGACATCATGGAAGCAGACCAAGTAGGAAAAAAATGCAACAGGTACCATGAATACTAAATTACTGGGAGTGGCTTGATTTGGCTTGATTTTATATTGGAACACAACACTGACTCCTATAAAAATCTAATCCAAGAAGCCAAATGTAAGGATAATTGTCGCTAACAAAACAGAACTGTGAATGACACAATATAACAAACACTTACAAATTTTCCTTACCCAGATTTAATCAGACTAAAGTGTCTGAAAAGAGAATCAAAGCTTTTGAAATGTGGATCTGCAGAGGACTGCTATCATAGGTTGACCATGTGGCTAACATAGAAGTATTATGCCAAATGGATAAAGAACAAGAACTCTTTAAGACTATTTAGCAAAGAAAGCTCCAATACCTTGGCCATATCATGAGGAAAAAACATAAAGAATCTTCTTCTTGTGCCATATCTGATTCCAATATTGGCGATCATCATGACAATCAGCCATGAAGGCAGTCCTGCTGTGGCCTTTCATCTGCCATCCGCATCACAGCATGACACTCATAGCACTGATCCAGCTCCGTGAGTCACTTTCTGGTCTTGAGCCCTTTTGGCAAACAAAGTCCTCCTCAGTCCCAGGCCAGCATTGATGAAGCTGCTGCCCTCCATCAAAATGGATTCAAGTGGGATTTAATCCACTTGGGGACCATCACCCTTCCATGTGGACTTCGCCAAGGCTGCTAGTCCTCAGGGTTGTCAAGACAGTTAACCCCATGCCTAACACTCGCCATTAAGTCGCTGGCAATATGGTCTCCTCTGACATAAAGTATAGAATACACCAACTTGCTCTGCAAGGAAAGATCCCTAGGAAGAGAGGCCCTGGATGTAGACAGACTTCTTGGCTGAAGCACTTGAGAGACTGATGTGGCATGTCCTCAGAAGGACTGTTCAAAGGAGTTAGAATAGGAAGACTATCTCCATTATGATAGCCAAAATCTGGAATGGATACAGCACTGGAAGAAGAAGAAGAAAAGAGAAGAAGAATTTTAAAAATAAGATCCACTTAAATTTATCTGTGGAGCAGAGACTCACTTTGAATGGTCAATGCATCTATCTGAATTGATATCCTTATTTAATGTTAGCATAATGTCAGGAATACAATAAATCGAAAGAATGGATAAAAGTTCATTGATGAGCAACTAAGTTCACAAATCTACAAACTACGACTAGTTTGATCAGTTTGAAGATTTGTGAATTTAGTTGCTCATCAATGAACTACGACTATTTTTCATGTTCAATAACACTTGATGAATACAATTGAGGAGTTTGGAATGATTTTTGTTGTTTTTTCACATTTAGAAGGACAATAAAAAAAACCACATTAAGTCAGAGAAGATCTTTTTGTGATCTGCAAACGGTTTCCTCTTTGCTTGTCTAGGATGTTATACCCTATTGTAAAATTGCTGTACCACTTTAAGGTCTCTGCACTTGTAACAGCACAGGTGTAGCTTATTGATTATGTAACTCCAAGACTTTGTATAAAGCTAAGTCTCAGTTTGCACCACTTTAGCCTATGTGCTCAATAGATCCTATATGCCCAATACTGTCTGTGTGCTCAAGACTCCTGCTGGTTGTTATGCTCTGGTGAAAGGCTTCATGCTGGAACAAACCTTACGAAGGGTAAAATAAACCTTTTTATACAAGCAATCAGCTTTGGTCCCTGTGTTAATCTCAGTGCCCTATGCGGGGTACTGCATGACATCATGGATTGTAGCTGCCAGGTGACATACTTCTGCCCACCTCTGGGGGGCGCCAATCACTGGGGCTCACCTGGACTTGTCCCTTTGTTCTAAATGGCCAGCACAGGCCTGCCAGAAACCTTGGGGCCATCTGTGCAGAGCTCTTTCTGAAGAAAGCTGGTGCATCTTTACCAGTTGGATTAGCAGCAGAGATGAAATGCAAACCATGCGTGTGGGCTAGTATAAATTTCCATTAAAATGAGTACCTGTGAATCTGCATTCTTTTGGAATAGTATTATGTATGAATAGCTTCCTCAGCAGTTCAGATCTTTTCATAGCTTTGGATAATTAAATTTTTTGGATCGCTTTGCAGAGCTGATTTGGACTGAGTACGAGGTGGATATACAAGAATTATAATATTTTTAATTAAAATAAGATGCCGCTGGGTCTCTGAGGCTTGGAGAGTTCCGGAAAAGAAAGGTTGTTTTGTCTATTGTTCATTTCTGCTTTCTTTGCTACAAGGACTCTCTGTGCTAGTCAAGGTCATATATTGAAAATAAGGCTTTAAAGACAGAACTGGTTTCGTCAAGCATTGGCAGTAAAGTGGAATCTGCTGCACTTTGTTTATATTATTTCTCTACTCCCCTCTAATATTACTTTTAAGTTTGAATTTTACAAAGTTTTTACAATGTCATAAAATATTAAAAATTCCTGAAGATTTCATTTGAACAAGATTCTTGGGAGACAAGCTATGAAAAACCTGGGGAACAGTGAAAAGTGGAGGCATCTCACTGCAAACAAAGATCCACATAGTCAAAGCAATAGTGTTTCTGGTGGTAATGTATGGCTGTGAGAGCTGGACCATTAAAAAGGCTGAGCGAAGAAAAATAGATTCCTTTGAGATGTGGTGCTGGAGGAGAGTTTGGAGAGTCCCCTGGACAGCAAGGAGAGCAAATAGGTCAATATTAGAAGAGATTAGCCCTGAGTGCTCCTTACAAGGACAAATAACAAAGCTGAAGCTGAAGTATTTTGGACATCAAATGAGAAGAGAGGCTTCATTTGAGAAGGCCTAGATGCTGGGGAAGGTGGAGGGCAAATGAAGAAGGGGACAGCCAAAGATGAGATGGCTAGATAGTATTGTAGGCAGAATGGGCATGGGGCTGTGTGGACTAAGGAGGATGGTGGAGGACAGGGGTGCCTGGAGAGCGATGGTCCATGGGGTCACAAAGAGTCGGAATCGACTGTGCGACGGAACAACAACAAAACAGATCTGCCAAGCAAAATTTTTATTCACCTTTTTTGATTAGAGCATATTGGAGACTGTTTGTTGAACATATTCTCAAAAATAAACCACAACATAGGACCTAGATATAATAGAATAATAACTTGTTGGATAATAAATTGAACTACATGATTTTTCATCTTTGAAAGAAAACGGAAACAGTGGATGAACTTTGGAACTGATAATACCCTTCAATGTTATATTAATGTTTTGATTATCATCACCTACAAATTTGATCTATTACTGAATTATATGACTGGTAAAGTTTGAATCTATGATTTGATTTGTTTTGAATACAAATTGGATGATTTTGGGGAATATTTAGATTTGTTTTGAATACAAATTGGATGATTTTGGGGAATATTTAGAATAATTATAACTGTATAATTTGTTGGAGTGAATGAGTCGTCGTGGGCGGGGGGTGGAAAAGGATAAAAAGCCACTTTGGGTAAGGGTAGACCATGAGACATCTTCAGATCAAAGTTTTAAAAGGCTAATTAGGATGGAAGACGAGAGTAAGGGGACCCTGAAGGACTTGCAGCAAGAGTTAAAAGAAGCCAAGGAACAGGAGAGGGTGAGAAAGATATTAGAACAACAACAACAGCAACAGAAGCAGCAGCAGCAACCGCAAGAACAACATCCACAGCAACAACAGCAATAACAGCAGAAATCCCAGATGAGAAAGGAACAGGGGCACCTAAGACTGAATATGAAAAAAATTAAAGAAAGATTAGATTATATGGAGATGAATTTACAGAAAGATTTACACAGTTTACAGCTCAGTTTGCAAAATGTTGTTCAAAAACTAGAAGAGGGGTGGGTCAAGGACAAGACAGAAATAATGAAAGGGCAATTGAATCTTCAAACAATGATGGCTAACCTCATTAAAACAGTGCATTCAGGACATGATAAATTGGAGAAAGGGCAAGATGCATTTAAAAAAGAACAGGAAGTGATGAAAAAAGAACAGATAAAAGTAACTAAAGAATTAGAAAAAAGAAAGGAAAAAGACAAGGAGATAGATCTCAAATTGGAAAGTCAGGAGTTGAGTTTAGAAATGGTGGAAGAAGAGATGAGCTAATATAGTAATCAGAAAGATTCCTAAAATGACCCCAGACCAGCTAAGGCCCAGAATAACAGTATGGTTGAATGGGTTAGGATTGGGAATTAATTTTCGTCCTGAACATATTGCGAGTGTTTTTCGATTGGGTTCTAAAAAAGGAAGAACAGGGCCCAGAAATGTGTTGTTGAAATTTGCAAATGTTTCAGATAAATTGAATGTGATGGCACATGTTAAAAAAACAGGAACACAGGCCTTAAAAATGGATAGATCATTCTTCTATGGGAGGTGGAAAAAAAATTGTCCTGTACCAAATCAAACTACTTTGATCTGGTAGGGTTGCAAAAAATTTTTTGTTTAATGTAATTTTGTTTTTATTTGTATTTTTGTTGTTTATGTAGGGTGAAGGGAAATTCCTGGCTAAAGGAATGCACGCCCATATGAGGATGCGATGGATACAATTATTTTTTGACTGAATTATGAAGAATATAAAGGTGTTAACGTGAAATGTGAAATGTACTGGCTGTCAGGTCAAGCGTAGAAGATTAGAATCAGCTCTCAGGAAAGATAGGCCGGATATAATCTTTCAAATCAAATCAAATCAAATCTTTATTATTACAGCCAAAGGCCAGACAGAGTGCACCAGATAACACAACTATTCTGGCATCACATATAGAATAAAAGGATTTCCGACACACCAAGCATATACATTAAAATATTAAAAATAAAAATTTGTTTGAGGATTCTATAATACACACCATAGTATTTTACTTTAGTCTGACTGTCCCAAGTTCACGTTCGTGAATTTTAATACTGGATGCTCACTATTTACTGAGCACTATTGTGGTCAAAAGACATGAATCGCCATACTTTTGCAAATGCAGGACGATTTCCATGCAAACCTGGCAACAGCGGTGGTCATTGTCTTGGAACTGTCAGATAGTAATACACTTAAGTTTCTATTATCGCTGGAGGCAAAGTACGGAACTGCTAAAAAGAGCTCTTTTCTGAGATCTTCCTAAAAGGGACACTCTAAAAGAATGTGCTCGGAATTTTCTATCTTGTTAGTGTGACAAGCACATATACGTTCACAAACTGGGATTTTCTTAAAAAGCCCCTCCCTAAATGCCGGGGCAAGCATATTGTGTCGAATGAGACTAAAAGAGCGTCTGTGGTCTCGGTTATTTAAAGAGGTAAGATAGGACAACGGTTTAAGCATGTTGAAATGCGGCCACTCAAACAAGGAAGAGGTAACTTTGGTTAGATCTATTTGGCGGTATATATCGGTTACCCTTTGTTTAATTTCCTCCCTGGCTCAATTTGGTCCCAGGGAAACAAGGTGAGTTTTAGAAAGTCCATATGATGTCAAAGCTGCTTCTATATGAGAAATCCAAGAGGAAGTTACATTATCTGCCGTCATTAAAGTAAGTAGACCCACTGGAGAAAACAGAAGTTTCACCCAATACATAGTGGCACATGTTAATAATCTGGCCTTCACGGTTAGCATGCCCATTTCTAACCTTAACGCAGCATTAGAAATGTAAGATGGAGTCTGCATAATGGACCTCAGGAACTTAGATTGGACAATTTCTAGGGGATGGACACTCGATGCGGCGCTAAATGGGGCCCCACAAGACATTTGAGTAAGGGGTTTGGCTGAATACAGCCTTAGAGGGCTACAACATTATAACCGCCTTTCTTCCAGAAAAGGTTTTGGATGGTGCCGGCACTGCTCCTTGCCTTAGAGGCTAGGTGCATTATGTGTGAATTTTTCCTACCGTTAGATTGAAAGATTACCCCCAGGTAATTATAATAGTGGGTCTGTTCAATAACTTGTTGGTTTAGCTACCACTGGTGTATTTTAGGTTTTGTGGCAAACACCATAGTTTTAGTTTTGGAGTAATTAATCTCCAGTTGGTTTTGGTGACAGTAATTGGCAAAGGTGCGAAGAGCCCTACGCATCCCAATTTGTGACCTGGAAAGTACAACTGCATCGTCAGCATAAAGAAGTATTGGGATATGCTTCGTACCCAGCTTTGGTGCATGGAAGTCCCTGCAGTTAAGACACTCTACGATGTCATTTGTATATATATCAAATAATACAGGAGCTAAAACACAACCCTGCCTAACACCCCTATCCGTTTTAATAGATCTAGACAAGTGTCCCTGCATGCTGCATTTTACCCTAATTGTTGTATTGTGGTGCAGTGCTTGAATTAGAAACAATAGCTGAGGGTCAATGGAGGCTTTCTCCAACTTTTCCCACAGCAGTATCCTTGATAGTGTGTCGAAAGCTGACTTCAAGTCAACAAAAGTGGCATAGAGGGAAACAGTGGAGTTGGATGAGTATTTATGAATAAGGTGCTCTAAAATAGCACAGTGCCTGTTCATCAGCAATTATCTTGCCATCATCACACCAGTCCTGGAGTTTCCGTAAAAGATGGGTAGCATATAACTTGCTGAGTACACTTAACAGGCTGATTGGTCTGTATTTTGTTGGACTATTATGAGACCCCTTTTTATATATTGGGCATATAATTGATATCCCCCAACTTTTGGGGAACCACCCAGTTTTATCTATTATGGTGAATAATTTTGCCAATACTGGAGTCCACCAGTCAGAGTTAGATTTGACTAAATCAGAGGGTATAATATCAAAGCCGGCAGCTTTCCCTGATTTCAGTTTGCTTATTAAAGATTTTAATTCAGCATTTGAAACTGGGGGCCAAATGGGAAGATTGTCACTACAGGCCGAATAGCCTGGTGTGGAGTCCAAAATGTCAAGGGCCCGATAGAGTTCTTGAAAATGATTTTCCCAGATTTCTGGTAAAATAGCAACCGTGGTGCTATTAGTTCTTGAATGACAGGAGACTAAATTCCAGAATTGGGAGTGGTTTTTTTGCTCAATGGCCAAACTAAGTTGTTCCCAGGCCCTTTTAGTTTCCTCGCATTTTTTCCATTTTATTAACAGTTTATATTGAGATTTGATAAGGGCCACCTCGTCTCTTAAACTGACTATAGGATTTAAACAGAAGGCCCTATGTTTAGACCTCAAAGCTTTTTTGGCCAATACACATTCCTTCTCATCCCAAGATTTAGTTAACCTGCTGGATGCTCTTCTGTGACTAGTGTTAAATACCTTTAACGGAGATTGGATTCTTTCCAACAGGGAGTCAAAAAGATCAATGCCCTGTTCGTGTAGACCGTTATTCACAAAATTGTCCACTGCCTCTTTAAAACCATCAGTGTTAATCAGTGTTGGTAAGATTTGGGCCATATCAGCTCTCCATCTGATTAAGTTCATCCTGCTCTCAGAGTCTGGCTGACCACAGTGTTTTTCACTAAGCCTCACTGTATGTGTCGGGAAGTTAAGTAAAAGATTTAAAGGAAGGTGGTCACTATCATAAAACAAAGAGACTTAAAATTGGTCTACATAACTAACAACCTCTTTTGAGACAATAAAATAGTCAATGACACTTTTTCTTTTCCCGGACCAAAATGTGTACTCTGCAGGATGGTCACCGCACATTGTGCCATTCAAGACACGTAAATCTAGGATGGACAAAAGTTGATATAGAAGACGACCAGCATAATTAGATTTTAGGTCCTTTGATTGCCTTTCAAGAAGAGGTGCTGTTAGATCATGAGGTCGATAAGGCATAATACAACTTGGGCCTAAAGACCTGTCATTTGGACCCATCCTGGCATTAAAGTCACCACCCATTATTACATGTGCTGTGGGATAAGAAATTAAAAGATCTTTTAGATAAAACTCAAATTCTTTCCAATCCGTTAATGTCTTGGCATTGGTTCGGCCTGGTGGAATATACACATTAACTAATAGGATTAGATTTAGATGATATCTAAAGATAATTGCCATCGCTAGGTTATGACAAGGAGGTAGATCTTCCACCATGACCGCAAGTGAAGTGGCCACCAGTATTCCTAAACCACCCTTTGCATGTCCATGGGTTGAAGGGATGGCTGCCAAAGCTGATGAGGCATAACCGTTCAGAAATGGGGGAGCTATACTCCAGGTTTCTTGTATGAGGATTATGTCAAAATTGGAGAGATACGCACATGTGTCAGGATCTAGTAGTTTAGTGCGCCAGCCCATAACATTCCAAGACAGAAGCTTTAAACGCTCAAGCAAGCCCTCTTCAGATGGTGAAGAGGCCACAGTTAAAGGTAAAGGTAAAGGTTTCCCTTGCTCGAAAGCCAGTCGTATCCGACTCTAGGGTGCAGTGCTCATCTCTGTTTCTAAGCCAAAGAGCCAGCGCTGTCTGCTTCTCCAGACGTTTCCATGGTCATGTGGCAGGCATGACTAGACACCAGAGCGCATGGAATGCTGTTACCTTCCCACCATTGTGGTCCCTATTTATCTACTTGCAATTTCTTGCTTTCAAACTGCTAGGTTGGCAGGAGCTGGAACGAAGACGGGAGCTCATTTCCGTCCTGCAGTACTTGGGAATTGAACTGCTGACCTTCCGCTTCCCAGTCAGTGTCTTAGCCACGAGCCACAGTTAGTCATTCCGTATTGATTTGGTCAATATGGCCCCCGTGGTCATGGATGATACAGCAGTTGCTCGCTGTTGGCACCTTCCTATGAGAGCAAGACTGAGGCTCCGGGCCAGTTGTCAATAATATCATATTTTGCCCATTGGGATTGTCCTCATGTGAGCTGCCTGCGCTTGCTATGGGCATGTCCGGAGGTTGTCCCAAGTGGCTGGAGCTAGCATCAACTGAACAGGCATGTACTACAGCATGGCACTTCATTTGGCCGGAGTTCTCCTTGGGCGACTCTAGAAATTTTTTAGGAACAGCACCATTATAGGGATTCTCCTTGATATTGCTCTTCTTCAGGCATGGTCAGTGTGGGCAGAGCTGTGTCAAGGATGGCGCAGTCAGCAAGGTTGTTTTTCTCCATATCACACGCCTTTTTTTGAAAGCCAGTATTGATGTGAGTCACCTTACTAAGTAAAGGTCTCACTCCCTGGACTCGGAAAACTCTCAGTGGAGTAATTTGATGGGAAGATAGATACTGCCTCATTTTGTAGAACATTCTTGGTATGGTTGGCTGTGTAAAAGTTAATACGCCAATTTCCCCCACGGCTTGGGAGCCATTCTATATCACATAAGTCAATCTGGCTGAGATGGCACCTCAATATTTGGCCCAAAGAGACTCTGACTGCTGCTTTAGAATACCAAAGGTCAAAGGTGTTGTTGGTCATCCAGATATAGAGGGTGACTTGATTGGGTTGCAGGGAACGAGAGAATTTAACTGAAGAAGGATTTCTTGGGTCAGGACAAGCATGGTCCCGGTCAGTACCTGAGCCCCTAGGAACATGTCTTGAAACACAACTGCCTAGCTTTGGGATGTCTGGCAGAACCCCACAAGTAATGGGAACAAATTCACCAAAATCAGCTCTCAACTGGTCCAGCTTGTTTTTAATTATCTGCAACGATTCAAAAATTGCCGCCACAGTCTGGTGAATTAATAGAGATTGCTTAGCTACAAGGTTTGTGCTAAAGCCTTCCTCCCTGGTCTCAGCTTTGTTCTCTGTTGTGTCTTGAACATTATACCTTTAAGCAATGTAACACTCGAATGAGTGGATATAACAACCACCAGCTGTAACACTGTAACCTTCTGTATCAGGACGCGAGCTAGTGTCCACTAGGGGCAATAGCGAGTGCCCAGCTCACATGGTTCCATCCCCCAAACAACTACAGCGCGGGAAGATTCCCGCCACCACCTCACCTGGACAAGGAGGGCATGACGGGGAATGACGTCACGCAGACAGTAGCCAATGGGTTATCAAGGAGCCACATTCAAATGTATAGCCACCGTATATATTGAGTTGTTCATCCGCCATTACCACATGATCCCCCGGACCATCATGCAATAAAGATGTGTTAAGCCAACCTTTCGGCTGTTCGTATTGTCTTGGTTCTCATACACTAAACTGGCGACGAGGATGGGATAATGGATCCCCACGGAATCAAGACAACGCAGGCCGGTTTCAACATCAACAAACCGGAAGAATGGGAGCTCTTCGAAATGGACTTCCAAAGCGCACTGATGGTGTCCGATATCACAGATGAGGGGAAGAAGAGGGCCATTCTCATCAGGATGCTCGGGTTCCCCGCCATGAAAGTACTGGTGGACCTTGTGTCGCCGAAGAAGGTGAACGAAGTGCCGGTCAAGCAGCTCCTGAAAGCGATGCGCGACCATTTCCAGCCCTCGGTTTTGATGTTTTCGGCTCGGGACGCGTTCTGGAAGAGAGTCCAGGCGCCGGGTGAGTCCGTGGCCGCCTTTGCAGCGGCCTCCTCATGAGGAGGCGTCCGGTAACACTTTTTGACTGGATGGATCCGTCCAGGGTGGAGGATGAAGGGAGAAATATAAGCATAGGGGGAGAGAGCTCCAAAAGTTTTTCGGTAGGGGACCCGGTTCACTGCAGAAACTACGCGGCCTCGGGGCCAGCGTGGGTGCCAGGGACAATTGTTGAGCAAACGGGGCCGGTATCCTACAGGGTCAAAACTAGTTCAGGTCTTCTCTGGAGAAGGCACGCTGACCAACTCAGAAGGCGAGTCACCGGTGAGGGGGAATCAGCGTTAGGGTCCTCCCCCACCCGCATTACCCAAGGGGGAGACACGGTGGAACCCGCGGATACAAATACATACCCTGGGTTCCCGGCCACAGAGGAGGATACTTTCAAAGAGAGGGATCAGTTTGATGATGATTATGAGTTGCAGTACCAGGGGGGTTTAGCGGAGTGGTCCCCCACCCGTCCTAGCGAGAAGAGGGGTTCAGTTCAGCCCCTGGTACTTCCAGTCCCCCTAGTCCTTTTGTTTTGGAGTATACCATAGCTCCAGCTCCCCGGAGACCAACTCCCCCAAGACAGGCAACAGGGGCGAGTCCGCCCACCACAGTCCCTAGTACTCCCGGACAGGCAGCGGGGGGTGGCGAGGCCACGAGGGCCTCCTCGTCAGTCCCGAGGTTCGTACTGGGGGGGTCCCCAAACTCCTCAAACGGTAGGCAGGGATTCACTTCACAACTATTCATTCCATTCCCATCCCCCAATGCAAGGTTACCACAGACGTCACACAGAGCCACTAATGAGTCCCCCCTTTCCAGTGCAGGGCAGGACTCCGCGGAACCAGGAGCCTCCGGCTCCCCTGTGTTAAGTCAAGCGGCCGCACGCCCAAGGCGCACGTGCGGCAAGCCACAATGGTTGAGGGACTTCGTCCCATCCTAGGGGGGAGGGATGTTATGTATGTACAATGCTGCTTTAAGAAATGTATGAATGTAACCTGACCACAATTACAATGTAACACAGCTATTAATGGAACGCGAGCAAGCTGCCCATAGAGGGCAGCTGCGAGTGTTCAACTCACATGGTTCTCATTCCTCAAATCACCTGCAGCCGCGGGAAATCCCCGCGATAGCAAACTACTACTGAGCCACCACCGAAGATGGGCGTGACCAGGATGACGTCACGCCGGTAGCAGCCAATGAGCTACCTTGCAGCAAGATTCAAATGTATTGTACTACTGTATATAATGTGAGATATCTCCACCATTACCACATGTTCATACTGACCATCAATGAATAAATCTGTGTTAGTCCTTCCTGCGACTCCTTCTTTGTCTTCCGTGAAAGACACTAAAAGGCCTCAAATGATGTGGGCTGAAGATCTGGCTGCAACGTGTGGGAACAGGGAGGAGTCACTCTAATATCCTTGTTAATTCTAAATGTGGGAGTTCAGGTGGTGTTGTGTATGGAGACACTATATCTTTAAGAATGAATATAACCACTTTGATGTAAGAATGTAACCTTGCAATGAACACAATGTTTCTCAGCTGCAATGGAATGCGAGCTAGCTACCCATAGAGGGCAGCTGCGAGCGTTCAGCTCACATGGTACAAATTCCCCTATTACTGTCAGCCGCGGGAACATTCCCGCCACGGCTACACCTGGTGAAGAAGGGCGTGACTCAGGATGACGTCACACAGGCGGTGGCCAATCTGCAAACATCAAATTGGTGCTGCAAACATCAAAGGTGTTGATCATTAACCAGGTGTTGACCATTGTGGATCTGCTAATCCAACTGTATCCACTTTAGCACAGGGGTTCCCAACCTTTGCAAGCCAGGGACCCAGTCATGCTCTCTCAGTCAGCTTCAAGGGCTGGACGGCCATTTTTCCCTGCCTGCATGATGGGAGTGGCCATTTTGTCCCAACAGCTTCAAAGGGGACCCATTTGGTTTCTTGAAGGCCCTTGGAGGGGGTGGAGGCCCATATGAAATGGTGCTGGGGGCCGGATCCAGCCCATGGGCCTTAGGTTGGGAACCCCTGCTTTAGCACTTCTGGACCCCTTGAACATATCATTTCCCATTGAAAAAATATGTTTTAAAAACTTGTTCAGACAATCTGATTGAACCTAAAAATGAGGTGCTTTGTTCACAACTACTATTAATTTGAAGATTTATTTATTTCAGGGAATAAGATCCATTAAATGAAGGCATTATATAAAATAAACTAGAGGTAGAGCATTGCATTTCTAACACCATGTGAAATGATGATGAAGTGGAAAAGGCAATGTAAATCTATCAGAATAAAATAGCAAATTAAATTAAGGTAAAGGTAAAGGTCACCCTTGCTCGAAAGCCAGTCACTTCTGACTGTAGGGTTCAGTGCTCATCTTTGTTTCAAAGCCAAAGAGCCAGCACTGTCTGCTTCTGCAGACGTTTCCGTGGTCATGTGGCAGGCATGAATAGACATCAGAGTGCATGGAACACTGTTTACCTTCCCACCAAAGTGGTCCCTATTTATCTCCTTGTGATTTCTTTGTTTTCGAACTGCTAGGTTGGCAGGAGCTGGGACAAAGACGGGAGCTCATTCCATCCTGCAGTATTCGGGTATCAAAATGCTGATCTGCTGCCTTCTAGTCAGTGTCTTAGCCACTTGAGCCACTGTAGTCCACGGCAAAGGTCTAGAAAGCAGCAAAAATCAGGGCACCTGATGAAGTCAAGATATAGCTATGCAGAAGTGTAAGTATGTTATTATACTGTCAAGTAAAATATTGCTACAAAGTCAATTCTGAAAATGGGGCACCCAAAGAAAAAACTTGTATTTGGTCTTGTGATCAGCATCCAATATGGCACATAATGTAGCAGACAGTCTACTCTTGCGCTGTGCCAAGATTGGGGAAGTTGGGGCACAGACAATTTGAGTTATGATTTTTTATAAAACTAAAACCTTTTTACTCTCTGTTCAGAAATATGTCCCCAGATGTAAAACAGATTAAATAAGATTAATAGAGTTGATTAGTTTGAAGGATTGATCCCATTTGCCTTTTTGATTTAGGATTTCCAGTTGCAGGAGTTGAAAAGGCCTCTCAAAAGGGTAAAACAGTGACTGTTATAAACTGTGGAAGAGGCTTACTAGCACAGAATGCTCCAAAGTAATTGTAAATTATTGTAAATTTGCTGAGTTTGGGGGGGGGGGCAATTTATTAGAACTGTTAAAATAACTGAACTTAATTTGTTCCTCTTATTAAATTAAGAACACTAGACTTTGACAGGTTTACTACCAAGAAAGCATACGCCAGTTAGGTAAACTTTGTTATTTCTCTATATATACATACATATATCTTTCTTCGACCATCAGTCAGCACAAAATAACACACAAAGATTGAAACTAACAATTAAGCCTAACAATCTTTACCTTCAGAATATACAAACTCTATGATAATAGGCCCGAGTCAATACTATCAATTTTAATCTTGCGACGTTTGAGTGCCAAAAATAGGAATTTAGAAACTCGTATGGCTGACATAGCAGCAACGCTATTCAAGAGAAATCGGACCTGGTTTTCCCTAGACTCAAATATGATTTGACAAAGAAGAGGAGCTATGAGTATTTGTCTAATGTCAGCATAGGAAGGACAATTCAGAAGGATATGCTCAGTTGACTCAACTGCTTTCTGGGGATAGAGACAGGTTCTTTGGGCATATGGTATACCTTTGTATCTTCCCAATAGAACAGCTGTATTGAGGGCGTTCAATCTAGCGGCCGTATAAAGCCTGCAATATTTCACCTAACAAATTTCAGCCAAATCTGGAGCTGGAGTGCTCAGCCAAATCTGGTCCCCCATCTCTGATTTCAAAAAAAGCAATATCCTCTTGCTTGCCGATATCGCTAAGCCTTTGGGCTATTATGGCTCTAGCTTGGGTGTAAGTCACAGATTCTAGGTACAAATGGGACAACCCGCAAACCTGAACTCTATCAATAATGTCCCTTTCCCAGGATGATTGGAGGTTATCCCTTAATATTGAAGGGGCTAGGTTTCTCTATATGTATATATAACAGAGAGGGAAGGTGCTGGACTCTAACACCCTGTTGCCGGGCAGAAAACATTAAGGATACAGGGATGCTTCCTGATTGGCTGATGCAAATGAGATAAGCCAGAAGGGAGCTGGTGAGGTTTTAAAAGGAAACAGAGGGTTTTTCTGAGGAGAACTTGAAATAAAGAGAACTTGAGAGAGAAAAACTTGAGGGAGAAAAGACTTTCTGAAGAGAAGAGAGAGTCTGGTAAATTTTCAGAGAGACTGAGAAAAAAATTCTGAGGAGAATCTGAAGAGATTCTGAGGTGAATCTGAAGAGATTCTGTGGAACTATCAGACGAGATTCTGAGGAGAATATGAAGAGAACAAGCCAGAGAAGAACAGGAGGAAAGAAATCCTGCTCTCTTTTAAGCTATCAGAATAAGTTAGTGAGTTAGATTAATTTATGTTCATGGGGGAAACCATTTTTTTGAATCTTTTTGAGTAGTTTTGTGTATATTGTATAGTAATCTGTATTGTGTGAACAAAGCCATCTTAAGCCAGGAGAGACCATGTTGCTACCATTATCTCCTTTTATTATTTTCTGGAGATCACTTTTAGAGTGGATCTTAAAGGTTGCAGCAAAAGATAATATTTTCCTGGACCAGCACTCCATGGGAAATGGCTCGGAGTCTCAGTAGTCCCAAATTGGGGCACCCAGGAGGTGATAAGGAGAGGACTGAGGCGGAGGGACTATAGTGCCAGGTAACGTTAAAGTAAAAGCACATGTCCAGGAGTCACTGACATGGTGGCAGTGGTAGGATTTCATTAATTATTTCTGTACCCATTTTGTGGCTAGCTCTGTATGCCACAGGAAGATTTCCTGCACGTCTGCCTTCAAGGAATTGAGGGAGAGGAGATGAGGTTTTTTTTTAGTGTTCAATTGTTTTTCTAGCAGGGATTGAAATGCTGAAGGGACCCCCAAGTCTTTCTGTTTGGTTTTAGATAGATTAGGGTCAGGGACTGGCTGAAGCAAGGGAATTTCCATCTTTAAGTGTAACATTGTGGAGCAAAGCAAGAATATTGCACACCAGACAGGACTAACTCCAACTCAAAAGGAAGCTTTAATTCTCTGAAGAATGGCAGGGGGAACTTGCCTTTCTGGTCTGTTTTGCACAAGTTTGGTTTACTGCCTAGAATGGACACTGGAATATGATTCCCACGATATTTTCTAGTATGTTATATCACTCCCTTTTATCTGACATGAAATATGAATGTCATTATTTCAGACTGTTTTATTTCAGACTGGATTTTCTACATGGAATAGGTACTGGAATGTGGTCCTTGAGACAATTTTATGGCTAGTTGAGTTGACCTCCTCTAGCCTGGTGGCATAAATGGATTTAATTGGACTCTCTTATTTGGACATTACTGTTTTTACAATACTGAATTTTTATTTTTTGCCCAGAGGTTGTTCAGGAATGGTGTTTCTGGATGTGATTTGTGTCTGGTCACACCAGTCCTCTCTAGTCAGATGGGACCTGGCTTTGGGGGCCGGATGGTCATTTTGCCCTTCCTCCACCAAATGGCACTTCCTGGTGTGGTGAAGGCAGTGGGGGCAATATGAAATGGTGTCATGCACCACATCCAGCCCACGGGCTGCAGGTTGAGAATCCTACAGAGCCTAAGAGCTTTTTTCTCATCTAGCAGCTTGCATGAACGCGCTTGGATTTCATGTCACCCCAGCAGTATTCTAGTCTCACTCTGTTGTGTATTCAGGCACATTTGCAAGTAGCGTAGGCAGCACCTTTGCAAGAGGAAAATGGTGGTTTCCCGCCATCCAAATTAGGAACAAAAAGTGGCATGAGAACCCCTGCACAGAGTGCGCTCATTATGCTAATCAAAGTCCTGTGATTGGCTACAGTTTTGGATCCTGTTCTCTATTGGTTAAATACATATATTCCCTGTTATGATTAGTTAGTTACGGTTGTCTGGCAGGTAGCTACTTTGTATCAAGAAGCCACCACCAGGGAGACACTATATAAACCCCACGGGTAAACAAGGGTGGGCCCGGACCAGATCTATACTTCCCTCTCCATACAGGTAGCCACCAACTGCTAGCCTGGGTCTCCTCCATTATGCTACAATCCTAAAGCAGCTAGGTATTGCCTCCTGCCTTGGCACACTCTGGACGGACTGATTCCATGGGACTGTATAGCCATATCCGTATCTTTAACACCTTGTAAGCTCATCTTGAATAGACTGTTAAATAAAGACTTGTTGCTGTTTTGTTCTGGACTATTGCTTGCAAGGGTCGGACATGACACACTCTGTTTTGGCACAAATAATTTACCAAGAATTCAGTATCCACTACTGCTTAACTTCCAGAATGCAATTGAAGTCCTCAACATCTTCCTTCCTTCCTCCCTTCCTTCCTGCAGTGTAAACAGTTAATTTACTCACATTTATTTAGCAGAAAAATTGTTCTGTTCAGTGGGAAGAATTCCTGACTGCTGCCTTCTGTTTCATCTTTGTCACCTACCTTATACAGAGCAGATGCAGGCAGAATGAAAAAGAATACACAAGTACTGAAAATAGGCTGGCAAGTGGTGTAATGTGGAAATTGGATGACAATATGTGCATTTTGGCTATCTGGCTGAATTTCTGTCAGGGATGCTTACAAAGGAATTTTCTGATTTGCCAGGGAAATAGGTGCAGTGACCCCCTGTACTCCCTTTCAGCATCACTGTCCTATGGATCTATATACATGACCTAACCCAGTGGCAGCGAACCTATGGCAAGCTTGCCAGAGGTGGCACTCACAGACCTCTCTGTGGGCCACTGGTGCAGTCACTCCAGCACAGAGTGCTAGGCAGTAAACCAAACTTGTCCCGCCACTCTGCCAAGCAGCCCAATGGGAGAACTTCCCCCTACCCCAGCAAAGAATTTGCCCCACCCCTCTGACCAGCAGCCCAATGGGTATTGTGATCCAGCCCTCCTCTGACTCTGAAGATGAGTGGATCAGTGGGCACTCCCTATGCTCAGCCCAGTTCTGCCTGCACCCAAGCCTGAGGATGCCATGAGCCAGGGATCTCAGCCTGCACCTGGCCTAAGTCTGTTCTCCCCGGTAGCTGACCTGTCAGATCAGGAGGCTGGCTCTTGACAGGGATCAACCCTTGGTCCGGGAGACGTCTAGGAAACAGATACACCTGAGATGCAGGCAGACCAGGGTGAGGTACCAAAGAAGGCTCCCAGCTGATACCGATTATCTGTGAGGCTATAAGCAAGCCTCTTGCAGCCTGCCAGCGTCAGTACAACTCTTGTGCGAAGACTGACGTCCTGTTTGATCCCAGACTTCCGGCCATAACCCTGACCTGGCTGCTGTGACTCTGACTACACTGCCAACCCTGACGATGCTCCTGGACACCCTTTGGATTTGACTACTGACTTGGCTTGCCTTTTGGACTCTGGTATCTGGACTATCCTTGAACAAGACTTGCTGTGTAGTGCCACCATGCGGCAGCTGTGCTTGCTTGGATGGGTCAGCACAATGGGAGTGCTTCCTCCCTCTCCCAGCACAGAGTTTGCCCCACCCCTCTGCCCAGCAGCCCAATGGGAATGCTTCCTCCCTTCCCCAGCACAGAGCTCATCCCGCTCCTCTGCCCAGCAGCCCAATGGGAGTACTTCCTTCCTCCCCCCAGCACAGATTTCACCCTGTCCCTCTGCCCAGCAGCCCAATGGGAGCATTTCCTTCCCCCTGTTACCTGAAAATTGCTATCCTCTTTTTCTCTGTCATAGGAAGACATGTGAGCAGCAAAGATGTGTTTCCAAACTGCTCCACCGGGAGGATAAAGGGCCGGGGGCCGCCAGGGTCATTCAGTGGAACTGTTGAGCTGATGGCTCCATTACCTGTGGAATTTTGTCCTTTGCAATTTTGGTATTTTGATGTTGTATGCTTTGATTATTGATTATATTGTTGTTTAACGAACTATATTGAATATATTGTAATGTATTGTGATATATTGTATTTTTTGTGGGATTGTTATGCTGTATTACTGTGTTGTATTCCTATTTTGTAAACCGCATTGAGTCGGTCCTTGGGCTGAGAATTGCGGTATATAAATTTAAAAATAAATAAATTTAAAAATAAATAAAATAAAATAAAAAGTTTTTCCACTGGCAGAGTCCCCCCCCCCAAGAACCACAGAGACTTGAATTTCAGGCAAAAGTAGAAAGGTTTATTGAATATGCATTTAATCAACAGTGGCCTGCTGCTGGTCAAAGACAGTTCGCAACCTTTGCCTGCTACAAAAATCTAAATGTGAGCTTCCCTAAATACATTTTGAGAGTGAGCTAGAGAGCTGGAGTCCCGATATCATGAAGTCCTTTTATACAATTCTACAGATACAAACTAATCCTATCATCTATCTAAAGTTACAATACAGTTTTTACAAAGAAAACAATAACTTAGCAGCAGGCTGCTATTTCATAGATAAATAAGTCAATTTTATTTACAATACTAAGTTTTTATGTAAATAGTGGCATTTGGTAAAAGATTACAAATTCCAGGAAAGAATAGAGGGAGGAGGTTGGGTTATTAGGTGGAGACAAGTCAATACAGTAACCAATAGCAGAGTGAAGTTGTTGAGCATGCTCCCAATGAACACGCTTGGCTTGAAGACAGGAACCAATCAGAAATGCTGCACATCCAAGGTGGGAGGTTTGATTGACTAGTCAGCATTGATGGGACTTCACTTGATGAAATTCTTGGCATTTCCCACCCAAATAATCCCATCCTGTCTCCAGGAGAAAACTACCAGCATTATGTACATATGGTAATTACAGACCCCAGAAACAAAGACGTGAGAAACACACACAAAAGAATAATCCTTAAAGCAATCAAGACTGTAGTCTTTGCTGCAGACTTTTAGGAAGTTTAGAGAGGGATGTGTGTTAATTGAATGTTTCCTTTGAAACACGGTAAGCTTCTTGGGTCTACCAAGGCAGGCTCAAGCTTAAAGAAAATATTGTGGAAGTTTCCTGCTTTGAAAATACAAAATAGAACCTGTTAGATTGATTTTACAATATTTCTAATGATTTTTGGAACATTTAATTGCAACTGCTAATTAAACTTCAATCAGGGATTAAAGAGTCAAGCGTGGCTCCAAAGATGGGAAAACTGCATTTTAATTCAAGCCACAATTACAGTACCTTTAAATCATTTCAAAACCTTATTTTTACTCTGCCATTGCAGCCGCACTTGACTTTTAGGCAGGAGAAGAGGCAGGGAGAAATCCGATTTCAAAAAGCCCGCACTTTCTAAGTTGGAGCCAATCAGAAATGAATGAATTGTTACTGTCTTACTCCAAGGAGACCTTTCCCTGATCCATTCCGCCACCAGCCCTTGACTGGTCAAAACAATCCTGGGGATCAGCCAGGCTCTGGAAGTGAAGACATGATTTTTAATAATTATTTTAGTTTAATTCAGCATTTAAAGTGTTAACTTTTGACCTGAAATCTCCTCAACTGTCTTCCCCTATCACTCTGAATTTTTACTAATATTTTTCGTTCGCCGAGCTGTCGGCGAATCCTTAGAAAGTACCTATTTCTTTGAAGTTCTTTGATGCCCTGATTGAATCAGTCAGAATGGATACATTGTTGCAAACATACAGCTTTTGATTTGGATTCCTATTCATGTAAGCTCGTAGGTCATTTGAGGACATTGTGCTGGTCTATCAGCCATTCTCACTTAGGCATGATCGTCTGAGAGAATTTCCCGGTCTACCGTCTTTTTCTTTAGAAAAAAAAATCATTCTCAAAGTCGGAGTGGTCTACCTGCCTTTGAAATACCTGCCTTCATTCTCTGAACAGCCCCAGCTTTGGTTTTTTAAAAAATCCCATTTGCTACCAAGGCCAGACTACCGTGGCTTCTTTTAACCAGGGCCGTCTACTTCCCTCAGGCCAGCATAGGCACTTCATCCCCGGCTTCACTTCTTGAGCGAGGCCAGGTCTACCACCAATGCAATTACATATGCTCTTCAACCGAAGCTCGGCTTCCAGAGCAAAGCCCCGGTCTACTCCTATTCATGTGAATGGTATTTGAGGAGCTCAAAGAATTGCAATTGAAACCCTTTGAAAAATAGTTAAAAATAGATCTTTGCAATTATTTATCTGCAAAGTGTTGTGAATGAGTGTGTGCGTGCGTACAGAAGCCTAACCTTAAAGTGGATGGCAAATGAAAAATAATGAGAGAAGTATCTTTATTGGAAATAAAAATATTTAAGAAATAATAAAAAGGGTAATTTCTGATCTGGGGTAACACTCCCCTGTTGCTGTGTTGGCACTTTGTGATAATGTGGGTTTGTGGTCATAGTTTGGGCACTCAGTCCCTAAAAGGTTCGCCATCACTGTCCTAAACCATTTGAACTCCAGTTTTCAGCTTAACTCCATTTTAGTTTGACCCCACCCCCCTTCAGCTGTAGCCTCATTTCCTTTCCTCACGGGTTGATGGCCTTTTACAAGAAATGGATTTCATTTCCATAACTTAGAAACTAATTGGTACATTTTTGTTGCTGCTCCCTTTACTATGTTGTTATTGTGGAATGCAAATTTGTTCAATCATATGTATTGATGTGTGGTTTTCTGCCAATACAGATAAAACCCTGTGTGCTTACCATACACCTTCTCGCAGCTTGCTGAACCAGTTTCGCCTTGAGATCTGAACTGCTTAGGAAGCTATTCATACATAATACTATTCCAAAAGAATGCAGATTCACAGGTACTCATTTTAATGGAAAGTTATACTAGCCCACACCCATAGTTTGCATTTCATCTCTGCTGCTAATCCAGCTGGTAAAGATGCACCAGCTTCCTTCAGAAAGAGCTCTGCACAGATGGGCTCAAGGTTTTTGGCAGGCCTGTGCTGGCCTTTTGGAACACAGGGACAAGTCCCGGTGCACCCCAGTGACTGGCGCCCCCCAGAGGTGGGCAGAAGTATGTCACCTGGCAGCTACAATCCATGATGTTATGCAGTACCCCCCATAGGGCACTGAGATTAACACAGGGACCAAAGCTGATTGCTTGTACAAAAAGGGTTCTTTTACCCTTCATAAGGTTTGTTCCGGTATGAAGCCTTTCTCCAGAGCATAACAACCAGCAGGAGTCTTGAGCACACAGACAGTATTGGGCATATAGGATCTATTGAGCACATAGGCTAACGAGATGCAAACTGAGATTTAGCTTTATACAGAGTCTTGGAGTTATATAATCAATAAACTAAACCTGTGCTGTTACAATTGCAGAGCTCTTAAAGTGGTACAGCAATTTTACAATAAGGTATAATATCCTAGACAAGCATATTTTCCCCCACAATCTTGTTGTTCTGTGCAGGACAATGACAATAAAGATTAATATATATTATCTATCTAATGAGGAAACCGTTTGCAGCAGAGTCCAGGACTGTAATATATGTTATTACAAAAAGATCTTCTCTGGCTTAATGTGTTTTTTTAATTGTCCTTGTAAATGTGAAAAAACAACAAAAATCATTCCAAACTCCTCAATTGTATTCATCAAGTGTTACTGAACATGAAAAATAGTCGTAGTTCATTGATGAGCAACTAAATTCACAAATCTTCAAACTGATCAAACTAGTTGTAGTTTGAAGATTTGTGAACTTAGTTGCTCATCAATGAACTTTTATCCATTCTTTCGATTTATTGTATTCCTGACATTATGCTAACATTAAATAAGGATATTAATTCAGATAGATGCATTGACCCTTCAAAGTGAGTCTCTGCTCCACAGATAAATTTAAGTGGATCTTATTTTAAAAATTCTTCTTCTCTTTTCCTCTTCTTCCTGTTCTTTTGGTGCTGTATCCATTCCAGATTTTGGCTATCATAATGGAAATAGTCTTCCTGTTCTAACTCCTTGGAACAGTCCTTCTGAGGACATGCCACATCAGTCTCTCAGGTGCTTCAGCCATGAAGTCTGTCTACATCCAGGGCCTCTCTTCCTAGGGATCTTTCCTTGCAGAGCAAGTTGGAGTATTCTATACTTTATGTCAGAGGAGACCATACTGCCAGCAACTTAATGGTGAGTGTCAGGCATGGGGTTAACTATCTTGACAACCCTGAGGACTAGCATGGAAGGGTGATGGTCCCCAAGTGGATTAAATCCCACTTGAATCCATTTTGATGGAGGGCAGCAGCTTCATCAATACTGACCTAGGACTGAGGAGGACTTTGTTTGCCAAAAGGGCTCAAGACCAGAAAGTGACTCACGGAGCTGGATCAGTGCTATGAGTGTCATGCTGTGATGCGGACGGCACATGAAAGGCCACAGCAGGACTGCCTTCATGGCTGATTGTTACGATGATCACCAATATTTGGAATCGGATATGACACAAGAAGAAGATTCTTTATGTTTTTTCTTCATGATATGGCCAAGGTATTGGAGCTTTCTTTGCTAAATGGTCTTAAAGAGTTCTTGTTCTTTATCCATTTGGCACAATACCTCTATGTTAGCCACATGGTCAATCTATGATAGCAGTCCTCTGCAGATCCACATTTCAAAAGCTTCGATTCTCTTTTCAGACACTTTAGTCTGGGTAAATCTGGGTAAGGAAAATTTGTAAGTGTTTGTTATATTGTGTCATTCACAGTTCCCTGTTTTGTCAGCAACATCATCCTTACATTTGGCTTCTTTGATTAGATTTTTATAGGAGTCAGCATTGTGCTCCAATATATAATCAAGCCAAATTAAGCCACTCCCAGTAATTTAGTATCCATGGTCCCTGTTGCATTTTTTCCCTATTTGGTCTGCTTCCATTATGTCTCAAGACAAGAACTATGGGAGCCTATAACTTGGAGACCAAAAAATAGACACCTCTGTGAAACCAGCTAGCTGCGGGAGTTTATTTTATTTGTAGAGGAGGCATGTATGTTCTATCTGCGATCTTGGTTTGGACTGTTGGAGTGACGGGAATCAGTTTTCTCTTGTTACATTTCCAGGGAATTTATTTTTTTTAGAATTTTTATTAAGTTTTTATAAAAAGATACAAAATATTATAAAAAGGAATTTCAATAACAATACAAAAATGAGAGAAACATAGAAAAATAAGCATATAGGATAGTCATATATCGTAGAAATGATGAGATACCGATAGAACATCTTAGTAATATTATACCACATTTGATACTCTTTTTTTATCCCATCTAATTAAAATCTTATCTTATTTATATTCTTTATTGGCTGTCCTTTCTAAACCATCTTAATATATTCTAAATATATTCTTAATATATATAACCGCCCAGAGTCGGGTTTACCTGATTGGGCGGCATATAAATTTGAATATAAAATAAACAAACAAACAAACAAACAAACAAACAAACAAAAAATACTATTACACCCTGTGTGACTGTACAGTGCCCTAGAGGATGCGGTGTTTTTTATTCATCTCTATTTCCAGAAGCTATAATGTTCCTGTACTGGCTTGTTTTGGTCACCCTTACCCACAGCGGATTCCACAAATAAATGCCAAATTGACCAAAATCTATTCTCTTTTACCATACCCTTTTTAATGTTCAGCTCCCAGGTTAATTTATCATTTAAAGCTATCTCCCACATTTCCCTATACCAGTCTTCTATCTTCAATGTCTGATCACTCTTCCACTTTCTCGCTATACATTATCTTGCGATTGTTAAACATATTGAGAGCAACTCTTTTTTCTCCTTTCCTAAACTCATATTTTCTGTATCAGTCAGCAAAGCTATAGCAGGCCCCAGTTTTATATTCTCCCCCAAAATTCTAGAAATCTCATTTTCTATTTCCCCCCAGAATTCATTAACCACCTTGCAACTCCACCACATGTGTTGATATAATCCCAGTCTATTTTGACATCTCCAACACATTGGAATTTTATTTTTATCTATCTGGTGTAATCGAACAGAAGTCAAATACCATCTCCAAAGCATTTTGAAATTATGTTCTTTTACTCTGACTGACATTGTTCTCATAATCCTTTCCCCCCAATTATTTTTCCAATCCAATTCTGTAATACTAACATTAAGATCTTGCTCCCATATTTCCCTCGAAGTTTCTTGTGAATTAGTCTCTTTATTTAACAATCTATATATTTTACTCACCAGTCCCTTTATATCCATTTCTCTTTTTCTAACTCTTAATAATATTACCTCAAAGTCTGTCTTGTCTCTTTCCAAACTTATATTTCCCAAGTACTTACTATTCCACTTATTTAACAATATTATCTGAAACCAATTCAATTTCAGCTGAGAGTAAACATCCATTTTTTTATTATCCTTACATACGTTTAACCAATCCTTCAACAGGATAATATTATTTTTAACCAGAATCTCCTTCACTTTACTATCTATTTTTATCAAAAATTTTTTAAAAAATCCTCTAATTGTATAATTGGAGAAATATCAGGGACTAAATCTTTTAAAACCTTTTTCCATATATCCAATGTTGTCTTCATCATTTTATTTTTAATCTCTAATTTATTCCTTTCTCCATCCAAGAAAACCGCCTTACCAATTTGATTTAGTTCCTTCATGTCAAGATCTTCCCAAATTAATTTTTCCTTCCTCAACATCTTTACTATATTTTTAATCTGGAAGGATCTATAATAATTCTTAAGATTTGGTATACCCAACCCACCTTCTTTTTGAGATAAATACCACTAACTCTTATTGATTCTAGCTCTAATTCCACCATTACAGTAGACATTAGGTATATTTTGAAACTCTTTAATTTCTTTTTCTTTTAATTCAATCAGCAAGGTGTCAAACAAGAAGCTCAACTTTCGAAGTAACATCATCTTGCACAACACAACTCTACCAAACCACGACAATTTCCGTCTATTATATTGCAAAAAATTTCTTTTATTTCTTTTTTTTGTTTTCCATAATTGAGCCTCTTGAGATTTTCCCATTTATAATATATATTTATCCCCAGATATTTCAAACTACTTCTATCCTGTATTTTATATTTATCCTTAATTTTATTTTGTTCTTCCTTGTCCTTATTACACACAATTATTTCAGACTTGTCCCAATTTATCCTCAATCTGGTCATTTCCTCAAAATCTTTTAAATGTTTCCGGATCCTATCTAATGCCTTCATAGGATGTTTTAAAATTACTAAGGTATCATCCGCATATAAACTTATCTTATTTTCTGCAATCCCTTCAATTTTAGTATCCTGTTTTATGGCGTTTGCTAACATCTCCATTGCTATTATAAATAATATTGGAGAAAGTGGACATCCCTGTTGTGTTCCTGCTTTTAATTTTACCTCATCCGTACTGGCTTCATTAAGTTTGATATTCACCGAACCTTGTTGATATAATTGATCTATAACCTTCTTAAATTTATCTCCAAATCCATATGACTTAACTATTTTCTTTATTGTTACCCATTGAAGAGAATCAAACGCCTTAAATTTATCCAAAGATATCATCCCCATTTTGAATAGGATTAGTTTTCCATCTTGGAAGCTGCTGTTCTTGGCTATTTTTCATAATATAGATTTTGTGATCACAATAGGTACTGGAATGTACTGCAATAGAATATGTACCTAGGTCTGGATGATAATAATTTCATGTCAGAAATTACTCTGGGTTGAAAGGATTTTTGTGGGAGAAATTCCACTCAGGGAATGCCCAAAAAAGGCTCCTTTCCTGTTCCCAAGACCTGGGACAGAGACAGGTACTCATGGAGTACTCGGTCTCAAACTGCCAACTTGCCAGACTTCCAGCTAAAAAGGCGAACTTCTTAACTGCTGAGCTACAGCAGCCCCTTGAAGTGTATGTATTTGGTTGGGCTGTAATACTTGGAATTCAACATTCTGGGCTGATTTTTCCAACACTGATCTTCTTTCAAGAAGGTAGGATAAAGGTTAAAGGTCACCCTTGCTCGAAAGCCAGTCATATCCAACTCTAGGATTAAATGCTCATCTCTGTTTACAGCCAAAGAGCCAGCGCTAAGTGCATATGCAGACATTTGCATGGACATGTGAAAGGCATGCCTCAACATGCTATTTACCTTCCCACTGAAGTGGTCCCTATTTATCTACTTGCAATTTCTTGCAGTCTCACTGTTAGGTAGGCAGGAGCTGGGACAGAGATGGGAGCTTACTCTGTTGAATAGTATTCAGGAATCGAACTCCAACATTCTAGTTGTCAAGTTCAGTGCCTTAACTTCTTGAGCCACCGCAGTCCAGAAATGGCATTGAACTGTTCCCTGGGGTATGTGTATAGCTGGTTGGATCCATCCCATCTAGTCCCATCTGCGTTGTACATGTGGTTGACATTCCATGCCAATGAATGGTACATCTTAACCTATAAAACCAAGGGTTAACCATTGGAAGTTCGTGTAGGTTCCTAAGCCTGGCCCTACTAACCCGCACCCACCCTTTGTGCACACGGGCGAACTGGGTCCGCAGGTCAACGAAGGATTTAGAAAACCAGCAGTGGGGCAACAGCCCCACAAACGTGAAAAAAAGGGAAACAACTTCATTTCCCAACATTCCTTGCTGAGAGGCTCTGGCACGGCGTGGTGCAAGGAACGTTCGGAAACACACCGCGGCCAATAAAAATAAAACAATTTTTAAAAAATGCAGCACAAACACAAAGTACAAACCCATAACTACAAGCTCCAGCATCCTGCGCTCCATGAGCGCACAGAACGCTGAGGAAGCCAGCATGCGAAAAATAAAAATTAAAACCACAACATGAGCACAAGTCCACGCAAACACCACTGGCGTTCATGCACGGAGCAACGGGGAGGAGAGGGACTCCCTCTCTTCCATGCTACCCCACCGAAGAGACGCCAAGACCACCACCGGCCTCAACAAAAGTGGAGCCGGGCTGCAAAAATACCACAAAATCAGAGGGAGTTCAAGGGGTGAAGTATTGATGCCTTCGCCCCTCCTTGAAAGAAAAAACAATTCCTCCCCAAAGCAAAGGCACCGGACGGCGCTCCGCCCAGTGTCTTTACTTTAATAGTAAGTGTTTCACTTACAAGGGAGGGTGAAGGCATCATTGCCTTCGCCCAACCTTGAAAGTGAACCCATTCCCAGGTAAAGCCAGTGGGCGCCGCTACGCCCGCTGACTTTACTTACCCAAAAGAGTTTTCCTCTCAAGCAGGGGCAAAGGCAATGGTGCTTTCGGCCCCCCCTGAAAGTAAACCCATTTCCAGGTAAGCAAAGCTAGCGGACGGCACTGCGCCCGCTGACTTTACTTACCCCCCCAAAAAAACATTAATTAAAAAAAACAAAAGCATCCAAAAACAACAAGAAATAACACACACAAACACCCCCAAAAAATTTACTTACCCCCCAAAAACATTAATTAAAAAACAACAACAAAAACATCCAAAAGCAACCAAAAACAACAAGAAATAACACACACAAACACCCCCCCAAAAAAAACCCAAAAGAAATTAAACCAGACAACTCACCCAAACGACCTTCCTCCACTACGACCGGAACTCAAATGAGGAAAGAAAGAGACTACTTACCAGAAGAAGCAACACCCACAGGCCAGTAGAGAAAAACACTCAAAATCAATTAAAACCTCAACAGCCCCACCCAGAGGCCACAGGAGAAAAAACAGTCAAAAATATTCACAGAAGAAAATCACTAAATAATATAATACAGACATTTCTAAAATCCTGTATACCGTTTTCACTCAAAAACAAGTCAAAACATCTAAACACAGTTTAAAAAAATTAAATTTAAACATATACTTACACATTTTAAAAATTCTTATCCAAGGTACAACTATTAAAAAAAATTCACAGAGTAAAACATTATTTGGTTAAATAAAATAATTATAAAAAAATATATCATCCTTTCCTCTTTTTTAATCAAAAAAACCCAAACAAACCAAAAAAAGCTAATCACAGTTTATAACAGCCTGTGTGTATAAATAAACATTTTAAAAATCACAATTACAGACTAACCTCATTTGTATAAACATAAAAAAAACCTTTCAACACCATTTAAAACAGCCTGGCAACGCCGGGCAACCTCTGCTAGTAAGAACATAAGAACAGCCTTGCTGGAACAGGTCACAGCCCATCCACAGCCCATCCATTCCAGCATTCTGTCTCACACAGTGGCTCACCATCTACTTCAGAGTATTCCCAAGCAGATGCCTTCACCTGCTTAGGATTCCCTGGAAATGACATTGAGAAATATCCTGCCTATCTCTCCAACCCAGAGGTTTTCCTTAGGTATCCATAATTATAGCCATTGATACCCTTGTCCTCCATGAACTTGTCTAATCCTTTCTTAAAGCTGTCAAGACTGACAGCTGTCACCACTTCTTCTGGCAGGGAGTTCCATAGACCTCTGGGTGAAAAAGTACTTTCTCTTATTTGTTTGAGAACTAGTACCCAAAAGTTTCATCGAGTGCCCCCTACTTCTAGTGTTATGCCATAGGGAAAACAGTTTTTCCTTATCTACTTTGTCCACACCATGCATGATTTTATAAACTTCAATCAGGTCACCTCTTAGATGCCATCGTTCAAGAGTGAAGATGGTAATAGAGATAAACATTAAACAGTAGATACAAATCAAAGTTTCTGAATACGTTAACTAGAGAAAGACATACACCTCTGTTGCAAATATTATGCAATTCATTCTTCTGGTAGGGAAACCAATATACTTAAAAGAGGGGAGAGAAAGCACACCCAAAACAAACAACCAGCAAAGGTCCCAATGTTTCTTTAATTCTGCAGAATGGAGATTACTTCAGACTCATGTCTAAAGTGAAAGTCTAAAATCAACTAGGGGAGATGACCCAGGAACCTAAATCCATGCACTCCGAAGTAGCTGGAAGCGTTTAAGACCAGTTTTGGAAAGGAGTGGTGGAATTTGAGTTGTGTGGTCCTTCTCTAGTTGATTTCTGTGGATTGACCTCCAAGTATTGGCTGCAATGGATGCTTTATCAACTCCCATGGAAACTTTGCTACCCAAGAATAATTATCTGAGTCCCGGGGTGGGTGACACTAACTGTGGTATGGGGGCAAATGTTACAATACCACAAGTCGTCTCCATGCCAGCCCTTTTAAGAGCATCCTTGCGGTGTTGCTATGCTATTAAGATTTCCGCCAATGCTCTGGGTTCTTTATACAAAGTTACTCCCACCTTGGCCTGTTCCTTTACTTTGAGCATCCCGATTCCAGGGTGCCATGGACGATGTTCTCCGACGAACTGCACTAAGTGCCTAATCTGCTCTGGGGGTGCCCATTTCCCTGTCTTTCTCAACAAATAACTTAGCTCCTTAACAAGTGCCTGTTGCAGAGTGGGGGTTGGAGAAGCACCCATACTCATGAAGGATGAGTCAGTGCGCACCTGGGGTCCTTTCTCTGGATGAGGGGTGAAGTATGGGCCTGAGGGTTCATTGATTTGGCCCCACAGTTCGGTGCCATCTGTAGAGGTGAGACTCACACACACATAGGATTCAAGGTATGGGAGGGGACGACAATGGGGCATTGCCGCTCAGCCCTTTTATTCCTGAGAAACCTCGATCATACGTGCCTAATGCAGTCATACAGTCATCACAAAACTAACAGGAAGACGGGTTCAAAAATAGGGTGTTGCATACATGGGTAACGTATCCGAGGATGCACATTGAATAACTGTCAGAGATGGCAAACCAGATGGTCAGGGGCTAATAAGGAGTTGAGGAATGGGGGAACGTGTGGTGGTCCTGATAAGGACTTACTTGCATCAGCTTCTGCCAGGAAGCGCCCAAATGGGTGTTGTGGACAGACCCAGAGTTGAGCAAACAACTCGGCCTCCCCCCTTCGGAAGCTGGCAGGGGCCAGGGGCTAATGGTATTTCTTAAGGGCAGGTTAAGGGCACTTTTGGGGGCAAAGATCGAGAAGCGTCCCTTCAAAGATATATAGAGTTAGCCTGGTTCAAGCCAAGAAGAAGCCATGTAGCTACCACAACTACAGTAAAACCTCAGGTTATGACAGAGATCCGTTCCAACAGCCTCCATCAAAATCCAAAGCAAATGTAACCCGAAGCACATTTCCCCATAGGAATGCATTGAAAATTTTTAAAAAGTCCTGGCAGGGACATTTAAAAAAATAATAATTGAAAAAGCACCAAAAAAGCCAGATGCAATCATCCCCCACCTCCACAAAAGCAAGGGAGCACTCTCCCTAAAGTTTCCACACCATTTGGGGACCTTATCCAACAACAACAACAGCAGCAGCACCTCCAGAGCAGTATACAATGCATTCTGAATTTGGGCGGAGGGTTGGCCATTTCGATTTCTAAAATGTTTGCGTTGGCCATTTTGAACTGCCAAGATTTCTGGGAGATGTAGTCCTGAACCACAAAACGGCCAACACAACCATTTCAGGTTGCTGCAAGGTTATTTGCAGGGCCAGCTACTGTCTGCTAGCTGCTTGGAGTCTCAGAGTTCCAGATTGGGCCTGACCAGGCGTGTGCTGGTATATTGGGCAATCGGGCTTTGTCCCACCCCACCAGCAGCTCTGGCACCCTGGGATTCCTCCCCAAGCCAACCCCAAAATAGGCGACCCCACCACTCCCTGTCTAGCACCTTCTTACGGTGCCCTGCTTTTGCGTCTGGCCCTTATAAGCAATAGTCCAGACAATGATGAACAGAACAACAACTGGCGTTTATTAAACAGTCTTTCAGGTTATGCTTACAAGGCACTCTGGACAATAAGATGGCTATACAATCCCATGAAATCAGTCCCTCCAGAATCTGCCATAGAAAAGGTAATGTCTAAGCTACACTAGGAGTGATAGCATTTGGAGGAGACCCAGGCTTAGCACGTTACTGGCTACCTGTGCAGAATGGGTAGTATAGATAAAGTACGCCCCCCCCTTGTTTACCCGTGGGGCTTCTATGCCACCCTGAGTCAGGTTCTGCCTGAGTGGGCGGCATATATAAATATGACTATTAAATTAAATTAATGGAAGCGTGGCGCCAAAATGGCCACCGCGCTCTTTGCGCCCCCCCCCCCCCACCGGACGAAGCCATCCGGGTAGTTAGGGGCGTGACCAGCACCCTAATAAAAGGGCTGGCCATGAGGCAGCCGTGCTGCCATTTTGGCGAAGCGACGGAGCGGAGAAGTTTTTCCCTCTTACCTCCGTCGCTCGTGTTCTCACAGGGGAAGCCTTTTTTTCGGGCAGCTTTCTTTCCTTTGGCTTCCTGGTTATGCTAGCTATGCCCTCCAAGAAGAAGGCAGCTGCCAATGCGGCTTGAGCGGTGCGGAGGCGTCAGCCGGGTCAGAGGACCGCGACTGCGCCCGCCCAGCAGCCGCCTCTGACGGATCCCACCGGGACCGGTGGGATGGGATCGGTGGCCCCTTGGCCCGATGCGCGGTGCGCGCAGGTTGCCCCGGACAGGGCCTCGGCCCTGGGCCCGCAAGCGATGGCCACTGCCTCCGGCATGGGCCATGCGGCGGGGCCTTCTGGCCTGGGTTCGCAGTTCCCTGCGGGGGGAGCGAGCCATGTGGGGTGGTTGGGTCCCCTGCCTTGGCAGGGCGTGCACACGGCCCCTCAAGGGCCGAACATGGTCTCTTGGCCATATCTGGCCCCTGCGGCCCAAGGGCCTGGACAGGTGCCCGTGACGCCTGGGCCAGCTCCCCCTTTGCTCCCTGTTGGGGCTGGGGGCTATGTTAACGTGGAGGCCCTTCTGGCCCGGGTAGCAGCCCTCGAGGCATCCCTGGCAAGGGCCAACCAAGCGGGGGCGTCTTTTGGTTTCCAGATTGACCCTTTGGCCGCCGGGCAGCGGCAGGCGACGGGTCGGGTAGAGCTGCCTGAGGCGCGCGGGCCGGTGGCGGCCACTACCTCACAGCTCCCCACTCAGCAGGTGCAACAAACGTGTGCTGATCGTACCCCGTCGGCGAGCTCAGTTTCGGTCGTGAGCTCCGACGCCCACAGCGGGCCGGAACCCCCGGTGGGGGCGGCCCGTGGGGGTGCATCGGGTGAGTATGCAGTTCAAGCTAGTGCACCCACACAACTGGCTCCCTTGGGGGGGGGGGGCTTTCCAGTGGCCATGGCCTCGCACGGATGGTACGGCAGTGCAATTGCCCCCGGCCCACCCGGCAACTTCATCCCTGACCCAGGGCCCGGGTTGGGGTGGCTCCTCCTATGCGGTAGGAAATGTGTCAGGGATCCCTGGGTTGGTGCAGGCCCCCTTTGCTTTGCCTGCAGTTCCCTCTGTGCCGGTGTCGGCATTGCCGACAGCAGGGTATTCCTTGCCCCTGGGGGACCATCTGGCCCAATCCACTAAGGAGAAGATCTGGAGGGGTGAGTATGTGGACATCTTCTCCCTTCTTAACAGGGAGCCAACCAAGGAAGAGAGGGAAGGGCAGGATGAGAAAGATAAGGAGCAGGCACGTCGTCGTAAGCCGCCTCGCACGTGGGCAAATTGGTTGCCAGCATACCTGATTTACATGGCCGTTTACCTCAGGGCCAGGCCGGATCTGGCCATTCCTATGGTCCAGTATTTGGACAACATTTACCGGGCTATGGTTGACTTCCCGGGTCCGTCGTGGCTGGCTTACGACGAGGAATTTCGCATGAGGATTCCGCTGCACCCAGAAATGAGGTGGGATGAGCCCTGCCAGAAGCTGTGGCTTCTGTACATGACCCCCACGCGCCCGGCGCCTGGGGAGAGATACCATTGTGGACATGCGGTCCAACGAGTGGCTCCGGCACAGGCTCCCCGCCAAGTGGCGGGGCAGGGGGTTCCAGCCCGCCTGCTGTGCTGGACCTTCTCGTCCAATGGTTCTTGCAACAGGAAGAATTGCAAGTACAAGCATGAGTGCCCCTCTTGTGCTGGCCCCCACGCTGCCTCCGCCTGTCCCAGGCCGGGAGGATTTAGGGGCAGGGGTAGGGGTGGACAAGGGGCAAGTAGGACTGCGGCCGAGGGGGCAGGTCCACCGAAAGGCCCCCTCACCAATTAATGTGGACATGCTGGAGCGTTGGCTCGCATTATACCCAAGGAGGGCGGACGCAGTGTACCTCCTTCAGGGTTTTCGACTGGGATTCCGTATTCCTTTCACGGGGGATAGGTCACCTCAAGACGCACCCAACCTTTTGTCACTTAGGGGAAGGGAGGAGGTGGCTGTAGCCAGCATTAATAAGGAGATTGATGCGGGCAGGGTCGCTGGCCCATTTCCCGCACCCCCGTTCCCCAACCTCAAAGTATCCCCACTAGGACTAGTGCCTAAGAAGTCCCCGGGCGAGTTCCGCCTCATTCATCACCTGTCCTACCCAGCCGGTCGCTCGGTCAATGATGCTATCCCTGATGACCTTTGGTCGGTCAGGTATACATCTTTTGACCAGGCATTGCGCATGGTGCGCTCATGTGGCCCGGGTGCACTGTTGGCTAAGTGTGATATTAAGTCGGCTTTTCGTCTCCTGCCGGTGCACCCGGGTGACTTTGAGTTGCTGGGTTTTAAATTCCGGGGTGAATATTATTTTGACAAAGCCATGCCATTCGGCTGTTCCATATCCTGCTCGGCTTTCGAGCGTTTTAGTACATTCCTGCAGTGGGCATTTGTCTGTAGGTCAGGGTCTCGGTCTGTAGCCTGACTTTTTGTTCGGGGGTGAACGGGGCTGGGACACGTGCACACGTCTCCTCAACACATTTCAGACGCTAATGGAGGAACTCGGTGTCCCTTTAGCGCCCGAAAAGACCGAAGGCCCGTCTGATAAGTTAGTATTCCTGGGGGTGGAGATTGACACGGTAGCGCAGGCGTCTAGGTTGCCGGGAGACAAGGTGTCAAGGATAGTGGCCCTTATATCGGACTTACTGGCTAAGTGCAAGGCATCCCTTCGGGAACTGCAGGTGCTACATGGACACCTTAATTTCGCTTGCAGGGTGGTCGCACCTGGCAGGGCATTTGCTCGGCGCTTGTGCGACGCCATGGCAGGCTTATCCAGACCCCATCATAGGGTGAGATTGACACGGGGCGTCAGGGCAGATATGCACATATGGCTCCAGTTCCTGAGGGAGTTCAATGGGGTCTCATTTTGGAGGTCCGACCTCCTGGCTTCACCTCAATTTCAGATTCAGTCTGATGCCTCGGGATCCCTTGGTTATGGGATGTACTTCAATGGGAAGTGGGCTTATGGTGGATGGCCACCAGCCTGGTCAGGCACGGGTCGCCTGAGGGATCTCACATATTTGGAATTTTTCCCCATACTGGGGGCTTTGATGCTATGGGGTGAGGAGTGGGCCAACTCTGTGGTGCATTTCTGGTGTGACAATGCGGCCGTTGTCCACATTGTCAACTCACAGACCTCTAAATCTCCCAGGGTCATGGATCTCGTGCGCCAGTTTGTATTGCGCAGCCTGCGCCTTAATGTACTGTTCAGGGCCAGGCATGTCCCGGGGGTGAATAATGATATTGCTGACGCTTTGTCCCGCCTGCAGATCTCCCGGTTCCGTGCCTTGGCCCCGGATGCGGAGGAATTTCCCTCACCACTCCCGGAGGAGATATGGACCTTTGGCAAGGAGAGGTGAACCGGGCGATCGGCATGTCGCTGGTGCCACGCACGCGTAAGGCGTATCACCACGCGTTGGTCTCCTTTCGGACATTCTGTACCCAATCCCGACTGCCAGATACCTGGCCGATCCCAGTGGCCCACGTCCTTCGTTTCATGGTTTACCTGCATGCCCAGGGCCTTGCACCCCGCACCATGGCATCTAGGCTGTCAGCGCTGGCTTTCATGGCCAAGGTGGGAGGTCATGCGGACAGTACCGCTGACTTCCGTGTGAGACACGTTTTGGAGGGGTGGGTGCGGGAACGTGGGCGTAGCCTGGATGACCGTCACCCAATTTCCCCTGGGGTACTTACCCAACTGGCACGGGGCTGGCATGGCCTATGTTTCGATAGGTATGAGGCAGCCCTGTTTCATGCGGCTACAACGGTGGCCTTTTTTGGAGCGCTCCGCATCAGCGAACTTGTGATGCTGTCTAAGGCGGATGCAAGGCGTAGGGCACTGGAACTTGAAGATGTCTATGTTTGCAATAATTGGGCTCAGTTGAGGATTCGTTCCTCCAAACAGATCAGCATGGCGTAGGCAGTGGAGTAAGACTGCTACGATGTTCCTTGGCAGACATCTGTCCGGTTGGTGCCCTACAGGAGTTCCTTGCACTGCGTGGCACGCACCATGGCCCGTTTTTCTGTCACCAAGATGGGTCTCCCCTCACTAAATTTCAGTTTTGGAAGGTGACTGGGAAGGCGCTGGCTAACGTGGGCCTCCCTGGGGCCCGTTACGGCACCCATTCATTTAGAATAGGTGCGGCCTCTATGGCGGCTGCTTATGGGTACTCCGGGGCTGACATACGCAGCATGGGGAGGTGGGGATCTCAGTGTTTTCAGTTTTATGTTCGCCCACTCCCACCGTGAGTACCGCTTTTAGTCACCACATATCTCTTCCTTCCCTGTTTTTTCCTTGACAGACCCAGGGTGTCGTATCACACGGTGACAGTATGGCTGGTGGGCCATAGCTACGTGCACAGGGCAGCGCGTTACGCTGCGGCGACAGATTGGGGACCCCGACTGGGACTGGGTGCATACGCAAGTCTCACATGGTACGGTAAGCCCGGTATGTTGTGGAGGGAGCTCTTGCCATTCCTCTTTTCGGCAAGGAACGCTGACCCGCCCGACATCCTGATCATACATCTTGGGGGTAATGATTTGGGACAGGTCACTGGCTTATCGCTGAAGCATGCGATTTGCAGTGACCTCGCCTACTTACATTACGTATGGCCCGCCACAACCCTTGTTTGGTCAGATATGGTCCCACGGCACGCTTATAGGGGAGGCCTTGACCTTCAGGCCTTGGACCGTGCTAGGCGCATGGTGAACAGGGCGGTGGCCCGATTCCTTTCGACCAAGGGCTGGGGGCGGGTCAGTCCTCATCCGGCAATTAGTCTGCAAAAGTATGGGCTTTATGCAGGGGATGGGGTCCATCTGTCGCGAGGAGGTATGGAGCTCCTGCTGAGTGATTGGCGAGCAGGCCTGTCGACCGAGCTGACGGTCTTGGGGGGGGGGCGTCGAGCCTTTATTGAAGCCTCTCCGGGTGGCGGGTAGCACTGGTAAGGTAAACATTTATGACCCACAGGTATCCGGCAGGTTCGCAATTGACTGGACAACACTAGATAGGCATAAGTTGTTTAAACGTTGTCCGGTCAACGACGAACCAGGCGAGGGGGTGATGGTTACCACTAGACAGCTGGAATCACCCCCTGATTTTACGGATACACGTCAGAGGGTGGGGTCATTAGTTAGATATTGACTACGGTCAACAATTTGTTTGTTGTCAACAAACAAATTGATACAAATAGATACATTGTAACAATTGCCGTTGGCAATTTTGGGTGGTACCTTACCAGTGTTACTTCGGCCTGCTTGCCTTAAGAATTATGATTGCTCGTTTTACCAATAGAAATTTAT
This sequence comes from Bradypodion ventrale, assembly GCA_035047345.1. Taxonomy (NCBI): domain Eukaryota; kingdom Metazoa; phylum Chordata; class Lepidosauria; order Squamata; family Chamaeleonidae; genus Bradypodion; species Bradypodion ventrale. Next base: position 10,738,805 of record JAWDJE010000017.1, on the reverse strand, counting down.
AATTTGGACTAGGGCATGAATCAATAAATGTGGCCCAATGCCGTTATCCACTTTCATTTGTGTCTGAGTCCATTATTGGGGGGGTGCGCCTGCAAAATTCTATTGTGTCTCCCCGGTGGTGGCTCCTTGATACAAAGTAGCAACCCACCGGACAAGCATAACAAGATATATATGTCTTAACCAATGGGAAACAGGATCCAAAACTGTAACCAATCACAGGAGTCTGATTAGCATAATGAGCGCGTTCAGAGAGGGAGATTTCATGCCAACTTTAGCTCCTAATTTGGATGGTGGGAAACCACCATTTTCTCTTTGCAAGGCACTGCCTGCGCAACTTGAAATTGTGCCTTACTACACAACATTCCTTCCCCCCCTCTAGATTTTTCTGTACAGATACCCAAGTTAAACCAAGATATTGAACCCTCGTCCAATGACCCAACTAACTCAGAAACCCTATGCACCCTCTAAGCTTACGTTCGGTGACCCATGTACTTTACTGGTGCGTTGTGGCACGGTCAAGGAACCTTGCATTAGTGGGAGTTTTGTGTGTGTGTGACCCAAGACAAACCAATCTGTCCTGGTGTGTATCTCCTGGCCTTTGAGGGCTAAGTTGCCTGTTGGTGACCCCAAGTGTGGTGCGTGCAATGAATCCTCTCGCTCTAATTCCCTGGCCCATTTCTCCAAAAGCAACCCTGGACCCTTTGCTTTGGACCCGAGCTGAATATCCACCACAGCTGATGCTTCTTTAGTGAGAACTGCTCCTGGATCAACTCCATGAGCTGCCTGCAAGGAAGGGCTTGCTGTACGTTCTCCTATACAGCCTTGGGAAAGCTTCAGAGACAGTTTGAGTGAAGTAATAGATAAATCGTTTCAAAAGTCAGGGTTTTCCGAGTCCAATGCATCCATGGGCAAAAAGTCTTGTAACTCAAACAGTTCCAGACAGTCAGACTGTTGGGCAAAGTCACTGTCTTTGTGCACAACATGGGCGTGTTGGGAAAACATGGCACTTAACTCTTCCGTAGAGGATTTGCTTCCCAGCGGCCCTTGGGACAAACCGTCCTCGGGTGAAAAGAATACTTGGGGCTCATCCTCTATACTAAGGACTGACTCACCTCCCCCCAAGTGAATTCCCATAAAGTGAATGCCTAGGGGACTGAACCACTGGGACCCTAGAATGTTTGTCTTACCCGTTTTTACAACAACAAGGGGAAGGTTCACATAGACATAGTTATAATGTACCTCAAAATTTCCTATTCCCCACACTGGAACTTTACAGCCCCGCAAGTCCACCAACTTGCCTGGTAGTCCCTTTATCTTGGGCTGCAGATTTGGCAGAATACAGCTGCAGTGATATTCGTCCTTGATCACGACTGAGAGAAAGGAACCCGGATCCACCTCGAGATGAAAGGCAACCCCTTCGATGCAGACATCCACAAAAAATCCGTCCTTCAGGTCTCATCTCTCTTCATCGACTCCATGGCTCGTGAAGACCTCGGCGATACAGAAATGTAGTGTTGGCGACTCTTCGATGCATTGCTTGCACACTTTGGAGATGTGGCCCTTCTTCCCACACTAGTGGCATTGCGCACTCCTATAGGGACATTCGGTTCAGAGATGTCATCTCCCACACCCTTGGCACGGTGCAACCAACCCAGGTATAGGCGTCGGTGCACAAGTTCCCCATAGGAAGCTGACAAGGCCTTGGTGGATGTGGCTGGAGGCTTGTGAAGGAGCGGCTGCAGTCATAGTAGGACCTGGTGGTTCTTTACCTTCTAGGGCTGACTTGCACTGGAAGTGATCGCGCAAAGTGTGTAGCAATGCCGGCAGAGAGATTTGCTGTAGCACATTGGGTGGCAAAAATTTCAAGACAACGTAGAGAGTCTCTAACCCGCAGTAGGCCAAGAAAGTTGCCTTCCACAGCGACGGGTCAAGTTTTCTTACTGTGAAGTAGCTCTCCAGCTGGACTTCTTAGTAAGGCCACAATCAAGGCTTGCACATGTCAAACAGTTGTAGCCATAATGTGATTTGGTCAGCCATCTCATTTTTCTTCAATCCCACCTTCATCACCAATGTTGCGTCTGGCCCTTATAAGCAATAGTCCAAACAACGATGAACATAACAACAACTGGCATTTATTGAACAGTCTTTCAGGTTATGTTTACCTGGCAAAATCAGTCCCTCCGGAATCTGCCATAGAAGAGAAAATGCCTAAGCTACACTAGAAGTGGTAGCGTTTGGAGGAGACCCAGGCTTAGCATGTTGCTGGCTACCTGTACGGAATGTGTAGTATAGAGATCCGGTCCGGCCACACCCTTGTTTACCCATGGGGCTTCTATAGTATCTTCCCGACGGTGGCTCCTTGATACAAAGTAGTGACCCGCCAGACAAGCATAACCAACCAGTCATAACAAGATATATATGTATTAACCAATGAGAAACAGGATCCAACACTGTAACCAATCACAGGACTCTGATTAGCATAATGAACGCACTCAGAGAGGGAGATTTCATGCCAACTTTAGCTCCTAATTTGGATGGACGGAAACCACCATTTTCTCTTTGCAAGGCACTGCCCGCGCTGTAGTAGGGAGGGCCTCTGCGAGCACCCTGAAGTTTACTCTCACACAAAGCATACACACACTTAGACAGACAAAGAAACACACAGAGACAGGGAGCCAGCTGGGAAGGAACAACTGAGACAAAGGGACCCAGATGGTTTTATTAGACATACAATTCTATACAGGAAGTGGGCATGGTCTTTAAGGTGATTGGTTAAGCAGGTCATGTGAGCATATTGGCTACAAAACAGTGTCATGAGGGGATGATCTAAACTACAGGTAACTAGAGCTTACAATAACAGGAAATTGGATGCCATTCTATTTTGGAAAGGTGTCTCATCTGCTGGGCCCATAAGTGACCTCGTTTGTGTAGGACACAGGCCTGTAGGAAGGGGCAAACAGGAAAAAAACCAACACCGCGCAACTTGCAATTGTGCCTTAATACACAACACCATACCTGTCAAGTTTTGGATTTGGAAATAAGGGAAATTTCCCAGCAAATAAGGGATACTTGATAGCTATGCTTATCATGTGCTGCCCTCCAATGGTGGCAATAGGGCATTGCAGTCTAATTAATAAGGAAAGACGGCAGGAAAGAGGGTAAAATAAGGGGTTTTCCCGGCCAATAAGGGATACTTGACAGCTATGCACAACACCTGTGCACCCCTGGGCCTGATGGTCAGGCAGGGATCCCAAAGTAGAACAGGTAAGATCTGAGGTGGAGGGGGCTAAACAGTAGTATTGATGACAGCCACTTTTTTAGATATTTGGATGGGCATTCTCTGTCAAAGTACCAATTTTGGAAGCCTTGATGCTGGGGAAGGGTTGAGGGCAAGAGAAGAAGAGGGCGGCCAAAAATGAGATGGCTAGATGGTATTGTTGATGCAATGGACACAGAGCTGGGTGGGCTGAGGAGGATGGTGGGGGATGGTGTGTCTGGCGTGCAATGGTCCATGGGATTGCAAAGGGTCAGAATCAACAACAGCAAAGAGTAATTGTGTTCTTTTTCAATAGGCTTCCTGTTGATAAAGGAAATAGGACTGAACTTTCCGTCCCTCCTTTTTTTGCAACAGAATGGTTTCAAAAAGCCTCCTCGAAAATTGTAGTATCTCTTATCCACAATTGGGCATACCCGGGCAACAGACACTTTGTGCCAGCTAACCTTTCTCACACTAGGTTAGGCAAAAGGAACTAAAAATGAACCCACTGAAAGGTGGCTTCATTTTGGCAGTTTCACATCTGGCCTAGACATGAGAGGAAGAGGAAGCAACAGCATTAGATCACAATAAAACAGGTTGATAAAAAATAAGGGATTAATTTGGGTGATTTCACCAAATTAATCCCTTTAAAGCAGGGGTTCCCAACCTAAGGCCCATGGGCTGGATCCAGCCCATGGTGCCATTTCATGTGCCCCACCCACACCCCTCCAAGGGCATTCGAGAAACAAAATGGCCACCCCTTGAAGCTGTTGGGACAAAATGGCTGCCCCCATTGTGCAGGCAGGGCAAAATGGCCATCCGGCCCTCAAAGTTGACTGAGAGAGTGTGACCCAGCCCCAGGCTAGAAAAGGTTGGGAACTTCTGCTTTAAAGTCTCAAATGCTTGCAAACCTGCATCCGTTCAGTTTTTACAGGCATCCACAGATTAGTTAGGGTGAGTTAAAATGACCCAGAAATGAGATATATCTCTTCGAATCTCTCATGGACATAATGCTTGTGGGGGTTCTTGACATTGTTGCTAAGAAACCAAGCATTTCCCATCCATAGATTTGTCTCATTATGGGAAAAAAATTCCATGTCATCCAAAGGTATTTTATTGTTTGATTACCGGATCTTTTATTGGAACGTTTTTAATTATTTTTCATGTGACAGTTTAAACAAAGTTTACATTGTACATGTATACCTCCGGTGCATTTACAGCTTTATTGGATTGAAAAGTGGGTTAAATACATAAATAAATGTTGAGCACCAGTTGGTCTCTCTGAGTGGCCATAGAAATCAACTGTTTTAGAAGGGGAATTGCCACAGGCAAGAAGGTTCACAGATTTAGGATAAATTCTTTCATAAATGTTTGATAAACTCCACAATGTGGTCCAATATTTCTATCCCAACAGGAAATGTTAAAAAACCTGTATCAATGAAGTTAATTACCCCATGAAAACCATTCTCAGCATGGAAACAGCTGACTTTCACACCATTGTCTTCCAGACGTTTCTTGTACAAGAGGGAATCATCGCGAAGCACATCATATTCACAACTCACAATAAAAGTCTCCGGAAGCTGCCGAATAACAGAGTCTTCCGCAAAAAGTGGAGAAAAGGAGACTTCCAATATTTCTGACACTTCCTTGTAGACTTCAGGCTTATAAGGAGCAAGAGGGACTTCTTTGTAGCCTCGGCGCTTAAATTTCTCTGGGATGTTGTCAAGACTCATCCACTTCCCATATTTTAGCCTCAGTGCATCTGGCACATGAGATCCCTTCAGAACATCTTCCAACAGAGAAAGTCTCTTTCCAAGATAGTGCAGCATAAGCCAAACAACACGTCGCCTATACAAGAGTGGAAATGCTGCATTTTGCTGGTAGGAAGGCAAGTTGAAGTCCATGACTTGGACACATGGATAGATCAGCACCTGGGCTCGTAATTTAGGGAGGTCTGATCTCCCCAGCAGTTCTTGGGCAAACACTGTAGCAAAGTTGCCTCCCACACTGTCCCCACCAATGATGATTTGGGATGGATCCACCCCATAATCTTTTGCATTCTGTATGAAATATACAGCTGCTGCATAGCAGTCCTTCTGCTGTGTAGGATAGGGGTGCTCGGGTCCGAGGCGATACCTGGGGAATCACAACATGGAAGCAAATCATTCAGTTAGAAAATTCTATTCTAACATGATACATATTTTTGGGGAAAGGTTAACTTAAAGCAGTGAACAAGCAATACTTCTTCAGCTTTTGCCCATTTAGTCTCACAACCTGAGTGGATTCTCTTTTACAACATGAGCACAATGGGATGTGCCCACACAAGTAAGAGGTTAAACCAGTAAGAAGTTACACTCACGCAGCAGATAGCCAAATATTTTTATCAAGCTATTCAATTAAGGAAAACATTTAAATAGAGGATATGTTGTACTGTTTTGTTATCTTTTCTCATTGTTAACAAAGCGTGAAACCATTTTCTATTGTAAAGGCTGGTCTAAGACCGTAATAACAATAAAGTAAAGTAAACTCATTAGCATATTCTTTGCTTCGCAACTTCACACTTTTAAAATGGAAAGGGAGACATTTAAAACTAATCTGAATAGTCATTTGTCACTGCTAGCTGTAGGAAGCTTTATTGATATGCATGCTTGTCTGTCATTCTTCTTGATTGCTCTTTACCTCATTGCTTTGTGATCCATTTGCCTTGTGAATCTTGAACCCTACCTCTGGTGTACATAAACCATGCCTGGAAGTCTTACTCCTTTGTCTGAGGAAGTGGACTTGATCCATGGAAGCTCATAGTAAAAATATAGCAGTTAGTCTTTAAAGTGCTGCATTGGTGTTGTTGTTTTATTTTTCCTGATATGCCTATATATATAGATATATAGAGATATAGATATAGATATAGATATAGATATAGATATAGATATCTCTCAACCTGATTGGAGCCATCTGAGCATGTTTGACTGAACCAGCTTGAGAAATGTGAAACCCGCATTGTCAAGTCTGAACTGGAGCTGCCAACCTTGCACTTCAAAAAACAAGAAGTTGCAAGGAGATAAATAGGTACCACTTCAGTGTGAAAGTAAACGCACTTTGGTGTCTAGGCATGCCTGCCACATGTCCATGGAAATATCTGCAGATGCAGACAGTGCTGTCTCTTTGGCTATAAACAGAGATGAGCACTGAACCCTAGAGTCGGATATGACTGGCTTTTGAGCAAGGGTGACCTTTACATAGTGATATCATCATTTTGTGCCAACCAGGGATTTGAACAACCAGCTTCTGATTCAATATTTTTTGCAAGAGGGATAGGTTCCCCATAGCTTGGAGCCATAGATTTAAAACAAAAGGCAGAAAGCTGTACATTCGATCAAAAAAATAAATAGCTTATGAGTTGATGGCATCACCCTGTAGTGATTTTCTCATTTTGCTCCAGGCCACAGACATTTTTTACATGTCATACTATAGAAGTGGATTGGGCAAATGACTGATTGGATGGGACTAGTGAAGACCTTAATCCACCTACTCCATTTGTGAAGTGAATTGTCTACAGGGGTGCAGTTGAAGTACCTCATTTCCGGACTGAAAGGAGAAACGAAACACATGAACAGCAATAGAAAGTGATGCCTCTGAAGTCCAAGGGACAATGAATTTGCTCCTGGTATAGTCAGGACTTGAATTGGATGCTGAATCTGTTTGGTGGGTAGGATCCAGTACCTTGGATAGCCCCTTAAAAAGTTCAAACACGAACTCAGGATAGATTTACTGTCCTTTGAATGTCAAAGCCACACACACCTATTGGTTTGCACGGCATACTCCAGTGTGGCAGCAGTGAGTAAAACATGACTAAATAGTGTTAGACTGTCTTTCCTCTCAGAAATAGATCCTTCAACAAACAATAGACCACCAAAAAGATGAATTATGTACAGCCAATTTCACTTACTCCACTGCCACAAGTACTGAATCGGTGTCCTTGGCCAGCTTACTGCAAACATCTTGATAGTAATCTAGAGAGAGAAATAAGAGTTTGGTGAACTGGAGAACATCCTGAACTAGACAAAGTTCTTTGTCTCTGTGCATATATTTCCATGTGAGTAATCAGAAGAGCGGGGACTGTGGTGGCTTAGTGGTTAAGACACTGGAAGGTTGGCAGGTTGGCAGTTTATACCTGAATGCTGCATGTCTGGTTGAGCACCCGTCTCTGTCCCAGCTCCTGCTATCCTAGCAGTTCGAAGCAAGAAATTGCAAGTAGATAAATAGGTACTACTTCGGTGGAAAGGTAAACAGCGTTCTGTGCACTCCAGTGTCTGCCACATGTCCATGGAAACATCTGCACAGACACAGACAGCGCTAGCTCTTTGGCTATCAATGGAGATGAGCACCGAATGCTAGAGTTGGATATGACTGGCATTTGAGCAAGGGTGACCATTACCTTTACCTAATCAGAAGAGCAGTTTTTCTCCCAGTACCAGTTTTTCTCCCAGTTTTTCTCCCAGAAGGATTTAGCTTGAGAATAGCATGTGTTTCAAAAAACTTAGCAAAAATATTTATACTTTTTTTTTCATTTTTCATTTCTTGGTCAGCATAAGCAATTAGATTTGTTCCTTAATTAAACAGTGACAGAAATGGGCTTTTTATAACTAATGGAGAGAACTTTCAAGGGGACACTTTTGACATTCCATGGATCTTAGATGTCAATGGCACATGCCTTCTGATATACTCACACCCAGAAACATTTCCAAAGCATTGGTGTCAATTGCTCCCAAAATGCACCTTTGGTGGTCTCTGTTCCCGCTCATCATACCACAAGCCATGTAAGGTGTCCTTAATAGGGTTTTGAGGAATTTAAAGCATTGGAGGAGTGAATTTTACCTTACTCTCTGTCACCATTGGGGGAATTTGAGTGGGTCAGAGGGTCATTAAAGCAAATTGATAGTTGTGTAATTGTAAGATATACAGGTATTAAAATATATATACTGCCTAAATAAGTTTTGAGAAAGACACCCATGTAATGCTATATTATGTAAGAGCAAAACATAATACAAAACTTTTTGTATCAGACAAAAGTGTTATTATAGGTTAAAATGAAATGCTTTGCTTGCTTAATATCTATGATTGGACGTAAACACTCTATGTAACATTTCAAATTGCTTGAAAGCTAGATACATAAATGCCTGGCTTATTTGCTGGATATGTAAACAATCAGCTTAAAGCAGGGATTCTCAACCTGTGGCCCATGGGCCAGATGCTGCCCATGGTGCCATTTCATGTGGGGTGCCCACCGCCTCCACCACACCAGGAAGTGCCATATGGTGGGGAAGGGCAAAATAGCTGTCCAGCCCCGAAGGTTGAGAACTCCTGGCTTAAAGTGACTAATGTAGACATACCTGCTAAGAAATCCAAATGGCAGGAGGACATTTGCTCCATGGCAGGAGGACATTTTCCACCTTTGTCCTTGCCACAGAACCCCTTAAGCTCCTCCCCTCATCTGGTTGGAGGGGAGTGGGAGTGACCATTACTCCATGGCAGAAGGACATTTTCCACCTTCATCCCTGCTCATTTTGCCGTTGGGTCCAATATGATGGTTTCCAATGGCATTTCCTCCACTAAGGAGGACCCTCACCCCACCTAAAAGGGCTCACTCACCTGTAGCCATTGGCCCCTTTATGGAGTCAGGTTAGTTACCTGATGCCTGGCACTCGGTGTTGAGTTGCTGGCAGTACGCTCTACTCCATTACCCTAGCGGGATGTCCAGTCAGACATTATCTACATAAACTACATCAAGCTAAACTACAGACAGACATAAACTACATTAAGCTAAATGGGACTTACTTCCTGACAAGTGCACCAAGAAGTAGAACCTTAAGAGCCCGATCCTAACTCAAAGCTGCACTGGCTTGAACTACTCTTGTGTTAGAAGTTCCTTTTTCTAGGCTGATCACAGAGATTAGGGGAGGAGAGACCAGAAAAAGGAGCAGTGAATGGGTGGGCTGAGAGAAGAGCTGAAACACGCCAGATCCAAATTCCCTCCAAACGATGGCCACAGTCACATTGCCACAAAAATTTAGGCTGAAATAAGGTGATAGTGGATGTTATGTGATGTCACTTAGATTCAAAAGTATAGTGATCCTTTTCAGGTTTTTGAGATTTTGTAGATGTTCAACAAATGGTTAACCACTGAAATCTCTCCATTCCACCCCCACCCCGAGTTTTCATGGGTCACCATAGATCTCCTAAATTATAATCTGCTACTTTATCCACGGTGTTCCATGCACTTCGGTGTCTAGGCATGCCTGCTACATGTCCATTGAGACACCTCCAAACACAGACAGTGCTGGCTCTTTAGCTATAAACAGAGATGAGCACTGAGAGTCGGATACGACTAGCTTTCGAGCAGGGGTGACCTTTACCTTTACCTGTTACTTTATCCACTGCAACAAAATTTGCACACATTGAGGTTTATTTTAATTTATTTCAGACACCTCTTGACTAGGAGGGGCTTAGATTCTGCACAGATTTGGAACTACTATGTGTTCAGCATGCTCTTAACCATTTTGAGCAGAAAGGATTGCATATTAAATTAAAATTGAATTGGTTAGAGAAAATAAAAATGGAGAAGTAGGGTAACGAATAGAGAAAGAATTATAGTGAGGGGAGAGGATTTAAGAGTTTTGAAGAACTAATTACACAGATAAGGAACAAGGGATCTAAGATGCAAGGAATAGTACGTAAAATATATAAGATATTGAATAAAGGAGGTGATCCCCAAAGAACTTTAAGGGAAATATGGGGAACAGAGTTGGCTACAAAAATATTGGACATATCTTGGAATTAAAAAAATGGAAAGCAAGAATTGCTCTTTCAGTAAGAAGCAAAGAGCATAATTATAAATTGTTATGCACGTGGTACATAGCCCTAGTTCATATAAATCAATATGATCAAAACTATTGTAAGGAGTGCTGGAGGTGTAAAGAAAAAAAGGGACTTATTGGTGGGAATGTAAACATGTACATAATACAGTATATGATTAAAAGTACTGTGCAGTAAAACCCCGTATAATGACTTTAATTTCATTCCATGGGGCTAGTTGCATAGCAATTATCCCTATGGGATGCATCATACAACAATTATCTCTGTGGGGGAAATCGTACAACAACAAAAATCATTGTACGATTTTCCCCATAGAGATGCATTGCATCGTATAACAATTTTAGTTGTTATATGGGGCACAATGTTTTTACAAATCCTCATCGTTGTACAATTTAATCGCTGTAAGATGCATTCATTACATGGGGTTCTACTTGCATTTGAAGAAATTAATCTATACCTATAATGCAGAGTTGTGGGTACCATATCCGGAATGGGCTGCCACACCCTTTGACCAAAACCCGTGAAATTCAACACACATGTACCTTGCACATGTGAGCAGGTCACTGTTGGGGTCCCGAAGCCCATGGGAGGCCTGCCCCCTAAATTGATCTGCAAAGGGGGTATATTCAACAGGAGGGTTTGTGTCTGCCCCAGTGCTAGGTCAACCAGCACTGGTCAACCCCTGGCCAGTGGGTTTCCCAGGAACACTGGCACTCAGCTAGCCAGGTTGGGACCACCCGAGCAAAGCCAGGCACCCCTGCTAGTAAGATAATGGGAATAAAGCTGAATTTTAGTCCCAAAGCAGCACTAATAATGAATTTAGAAGAGGCTAGATAAAGATTTTAAAAATGATTATAATTTTGCTGACTGCCATAAGATTATTGATTGCAAAAAAACTGGAAAACTTGTGTTGCAATTGAAGATTGTTATAAGGAAATATGGGACATAGCTTCAAATTACAAATTAGATTCTGATGTATAGGAAAAGAATGGTATGATTAAGAACAATCAGTTTTAGTCTATATGGAGTGCTTTTATGTTCTCTAAAAAAAGCACATGGTTGATGTTGGAAAGAAGGAAGTGGTTTAAAAGAAGATAAAGCTTGATAATCTTAAAATAAAGTGCCCCCCCCCATGGTGGAGGGGGCATCTTTTTTGGTTTATGCCTGATATCTATTATTATGTATTTTCTCATTTAAGTAGTGTAATAAGAATCATCTAGCATGTTTCTTGTTTTTTATGCGTACAATTTTCTAAATAAAAAAGTAAATTAATTTTTTTTAAGAAAGGATTGCATTCTTACTGATAGATCCAATCACTCCTGCTCCTCCATGGAAAAAAACAAAGCCTTTCCTTTGGTCAGGAAATGATGCCTTTGGCTGATAAACCTTCACTCGAACCCCATCAAAATTGTGGTCTTTCACAGAAAGGCTGGGATGGATCTTAGGGTTCCTCAGAGCCATCAAGGAACGCATGATGAAATAAGACTCACAGATCCCCAACTGCTCAAGAATCTCCCCCTGTTTCAAAAAGAAAGAAAGGAAAAACAGATTTGACTACAGTTGAATTATATCATGAAAAACTGATACCAAATCTCCTCTTTAAAAGCTACTTGATGGACTACCCTTTAATTTTTAAAAAATATATATTGTTAATATTATATACATAATAAACACGATAAGATAAACACAAAATACATCTAAAATTATCAGGGACATTTTACGGATCCTATAGACACACAGAAGGGTGTTAAGCAAGGATGTTCACTGGTCCCACTTTTGTTTAATTTATTTATTAATGATATGGTTAACCACTGAAGAATTCCTGATTTCCATCCTTCAAAACTGGCTTGATACTGTTAATTTTTACTGTTATTGTAAATTTTGTCGGTTTATGTGGAATACAGATCAGATCTCCATTCCCAGTAGTAATTTTTCTTTAAAACTCTCTATGTTTTCGAATTGTAATACGTGGAACTCTGTATATATGATTTTGTGTTCTTGCCAATTAGCCTACATAGGTCAATCCAGTAGACCTCTTAAGACCAGACTGGGAGAACACCAATCACGCATTAGAAACAACATCATTACAGCCCTGTTAGTATCACATTATATAGACAAGAAACATTCCTTTACTGATATGCGTGTGGTCATTTTGGAATCCTTTTCCCCTTGTAAATGCTACAGTATGGACAAAGAAAGTTTTTTATTGAAGAGAGAAGCATTTTATATTCATCGTTTTTCTACGCTTGGTCTCTCTGGTTTAAATACGGATTTGGATTTTTCTGCCTTTTTATGAAGTTTCCGCTTTCATGTTTTTTCCCCTTTAAGGGTTATTTCCACCTGATTAGTCAATAGGAACTATTTTTCACATGTGTTTGTTTGGATAGTATATTAACCTTACTTCCTGTGTTTCCTTTAACGCTCTGACCCAATATGAGATAGCACTGAGAGGTTGATTGAGTATTACATTCCATGCAGTTTCCTTTTGTAATTATTGCTATGCTGCTTAGAATGGTTTGTATTTTTGTATTTGTGCATGTTTTACATAGAGACTTTCCATTTATGACTGTTGCAGATTCTTGAGAAAGGATACGAAATATCTATTTTTTGTTGTTGTTCAGTCGCACAGTCGGTTCCGACCCTTTGCGACCCTATGGACCATTGCTCTCCAGGCGCCTCTGTCCTCCACCATCCCCCTCAGCCCTCCCAGCTCTGTGCCCATTGTGTCTACAATGCCATCTAGCCATCTCATCCTTGGCCTCCCCCTTCTTCTTTTGCCCTCCACCTTTCCCAACATCAATGCCTTCTCAAGTGAATCCTCCCTTCTCATTTGATGTCCAAAGTATTTTAGCTTCATCTTTACTATTTGACCTTCCAGTGAGCATTCAGGGTTAATTTCTTCTAAGATTGCCCTATTTGTTCTCCTCGCTGTCCAGGGTACTCTCAAAACCCTCCTCCAACACCACATTTCAAAGGCATCTATTCTTCTGCGTTCAGCCTTCCTAATTGTCCAGCTCTCACATCCGTACATTACTACTGGGAAGACCATTGCTTTGACTATTCTAATTTTTGTTTTCAGTGTGATGTCTCTGCTTTTCACTATGTTCCCCAGGTTTCTCATTGCTTGTTTCCCAAGAATCAGTCGCCTTTTTATTTCATGGCTGCAATCCCCATCTGCAGTGATCTTTGATCCCAGAAAAGTAAAATCTGTCACTGCTTCTACTTCTTCCCCATCTATCTTCCATGAACTGATTGGGCCTGTTGCCATTATCTTGGTTTTCTTGATATTTAGTCTCAAGCCAGCTTTTGCACTCTCCTCCTTCAGCCCAATCAAGAGATTCTTTAGGTCTTCCTCACTTTCTGCCATTAGGGTGGTATTGTCTGCATATCTCAAATTATTGATGTTTCTCCCAGCGATTTTAATCCCATATTGTGATTCCTCCATCCCTGCACTGCGCATTATGTGCTCTGTGTATAGGTTGAATAGGCATGGTGACAAAATGCAGCCTTGTCTTACTCCTTTTCCTATTCCAAACCACTCTGTCATTCCATGTTCTGTCCTAACTGTTGCTTCTTGGTTCATGTACAGATTTCTCAGGAGGCATATGAGGTGCTCTGGTATTCCCATCTCTTTAATTACTTGCCACATCTTGTTGTGGTCCACACAGTCAAATGCCTTAGTGTAGTCAATAAAACAGAAATAAACTTGTTTCTGGTATTCCTTTGTTTTCTCCATGATCCAGCGTATGTTGGCAATGTGGTCTCTAGTCCCCCTGCCTCTTCTGAAACCTGCCTGCACCTCTGGTAATTCTCTTTCCACATGCTGCTGAAGTCTATCCTGTATTATCTTGAGCATCACCTTACTGGCGTGTGGGATGAGCGCGATTGTTCGATAATTTGAACATTCTTTGGCATTGCCCTTTTTTGGGATTGGGACGTATACTGATCTTTTCCAATCCTGTGGCCATTGTTTTGTTTTCCAAATCTGTTGGCATATTGAATGCAGTAATTTGACGCCGTCATCTTTTAGCGCTTTAAAGAATTCAACTGGGATACCATCATCTCCACTAGCTTTGTTGTTTGCAGTGCTTTTTAGGGCCTTTATGACTTCGCTCTCCAGGATGTCTGGCTCAGGTTCTACTTCTTCATCATTGTAATTGTCAGGAGTGTTGAGGTCCTTTTTGTAGAGTTCCTCTGTGTACTCTTTCCATCTTTTCTTAATCTCTTCTGCATCAGCTAGCTCCTTTCCTTCTTTGTCCCTTATCATGGTCATTTTTGCTTTAAATGTTCCCTAAATTTCCCCGATTTTTTTGAAAAGATCTCTGGTTCTGCCTCTTTTGTTGTTTTCCTCCATTTCTCTGCACTGTTCTTTTAGGTAGTTTTCCTTATCTCTCCTTGCTTTTCTTTGAAATTCTGTGTTCAAATGATTGTAGTTTTTCCTTTCTCCTTTGACTTTTGCGTTCCTTCTTTCCTCTGCTATTTTAAGAGCCTCATCAGACAACCACTTTGCTTTCTTACTCTTCTTTTCTTTTGGTATGGTTTTCTTTGCTGCTTCCTGCATGATGTCCCTCATCTCTGTCCATAATTCTTCTGGCACTCTATCTATTGAGTCTAAGCCATTGAATCTGTTCATCACCTCCACCGCGTATTCTTTAGGGATGCTGTCTAGGTGATATCTTTCTGGTCTCCGTGTTTTCCTTATTTTCTTTAGTCTAAGCCTGAATTTTGCGATCAATAGGTTGTGATCTGAGCCACAGTCTGCTCCAGGTCTTGTTTTTGCTGACTGTATGGAGGTTCTCCATCTTTGGCTGCAGAGTATGTAGTCAATCTGGTTTCGGTGTTGGCCATCTGGTGATGTCCATGTGTAAAGTCGCCTCTTGTGTTGCTGGAAGAGAGTGTTTGCTATGACCAGTGCGTTCTCTTGGCAGAACTCTATCAATCTTTGCCCTGCTTCATTCTGTACTCCAAGACCAAATTTGCCTGTTATTCCCTCCACTTTTTGATTTCCTACTTTGGCATTCCAGTCTCCTAATATAATTTGGACATCATTTCTTGGTGTCTGTTCTATGAGGTGTTGTATGTCCTCATAGAACTGGTCCATTGTGGCTTCATCTGCACCAGTGGTTGGTGCGTATATTTGGATCACAGTGACATTGAAAGGTTTGCCTTGAATTCTGACTGACATCATTCTGTCATTTTTGAGATTGTATCCCATTACTGCTTTTCTCACTCTTTCGTTGACAATTATGGCTACTCCATTTCTTCTAAGGTTTTCTTGCCCGCAGTAGTAGATATGATGGTTTCCAGAGCTGAATTCACCCATCCCTGTCCATTTTAGCTCGCTGATGCCCAAGATGTCAATGCTTATTCTTTCCATCTCACTTTTTACCACTTCCAGTTTTCCTTGGTTCATTGATCTCACATTCCATGTCCCTATGCAGTATTGCTCCTTACAACATTGCATTTCCCCTCCCCCCTTCCTGTCCCTCCCCTTTCTCACCTCTGTGGTGTTAAGCATCCTGTATCACCTAGCCTGCCCTTTTGTTTTGCCTTTTGTTTTGGTCAATAGGGTTCTCTTGGCAAGATTTTTGGCATGGTTGCCGGTGTCTGCGCCATTTTTCTCTCCTCATACATTTTATCACAGTTTTTAAAAATTTAACACATTTAAGACAACATATTATCATGCATATTATCACACTTTAAAACACAGTCTCTATGTCAGTTTCTATGTTTAGTCAGTATAAAGTCTCTATGTCAGTTGCTATATTAGGTCTTCTACATTTGCATATCTGTTACTTATCCTTTGCCTGGAACTCTGGCTCTCCTCCTCCTCCTCACCCCCCCACCCCCCCTGGGGGTGGCTGTCCGGCGGCGGCGGCAGGCCCCTTAGCCGCTCGCCCGGCTCTCCTCCTCCTTCCTCACCCCCGTCTGGGGTGGCTGTCCGGCGGCGGCGGCGGCAGGCCCCTTAGCCGCTCGCCCGGCTCTCCTCCTCCTTCCTCACCCCCGGCTGGGGTGGCTGTCCGGCGGCGGCGGCGGCGGCGGCAGGCCCCTTAGCCGCTCGCCCGGCTCTCCTCCTCCTTCCTCACCCCCGTCTGGGGTGGCTATCCGGCGGCGGCGGCGGCAGGCCCCTTAGCCGCTCGCCCGGCTCTCCTCCTCCTTCCTCACCCCCGGCTGGGGTGGCTGTCCGGTGGCGGTGGCTGTGGCAGGCCCCTTAGCCGCTCGCCCGGCTCTCCTCCTCCTTCCTCACCCCCAGCTGGGGTGGCTGTCCGGTGGCGGCGGCTGCGGCAGGCCCCTTAGCCGCTCGCCCGGCTCTCCTTCTCCTTCCTCACCCCCGGCTGGGGTGGCTGTCTGGCGGCGGCGGCGGCGGCAGGCCCCTTAGCCGCTCGCCCGGCTCTCCTCCTCCTTCCTCACCCCCGGCTGGGGTGGCTGATGATGTTGTATCTATTTTACCGGAAGGATATTGACCTGTCATTCTGCTTTGTTTGTACCTACTTACCTGTGGTTGCAGTAGCCTCCGGATTCCTTTATCATGCTGTTCCTTTTACGGACTTTTCTATATATGGACCTTTTATTAATCATGTATTCAGCTTTATTATGAGACTTTTGTATTTTGACTGTATAAGACTCTATTACTTGTGCCAAGCTATAAGTGATGTCAACATATTCTATCATATAACTTTGACATGAGCTGTGGTGACGGACTTCGTGTATATTTTCTTCCATTATCTTTATTATCGTGTACCATACATCTGTGACTTGAGCTGTGGCGACGGATTTTGTATATAGTAATTTTTTGTCCTCTACAATTTTTGTATATTTACCTATGTGATTTGGTTGCTCTGCACTATATATTAAAGTTTGGCACTTTTATTCTTTTTACCATTTGTTACCATTGGGGTGCTCCTCCCCCTTTTCTTGATACTGTTATATGCAGATGATGTTGTAATCCTCTCCAGCACCCCAAAAGATCTCAGAAGAGCATTTACATCAGGGGTTCCCAACCAAAGGCCCGCGGGCCAGATACAGCCCATAGCCAGTGGTGGGCTCCAAAAAATTTACTACTACACTGTGGGCATGACCTACTTTGTAGGTGTGGCCATGTGACTGAGTGGACGATCTAGTCATGCCTGCCACACGACCATGAAAACATATGCAAACACAGACAGCACTGGCTCTTTGATTGTAAATGGAGATGAGCACTACACCATAGAGTTGGATACATTTTAGATAGCCCATAATTAGAAAAGTATTTTATTTAACAAGGATATAGCCATAGCCATGACACTTCTATAGTAAAGGTCACCCTTGCTTGAAAGCCAGTTGTATCCAGCTCTAGGGTTCTGTGCTTATAAGAATATAATGAGCACAGAACAGTCCAGCATTCTGTCTCACACAGAGTATTCCCAAGCAGATGTCTTCACCTGCTTAGGATTCCCTGGAAATGGAATTGAGAGATATCCTGCCTATCTCTCCAACCCAGAGGTTTTCCTTAGGTATCCATAATTATAACCATTGATTCCCTTATCCTCATGAACTTGCTCATCTCTGTTTATAGTGAAAGAGCCAGTGGACTCGATCCACAAAAGCTCACATTAAAATACAGCAGTTAGTATTTAATGTACAACAATGTAGTTTGTTATGGGGAGCCTAAGGGGGTTTCCCTGTGATGAGGGAGGGGTAATGAGAGTGTGGAGCTCCCTGGGCCAGCTGCAGTCTACCTCAGAGCAGCAGTTAGTCTATAAGGTGTTGTGGCACCTTACCTGCTGCTCCAAGGTAAATTGGCCAAGGGAGCTGTGGCCCTCGTTCCCACATCCCTCCTCCCAGGGAAACCTCCTTAACCTGCCCCTGACCCTGCCCAAGGCTCCACGCCTCCCCCTTCATCTCCCCCTACACAACACACCCATGGAGACTCACAGCGGAGGGGTGCCCGGGGGCAGTGGTGGCAAAACATCCCTGCCAAGACAAGCCTCTTCCTCCTCCTTGTCCCCTGGACAACAATAGTGATTCTTCCTCCTCCTCTTCCTCCTCCTCAAGCGGCTGCGGGTCCCACTCAGGCAGCAGCAATGGAGGCAGCACCGCTTGCGGCTGGGGGAAAGGGAGGGAGGAGCTCACGCTAGCCAGACCAGCATGCATGCCGCTGCCACTCCCTTACCACCCTGCCCACCTCCAGGTGCCTGGACACACTGATTCCTCTAATAGTGGTGCCGACCCAGCCTCATCAGGGCTCGGGAGCCGCTCGGGAGCCCCATGGGAGCCAGTGGGACATCCACCGGCCTCTTGTTGTCATCTCCTTCCCTCCCTCCCCCCAGACGAAGTGTGACATGCCCTGTTTGGGGGCTTGGAGTGAGGCTTTGGCACCCACCTGCTGCTTCT
Organism: Bradypodion ventrale; assembly: GCA_035047345.1. NCBI lineage: Eukaryota > Metazoa > Chordata > Lepidosauria > Squamata > Chamaeleonidae > Bradypodion > Bradypodion ventrale. The sequence goes on along the minus strand of JAWDJE010000017.1, from coordinate 10,720,303 downwards.
AGCAGCAGCAGCACCACCACCACCTGTAGTTCTTGCCGGGCAGGCAGGTGGACGGTTGAGGGGCACTGCTATACATGCTGTTGTTGCTAGAAACAGTGGGTGGGTACCAAAGCCTCACTCCAAGGCTCCAATCAGGGGGACCACTGGGTCCAGCTCAGCCCTCGACTGTCCACCCACCTGCCCGGTGCAAATTATAGGTGCTGCTGCTGCTGCTGTTAGAAGTGGTGGGTTGGCATGAAACCTCACTCCAAGCCCCAGACCAGGTCACGCCCACCCGCTGCCTCTAACAGCAGCAGCACCTGTAGTTTGTGCCAGGTGGGTGGATGGATGAGGGCTGAGTGGAACAGTGGTCCCCCTGGTCGGGGGCTTGGAGTGAGGCTTCGGTGCCCACCTGCCACTTCTAGCAGCAGGTGCAGCAACAGCGCCTTTAGCAGTGCCTCTTGACCATCTGCCTGCCTGTCCAGTGTGAACTACAGGCGCTGCTGCTGCTGCTGCTAGAAGCAGCAGGCGGGCACCAAAGCCTCACTACAGACCCCCGACCAGGGCACGCCACACTTGGCCTGGGGGGAGGGAGGGAGACAATGAAAGAGGCAGGCAGAGGCCCTGCTGGCTCCTGCGGCTCTCCCAAGCTCTGGCGAGGTTGAAGCAGCACCACCTTCAGGGGGACTGCTGTGTCTGGGCACCCAGAGGTGGTTAGGGTGGGGAGTGGACGTGGCCATCCAGGTCTACTTCCAGTAGGCCTGTACCAGTCGGTCCAAAGCGGCTGATGCCTGCCACTGCCCACCACACTATTTCATGTAGCCTCCCACCCGTCTAAGGGCATTCGAAAAACAAAATGGCTAAGGGCATTTGAGAAACAAAATGGCTACCCTTTAAAGCTGTTGGGACAAAATGGCCATCCCCATCATGCAGGCAGGGCAAAATGGCCATCTGGCCCTCGAAGCTGTCTGAGAGAGCATGACCTGGCCCCTGGCTTGAAAAGGTTGGGAACTGCTGCCACCCCAGGACCATCACCACAGCTGTGGGGGGACCCCGCCCTCCTCTCCTATCCCTTGCGGGGTGGGATAAAGGGCCACGGGTCACTGGGCCAGGCCGAAGACTGCCACCACCCCAGGACCATCGCCACTCCCAGAGGAGACTGGCCAGCTGGAGCGCTCGGACTTATGCTCGCTTTCACACTCCACACCCCATCTGGAAAGGACTTTGAATGGACTGTGTTGGGGTATATTTTTATATTGTCATTTTCTGTACTTGGACATTTTATATTTTGTATACTTTTGTGCTGCTATTGATGTTTATATATTTTATAATTGTCATTTTTTATATCGTGGGAATTTAGATTTTGTATGTTGCTTTTGTATTCTATATATATATATATATATATATATATATATATATATATATATATATATATATATATATATATATATGCATTATGTAAACCGCTTTGAGTTCCCTTAGGGGAAGAAAAGTGGTACAGAAATCTAAGTAGTAGTAACAACAACAACAACAACAATAATAATGAGAAAACTAAAGTAATAACTTTTGCAAAAATACCTAAGAGACGTATTTGGAGAATAAATGGACATAGGTTAGAGCATGTCTCCAATTTTAAATACTTGGGAGTAGCCCTACAAGCCTTTGGCTCAAGAAATGCTCACATCATACAGGTCGCTCCTGCTGCCCAGAAGTCTACAAATGCCATCATTTCACCTCAATCTTCATCAAGCCTGTCTCAAGGTGGAGGGTGGTACTATATATGCAGCAAGGAATTTGTAGGGCTGACTGTAATTTTTTGGTTGTACTTTTTCCATAAGGGCAAGATTGTTAGGAGGAGGACCTGATTGTTAGGAGGAGGACCTGATTGTGTTCCATACGGTAACTGTGATAAGGTTTTGGCTTCAAAGAGTTTGAGCCATCCTTTGGTCCTCAAGAATTTTAATATGGCATTTGCAGACCTCTGGGCTGTAGGAGCGGCATGGATGGTGTAAACATTTTTTGAGCAAGAGGCTTGGATGACTCTTTATTCAATATCTTATATATTTTGCTTACTATTCCTTGCATCTTAGATCCCTTGTTCCTTATCTGCGTGATTAGTTCTTCAAACCTCATAAATCCTCTCCCCTCAACACATATCTTTCTCTATTCTTTATCCCACTTCTCCATTTTTATTTTCTCTAACCAATTCAATTTTAATTTAATATGCAATCCTTTTTACTCAAAATGGTTAAGGGCAAGCTAAACACATAGTAGGCCAAAACCTGTGCTGAATCTAAGCCCTTCTTAGTCACGAGGTGTCTGAGGTATTTAAAATTGGAGACCTGCTCTAACCTATGTCCATTCATTCTTCAACTATGTCTCTTAGGCATCTTTACAAAAGTTATTACTTTAGTTTTCTCATAATTAATCTCAAGTTGATTATTTTTACAATAGAGAGCTAAAGATGTCAACGCTCTTCTGAGACCTATTGGGGTACTGGACAGGACTACAGCATCATCTGCATATAACATTATGTGTATCGGCCAGTTTTAGAGAAGGGAAATCAGGAATTCTGCTGCTGCTGCTTCCCTATCCAAATACAAATTCTGGTGATCCTTATGGTGCTCGGCCATGAAAACTTTCCTAAGAATATAATGCAGTGGCCTTTCATCTGCCTTCTGCATCACAGCATGACCCTTGTAGTCCAAACCATCAAGCTCTCACTGGGACACCGTCTATATTTAAGGCAAGATTTAAATAATGCTAGTCACTCTTTCCTTTCCCAAAGATAAATACTTTATTCAATCCACAATTCACCCCTCCCAAAATGTAAGAATATTGCTAGGACACTTTTGTCCAAACTATATAATTTCCCCCTTTTTTTGCTCTTCCTCCTCTCCCCCCACAATACCACAATATTTTATACAATTTTTGTTGTATAGTTGATTCTTTTTCAATATTAAAAAACACTGCACTGCATCCAGGACATTGTAGATAACACAAGGCGTTTTTTGCCTTTCCTTTTTAATTTTCTCTCCTTTTTTGTTTATTAAACTTTTCTTTTTAAATTTTGAATTGATAAGAGGAGTAAGAATTAAGATTTGTGTGATGGGATGGGTCACAAGTTATTCAATATGGAGTCTCTTTGGTTTTTAAACTGTCTTAGAATGTAGGTTTGCTTCTTTCAAAGGCCTCATAATTCTTTCTGCTGTGCTTATCAAGCAGGTGTGCTTAGTAGAAACTTCTCAGAGCTTCAGGCCGATGTTTTGTCTTCTCCTCCAGGCCTGGAATGTTTGCTTTTGTCAACATCCCGAGCCTGGTAACACCAGACATTTGAATGAATGAATGAATGAATGAATGATTTAATTTATACCCCCACCCTACTGGTGCTGGCACCAATCAGGGAAGCTTACAATGAAAAGACAAAATGTAATAAAGTATCATAAAATATCAAACATCACAAATATCAAAGCAATATCACATAATAACAAATGCAATATCACATAATATCAAGTCACCAATATCAAATATTATACAAAAAAGTCCACAAATGATGGAGCCCTGCTGAAACATCCCAGATGGAGCCTGGGGCTCAACATCTATGACGGAACCCTGGGCTCAACGTCTTTCACCAACAGCTGGGGCCAGTCTCTCTCCCCGCCCTTGCTCTCATGGAGGGTGGGGGTCCGACGAGACAAGCAGCTCCGGGAGTGATGGGGTGTTGTAGCCATGTCAGTTGCCCCACAGATGGGGCCAGTCTCTCTCCCCGCCCTTGCTCTCACTGAGGGCAGGCGTCTGACAAGATGATGGTCTTTGGCCCGCAACAGACCCGGCAGCTCCAGAAGTACAGCCGAAGATGTTGGCAGCCGGAGCATCAGTGGCAGCTTTTGTAGCCCTGCCGCAAGACAGGCAACAGCTGAGCTCCCACCTCCCATGGCTGGCCGGGCCAGAGAGGGAGCCAAAGATGTTGGCAGCCGGAGCATTGGCAACGGCTTTTGTAGCCCCGCCACAAGACAGGCTACAGCCGGCCAGGCCAGGAAGGAAGCCGAAGATGTTTGTTATGGGAACCAGGGTGTGTTTATACTATCCCTGAGCCCTAATTGGCTGTATGCTAATTAGGAGAGCCAAGCTCATGTTCCCTCTTTTAGGCACATGGGTTTTGGGATTTGAGTTGAGTTGGGGTTTCTGAGAGTTACATCTCAGAAGGGAGAGGGGGACTCTAACACCGAGCTCTTACTCCAACCCAAGCTTAGTCATGGTTACCTAGATTAGTCAGGTTTTCCTTTTATTTCTGGGGGAAGGCCTGAGTGCAGATTTACCTACCTGTACTTTTTGATTAGTGTTTTTTCGGCTGTATGTGTGTATCCTGAACCAATGAATGAACTGTTATTTCTACAATATGCTTCGAGAACAATAAAACATCTTTAATTCATCAACAACGTCTGTTCATTGGAAGAGGGAGTAAGATAAGAGTTTAGGCATAAGTCACACGCTACCACACATATACAACTCTCCACAATACTTGCTGGGCTTTGTTAATACAGGTAAGCCCCAGGTTGCTACAGGTTTTTGTAGGACTACATTTAGGCCTCCTGTATTCAGAGTCTTGGGGAGTTCCACAGAACTGGCCAGTTTGGAAGCTCGGAAGGAACTGGAGAGCAATGGTCAGGTCAAAGCCTATCTGTCACAATTGGATATTCATGAATATGGTTAGGGGTAAAGGAAATATAAAAAGTATGACAAGTGGAACATTTAATGTGGTTTGACTTATGAGTATCAAATCAAATCTTTATTATTACAGCCAAAGGCCAGACAGAGTGCACTATATAACACAACCATTGTGGCATCACATATAGAATAAAAGGATTTCTGCCACACCGAGCATATACAGTAAAATATTAAAAAATAAAAATTTGTTTGAGAATCCTATAATACACACCATAGTATTTTACTTTAGTCTGACTGTCCCAAGTTCACGTTCGTGAATTTTAACATTGGAGGCTCACTATTTACTGAGCACTATTGGGGTCAAAAGACATGAATCGCCATACTTTAGCGAATGCAGCATGATTTCCATACAAACCTGATGACAGCGGCGGTCGTTGCCTTGGAACTGTCAGATAGTAATACATTCAATTTTCTATTATTGCTGGAGGCCAAGTACAGAACTGCTAAAAAGAGCTCTTTTCTGAGATCTTCATAAAAGGGACAATCTAAAAGAATGTGCTCAGAATTTTCTATCTTGTTGGTATGACAAGCACATATACGTTCACAAACTGGGATTTTCTTAAAAAGCCCCTCCCTAAATGCCAAGGGAAGCATATTGTGTCGAATGAGACTAAAAGAGCATCTGTGGTCTCGGTTATTTAAAGAGGTAAGATAGGACAATGGTTTAAGCACGTTAAAATGCGGCCACTCAAACAAGGAAGAGGTAACTTTGGTTAGATCTATTTGGCGGTATATATCGGTTACCCTTTGTTTAATTTCTTTCCTGGCTCGATTTGGTCCCAGGGAAACAAGGTGAGTTTTAGAAAGTCCATGTGATGTCAAAACTGCTTCTATATGAGAAATCCAAGGGGAAGTTACATTATCTGCCATCATTAAAGTAAGTAAACCCACTGGTGAAAACAGAAGTTTCACCCAATACATAGTGGCACATGTTAATAATCTGGCCTTCATGGTTAGCATGCCCATTTCTAACCTTGACGCAGCATTAGAAATGCAAGATGGAGTCTGCATAATGGACCTCAGGAACTTAGATTGGACAATTTCTAAGGGATGGACACTCGATGCGGCGCTAAATTGGTCCCCATAAGACATTTGAGCAAGGGGTTTGGCTGAATACAGCCTTAGAGCAGCTACAACATTATAACTGCCTTTCTTCCAGAAAAAGTTTTGGATGGCGCCGGCACTACTCCTTGCCTTAGAAGCTAGGTGCATTATGTGTTAATTTTTGCTACCGTTAGATTGAAAGATTACCCCCAGGTAATTATAATAGTGGGTCTGTTCAATAACTTGTTGGTTTAGATACCACTGGTGTATTTTAGGTTTTGTGGCAAACACCATAGTCTTAGTTTTGGAGTAATTAATCTCCAGTTGGTTTTGGTGACAGTAATTGGCAAAGGTGCGAAGAGCACTACGCATCCCAATTTGTGACCTGGAAAGTACAACTGCATCGTCAGCGTAAAGAAGTATTGGGATATGCTTCGTACCCAGCTTTGGTGCGTGGAAGTCCCTGCAGTTAAGACACTCTACGTCATTTATATATATATCAAATAATACAGAAGCTAAAACACAACCCTGCCTAACACCCCTATCCGTTTTAATAGATCTAGACAAGTGTCCCTGCATGCTACATTTTACCCTAATTGTTGTATTGTGGTGCAGTGCTTGAATTAGAAACAATAGCTGAGGGTCGATGGAGGCTTTCTCCAACTTTTCCCACAGCAGTATCCTTGATAGTGTGTCGAAAGCTGACTTCAAGTCAACGAAAGTGGCATAGAGGGAAACAGTGGAGTTGGATGAGTATTTATGAATAAGGTGCTCTAAAATAGCACAGTGGTCCATCGCAGATCTACCTTCTCTAAAGCCTGCCTGTTCATTGGCAATTATCTTGCCATCTTCACACCAGTCCTGGAGTTTCCCTAAAAGATGGGTAGCATATAACTTGCTGAGTACACTTAACAGGTTGATTGGTCTGTAGTTTGTCGGACTATTGTGAGACCCCTTTTTATATATTGGGCATATAATTGATATCCCCCAACTTTTGGGGAACCACCCAGTTTTATCTATTATGGTGAATAATTTTGCCAATACTGGAGTCCACCAGTCAGAGTTAGATTTGACTAAATCAGAGGGTATAATATCAAAGCCGGCAGCTTTCCCTAATTTCAGTTTGCTTATTAAAGATTTTATTTCAGCATTTGAAACTGGGGGCCAAATGGGAAGATTGTCACTACAGGCCGAATACCCTGGTGTGGAGTCCAAAATGTCAAAGGCCCGATAGAGTTCTTGAAAATGATTTTCCCAGATTTCTGGTAAACACATTCCTTCTCATCCCAAGATTTACTTAACCTGCTGGATGCTCTTCTGTGACTAGTGTTAAATACCTTTAATGGAGATTGGATTCTTTCCAACAGGGAGTCAAAAAGATCAATACCCTGTTCGTGTAGACCGTTATTCACAAAATTGTCCACTGCCTCTTTAAAACCATCAGTGTTAATCAGCGTTGGTAAGATTTGGGCCATATCAGCTCTCCATCTGATTAAGTTCATCCTGCTCTCAGAGTCTGGCTGACCACAGTGTTTTTCACTAAGCCTCACTGTATGTGTCGGGAAGTTAAGTAAAAGATTTAAAGGAAGGTGGTCACTATCATAAAACAAAGAGACTTAAAATCGGTCTACATAACTAACAACCTCTTTTGAGACAATAAAATAGTCAATGACACTTTTTCTTTTCCCGGACCAAAATGTGTACTCTGCAGGATGGTCACCGCACATTGTGCCATTCAAGACATGTAAATCTAGGCTGGACAAAAGTTGATATAAGATGACCAGCATAATTAGATTTTAGGTCCTTTGATTGCTTTTCAAGAAGAGGTGCTGTTAGATCATGAGGTCGATAAGGCATGAGATTGGTTCCGGAGGAGGAGGTGAGGCTGTGAGTTGCTTTCTCTCCTCCTTCCCCTTTTTATCTTGTTTTGCCTTTTCCCCTTCAAAACAAGAATGACTTTAGCAGACTGTTTATATTTTAATGCTGCATTTTAGAATGCTTATCATTTTTATCTTCCTTTGACTTCGAATGCTTGGCCAAATGAACATTCGGCTACCTCTCGTCAAACTAAGGAGTGAAATGCCGAGAGACTCTTATGAGCTTTTAAACTTTTAATGAACTTCTATGAACTTTTAAACATTTAATGAACACAGCTTTTAACCATTCCTTCACCAAGCTTTTTAGCTCAGAAAGATTTTACTTATTCATGTACAGTTTTTAACTTATTGTTCTGTCTGGGAATCTGTTGGATTTTTTTGCCCCTGTTTGATTGTAAGAGACTAACTGGAGGATTATGGGGAAAAGAAAGAAACAGGATCGTAGCTCACCACCACCCCTGAAGCAGAAGAGGAAAAAACACAGTCTACTAGCTACAACTCAGACTTATGAGTATTATTTGTTATACATGAGATTAAATTATAAAGAACAATTTTTATTGTCTGTGTGTACTATCATGTTATTTGTTATTTTTATTAAATATTATTTAGTAGTTATATGTATATTAAGTTTTATTATTGAAATTTTATTTGTTGTTTTGTCTTTTATTAAATGAATAAAAAATAATTACATTTTTTAAAAAAAAAACTGCACTTGTTTGTGGCAGTGCATGAAAAGCATTGGGTCTCCTAATTGAGGGAAAAGGTGCTGTAAAATGAAATTAAATGAATGGTGGAATAAAATGTTAGAGGGGAAAAATTAAAACATTGACCTTAAAGCAGGGGAGATGTTTTTTCAGCAGCTAAGAAACCTATAATAAGGTCTGATCTTGAAATACCAAATCTCGTGTTGCCAATTGAAACAAACAGGGTTTGGAATTAAATTAGAATTATCAATTCCCATTCATTTCAAATGATTTAGTCTAGCAGTTGAAACAAAAACGGATGTAAAGGTTTTTCATTCTTCATGTGCTTCTCATGATAGATGAGATATACAGCAAAACCCCGACTTACATATGCATCGAGTTACATAAAATTCGACATACAGAATAATTTTTGAACTAAAACCATGTCCCGATTTACATTAATGTCCAAATTTAAATAACACAATTTCCTATGGGTTTGCTTGAAGTTACGTAAAAATATTTTGCCTATGGGGTTGCTTCAAGTTAAGTAAAAAGTTCATTTTTCCTATGGGTTTGCTTTGAGTTATATAAAAACTCATTTTTCCTATGGGATTGCTTCGAGTTAGGTAAAAAACCAATGTACATGAAAGTCTACGGAACAGACTTTTTACATAAGTAGGGGTTTTACTGTATTTTCTGATATATTTCATGAAAGATGGCTAGTTTCATTCTTCAGCATGACTGCTAGGAAGGCAGTTACATGGTCAATGAATCATTCAATAAATCTATCAGTCAATCACAACTCAGTTTAAACCCTCCTCCCTTTTGTCATTTTACACAGTCTAATTCACATTCCTTTCCTTGCCATTGATATCTGAAATCACACCTATCAGATGATGACATACTTACCAATGTTATCACCATCACTATTCCACAGTGAATGATTCGTAGCTTCAGTGGGTGGTCAAATTCAGGAGCAATAGTCATTTTGGAGCACTCATAATAAATTGCCCGGAAATGTAGCAAGAGAAAACTGATTCCCGTCACTCCAACAGTCCAAACCAAGATAGCAGATAGAAGATACATGCCTCTTCTGCAAAGAAAAGAAACTCCAGTTGCTAGCTGGTTTCACAGAGGTGTCTAATTTTGGTCTCCAAGTTATTGGCTACAGTATTTCTTGCCTTGAGACATCATGGAAGCAGACTAAGTAGGGAAAAAATGCAACAGGTACCATGAATACTAAATTACTGGGAGTGGCTTGATTTGGCTTGATTTTATATTGGAACACAACACTGACTCCTATAAAAATCTAATCCAAGAAGCCAAATGAAAGGATAATTGTCGCTAACAAAACAGGGAACTGTGAATGACACAATATAACAAACACTTACAAATTTTCCTTACCCAGATTTACCCAGACTAAAGTGTCTGAAAAGAGAATCGAAGCTTTTGAAATGTGGATCTGCAGAGGACTGCTATCATAGGTTGACCATGTGGCTAACATAGAAGTATTGTGCCAAATGGATAAAGAACAAGAACTCTTTAAGACCATTTAGCAAAGAAAGCTCCAATACCTTGGCCATATCATGAGGAAAAAACATAAAGAATCTTCTTCTTGTGCCATATCTGATTCCAATATTGGCGATCATCATGACAATCAGCCATGAAGGCAGTCCTGCTGTGGCCTTTCATCTGCCATCCGCATCACAGCATGACACTCATAGCACTGATCCAGCTCCGTGAGTCACTTTCTGGTCTTGAGCCCTTTTGGCAAACAAAGTCCTCCTCAGTCCCAGGCCAGTATTGATGAAGCTGCTGCCCTCCATCAAAATGGATTCAAGTGGGATTTAATCCACTTGGGGACCATCACCCTTCCATGTGGACTTCGCCAAGGCTGCTAGTCCTCAGGGTTGTCAAGACAGTTAACCCCATGCCTAACACTCGCCATTAAGTCACTGGCAATATGGTCTCCTCTGACATAAAGTATAGAATACACCAACTTGCTCTGCAAGGAAAGATCCCTAGGAAGAGAGGCCCTGGATGTAGACAGACTTCTTGGCTGAAGCACTTGAAAGACTGATGTGGCATGTCCTCAGAAGGACTGTTCCAAGGAGTTAGAATAGGAAGACTATCTCCATTATGATAGTGTTGTGTTCCTAATACTATGCCTTTGCAACAATGTAACACCCATCAACTGTAACACTGTAACCTTCTGTAATAGGACGCGAGCTAGTAACCACTGGGTGGCAGTAGCGAGCGTCCAGCTCATATGGTTCCAATTACGCAATAACTCCAGCGCGGGAAGATTCCCGCCACTACCTCACCTGGACAAGAAGGGCGTGACCAGGGATGTCGTCACGCGGGCGGTAGCCAATGGGCTATCGTGGAGCCACATTCAAATGTATAGCCACTGTATATATTGAGCTGTTCATCCACCATTACCACATGTTCCCCCGGACCACCATGCAATAAAGATGTGTTAAGCCAACCCTTCGGCTGTTCCTGTGTCTTGGTTCTCATACACCAAAGATAGCCAAAATCTGGAATGGATACAGCACTGAAAGAAGAAGAAGAAAAGAGAAGAAGAATTTTAAAAATAAGATCCACTTAAATGTATCTGTGGAGCAGAGACTCACTTTGAATGGTCAATGCATCTATCTGAATTGATATCCTTATTTAATGTTAGCATAATGTCAGGAATACAATAAATCGAAAGAATGGATAAAAGTTCATTGATGTGTTCATTGACTAGTTTGATCAGTTTGAAGATTTGTGAATTTAGTTGCTCATCAATGAACTACGACTATTTTTCATGTTCAATAACACTTGATGAATACAATTGAGGAGTTTGGAATGATTTTTGTTGTTTTTTTCACATTTAGAAGGACAATAAAAAAACCCACATTAAGTCAGAGAAGATCTTTTTGTGATCTGCAAACGGTTTCCTCTTTGCTTGTCTAGGATGTTATACCCTATTGTAAAATTGCTGTACCACTTTAAGGTCTCTGTACTTGTAACAGCACAGGTGTAGCTTATTGATTATGTAACTCCAAGACTTTGTATAAAGCTAAGTCTCAGTTTGCACCACTTTAGCCTATGTGCTCAATAGATCCTATATGCCCAATACTGTCTGTGTGCTCAAGACTCCTGCTGGTTGTTATGCTCTGGTGAAAGGCTTCATGCCGGAACAAACCTTACGAAGGGTAAAATAAACCTTTTTATACAAGCAATCAGCTTTGGTCCCTGTGTTAATCTCAGTGCCCTATGCGGGGTACTGCATGACATCATGGATTGTAGCTGCCAGGTGACATACTTCTGCCCACCTCTGGGGGGCGCCAATCACTGGGGCTCACCTGGACTTGTCCCTTTGTTCTAAATGGCCAGCACAGGCCTGCCAGAAACCTTGGGGCCATCTGTGCAGAGCTCTTTCTGAAGAAAGCTGGTGCATCTTTACCAGTTGGATTAGCAGCAGAGATGAAATGCAAACCATGCGTGTGGGCTAGTATAAATTTCCATTAAAATGAGTACCTGTGAATCTGCATTCTTTTGGAATAGTATTATGTATGAATAGCTTCCTCAGCAGTTCAGATCTTTTCATAGCTTTGGATAATAAAATTTTTTGGATCGCTTTGCAGAGCTGATTTGGACTGAGTACGATGTGGATATACAAGAATTATAATATTTTTAATTAAAATAAGATGGCGCTGGGTCTCTGAGGCTTGGAGAGTTCTGGAAAAGAAAGGTTGTTTTGTCTATTGTTCATTTCTGCTTTCTTTGCTACAAGGACTCTCTGTGCTAGTCAAGGTCATATATTGAAAATAAGGCTTTAAAGACAGAACTGGTTTCGTCAAGCATTGGCAGTAAAGTGTTCTAAATGTAAAGTGGAATCTGCTGCACTTTGTTTATATTATTTCTCTACTCCCCTCTAATATTACTTTTAAGTTTGAATTTTACAAAGTTTTTACAATGTCATAAAATATTAAAAATTCCTGAAGATTTCATTTGAACAAGATTCTTGGGAGACAAGCTATGAAAAACCTGGGGAACAGTGAAAAGTGGAGGCATCTCACTGCAAACAAAGGTCCACATAGTCAAAGCAATAGTGTTTCTGGTGGTAATGTATGGCTGTGAGAGCTGGACCATTAGAAAGGCTGAGCGAAGAAAAATAGATTCCTTTGAGATGTGGTGCTGGAGGAGAGTTTGGAGAGTCCCCTGGACAGCAAGGAGAACAAATAGGTCAATATTAGAAGAGATTAGCCCTGAGTGCTCATTAGAAGGACAAATAACAAAGATGAAGCTGAAGTATTTTGGACATCAAATGAGAAGTGAGGCTTCATTTGAGAAGGCCTAGATGCTGGGGAAGGTGGAGGGCAAATGAAGAAGGGGACAGCCAAAGATGAGATGGCTAGATGGTATTGTAGGCACAATGGGCATGGGGCTGTGTGGACTAAGGAGGATGGTGGAGGACAGGGGTGCCTGGAGAGCGATGGTCCATGGGGTCACAAAGAGTCGGAATCGACTGTGCGACGGAACAACAACAAAACAGATCTGCCAAGCAAAATTTTTATTCACCTTTTTTGATTAGAGCATATTGGAGACTGTTTGTTGAACATATTCTCAAAAATAAACCGCAACATTGGACCTAGATATAATAGAATAATAACTTGTTGGATAATAAATTGAACTACATGATTTTTCATCTTTGAAAGAAAACGGAAACAGTGGATGAACTTTGGAACTGATAATACCCTTCAATGTTATATTAATGTTTTGATTATCATCACCTACAAATTTGATCTATTACTGAATTATATGACTGGTAAAGTTTGAATCTATGATTTGATTTGTTTTGAATACAAATTGGATGATTTTGGGGAATATTTAGATTTGTTTTGAATACAAATTGGATGATTTTGGGGAATATTTAGAATAATTATAACTGTATAATTTGTTGGAGTGAATGAGTCGTCGTGGGCGGGGGGTGGAAAAGGATAAAAAGCCACTTTGGGTAAGGGTAGACCATGAGACATCTTCAGATCAAAGTTTTAAAAGGCTAATTAGGATGGAAGACGAGAGTAAGGGGACCCTAAAGGACTTGCAGCAAGAGTTAAAAGAAGCCAAGGAACAGGAGAGGGTGAGAAAGATATTAGAACAACAACAACAGCAACAGAAGCAGCAGCAGCAACCGCAAGAACAACATCCACAGCAACAACAGCAATAACAGCAGAAATCCCAGATGAGAAAGGAACAGGGGCACCTAAGACTGTATATGAAAAAAATTAAAGAAAGATTAGATTATATGGAGATGAATTTACAGAAAGATTTACACAGTTTACAGCTCAGTTTGCAAAAAGTTGTTCAAAAACTAGAAGAGGAGTGGGTCAAGGACAAGACAGAAATAATGAAAGGGCAATTGAATCTTCAAACAATGATGGCTAACCTCATTAAAACAGTGCATTCAGGACATGATAAATTGGAGAAAGGGCAAGATGCATTTAAAAAAGAACAGGAAGTGATGAAAAAAACAGATAAAAGTAACTAAAGAATTAGAAAAAAGAAAGGAAAAAGACAAGGAGATAGATCTCAAATTGGAAAGTCAGGAGTTGAGTTTAGAAATGGTGGAAGAAGAGATGAGCTAATATAGTAATCAGAAAGATTCCTAAAATGACCCCAGACCAGCTAAGGCCCAGAATAACAGTATGGTTGAATGGGTTAGGATTGGGAATTAATTTTGGTCCTGAACATATTGCGAGTGTTTTTCGATTGGGTTCTAAAAAAGGAAGAACAGGGCCCAGAAATGTGTTGTTGAAATTTGCAAATGTTTCAGATAAATTGAATGTGATGGCACATGTTAAAAAAACAGGAACACAGGCCTTAAAAATGGATAGATCATTCTTCTATGGGAGGTGGAAAAAATAGTCCTATACCAGATCAAACTACTTTGATCTGGTAGGGTTGCAAAAAAATTTTTGTTTAATGTAATTTTGTTTTTATTTGTATTTTTGTTGTTTATGTAGGGTGAAGGGAAATTCCTGGCTAAAGGAATGCATGCCCATATGAGGATGCGATGGATACAATTATTTTTTGACTGAATTATGAAGAATATAAAGGTGTTAACGTGAAATGTGAAATGTACTGGCTGTCAGGTCAAGCGTAGAAGATTAGAATCAGCTCTCAGGAAAGATAGGCCGGATATAATCTTTCAAATCAAATCAAATCTTTATTATTACAGCCAAAGGCCAGACAGAGTGCACCAGATAACACAACTATTATGGCATCACATATAGAATAAAAGGATTTCCGACACACCAAGCATATACATTAAAATATTAAAAATAAAAATTTGTTTGAGGATCCTATAATACACACCATAGTATTTTACTTTAGTCTGACTGTCCCAAGTTCACGTTCACGAATTTTAATACTGGATGCTCACTATTTACTGAGCACTATTGGGGTCAAAAGACATGAATCGCCATACTTTTGCAAATGCAGGACGATTTCCATGCAAACCTGGCAACAGCGGTGGTCATTGCCTTGGAACTGTCAGATAGTAATACACTTAAGTTTCTATTATCGCTGGAGGCAAAGTACGGAACTGCTAAAAAGAGCTCTTTTCTGAGATCTACCTAAAAGGGACACTCTAAAAGAATGTGCTCGGAATTTTCTATCTTGTTCGTGTGACAAGCACATATACGTTCACAAACTGGGATTTTCTTAAAAAGCCCCTCCCTAAATGCCGAGGGAAGCATATTGTGTCGAATGAGACTAAAAGAGCGTCTGTGGTCTCGGTTATTTAAAGAGGTAAGATAGGACAACGGTTTAAGCACGTTGAAATGCGGCCACTCAAACAAGGAAGAGGTAACTTTGGTTAGATCTATTTGGCGGTATATATCGGTTACCCTTTGTTTAATTTCCTCCCTGGCTCAATTTGGTCCCAGGGAAACAAGGTGAGTTTTAGAAAGTCCATATGATGTCAAAGCTGCTTCTATATGAGAAATCCAAGGGGAAGTTACATTATCTGCCATCATTAAAGTACTCCCACTGGAGAAAACAGAAGTTTCACCCAATACATAGCAGCACATGTTAATAATCTGGCCTTCACGGTTAGCATGCCCATTTCTAACCTTAACGCAGCATTAGAAATGCAAGATGGAGTCTGCATAATGGACCTCAGGAACTTAGATTGGACAATTTCTAGGGGATGGACACTCGATGCAGTGCTAAATGGGGCCCCACAAGACATTTGAGTAAGGGGTTTGGCTGAATACAGCCTTAGAGCGGCTACAACATTATAACCACCTTTCTTCCAGAAAGATTTTGGATGGTGCCGGCACTGCTCCTTGCCTTAGAGGCTCGGTGCATTATGTGTGAATTTTTCCTACCGTTAGATTGAAAGATTACCCCCAGGTAATTATAATAGTGGGTCTGTTCAATAACTTATTGGTTTAGATACCACTGGTGTATTTTAGGTTTTGTGGCAAACACCATAGTTTTAGTTTTGGAGTAATTAATCTCCAGTTGGTTTTGGTGACAGTAATTGGCAAAGGTGCGAAGAGCCCTACGCATCCCAATTTGTGACCTGGAAAGTACAACTGCATCGTCAGCATAAAGAAGTATTGGGATATGCTTCGTACCCAGCTTTGGTGCATGGAAGTCCCTGCAGTTAAGACACTCTACGATGTCATTTGTATATATATCAAATAATACAGGAGCTAAAACACAGCCCTGCCTAACACCCCTATCCATTTTAATAGATCTAGACAAGTGTCCCTGCATGCTGCATTTTACCCTAATTGTTGTATTGTGGTGCAGCGCTTGAATTAGAAACAATAGCTGAGGGTCAATGGAGGCTTTCTCCAACTTTTCCCACAGCAGTATCCTTGATACTGTGTCGAAAGCTGACTTCAAATCAACAAAAGTGGCATAGAGGCAAACAGTGGAGTTGGACGAGTATTTATGAATAAGGTGCTCTAAAATAGCACAGTGGTCCATCGCAGATCTACCTTCTCTAAAGCCTGCCTGTTCATCAGCAATTATCTTGCCATCATCACACCAGTCCTGGAGTTTCCCTAAAAGATGGGTAGCATATAACTTGCTGCGTACACTTAACAGGCTGATTGGTCTGTAGTTTGTTGGACTATTATGAGACCCCTTTTTATATATATATATATATATATATATATATATATATATATATATATATATATATATATATATATATATATATATATATATATATATATATATATATATATATATATATTGATATTGATATTGATATTGATACTGATATTGATTATATATATATATATATATATATATATATATATATATATATATATATATATATATATATATATATATATATATATATATATATATATATATATATATATTGATATTGATATTGATATTGATATTGATATTGATATTGATATTGATACTGATATTGATATTGATATCCCCCAACTTTTGGGGAACCGCCCAGTTTTATCTATTATGGTGAATAATTTTACTAATATTGGAGTCCACCAGTCAGAGTTAGATTTGACTAAATCAGCGGGTATTATATCAAAGCCGGCAGCTTTCCCTGATTTCAGTTTGCTTATTAAAGATTTTATTTCAGCATTTGAAACTGGGGGCCAAATGGGAAGATTGTCACTACAGGCCAAATAGCCTGGTGTGGAGTCCAAAATGTCAAGGGCCCGATAGAGTTCTTGAAAATGATTTTCCCAGATTTCTGGTAAAATAGCAGCCATGGTGCTATTAGTTCTTGAATACCAGGAGACTAAATTCCAGAATTGGGAGTGGTTTTTTTGCTCAATGGCCAAACTAAGTTGTTCCCAGGCCCTTTTAATTTCCTCGCATTTTTTCCGTTTCATTAACTGTTTATATTGAGATTTGATAGAGGGCCACTTCGTCTCTTAAACTGTCTATAGGATTTAAACAGAAGGCCCTATGTTTGGAGCTCAAAGCTTTTTTGGCCAATACACATTCCTTGCCATACCAAGATTTACTTAACCTGCTGGATGCTCTTCTGTGACTAGTGTTAAATACCTTTAACGGAGATTGGATTCTTTCCAAAAAGATCAATACCCTGTTAGTGTAGACCGTTATTCACAAAATTGTCCACTGCCTCTTTAAAACCATCAGTGTTAATCAGCGTTGGTAAGATTTGGGCCATATCAGCTCTCCATCTGATTAAGTTCATCCTGCTCTCAGAGTCTGGCTGACCACAGTGTTTTTCACTAAGCCTCACTGTATGTGTCGGGAAGTTAAGTAAAAGATTTAAAGGAAGGTGGTCACTATCATAAAACAAAGAGACTAAAAATTGGTCTACATAACTAACAACCTCTTTTGAGACAATAAAATAGTCAATGTCACTTTTTCTTTTCCCGGACCAAAATGTGTACTCTGCAGGATGGTCACCGCACATTGTGCCATTCAAGACACGTAAATCTAGGCTGGACAAAAGTTGATATAGAAGACGACCAGCATAATTAGATTTTAGGTCCTTTGATTGCCTTTCAAGAAGAGGTGCTGTTAGATCATGAGGTCGATAAGGCATAATACAACTTGGGCCTAAAGACCTGTCATTTGGACCCATCCTGGCATTAAAGTCACCACCCATTATTACATGTGCTGTGGGATAAGAAATTAAAAGATCTTTTAGATAAAACTCAAATTCTTTCCAATCCGTTAATGTCTTGGCATTGGTTCGGCCTGGTGGAATATACACATTAACTAATAGGATTAGATTTAGATGATATCTAAAGATAATTGCCATCGCTAGGTTATGACAAGGAGGTAGATCTTCCACCATGACCGCAAGTGAAGTGGCCACCAGTATTCCTAAACCACCCTTTGCATGTCCATGGGTTGAAGGGATGGCTGCCAAAGCCGAGGAGGCATAACCGTTCAGAAATGGGGGAGCTATACTCCAGGTTTCTTGTATGAGGATGATGTCAAAATTGGAGAGATAAGCACATGTGTCAGGATCTAGTAGTTTAGTGCGCCAGCCCATAACATTCCAAGACAGAAGCTTTAAACGCTCAAGCAAGCCCTCTTCAGATGGTGAAGAGGCCACAGTTAAAGGTAAAGGTAAAGGTTTCCCTTGCTCGAAAGACAGTCGTATCCGACTCTAGGGTGCAGTGCTCATCTCTGTTTCTAAGCCAAAGAGCCAGCGCTGTCTGCTTCTGCAGACGTTTCCATGGTCATGTGGCAGGCATGACTAGACACCAGAGCGCATGGAATGCTGTTACCTTCCCACCAAAATGGTCCCTATTTATCTACTTGCAATTTCTTGCTTTCGAATTGCTAGGTTGGCAGGAGCTGGAACGAAGACGGGAGCTCATTTCCGTCCTGCAGTACTTGGGAATTGAACTGCTGACCTTCCGCTTCCCAGTCAGTGTCTTAGCCACTTGAGCCACAGTTAGTCATTCCATATTGATTTGGTCAATATGGCCCCCGTGATCATGGATGATACAGCAGTTGCTTGCTGTTGGCACCTTCCTATGAGAGCAAGACTGAGGCTCCGGGCCAGTTGTCAATAATATCATATTTTGCCCATTGGGATTGTCCTCATGTGAGCTGCCTGCGCTTGCTATGGGCATGTCCGGAGGTTGTCCCAAGTGGCTGGAGCTAGCATCAACTGAACAGGCATGAACTACAGCATGGCACTTCATTTGGCCGGAGTTCTCCTTGGGCGACTCTAGAAATTTTTTAGGAACAGCACCATTATAGGGATTCTCCTTGATATTGCTCTTCTTCAGGCTGTCGGAAGTCTGTAACCGAGAGGCAACAGATTCAGGACACTCCTGGTTAGAAACCACCGTGTGCATGATAGAAAGAAGAGTGGACTTAAGGCTGTCCAACCTAATAAGTATCTCCTTTTTCTCATCTACGGGAAGTGCTCCAAAAGAATTGATGAGCGTGATTTCATCCTCATCAAATCTCACCTCATTTTTTAGATCCATTAGCCTGTCAGGCATGGTCGGTGTGGGCAGAGGTGTGTCAAGGATGGCACAGTCAGCAAGGTTGTTTTTCTCCATATCACACGCCTTTTTTTGAAAGCCAGTATTGATGTGAGTCACCTTACTAAGTAAAGGTCTCACTCCCTGGACTCGGAAAACTCTCAGTGGAGTAATTTGATGGGAAGATAGATACTGCCTCATTTTGTAGAACATTCTTGGTATGGTTGGCTGTGTAAAAGTTAATACGCCAATTTCCCCCACGGCTTGGGAGCCATTCTATATCACACAAGTCAATCTGGCTGAGATGGCACCTCAATATTTGGCCCAAAGAGACTCTGACTGCTGCTTTAGAATACCAAAGGTCAAAGGTGTTGTTGGTCATCCAGATATAGAGGGTGACTTGATTGGGTTGCAGGGAACGAGAGAATTTAACTGAAGAAGGATTTCTTGGGTCAGGACGAGCATGGTCCCAGTCAGTACCTGAGCCCCTAGGAACATGTCTTGAAACACAACTGCCTAGCTTTGGGATGTCTGGCAGAACCCCACAAGTAACGGGAACAAATTCACCAAAATCAGCTCTCAACTGGTCCAGCTTGTTTTCCATTATCTGCAACGATTCAAAAATTGCCGCCACAGTCTGGTGAATTAATAGAGATTGCTTAGCTACAAGGTTTGTGCTAAAGCCTTCCTCCCTGGTCTCAGCTTTGTTCTCACTCCTTCCAGTCTCCACAACTTCCTTTTTACCAAGGGGGTCAGCAGGGCGGGTTGATGATGGTTGGACTCTGCTCATTGCAGTCGGATTGACTCCTGCCTGCAGGAACTTATCCCCATCAACTGGTGTTATAGAGTCATTGGTGAGAGCGTCAAACTTGTTATGAGTGGGAAACTCCTTGATCACTGTTTTAAGATCATTACTTGCAAAGAGAGCATCTATTTTTGTCTGATTATCTGTCACTGACAACTGTAGAGAGCTAGTAGACTGTGTTTTTTCCCTCTTCTGCTTCAGGGGTGGTGGTGAGCTAAGATCCTGTTTCTTTCTTTTTCCCATTATCCTCCAGTTAGTCTCTAATAATCAAGCAGGGGCAAAGAAAACAGGCTCCCGGATAAAACAATAAGTTAAAAACTGTACATGAATAAGTAAAATCTTTCTGAGCTAAAAAGCTTGGTGAAGGAATGGTTAAAAGCTGTGCTCATTAAATGTTTAAAAGTTCATAGAAGTTCATTAAAGTTCATTAAAAGTTTAAAAGCTCATAGGAGTCTCTCGGCATTTCACTCCTTAGTTTGACGAGAGGTAGCCGAATGTTCATTTGGTCAAGCACTCGAAGTCAAAGGAAGATAAAAATGATAAGCATTCTAAAATACAGCATTAAAATACAAACAGTCTGCTAAAGTCATTCTTGTTTTGAAGGTGAAAAGACAAAACAAGATAAAAAGGGGAAGGAGGAGAGAATGCAAGCGCGGCGCCAAAATGGCCGCCGTGCTCTTTGCGGGCCCCCCCCCCACAGGACAGAGAATCCGGGTAGTTAGGGGCGTGGCCAGCTCCCTTATAAAAGGGGTGGCCACGAGGCAGCCGAGCTGCCATTTTACCTCCGCGACGGAGCGGAGAAGTCTTTTCCCCTGTGTCTCCGTCGCTCCTTAGCTTACCGGGAAGCCTGTTGGTAGCGGTTCTTCCTTTTCGGCTTCCCTTTGTTTCAGTAGAGATGCCTTCGAAGAAGAAGGCAGCTTCGAGTGCGGCTCGCGCTGTTAGGAGGTGCAACCCAGGTCGGAGGACCGCGGTGCCGCCTCCTCAGCAGCCGCCCTCGCAGGCCCCGGCCGGGGCTGGCGGAATGGGGTCTATTGCCCCTTGGCCCGGAGTGGGCGAACAGAATGCGGGCGCGGAAGGGGTTCCGGCCCGCGGCCCGCGAGCGGTGGACACCGCTCCTGCACCTGCCCACCCTGTTGGGCCTGCTGCTCTTGGGTCGCAGCCTCCCCCTGGGCCCTCTAGCCTTGGGGGGTGGTGCGGCCCCCTGCCTCGGCAGGTTTCTCCACCGACCCTGCCGGGCTTCGGTGCTGGCCAATGGCCATATTCGGGTCCTGGGGTACAGGGACCTGTACCCACGTCTGGACCGGGCGGGCCGGCCGGCCCTTGGCCCCAGGTCGACGTGGCAGCCTTACTGGCCCGTATTGCGGCCCTGGAAGCGTCGTTGGCTCGGGCCAGTCAGGCGGGAGCCCCCTTTGGGGTCCCTTTTGCGGCGCTGTCGGCAGGAGGACAACAGCCGACAGGGAGGGTTGAGCTGCTGCAGGCGCGTGGCGCGGTTTCGGCCACTGCCTCACAGCTCCCCAGTCAGCAGCCAGGTGTGGGTCAGGCCCCGGTGATGAGCTCTATGTCGGTCGTGAGCTCCGACGCCCCCAGTGGGCCGGAACCCCCGGTGGGGGCGGCCCGCGGGGGTGCAGCATGTGAGTATACGGTGCAAGCGAGTACACCCACACACATTCCCAATATGGGGGGGGGCTTTTCAATGGCCTTGGCCTCACGCGGGTGGTGCGGGGGCCACGCTGTCGGCACCCCACCCGGCGACGACGACTGCCACCCTGGGCACTGGGGTGGGTACTTGTTCTTACACTGCGGGGAATGTTCTGGGGGTGGCTGGGCTAGCTCAGGCCCCTTTTCCTATGGCTGCGGTGCCTTTTTCGGCTTTGCCGACGGCGGGGTATTCCTTGCCACTGGGTGATCACTTGGCACAGACTACCAGAGAAAAGATATGGCGGGGGGAGTATGTAGATATCTTCTCACTCCTGAACAGAGAGCCCACCAAGGAAGAAAGGGAGGGACAGGATGAGAAGGACAAGGAGCAGGCACGTCGCCGTAAGCCGCCACGTACCTGGGCCAACTGGCTCCCTGCTTATTTAATATACATGGCGGTGTACTTGAGGGCGCGGCCGGATTTGGCTATTCCCATGGTCCAATATTTGGACAACATATATAGGGCGATGGTTGATTTCCCGGGTCCCTCGTGGTTAGCCTATGACGAGGAATTCCGTATGAGGATTCCCCTTCACCCCGAGATGAGATGGGATGAGCCGTGCCAGAGGCTTTGGCTTTTGTACATGACGCCCACACGCCCCGCCCCGGGAGACAGATACCATTGTGGACATGCGGTTCAGCGAGCAGCTCCAGCGCAGGTTACCCGCCAAGCGGCGGGGCAGGGGGTTCCAGCCCGCCTGCTGTGCTGGACTTTCTCGTCCAATGGTTCCTGTAATAGGAAGAATTGCAAGTACAGGCATGAGTGTCCCACATGTGCGGGCCCCCACGCAGCCTCCGCCTGTCCCAGGCCTGGAGGGACAAGGGGCAGAGGGAGGGGCGGACAGTGGGCTGGCAAGACTGCCACGGATGGAGCTGGTTCTCCAAAAGGCCCCCTCCCCAATTAATGTGGACATGCTGGAGCGTTGGCTCGCATCGTACCCGAAGGGGGAGGATGGGGAGTATCTCCTTCAGGGTTTTAAGCAGGGATTCCGTATCCCTTTCATGGGTGATAGGTCCCCTCAGGATGCCCCTAACCTTTTATCCCTCAGAGGGAGGGAGGACGTGGCTGCGGCCAGCATTAAAAAAGAGTTAGATGCGGGCAGGGTCGCTGGACCTTTCCCTGCACCCCCGTTTCTCAATCTTAAGGTGTCGCCACTGGGCTTGGTCCCCAAAAAGTCCCTAGGCGAGTTTCGCCTTATTCATCATTTGTCCTACCCAGCCGGCCGATCGGTCAATGATGCTATCCCTGATGACCTTTGTTCAGTCAGGTATACATCGTTTGACCATGCGCTGCGCATGGTGCGCTCGTGTGGCCCGGGTGCCCTGCTGGCCAAGTGCGACATCAAGTCGGCTTTTCGCCTTTTGCCAGTGCATCCGGGCGACTTTGAGTTGCTTGGTTTCAAATTTAAGGGTGAATATTATTTTGATAAGGCCATGCCTTTTGGCTGTTCCATATCATGCTCGGCCTTCGAGCGTTTTAGTACTTTCCTAGAGTGGGCTTTCGTCCGCAGGTCAGGGTCTCGGTCTGTAGCCCATTACCTGGATGACTTTTTATTCGGGGGTGAACGGGGCTGGGACACGTGCACACGTCTCCTCAACACATTTCAGACGCTAATGGAGGAATTCGGTGTCCCTTTAGCGCCCGAAAAGACCGAGGGCCCATCTACCAAGCTAGTATTCCTGGGGGTGGAGATTGACACAGTAGCGCAGGCTTCTAGATTACCGGGCGATAAGGTGTCCAGGATAGTGGCCCTTATCTCGGATTTGCTGGCCAAACGCAAGGCATCACTGAGGGAACTGCAGGTGCTACATGGTCACCTCAATTTCGCTTGCAGGGTGGTCACGCCGGGCAGAGCTTTTGCCCGGCGCTTATGCGACGCCATGGCAGGGTTATCCAGGCCCCATCATAGAGTCAGGCTTACCCGGGGTGTCAGGGCAGACATGTTTGTCTGGTTGCAATTCCTGAGGGAGTTCAATGGGGTCTCATTTTGGAGGTCTGACCTCCTGGCATCCCCCAATTTTCAGATCCAGTCTGATGCCTCAGGATCCCTGGGTTATGGGATGTACTTCAATGGGAAGTGGGCCTATGGTGGGTGGCCACCGGCCTGGGCAGGCACGGGTCGCCTGCAGGATCTCACATACCTGGAATTTTTCCCTATTCTGGGGGCTTTGATGCTATGGGGCGAGCAGTGGGCTAATTCGGTTGTGCATTTCTGGTGTGACAATGCTGCTGTTGTCCACATTGTCAATGCACAGACTTCCAAATCGCCCAGGGTTATGGAACTAGTGCGCCATTTTGTGTTGCGCTGCCTGCGCCTCAATGTCTTGTTCAGGGCCAGGCATGTTCCAGGGATTAATAATGATATTGCTGACGCTTTGTCCCGCCTGCAGATCTCCCGGTTCCGCGCCTTGGCCCCGGATGCGGAGGAATTTCCCTCGCCACTCCCGGACGAGATGTGGACTATTGGCAAGGAGAGGTGAACCGGGCGATTGGCCTGTCACTAGCGCCACGCACGCGTAAGGCGTATCAACAAGCATTCAATTCTTACAGAGCATTTTCTGCTCAATTTCACCTGCCAGAGACCTGGCCTATCCCGGTGGACCATGTTCTGCGGTTCATGGTTCACCTGCATGCACAGGGCCTCGCACCTCGCACCATAGCATCCAAGCTCTCGGCGTTGGCTTTTATGGCCAAAGTGGGAGGTCATGAGGACAGCACCTCTGACTTCCGTGTGAGACATGTTTTGGAGGGGTGGGTGCGCGAGCGCGGGCGTTGCCCGGACGACCGGCACCCCATTTCCCCAGGGGTTCTTACCCAGTTGGCCCGGGGCTGGCCAGGCCTCTGTTTTGATCATTACGAGGCAGCCCTTTTCCATGCAGCCACAACGGTGGCATTTTTTGGAGCGCTCCGCATCAGCGAACTTGTGATGCTGTCTAAGGCGGATGCAAGTTGTAGGGCACTGGAACTCGAAGATGTCTATGTTGCCAAAGACTGGGCCCAGTTGAGGATACGCTTCTCTAAAACAGATCAGCATGGCGTAGGCAGTGGTGTAAGACTGCTACGGTGTTCTTTGGCAGACATCTGTCCGGTTGGTGCCCTACAGGAGTACCTGGCACTGCGTGGCATGCACCACGGCCCGTTTTTCTGTCACCAAGATGGGTCTCCCCTTACTAAATTTCAGTTTTGGAAGGTGACAGGCAGAGCCCTCACCAGGGTGGGCCTACCAGGTGCCCGTTATGGCACACATTCATTCCGTATTGGTGCAGCCTCTACAGCAGCTGCTTTTGGGTACTCTGGGGCTGACATACGTAGCATGGGGAGGTGGGGCTCGCAATGTTTTCAGTTTTATGTGCGCCCACTCCCGCCATGAGTACCAATCCAGTCACCTTACCGCCTTTTTTCTCAATTTTCTTACAGACCCTGGGTGTCGTATTACACCGGTGACAGTATGGCTGGTGGGCCACAGCTATGTGCACAGGGCAGCGCGTTACGCTGCGGCGACAGAGTGGGGACCCCGACTGGGACTGGGTGAACACGCCAGTCTCACATGGCATGGTAAGCCTGGGATGTTATGGCGGGAGCTGCGGCCTTTCCTTTTTTCTGGCCTGGGTGCTGACCCGCCTGACATTCTCATCATCCACCTGGGGGGCAATGATTTGGGCCAGGTCACCGGCTTATCGCTCAAGCATGCGATTTGCGAGGACCTCGCCTACTTGCATTATGTCTGGCCTGCCACAACCCTGGTTTGGTCGAACATTGTCCCGCGACATTCTTATAGAGGGGGCGTTAACCTCCTGGCCCTTGACCGCGCTAGGCGCACGGTCAATAGGGCGGTGGCGCGGTTTCTTGCCGACAGGGCTTGGGGACGGGTCAGTCATCACCCCGCTATTAGCCTACAAAATTATGACTTGTACGCAGGGGATGGGGTCCATCTGTCGCGAGGAGGTATGGACCTCCTGTTGGGTGATTGGCGAGCAGGCCTGTTGACCGAGCTGACGGTCTGGGGGGGGGCGTCAGGCCTTCTTTGAAGCCCCTCCATGTGGCGGGTAGCACTGGTAAGGTAAACAGTATGACCCACAGGTATCCGGCAGGTTCGCAATTGACTGGACAACACTAGACAGGAATAAATTAGTTAAACGTTGTCCGGTCAACGATGAACCAGGCGACGGGGTGATGACGATAGCTAACCAGCATGCATCACCCCGTGATTTCACGGATACGCGTCAGAGGGTGGGGTCATGAGTTAGATATTGACTACGGTCAACAATTTGTTTGTTGTCAACAAACAAATTGATACAAATTGATACATTGTAGCCAACTGCCGTTGGCAATTTTGGGGTGGTACCTTACCAGTGTTACGTCGGCCTGCTTGCCTTAAGAATTATGATTGGTCGTTTTACCAATACAAATTTATAATTCGGACTAGGGCATTGAATCAATAAATGTGGCCCGATGCTGTTATCCACTTTCAATGTTGTCTGTGTCCGTTATTGGGGGGGTGCGCCTGCAAAGCAACTCACAGCCTCACCTCCTCCTCCGGAACTGGAACCCTCATTCCTCATTCCATATAATCTTTCTTCAGGAAATGCATCAAAAGTCAAGTGATTCAAATAGAATGTTTTTAGGATGGACACAAATATATGAAAAAGCTTATAGTTCTTCTAAATCGAGTGGAATAGCAACATTAATATCAGATAGATTGGGCTTTGATATGACTAAGAGTATAGCGGACTCGGAAGGCAGGTATATAATTGTGCAAGGTAAAATAGATGATGAGGAAGTTACTTTGATTAACATTTATGTATCCAATGAAGGTCAAGAGAAATTTTTGGACAAGACCTATCAAATTTTGAAAAAGGAAGGAACTTCAAAGATGATAGTAGCAGGGGATTTCAATTTGATAAGATCAACTATAGATAGTACAAATTTAATATGGGGGGTTGGGGATATAAATTGAAAATATTGGATAGGTGGATGAAATTGTTAGCTTTAAAGGATACATGGAGAGAAATAAGAGGTACAGAAAGGGCATATACTTTCTTTTCTCAGGTTTATAATACTTATTCAAGGATAGATTATATATTTGTCACGGAAAATTTGGTTAAAAATTTGGAGGATATAGAAACAGGGATAATTAAAGAATCTGATCATGCAAACTTTTGATGGTATTAAACTTAGAAAGTACAAAGAAGAGTAGATTTAATTGGAGATATGATCCTAAGCTTATCTAGATATTGAGGTCAAGACACAAATAATTCAAAATTGGGAAGAGTATTGGTTGTGGAATGATACGGGGGAAATAGGATATAATATAGTTTGGGACACTATGAAGTCAATTTTTAGAGGAGAAAGTATTAAATGGACAAATATTAAAAATAGACAATTTAAGATAAATTTTGATAAAAGTGAAAAAGAGATTGAAAAACTACAGGAGGAACATGTAAGAACTAAGGATATTAAAATATTTGATAAGCTGCAGAAATTAAAAATGGAAATAGTGGGAAAGGATATAGAAAAGGTCCAACGGGATTTAGTTTATTTGAAGAGGGAATATATTGAATTTGGTAATAAAAATTCAAAAATGTTGGCAAGAGTGGCAAAAGAAAAAAGATTTAAAGGGAAATTGGAGTATTGAATAAGGATGGCAATAGATATAATAAACTAAATGATAAAATTAAGATAATTAAAGATTTTTATCAGGAACTATATACTGAAAAAAAAGATAGATACAGTAATACCTCATACAAATTCCGCTTTGTACAACATTGGATTCATACAACATCGCCTAATTCCTCGAAAAAAGTTGCCTCATACAAAGTTGCAGCAGCTTTGTATGAGGCATTGGGGTTTTTCCCAGGTTGCATTGTGCCTGGGCAGTATAAAAGGCAGGACACATGCGTGTATTGCTCTTGTGGGTTTTGCACGAAGTGAAGAGTGTTTAGGAGTGGGTTTGAGCGCGATTTTAGATTTTTTTGAATTTTTTCATCAAAACTTTTTGAAGCATTCCTGGAATTTTTGCATCATTCTTCAGGTTCTTGGACAATCAGGGTTGTTTGATATGTATTTACCCTTCAGACAATGATTTCTTAAAGTTCTGTCAGTTTCCTTGACTTTGCCCTGAAATCTGTGCTGTTGCAGTACAATGTATCTCTATGGAAACAACGTTGTATGAGGCATCACGGCAAGGATTTGGACATTGTATGAGGCATCGTGGCTAGGATTTTGCATGCCTCATACAAAGTCCAAACCCGTATAAAGTCCAAACTTGTGGAACCAAGTTTGTACGTTGTATGAGGTATCACTGTATAGGGAAATTAAGACATCAATTGGAAAAAACAGGTGGGTGGAATAACTCAAAATCACAAGCTTAGATGGAAGAATTAGTAACAGAGAAATAAATAAAGGAAGTGATAGAGATGTTACCAAATGCCATAAAACAGGATACTAAAATTGAAGGGATTGCAGAAAAAAAGATAAGTTTATAATCGGATGATACCTTAGTAATTTTAAAACATCCTATGAAGGCATTAGATAGGATCCAGAAACATTTAAAAGATTTTGAGGAAATGACCGGATTGAGGATAAATTGGGACAAGTCTGAAATGATTGTGTGTAATATGGACAAGGAAGAACAAAATAAAATTAAGGATAAATATAAAATACAGGTTAGAAGTAGTTTGAAATATCTGGGGATAAATATATCTTATAAATGGGATGATCTCAAGAGGCTCAATTATGGAAAACAAAAAAAAGTAATAAAAGAATTTTTTTGAAATATAACAGACTAAAATTGTCGTGGTTTGGTAGAGTTGAATTGTGCAAGATGATGTTACTTCCAAAGTTGAGCTTCTTGTTTGACACCTTGCCGATTGAAGTAAAAGAAAAAGAAATTAAAGAGATTCAAAATATACTTAATGTCTACTGTAATGGTGGAATTAGAGCTAGAATCAATAAGAGTTTGTGGTATTTATCTCAAAAAGAAGGTGGGTTGGGTATACCAAATCTTAAGAATTATTATAGATCCTTCCAGATTAAAAATATAGTAAAGATGTTGAGGAAGGAAAAATTAATTTGGGAAGATCTTGAGATGAAGGAACTAAATCAAATTGGTAAGGCAGTTTTCTTGGATGGAGAAAGGAATAAATTAGAGATTAAAAATAAAATGATGAAGACAACATTGGATATGTGGAAAAAGGTTAAAAAAGATTTAGTCCCTGATATTTCTCCAATTATACAATTAGAGGATTTTTTTAAAAATTCCAATTAAAATAGATAATAAAGTGAAGGAGATTTTGGTTAAAAATAATATTATCCTGTTGAAGGATTGGTTAAACGTATGTAAGAATAATTTAAAAAAATGGATGTTTACTCTCAGCTAAAATTGAATTGGTTTCAGATAATATTGTTAAATAAGTGGAATAGTAAGTGGGAAATATAAGTTTGGAAAGAGACAAGACAGACTTTGAGGTAATATTATTAAGAGTTAGAAAAGGAGAAATGGATATAAAGGGACTGGTGAGTAAAATATATAGATTGTTAAATAAGGAGACTGATTCACAAGAAACTTTGAGGAAATATGGGAGCAAGATCTTAATGTTAGTATTACAGAATTGGATTGGAAAAATAAGTGGGGGGAAAGGATTATGAGAACAATGTCAGTCAGAGTAAAAGAACATAATTTCAAAATGCTTTGGAGATGGTATTTGACTCCTGTTCGATTACACGAGATAGATAAAAATAAAAGTCCAATGTGTTGGAGATGTCAAAATAGACTGGGATTATATCAACACATGTGGTGGAGTTGCAAGGTGGTTAATGAATTCTGGGGGGAAATAGAAAATGAGATTTCTAGAATTTTGGGGGAGAATATAAAACTGGGGCCTGCTATAGCTTTGCTGACTGATACAGAAAATATGAGTTTAGGAAAGGAGAAAAAAGAGTTGCTCTCAATATGTTTAACAATCGCAAGATAATGTATAGCGAGAAAGTGGAAGAGTGATCAGACATTGAAGATAGAAGACTGGTATAGGGAAATGTGGGAGATAGCTTTAAATGATAAATTAACCTGGGAGCTGAACATAAAAAAGGGTATGGTAAAAGAGAATAGATTTTGGTCAATTTGGCATTTATTTGTGGAATCCGCTGTGGGTAAGGGTGACCAAAACAAGCCAGTACAGGAACATTATAGCTTCTGGAAATAGAGATGAATAAAAAACACCGCATCCTCTAGGGCAATGTACAGTCACACAGGGTGTAATAGTATATTTTTTTTTAGAATATATTAAGATGGTTTAGAAAGGACAGCCAATAAAGAATATAAATAAGATACGATTTTAATTAGATGGGATAAAAAAGAGTATCAAATGTGGTATAATATATCTAAGATGTTCTATCGGTATCTCATCATTTCTACTATATATGACTATCCTATATGCTTATTTTTCTATGTTTCTCTCATTTTTGTATTGTTATTGCAATTTCTCTTTTATAATATTTTGTATCTTTTTATAAAAACTCAATAAAAATTATAAAAAAAATAAATTCCCTGGAAATGTAGCAAGAGAAAACTGATTCCCGTCACTCCAACAGTCCAAAGCAAGACCGCAGATAGAACATACATGTCTCCTCTGCAAAGAAATGAAACTCTCATAGCTAGCTGGTTTCACAGTGGTGTCTATTTTTTGGTCTCCAAGTTATAGGATCCCATAGTTCTTGCGTTGAGACATCATGGAAGCACATCAAGTAGGAAAAATTGCAACAGGGACCATGAATACTAAATTACTGGGAGTGGCTTGATTTGGCTTGATTGGAACACAACGCTGACTCCTATAAAAATCTAATCCAAGAAGCCAAATGTAAGGATGTTGTTGCTGACAAAACGGGACTGTAAATGACACAATATAACAAACACTTACAAATTTTCCTTATCCAGATTTACTCAGACTAAAGTGTCTGAAAAGAGAATCGAAGCTTTTGAAATGTGGGTCTGCAGAGGACTGCTATCATAGGTTGACCATGTGGCTAACATAGAAGTATTGTGCTAAATGAATAAAGAACAAGAACTCTTTAAGACCATTTTGCAAAGAAAGCTCCAATACCTTGGCCATATCATGAGGAAAAAACATAAAGAATCTTCTTCTTGTGTCGTATCCGATTCCAAATATTGGTGATCATCGTAACAATCAGCCATGAAGGCAGTCCTGCTGTGGCCTTTCATGTGCCGTCCGCATCACAGCATGACACTCATAGCACTGATCCAGCTCCGTGAGTCACTTTCTGGGCTTGAGCCCTTTTGGCAAACAAAGTCCTCCTCAGTCCCAGGTCAGTATTGATGAAGCTGCTGCCCTCCATCAAAATGGATTCAAGTGGGATTTAATCCACTTGGGGACCATCACCCTTCCATGCTAGTCCTCAGGGTTGTCAAGATAGTTAACCCCATGCCTGACACTCACCATTAAGTTGCTGGCAGTATGGTCTCCTCTGACATAAAGTATAGAACACTCCAACTTGCTCTGCAAGGAAAGATCCCTAGGAAGAGAGGCCCTGGATGTAGACAGACATCATTGCTGAAGCACCTGAGAGATTAATGTGGCATGTCCTCAGAAGGACTGTTCCAAAGAGTTAGAACAGGAAGACTTTCTCCATTATGATAGGCAAAATCTGGAATGGATACAGCACTGGAAGAAGAAGAAGAAAAGAGAAGAAGAATTTTAAAAATAAGATCCACTTAAATTTATCTGTGGAGCAGAGACTCACTTTGAAGGGTCAATGCATCTATCTGAATTAATATCCTTATTTAATGTTAGCATAATGTCAGGAATACAATAAATTGAAAGAATGGATAAAAGTTCATTGATGAGCAACTAAGTTCACACATCTACAAACTATGACTAGTTTGATCAGTTTGAAGATTTGTGAATTTAGTTGCTCATCAATGAACTACGACTATTTTTCATGTTCAATAACACTTGATGAATACAATTGAGGAGTTTGGAATGATTTTTGTTGTTTTTTCACGTTTAGAAGGACAATAAAAAAACCTCATTAAGTCAGAGAAGATCTTTTTGTGATAACAGTTATTACAGTCCTGGACTCTACTGCAAACGGTTTCCTCTTTGCTTGTATAAAGCTAAGTCTCAGTTTGCACCACTTTAGCCTATGTGCTCAATAGATCCTATATGCCCAATACTGTCTGTGTGCTCAAGACTCCTGCTGGTTGTTATGCTTTGATGAAAGGCTTCATGCCGGAACAAACCTTACGAAGGTTTTTTAAACAAGCAATCAGCTTTGGTCCCTGTGTTAATCTCAGTGTCCTATGCGGGGTACTGCATGACATCATGGATTGTAGCTGCCAGGTGACATACTTCTGCCCACCTCTGGGGGCGCCAGTCACTGGGGTGCACCAGGACTTGTCCCTGTGTTCCAAATGGCCAGCAGAGGCCTGCCAGAAACCTTGGGCCCATCTGTGCAGAGCTCTTTCTGAAGGAAACTGACGCATCTTTACCAGCTGGATTAGCAGCAGAGATGAAATGCAAACTATGCGTGTGGGCTAGTATAACTTTCCATTAAAATGAGTACCTGTGAATTTGCATTCTTTTGGAATAGTATTATGTATGAATAGCTTCCTAAGCAGTTCAGATCTTTTCATAGCTTTGGATAATTAAATTTTTTGGATCGCTTTGCAGAGCTGATTTGGACTGAGTACGAGGTGGATATACAAGAATTATAATATTTTTAATTAAAATAAGATGGCGCTGGGTCTCTGAGGCTTGGAGAGTTCCGGAAAAGAAAGGTTGTTTTGTCTAGTGTTCATTTCTGCTTTCTTTGCTACTAGAACTCTCTGTGCTAGTCAAGGTCATATATTGAAGATATGGCTTTAAAGACAGAACTGGTTTCGTCAAGCATTGACAGTAAAGTGGAATCTGCTGCGCTTTGTTTATATTATTTCTCTACTCCCCTCTAATGTTACTTTTAAGTTTGAATTTTACAAAGTTTTTATAATGTCATAAAATATTAAAAATTCCTGAAGATTCTTGGGAGACAAGCTATGAAAAACCTGGGGAACATAGTGAAAAGTAGAGACATCTCACTGCAAACATAGGTCCACATAGTCAAAGCACTGGTGTTTCCGGTGGTAATGTATGGCTGTGAGAGCTGGACCATTAGAAAGGCTGAGCGAAGAAAAATAGATGCCTTTGAGATGTGGTGCTGGAGGAGAGTTTGGAGAGTCCCCTGGACAGCAAGGAGAACAAATAGGTCAATATTAGAAGAGATTAGCCCTGAGTGCTCCTTAGAAGGACAAATAACAAAGATGAAGCTGAAGTATTTTGGACATCAAATGAGAAGGGAGGATTCACTTGAGAAGGCCTTGATGCTGGGGAAGGTGGAGGGCAAATGAAGAAGGGGACAGCCAAAGATGAGGTGGCTAGATGGTATTGTAGACACAATGGGCACGGGGCTGTGTGGACTAAGGAGGATGGTGGAGGACAGGGGTGCCTGGAGAGCGATGGTCCATGGGATCACAAAGAGTCGGAATCGACTGTGCGACTGAACAACAACAAAACAGATCTGCCAAGGCTGTAAGGAAGCAAAATTTTTATTCACCTTTTTTGATTAGGGCATATTGGAGACGGTTTATTGAACATATTCTCAAAAATAAACCGCAACATTGGAAATAGATATAATAGAATAATAACTTGTTGGATAATAAATTGAACTACATGATTTTTCATCTTTGAAAGAAAACAGAAACAATGGATGAACTTTGGAACTATAATACCCTTCAATGCTATATTAATGTTTTGTTTATCATCACCTACAAATTTGATCTATTATTGAATTATATGACTGGGAAAGTTTGAATCTATGATTTGATTTGGTTTGAATACAAATTGGATGAATTTGGGGAATATTTAGAATAATTATAACTGTATAATTTGTTGGAGTGAATGAGTCGTCGTGGGCGGGGGGCGGAAAAGGATAAAAAGCCACTTTGGGTAAGGGTAGACCGTGAGACATTTTCAGATCAAAGTTGTAAAAGACTAAATAGGATGGAAGGCGATGGAAGAGGGTGAGAAAGATATTAGAACAACAACAACAGCAACAGATGCAGCAGCAGCAACCGCAACAACAACATCCACAGCAACAACAGCAGAAATCCCAGAAATCTAAAGATGAGAAAGGAACAGGGGCACCTAAGACTGAATATGAAAAAATTAAAGAAAGATTAGATCATCTGGAGATGAATTTACAGAAAGATTTACACAGTTTACAGCTCAGTTTGCAAAAAGATGTTCAAAAAACTAGAAGAGGAGTGGGTCAAGGACAAGACAGAAATAATGAAAGGGCAAATGAATCTTCAAACAATGATGGCTGACCTCATTAAAACAGTGCATTCAGGACATGATAAATTGGAGAAAGGGCAAGATGTATTTAAAAAGAACAGGAAGTGATGAAAAAGGACAGGTAAAAGTAACTAAAGAATTAGAAAAAATAAAGGAAAAAGACAAGGAGAGAGATCTCAAATTGGGAAGTCAGGAGTTGAGATTAGAAATGGTGGAAGAACAGATGAGATGAGCTAATATAGTAATCAGAAAGATTCCTGAGATGACCCCAGACCAGCTAAAGCCCAGTAATATAGTATGGTTGAAAGGGTTAGGATTGGGAATTAATTTTGGTCCTGAACATATTGTGAGTGTTTTTGATTGGGTTCTAAAAAAGGAAGAACAGGGCCCAGAAATGTGTTGTTGAAATTTGCAAATGTTTCAGATAAATTGAATGTAATGGCACATGTTAAAAAAATGGGAACACAGGCCTTTAAAATGAATGGAGTTGACATTGAGTTATATGACATATTGCTAGAGGAAAGGATGTGGAAATAGTCGATGAAACCAATAATTAAAAGATTGATTGATAAAGCTGTAAAGTATAATTGGGAAGTCAGGAGTTGAGATTAGAAATGGTGGAAGAACAGATGAGATGAGCTAATATAGTAATCAGAAAGATTCCTGAGATGACCCCAGACCAGCTAAAGCCCAGTAATATAGTATGGTTGAATGGGTTAGGATTGGGAATTAATTTTGGTCCTGAACATATTGCGAGTGTTTTTTGATTGGGTTCTAAAAAAGGAAGAACAGGGCCCAGAAATGTGTTGTTGAAATTTGCAAATGTTTCAGATAAATTGAATGTAATGGCACATGTTAAAAAAATGGGAACACAGGCCATTAAAATGAATGGAGTTGACATTGAGTTATATAATGACATATCGCTAGAGGAAAGGATGTGGAAATAGTCGATGAAACCAATAATTAAAAGATTGATTGATAAAGCTGTAAAGTATAATTGGAAATTCCCAAAACAATTAACTTTCTTTCATTTGGGCTGAAGGTTTGTGATTGCTCAAGGGTTGGATGCTATGTATATTATGGAACAAGCAAAACTGGTTGAAACTGGCACTAAGGAATGGGATGCTATTAAAGAAGAATTGATTGTTTCAGGGGGATATAAATGATGATGATGACTTGGAATCTCAGGGAGCGGTAGGTGGTAGTTAAAAGAAAAAGAACAGCGCTGGGGTAGATAATAACATCAATGAATACCTCGCATCAACAACACGTCCCCCCTCCCCCCTTTGGAGAACAAAGATGACCTTTTTGAAAAAAGAGTGGGGAGGATTGCAAATTTTTTTTGTTTAATGTAATTTTGTTTTTATTCGTATTTTTGTTTTTATGTAGGGTGAAGGGAAATTCCTGGCTAAAGGAACGCACACCCATACGAGGATGCGGTGGATACAATTATTTTTTGAGTGAATTATGAATAATATAAAGGTGTTTACGTGGAATGTGAAATGTACTGGCTGTCAGGTCAAGCGTAGAAGATTAGAATCAGCTCTCAGGAAAGATAGGCCGGATATAATCTTTCTTCAGGAAACTCATCAAAAGTCAAGTGATTCAAATAGAATGTTTTTAGGATGGACACAAATACAGCAATACCTCATACAACATCCGCTTCATTTTTACCCTATTGTAAAATTTCTGTACCACTTTAAGGGCTCTGCAATTGTAACAGCACAGGTTTAGTTTATTGATTATGTAACTCCAAGACTTTGTATAAAGCTAAGTCTCAGTTTGCACCTCGTTAGCCTATGTGCTCAATAGATCCTATATTCCCAATACTGTCTGTGTGCTCCAGACTTCTGCTAGTTGTTATGCTCTGGAGAAAGTCTTCATACCAGAACAAATCTTACGAAGGGTAAAAGAACCCTTTTTATACAAGCAATCGGCTTTGGTCCCTGTGTTAATCTCAGTGTCCTATGGGGGGTACTACATGACATCATGGATTGTAGCTGCCAGGTGACATACTTCTGCCCACCTCTGGGGGGCACCAATCACTGGAGTGCACCGGGACTTGTCCCTGTGTTCCAAATGGCCAGCACAGGCCTGCCAGAAACCTTGGGCCCATCTGTGCAGAGCTCTTTCTGAAAGAAACTGGTACATCTTTACCAGCTGGATTAGCAGCAGAGATGAAATGCAAACTATGGGTGTGGGCTAGTATAACTTTCCATTAAAATGAGTACCTGTGGATCTGCATTCTTTTGGAATAGTATTATGTATGAATAGCTTCCTAAGCAGTTCAGATCTCAAGGCGAAACTGGTTCAGCAAGCTGGGAGAAGGTGTATGGTAAGCACACTGGGTATTATTTGTATTGGCAGAAAACCACACATCAATACATATGATTGAACAAATTTGCATTCCACAATAACAACATAGTAAAGGGAGCAGCAAAAACAACAAAAATGTACCAATTAGTTTCTAAGTTATGGAAATGAAATCCATTTCTTGTAAAAGGCCATCAACCCCTGAGGAAAGACAATGAGGCTACAGCTGAAGGGGGGAGGGGTCAAACTAAAATCGAGTGAAGATGTAAACTGGAGTTCAAATGGTTTAGGACAGTGATGGCGCACCTTTTAAGGACCGAGTACCCAAACCATGACCCCAAACCCACGTTATCACAAAGTGCCAACACAGCAACAGGGGAGTGTTACCCCAGATCAGAAATTACCCTTTTTATTATTTCTTAAATATTTTTTTTCCCAATAAAGATACTTCTCTCATTATTTTTCATTTGCCATCCACTTTAAGGTTAGGCTTCCATACGCACGCACACACTCATTCACAACACTTTGCAGATAAATAATTGCAAAGATCTATTTTTAACCATTTTTCAAAGGGTTGCAATTGCAATTCTTTGAGCTCCTCAAATACCATTCACATGAATAGGAGTAGACCGGGGCTTTGCTCTGGAAGCCGAGCTTCGGTTGAAGAGCATATGTAATTGCATTGGCAGTAGACCTGGCCTCGCTCAAGAAGTGAAGCCGGGGATGAAGTGCCTATGCTGGCCTGAGGGAAGTATACGGCCCTGGTTAAAAGAAGCCACAGTAATCTGGCCTTGGTAGCAAATGGGATTTTTTTTAAACCAAAACTGGGGCTGTTCAGAGAATGAAGGCTGGTATTTCAAAGGCAGGTAGACCACTCCGACTTCGAGAATGTTTTTTTTTTAAAAAAGTAAAAGACGGTAGACCGGGAAATTCTCTCAGACGATCGTGCCTAAGTGAGAATGGCTGACAGACCAGCACAATGTCCTCAAATGACCTACAAGCTTACATGAATAGGAATCCAAATCAAAGCTGTATGTTTGCAACAATGTATCCATTCTGACTGATTCAATCAGGGCATCAAAGAACTTCAAAGAAATAGGTACTTTCTAAAGATTCGCCGACAGCTCGGCAAACAAAAAATATTAGTAACAATTCAGAGCGATAGGGGAAGACAGCTGAGGAGATTTCAGGTCAAAAGTTAACACTTTAAATGCTGAATTAAACTAAAATAATTATTAAAAATCATGTCTTCACTCCCGGAGCCTGGCTGATAACCAGGATCGTTTTGACCAGTCAAGGGCTGGTGGCGGAATGGATCAGGGAAAGGTCTGCTTGGGAGTAAGACAGTAACAATTCGTTCATTTCTGATTGGCTCCAACTTAGAAAGTGCGGGCTTTTTGAAATCAGATTTCTCCCTGCCTCTTCTCCTGCCTAAAAGTCAAGTGCGACTACAATGGCAGAGTAAAAATAAGGTTTTAAAATGATTTAAAGGTACTGTAATTGTGGCTTGAATTAAAATGCAGTTTTCCCATCTTTGGAGCCACGCTTGACTCTTTAATCCCTGATTGAAGTTTAATTAGCAGTTGCAATTAAATGTTCCAAAAATCATTAGAAATATTGTAAAATCATTCTAACATGTTCTATTTTGTATTTTTAAAGCAGGAAACTTCCACAATATTTTCTTTAAGCTTGAGCCTGCCTTGGTAGACCCAAGAAGCTTACCATGTTTCAAAGGAAACATTCAATTAACATACATCCCTCTCTAAACTTCCTAAAAGTCTGCAGCAAAGACTACAGTCTTGATTGCTTTAAGGATTATTCTTTTGTGTGTGTTTCTCACGTCTTTGTTTCTGGGGTCTGTAATTACCATATGTACATAATGCTGGTAGTTTTCTCCTGGAGACAGGATGGGATTATTTGGGTGGGAAATGCCAAGAATTTAATCAAGTGAAGTCCCATCGATGCTGACTAGTCAGTCAAACCTCCCGCCTTGGATGTGCAGCATTTCTGATTGGTTCCTGTCTTCAAGTCAAGCGTGTTCATTGGGAGCATGCTCAACAACTTCACTCTGCTATTGGTTACTGTATTGACTTGTCTCCACCTAATTCTCCAACCTCCTCCCTCTATTCTTTCCTGGAATTTGTAATCTTTTACCAAATACCACTATTTACATAAAAACTTACTATTGTAAATAAAATTGACTTATTTATCTATGAAAAAACAGCCTGCTGCTAGGTTATTGTTTTCTTTGTAAAAACTTTATTGTAACTTTAGATAGATGATGGGATTAGTTTGTATCTGTAGAATTGTATAAAAGGACTTCACGATATCAGGACTCCAGCTCTCTAGCTCACTCTCAAAATGTAGTTAGGGAAGCTCACATTTAGATTTTTGTAGCAGGCAAAGGTTGTGAACTGTCTTTGACCAGCAGCAGGCCACTGTTGATTAAATGCATATTCAATAAACCTTTCTATTTTTGCCTGAAATTCAACTCTGTGCTGGAGTGACTGCAGCAGTGGCCCACAGAGAGGTCTGTGAGTGCCACCTCTGGCAAACGTGCCATAGGTTTGCCACCACTGGGTTAGGTCATGTATATAGAACCATAGGACAGTGATGCTGAAAGGGAGTACAGGGGGTCACTGCATCTAGTTCCCTGGCAAATCCGAAAATTCCTTTGTAAGCATCCCTGACAGAAATTCAGCCAGATAGCCAAAATGCACATATTGTATTCCAATTTCCACATTACACCACTTGCCAGCCTATTTTCAGTACTTGTGTATTCTTTTTCATTCTGCCTGCATCTTCTCTGTATAAGGTAGGTGACAAAGATGAAACAGAAGGCAGCAGTCAGGAATTCTTCCCACTGAACAGAACAACCTTTCTGCTGAAAAAATATGAGTAAATTAACTGTTTACACTGCAGTTAGGAAAGAAGGGAGGAAGGAAGATGTTGAGGACTTCAATTGCATTCCGGAAGTTAAGCAGTAGTGGATGCTGAATTCTTGGTAATCATTTGTGCCAAAACAGAGTGTGTCATGTCCGGCCCTTGCAAGCAATAGTCCAGAACAAAACAGCAACAAGTCTTTATTTAACAGTCTATTCAAGATGAGCTTACAAGGCGTTCCAGACATGGATATGGCTATACAGTTCCATGGAATCGGTCCCTCCGGAGTGTGCCAAGGCAGGAGGCAATACCTAGCTACTTTAGGATTGTAGCATAATGGAGGAGACCCAGGCTAGCCGTTGCTGGCTACCTGTATGGAAAGGGAAGTATAGATCCGGTCCAGCCCCAACCTTGTTTACCCGTGGGGTTTATATAGTGTCTCCCCGGTGGTGGCTTCTTGATACAAAGTAGTGACCTGCCGGACAACCGTAACTAACCAATCATAACAGGGAATATATGTATTTAACCAATAGAGAACAGGATCCAAAACTGTAGCCAATCACAGGACTTTGATTAGCATAATGAGCGTACTCTGTGCAGGGGTTCTCGTGCCACTTTTTGTTCCTAATTTGGATGGCGGGAAACCACCATTTTCCTCTTGCAAAGGTACTGCCTGCGCTACTTGCAAATGTGCCTGAATACACAACAGAGTGAGACTAGAATACTGCTGGGGTGACATGAAATGCAAGCGCGTTCATGCAAACTGCCAGACGAGAAAAAAGCTCTTAGGCTCTGTAGGATTCTCAACCTGCAGCCCGTGGGCTGGATGTGGTGCATGACACCATTTCATATTGCCCCCACCGCCTCCACCACACCAGGAAGTGCCATT
Source organism: Bradypodion ventrale (assembly GCA_035047345.1). NCBI lineage: Eukaryota > Metazoa > Chordata > Lepidosauria > Squamata > Chamaeleonidae > Bradypodion > Bradypodion ventrale. The sequence continues at coordinate 10,680,083 of JAWDJE010000017.1, read as the reverse complement.
TGGTGGAGGAAGGGCAAAATGACCATCCAGCCCCAAAAGCTGTTTGAGGGAGCATGACCCAGCCCCCGGCTTAAAAATGTTGAGAACTTCTGCTATAGAGGGAGCTTCCATTGAAAGTGGAGACAGTATAAAAATACAAACCCATACACATATATTTTCAAGCTCTTAAATTCAATGGTGACTACAAACTGAGTCTTTTATCTCACCAAGTTATTGCAGCTGAATCATGGCATCAAAGAGAGCTCTTTAAAATCACCCAAGAGTTATCTGGTCAGGAGCAAGCAGTTGGGCTTCAGCCTAACTTAGCTAACTGTAACCTTTTGGCAGATCATTTTAGATCCAAGGTTGACCGTCATCTTAAGGGGTCTGGACTCCAAAGTTATGGTAAGTTAATCATTTTGAGATCTCCAGTGCACTGTCTGGTTCACATTTGCTAGATCAGTTTCAGATGATAACATTGCAGGAATACTTTGGGATGCTTGCTAGCTGTAGGGCCACTCTCTCTCTGCTAGATCCTTGCCCATCTTGGATAATTAAAGTTGCCAGTGAAGAAGTACTTGGATGGATATAGGACAGTGATTGCCAGCCTTGGGACTCTAGCTGTTCTCGAACTTCAATTCCCAGAAGCCTTGATCAGCAGGTGTGTTGACTTGGGCTTCTGGGAATTGAAGTCCAAGAACACCTGGCCTGCCAAGGTTGGCCATCACTGATACAGGAGATTGTCAATACTTTTTTTTCTTCAGGAGGATATTCTGCTAGCCAGGTTGAAGGAGACAATCGCGGGGGGGGGGGGGGGGGGGAGAATCAAAGTTGGCAGCCAATGATCTTAACAACGATTGTCCAGTTGCCAACATTCCCTTTTTGGCCAAACTGGTGGAGAATGTGGTGATAGATTGGCTGGGTGCATTTCTGGAATGCTTTGATTACCTGAACCCTAGAGTCAGATACGACTGGCTTTCGAGCAAGGGAAGCCTTTACCTTTACTAGACCAAGATAATACCTTGCTGTTGGTACACTTGGATCTTTCAGTGGCTTGTGATACCATTGACCATGCTATCCTCCTGGATAGGCTTTTAAGGGTTGGTGGCAAGCCTGACTCTGGTCCTTCCTTGAGGAGCATGTCCAAAGAGTACACCTGGGGGAAGAGTTGTTGGATCATTTGGTACAACAATATGGGGTACTTCAGGGGTTGGCAATCTTCTTTATGCTGTTTAATATCTAGGTAAAGCTGCACAAACTGGAATTAAGATTGCTGCGAGAAATATCAACAACCTGAGAAATGCAGATGACACTAGTGGCAGAAAATGAAGAAGACCTTAAAAAAATCTCTTGAGGAGGGTGAAAGAGGAGAGTGCAAAAGCTGGCTTGAAACTCAATATCAAAAGAACATGGCATCCAGCCCCATCACTCCCTGGCAAATAAAAGGGGAAGAAATGAAAGCAATGACAGAGATTGCCTTCTTGGACATGATTTTAAAATTTTGTAAAGGCAACCAGTTTTTTTAATTTAGAAAAACATGGCATTGTCAACATTGTCAATCATCATCTTCCATTACAGTAGTAACTACAGGCTGGAAATGGCATTGAACTCTGGACACTGATGGCTATAAAGCCAATCACCATTTCATTTTGGTTTTGTGTAAATATTCAAAGTTTTGAAAATATTTTGAGGCAGATTTAATTGCTTTGATAAGTCAAGGAATGTTTGGAGTAAAACTCAGTGCAGACTCAACATTCTGCAAGATTTTAAAGTTAGATCTATTTTGTTCAGGATCTTATCTATACCTATAAAATGGTGCGTTAACCACTTGAATGTGACAAAGGATGTTGCACCAGGCCCCACTAGCCCCGTCCGAGCCTCCGTTCACTCACCCGAACAGGGTTCACAGGTAACTGTCGGGTTGAAATTTTCGACCCAGGGGCAGGAGCCCCCCAGTCGCAAACAAAAAAAAGGGAACTTCAATTCCCAAAGTTCCTTTCACCGTGAGCCAGAGCCAATCAGGCTGAGCGGCGCGGCAAAAGGAACGTTCAGAAATGCGCCACAGCCAATTTTAAAAAGCCGCAAAAGAAAAACTGCCGCAGAAACTACAAGCCCCAGCGTCCTGCGTGCCATGCGAAAAATAAAAGTTAAAAAAAAGCCCACCGCCACTGCCATTCTTCCCCACGGGCGAGCCAGCATGGCCCGTGGGGGAAAAAAATAACCACCATCCCCGCCGCTGCTGCCCTTCCGTTCGAAGGGCCAGCCGGCACGCAAAAAACACGAGTAAAAACAAGTAAACCCCGGGCCACCGCTGCCCTTCTGTTCGAAGGGCCAGCCAGCGTGCGAAAAACACGAGTAAAAACAAGTAAACCCCCGGCCGCCGCTGCCCTTCCATTCAAAGGGCCAACCGGCGCGCAAAAAATAAAATCAACCCACCCCCCACCCCCCGCAACTGCCCTTCTTCCCAACGGGGCAGCCAGTATGGCCCGCAGGGGAAAAAATGAAACACCCCACCGCTGCTGCCCTTCCTTCCCACGGGCCAGCCAGTATGGCCCGTGGAAAAGAAAGCACCACCACCACCACCCGCAAATGCCCTTCCTTCCCATGGGCCAGCCAGCATGGCCCATGGGAAAGAAAGCCTCCCCCCCACTGAAAAAAAACACACAAAAACACAAACCAAAAACATTAAAAAACACACCAAAATCCAAAAATTACACACAAACACAGCCAAAAATAAACAAGAAAAAAACACATACACCGCCCCCCCAAAAAAAATCCCACCCACCCACCCCAAAAACCCCCCAGAGAACTTACCAAAAGACGTCTTCCTTCTATGAGAACCGGAACTCAAATGAGAAAGAGGAAACTTACCGGAAGTGACACCCAGAGGACAGAAGAGAACAAATGTAACGAGAGGCACAAAAGATCACCACCCCCACCCAGTGACCAAAAGAGAAAAAACATTCAAAAATATTAAAAATAATAAGAATAATTCCAAATTTAATAAAATAAGTTATACAAACATTCAGAAATAAACACACTAATCTCAAAAATTACCAAAAAAACCTTTTCACTCCAAAAAACCAAAACAAAAAAAAGAGTTAAAAAAACATTTAAAAAAAACAAAATTAAATTTTAAACTGAATAATATTAAATTAAATAAAATAAAATTTAAAAAAATTGCATAAACATAAAAAACAAGTTCAAAAACCAAATTAAAGAGCCCAGCACTGAGGAAGCCAGCACGCAAAACAAAAACAAAAACAAACACAAACAAACCAAAAAAAACCCACTGGGAGCACAAGTCCGCCGCAGGCGGACGAAGCGCCTCGAAGCCACAAAATCAAAAAACTTTACACCACCATTTAAAACAGCCCATCACCATTAGTTCAAGAAAAAAACGAAACCCTTTAGTATCCAACACAATTTTAAAAAGCCCGGCACCGCCGGGCAAACTATGCTAGTGTTTCCTAAAAGTAGGAACTGATTCCTTTCAGACCTTTTCTCCTTGGGCATCTCATGTGCCTTGAGCTTACACATTCAGAAGGAACTTAGCAAGACAAATCATAAAGGAGACTGGCCAATTATACCAGCTGAATTCATAGGAATTCATAGCTCCCAGAATCCCTCAACCAGCTTGAGTGCCTTTAATTTTGGGGTGGGGGTGGGTGGGACTGTTGGTCCTGCTGGAAAATTCAGAACAAGAGTCAAACCAGAGGATAAAATCAGCACATCATTAAAAGTGGAGCTCACTAGACAAGGTCTGCTTATAAGGAGCCTGCTTATAATTCACACAAACTCACATCACTTTGTATGTTGCAAATGAGTTGGCTTTTATTTTGTATTTGGCCACTGAGCAGCAAGAGTTTGATTCCCGAGTTCTGCAGGATGGAATGAGCTCCCATTTCTGTCCCAGCTCCTGTCAACCTAGCAGTTTGAAAGCAAGAAATTGCAAGTGGATATATAGGAACCACTTTGCGGGAAGGTAAACAATGTTCCATGCTTGCCACATGACCACAGAAATGTCTGCAGAAGCAGACAGTGCTGTCTCTTCGGCTTTGAAATAGAGATCAGCAGTGAACCCTAGACTGGCTTTTGAGCAAGGGAAACCTTTACCTTTACAGGGTGGTAAATTCAGACATCATTTCAAAATCACATTAGTCAGGTACACAGTCATGAAGGACTTGGATCCAGAGAAGGAAAACATCATTATTTCAGAAAACATGATTTCTCTGGAAGAGTCCATATATAATACATAAATAAATACTGAGCACTAGACTGTCCTCCTGATTGGCCGTAGAAGCCAACTTTCCAAAAACATTACCACAAGAAAGACCCACAGACTTAAAACTAGTTCCCTCATAATTGTTTGATGAACTCTGCAATGTGGTCCAGTATTTCTATTCCAGTAGGAAATGTCAAAAAATGTGTATCAATGAAGTTAATCACCCCATGAAAACCATTCTCAGCATGGAAACAGCTGACTTTCACACCGTTGTCCTCCAGACGTTTCTTGTACAAGAAGGAATCATCGCGAAGCACATCATATTCGCAGCTCACAATCAAAGTCTCTGGGAGCTGCCGGATAACAGAGTCTTCCGCAAAAAGAGGAGAGAAAGAGACCTCCAGGATTTCTGATAATTCCTTGTAGACTTCAGGCTTATAAGAAGCCAGAGGGACTTCTTTGTAGCCACGGCGCTTAAATTTCTCTGGGATGTTGTCAGGGCTCACCCACTGCCCATATTTTAGTCTCAGTGCATCTGGCACGTGAGATCCCCTCAGAAGATCATCCATTAAAGAAATGCTCTTTCCAAGATAGTGAAAGCTGAACCAAGCAACATTATGCCTATACAAGAGTGGAAATGCTGCATTTTGCTGGTAGGAAGGCAAGTTGAGGTCCATGGCTTGGAAACATGCATAGATCAGCACCTGGGCCCGTAATTTGGGGAGGTCTGATCTTGTCACCAGTTCTTGAGCAATTATTGCAACAAAAGTGCCTCCTGCACTGTCACCACCAAGGATGATTTGGGATGGATCCACCCCATAGTCCTTTGCATTTCGCATGAAGTGCACAGTGGCTCTGTAGCAGTCCTTCTGCTGTGCAGGATAAGGGTGCTCAGGAGCGAGGCGATACCTGGGGAATCACAACACAGAAAGCAAACCATTAACATTTCAATCCAATTAAAGCCTTTGCAGGTAGAAAGGTCAACATAAAGTGAAGAACAGGCCATGCTTCAACTTTTGCCTGTGTAGTCTCACAACTTGAGTAGAGGTTCAGAGCCTTTTTGACTGAATCTGCCTGAAAAAAATGTGAAACCTGCATTGTAAAGTTTCAGGTCTGAACTTGAACATGTGGAGACACAGGGTGGGTGGGTGGACTTCTCAAAAGGGAAAGATGCCTCATTAGAACAATTTAGGAAAGGGGCCATTCAACAATTACGTGATCCTTTTTCTGGGGGAAATTGATTCCCTCCCCCCTATGTAATCCAAATGTAATTTTCACTTTGACTCCCTCCCCCCTTAAAATTATGTGATCTGAACCAAATAGTACTGTATTTTGCACCACCAACCAGTGGTGGCACTGCAGGGGAAATGGGCAGGCAGGCCAATTGCACTGAAGCAGGAAGCGATGCTCTAGCCTAGCCTCTTGCTCTCCCTGCAACCAGGAACCATGGCTTTCCCCCTCCATTTTCATTGCATGGAGCAAGGCACAAAGGTGCTTCCCACTGTCAGTTAGAAATAGCTCCAAATGAATTACATAATTTTGACCTGACCCCATGTAATTTTTTTGCAATCCAGATGGCAGACACCCTCCCCCCCCCCCATTGAGGATCACGTAATTGTTGAATGGTCCAAAGAAGTTAAAGCCACAATGGGTTTTAAGTTTGGTTTCTGGACTGTGGAGCCATACCTTGAAAGCAAAAATTTTTTATGGGTTGATAGGACCACCCTACATGTCATGCAATGTTGTTCTTGTTCAGTCGCAGTCAATTCCAACCCCCTGCATGGACCATTGCATGCCAGGCATTCCTATCCTCAACTATCCTCCTCAACCCGTCCAACTCTGTGCCCATTGTGTCAACAGTACCATCTAGCCATCTCATTTTCTGCCACCCCCTTCTTCTTTTGCCCTCAACCTTTCCCAGCATCAAGGCTTTCTCAAGTGACTTCTCTCTTTAGCTTCATCTTCACTATTTGACCTTTCAAAGAGGAGTCAGGGTTGATTTAAAAACCATTTGAGGCAACAAATAAATGTATCTTCTTTTGTAGACAAATTTATTTTATTTTCTTCAAGTGATTGCATAGAAATAAAAAAACTATAAGTCAAAACAACTCCGGTAACTGTCAGTTTTCAAAATATATATAGTTTTCTAATATCAAAGATACTAAAAACATTTTTTGTGCATCAATACTTCTTAGGGAATAATTCAAATGGTTTTTTTCTTCTTCACTGTAACAATACGGTGCCTTATTCTGGAGTAGGCCCTATTGTTCTTCTGAGTTGCAGCTCCCTGGCTGGACAACCCAGGCATCAGATACTGTATGTGTAGATAAGGTAGCGTCGAGCCAAGTAATCACTCCTGTCATGATCCCATGACAAAGATGACATTATTTTATGTTATTAATCATATTGTTATGTAGGTTATGATGTTTTATTGCTATGTAGTTAATTTCGTCTCATTCTGAGTTAGTACACTTAGCCTAAGTGATGCCATTTTAGGAGAATATTCCACCATTTTCTGGAAGTCTTAACTTGCCTACCTACTGGCCGGTTGTTCAAGGTCATCCCTAGGGGACCAGCCTTGAACATGTTCTCTCTGATGCAGTTAGATGAAGAACACTGATAAGGAACCATCTGGATCTTTGATGTACGGACTTGCCATGTCACTTTGACAAGCCAATTAGCCTTGTTTATCTATCTTTTCTCATCAGAAAAGGTATATAAACAGGAGCTGAATTCAATTAATGGATTAGGGCTCTCTCTACTTAGAGAGAAAGGCATACTTCCACAAATTCGGTATGTTTGCCTAACCATCGAGGAAGCTATCGAACCCCATCTTTTATGGGGTGCCACAGAGCGTCATAGCTAGCTTAGGTAAAAGTACTGCTATGCTCTATTTCTTAACATTTATTTCTTTGATTTCTGTGTTATGTGAATTTATCTTACATTTCTATAATAAACTCATTAAATTGGCTTTTTAAGTCAACCTGAGTTCTTCTTGCTCTCTCAGCCAAGCCAAGAGCAATAGATAGAAGGGGGAGGCTTTTGCATTACAAAAGGCCATTATTGCAGGAAGGTTAGCAACTTTCTCCTGTGAGGTTTGCGAGGGGAATTCCTCCAGCTTTCTGAGGGAGGACCTGCCATCTTGCCTTTTCCAGCCAAGAAGAGGCAAGCCATCTTTGAAGAAGAAGGTAACGGAGCAATCCCTATGCACCCACAGCACTTCCAAGTCAGCTAGTTCTCCCCAAAGTTTAGAGATAAGGGTGTCATTCCATGAGAATTGGCATTTATAATCCCAGAGTTCTTTGCAGCCTAATTAGACCTGTGACATCAATTTGCTGTTTACCATTTTCTCTGGCACTGATGAGCCAGACTATCTGGACCAGCCTTTTCTCTGCTGAACTAAGCCTGAGCGGAGAGAGCGCACCCTTAGGCCATGCAGCCCCTGTTTGTTCTGTAGCCGCGGGTCCGGCAAAGCCAGAGCATCCCAAGGCCTACCGGTGAACAGTGAGCGGTCCCGCACAACTCCAAGTCTCTTCCAGTATTTTAGAAATATTATATATTGAAAGCATAGCAAGATTCAGGATACAGTCCAGCAAAAGCTTAGAAAGCATTTCAAAACAGAAATATAGCAAGCTGCGTGTTCAAGAGGTAGCCCACAGCCCTCCCTTTCTCTCAAGCATCTACATTTTGGCAGCTTAAAAGCACAGCATTCCAGGAGAATGTCTCTGTGTCTGCATGTTTATGTGCATGAGTCTATGGGTTATATCTCCTCCCACAGGGTCCACCTTTGGCCCTCCCCCTTAGGGATTCCAACCAATGATCTTACAGCAAAACATGTCAATCACACATTAGGTTTCATTTCACTAAAGCAATGAGGCAACTCATGAGGCAAAGATTACATATTTTCTCTCTTCTCCTGATTTGAAATCACCATTTTGAAAAAGAATAAAGCACAGGATATACTTCATTCTGTTACACCTTTGTACCTACACCGTTTAGCCACATCTTGTTTTTTATGCAATAGAAGTGGACTGGGCAGAAGAGTGAATACACAGGAGTAGTGAAGTCATTAACCAACCTACTCCACTCCTGAAGTGAATTGATAACAGGGGTGCAGATGAAGTACCTAGTTTCCAGACTGAAGGGGGAAAGAAACATTTGGTCACCAATTGTAGCTGTAAAGATTCAGGAAACTGGAGATACCTTTATTGGATCACTAAAAAAAAAACTAAAAAAACATTGCACGAGTTTTTATGGTTTTCCACGTCTTCAGGCATGTATTAAAGTGTTCATGGCATTGTGGTCTGCCAGGTTCATGGCGTGGTGGTCTGCCAGGCTCTCTTCTTAAGGACAGCAAAATATTTCATGGAGTTAGGATGCCACTCCCACAGGAAGCTGGGCATTTGCTCCCAGCCCATTTGACCCTCTCTGAAGCATACATAGCTTCCTTTTGTGGCCAGACAAAGGAATACAGATGTCATGTGCTTCCCAGTAGAGGGAAAGGCATCCTAACTCCATTTTGCTGTCCTTAAGAAGTGTTGTGTATGTAACAGTATTACTTTAAGAATGTATGAATGTAACCTGACAATGATTACAATGTAACCCAGCTGTTTAAGGAACGCGAGTAAGCTGCCCATAGAGGGCAGCTGCGAGCGATCAGCTCACATGGTTCACATTCCCCAAATCACCGGCAGCCACGGGAACCTTTCCCGCGCGAGGATCACCTGGAGAAGATGGGCGTGACTCAGAATGACGTCACGCCAGTAGCAGCCAATGAGCTACCGTGCAACAATATTCAAATGTATTTACTGCAGTATAAAATGAGCTGTACCTCCGCCATTACCACATGTTCATCCTGACCATCATGAAATAAACCTGTGTTTTAGCCCCCACTGCGGCTCCTTCTTTGTCTTCCGTGCAAGACACCAAATTGGCAACGAGGATGGGATACATGGCGTATTCCAAAGTCAAGCCTCATCAATTTGATATCAGCGATCCAGAACAATGGGAGCTGTACGAGTGCCAGTTTCGGCACGCAATGGATGCTGCAGGCATCGACAACGACGCAAAGATGCGCTCGCACTTCCTGGTCCAGGTGGAGCCGGCCACGCTGCGTATCCTGATGAACCTGGTGGCCCCCCGGAAGGTAGACGTGGTGCCCATCGACCGCATCCTGGCGCTACTGAGTGAGCACTTCCAGCCTCCCGTCTCGATTTTCCCGGCCAGGGTCGCATTCCACAGGCGGGACCAGAGCCCGGGGGAGTCCGTGTCCACCTACACGGCGGCCCTCAGGCTTGCGGCGGTAAACTGCCAATGGGAGGACCTGGACACGGCCCTCCAAGACCGCATGCTGTGTGGCCTGAGGGACGAGGAGGTCCAGAGGAAGTTGATGACCCGCGACCATCGCCTCACGTTCAATGAGGTACTGTGGGAAGCCCAAGCAGCCGAGGCGGCCAGGAGCGGGGTCAGAGTGTTCAAGTCCCGAGGGGCCGCACCCGAAAGGGCCAAGTCACCCATGCAAGCGGCCCGGCGGACGTCGGTGAAGACGGCCTGGTGGGCGCCCCGGGCACCCGCAGGCACAACAGCGACCTCCGAGGAGTCGTCCACGACAGCAGACTCCTGCTCCAGCGAGGACGACGACGTCCAGAAGATAAAGAAACGCGGGGAGAAGCGCCAGACCAGCAAGCGACAAGGCCACCATTGCGACGGCTGTGGGGCATCTCACGACAGGACGAGGTGCCCATTCCGGAAGGCCGAGTGCCACAACTGCGGCCGGAAGGGCCACATCGCCAGAGTCTGCAGCCGCGGGTGAACCGAGGACAAGGGCACATCGAGGCACCCTCAAGCACACCAACGAAAGGCGGCCGGCATCGGAAAGGTCTCAGCCAATGATGGCGTGGAAGGCGTGAACCGCGTGTGCCTGGAGCACCGGCGCTTCTTTGTAGAGGTACTGTTACAGGGGGTTCCAGTGAGGATGGAAGTAGACTCGGGGTCGTCCTACTCCATCCTGTCCCAAAAAGAATTCATGCGCATTCCCCCAAATGCGCGGCCCAAGCTGCGTGCCATGAAGTCACACTTACGGGACGTGCAGGGCTATGGGATCCCAGTGTTGGGGGTGGGGAATTTCACAGTGAAATTCAAAAACTACACAGAGAAACTGCCCTTAGTGGTTCTCAAGGGGGGAAGATGCTGCCTTTTGGGAACTCAGTGGTTTGCTCCCCTGGGAATCGAACTGTCCAGCGTTAACGCCATAGAGACTGACCCAATGTGGGACGTGTGCGATGCGCACCTGGACGTTTTCAAGAAGAGGCTCGGGACGTACAAGGGGCCCCCAGTCTCCTTTGAGTTGGACCCAGAAATCCGGCCCATACATCTCAAGCCAAGAAGAGTGCCCTTCCCCCTCAAGGACAAGATTGAGGCGGAACTGGACAAATTGGTGGGGCAGGGGATTTTGGTTCCAGTTGATTCAGTGGAGTGGGAGACTCCGATTGTTACAGCCTTAAAATCAAACGGGGAGGTCAGGATTTGCGCTGACTACAAATGTACAATTAACAAGGCCATTCGGCCAAATGCATATCCGGTGCCAGTGGTTAGCCACTTACTGGCCACGTTGCATGGGGGGAGGTGTTTCGCCAAGCTAGACCTGGCGCAGGCGTATCAGCAGCTCACAGTAACCCCAGCTGCTGCCGCTGCGCAAACCATCGTAACGCACAAGGGGGCATTTAAGGTAACGCGCCTACAGTTCGGCGTAAACTCGGCTCCCGGGATCTTCCAGTCCCTTGTGGAACGCCTTTTAAAGGGACTTCCAGGCGTACTCCCATATTTTGATGATGTTTTGATAACAGCGGGGAGCGAATCGGAACTAGCGAGAAGACTAGACAGGGTCCTTTCAGTATTCGAGAAAGCGGGACTTCGACTGAGAAGGGACAAATGTGTATTCTTTGCGAGGGAGGTTGAGTTTCTTGGGTTCAAGATAACCCCGGAGGGCATCAAGCCGTCCGAGTCCAAGGTTGCGGCTGTGCAAAATGCCCCTCGTCCCACCGCGAAACCGGAGCTGCAGTCATTTCTAGGGCTCCTAAATTTTTACCACTCCTTCTTGCCAAGGAAGGTATCCATTGCGGAGCCACTGCATGCGCTACTAAAGAAAGAGGCAGTTTGGCGGTGGGGGGATAGGCAAGAGAGAGCCTTCAAGGAGCTCAAAGCGCTTTTATCCTCGGATGCTGTCCTGACCCATTTTGATCCGAGGAGACCAGTAGTTTTAGTCTGTGATGCGTCCCCAGTGGGGGTGGGGGTGGGGGTTGCTGTGCCACGTGTTGGAGAGCGGGCAGGAAGCCCCGGTTGCATACTACTCCAGGTCCCTTTCAAAGGCGGAGCGCAACTACGCGCAAACTGATAGGGAGGCCCTGGCCATAATCGCGGGAACAAAGAAGTTCCATGATTTCCTATACGGCTGCGAGTTTACGGTTGTGACTGATCACAAGCCCCTTCTGGGAATTTTTACTACAGGCAAACCCACCCCACAAATTCTATCCCCCAGGATGCTACGTTGGGCAATTTTCCTTAACGCCTACCAGTATGAACTGGTCTATCACCCAGGGAAGGAGATCTCCCATGCGGACGCGCTGTCCCGGTCTCTCCTCCCTAGCTTAGGAGATCCCGCATGCGAGGTAGAGCAGGACCACCAAGTCCTGCTGATCGAGTCCCTCAACTCACCCCCCATAGTCCCGGCTGACCTCGCCAAAGCCACGGCGGCCAACAAAATCCTGTCCCAAGTTAGTTCCTGGGTTAGGAAGGGGTGGCCCACAACTCCCCCCGAGGAGCATTTCAAGTCATTTTTCAGGCGCAGAGTAGAGCTCTCCCTTGAAAGGGGCTGCCTGCTCTGGGGCCAGCGGGTAGTCATCCCAGAGAAGTTAAGGGCTAAGGTGCTGAAACTGCTGCATACCAGCCACCCGGGAATAGTGCACTCCAAGGCTCTGGCCAGGAGCTACTTCTGGTGGCCCCAAATAGACGCGGATATAGAACACTTAGTGGGCACGTGTGAGAGCTGCCAGAGCTCTCGGCCCGAGGAGTCCCGACTACCCCATAGGGAATGGGACACGGCCCGCGGGCCATGGTCCCGAATACATGTCGACTTCGCTGGCCCCTTCCACGGGTCCATGTTTCTGCTGATAGTCGACTCCTATTCCAAGTGGCTGGAAGTAATCCCCATGACTAGCACCTCATCTGCTGCAACCATTAAACACTTGCGCAGGGTGTTCAGTTGTTTCGGCCTGCCAGACATCCTTGTTAGTGATAACGCCAGTACCTTCACTTCTGCGGAATTTAAGGCGTTTATCGAGAGGAATGCCATCAGGCACATTACCGCTGCCCCGTTTCACCCCGCCACAAACGGTCAGGTAGAGCGCCAAGTGCGCACTACGAAAGACGCACTGCGGCGCATGGGTCCCGGTGAGTTGAACCTCCAACTGTGTCAGTTCCTCATCTGTTATAGGGCAACCCCCTAGCTTCAGGACTTTCGCCGGCCGAACTCCTCATGAGGAGGCGGCCGGTAACCCTGTTTGATCGGTTGGATCCAACCAGGGTGGAGGATGAAGGGAGAAATATAGTGGTAGAGAGTTCCAAAAGTTTTTCGGTAGGGGACCCGGTTCACTGCAGGAACTACGCGGCCTCGGGACCAACGTGGGTCCCAGGGACGATCATTGAACAAACGGGGCCAGTGTCCTATAGGGTCGAGACTAGCACAGGTCTACTCTGGAGAAGGCACGCTGACCAACTCAGAAGGCGAGTCACCAGTGAAGGGGAATCAGCGTTAGGGTCCTCCGCCACCCGCGTAACCCAAGGGGGAGACACGGCGGCGCCCTCGGGTACAAATGCATACCCTGGATTATCAGCCGAGGAGGAGGATACTTTGAAAGAGTGGAATGAGTTTGACTTTACGTTACTGTACCAGGGGGGTGTCGCGGAGTGGTCCCCCACCCGTCCGAGTGAGAAGAGGGGTTTCAGTTCAGCCCCTGGTACCTCCAGTCCCCCCAGCCCTTTTGCTTTAGAATACACCATATCTCCAAGCCCCCCGAGACAGGCAGCAGGGGGAAATTCGCTCTCCTCATCCCCTAGAACTCCGGGCCAGGCAGCAGGGGGTGGCGCAAGCACGCCGGTTACCGGCGAAAGGACAAGGGTCTCCTCGTCAGTCCCGAGGTTCATACTGGGGGGGTCCCCAGGCGTCACAAGCAACAGGCAGGGGTTCACATCCCAGCTGTATGTTCCGTTCCCTTCTCCCAATGCAAGGTTGTCGCAGAGTCCCTGCCAAACGACTAACGAGTCCCCCCTTTCCATTGCAGGACGAGACTCTGCAGAACTCGGAGCCCCTAGTTCCCCTGTGCTAAACCAAGCAGCCGCACGCCCCAAGCGCACGTGCGGGAAGCCACAATGGTTGAGGGACTTCGTCCCATCCTAGGGGGGAGGAGTGTTGTGTATGTAACAGTATTACTTTAAGAATGTATGAATGTAACCTGACAACGATTACAATGTAACCCAGCTGCCCATAGAGGGCAGCTGCGAGTGATCAGCTCACATGGTTCACATTCCCCAAATCAATGGCAGCCGCGGGAACCTTTCCCGCGTGAGGATCACCTGGAGAAGATGGGCGTGACTCAGAATGACATCACGCCGGTAGCAGCCAATGAGCTACCGTGCAACAATATTCAAATGTATTTACTGCAGTATAAAATGAGCTGTACCTCCGCCATTACCACATGTTCATCCTGACCATCATGAAATAAACCTGTGTTTTAGCCCCCACTGCGGCTCCTTCTTTGTCTTCCGTGCAAGACACCAAAAGAAGAGAGCCTGGCAGACCACCACACCATGAACACTTTAATACATGCCTGAAAAAGTGGTCTTGAACCACGAAAGCTCATGCAATGTTTTCTTTTTCTTAGTGATCTAATAAAGGTATCAACTGTTTCATGCATCTTTTGCACCTTTACAATTTGAATATGGAGCACATGGCTAATCCTCCTTGTTCACCAATCATAGCTGGTTTCTTTTTTTAAAAAAGTACATTTTCATTATAGAGATAAATGCACATTACAAAAAAGAACAATAAGACGACAAACAACCAAATAAACAACAAAAACACTATACAATATACAAAAATATTATGTGCTCCCTTCATCCAGCAGAACAATGCTTATGATTCTTTCATTTTCTTAGCTGGTTTCTCTGATGTCCATGGGACAGTGAATTTGCTCCTGTATAGTTTGGACTTGTATTGAGCTCTCCTAGATGCTGAATAATGTATAGGTTCCATAATAGGTTTGTCAGGAACTGGAGAACATTTTGGGACAAGCCAAATCTGTTCAGGAGGGATGGGTTGCATTTGAACCATGATGGGACCAGATTGCTGGCACTCAACATCAAAAAGGCTGCAGAGCAGCTTTTAAACTGATAACTTGGGGAAAGCGGACAGGAGCTGGGCAGCATCCGGTTCAGGAAAGTGTGTACTTGAGTAGTGAGGAGGATGCAAAAATTACTGAGCAGAGCAAGGAGCTAGTCACCAGCACTCTAGCAGAAGGATGCAAGAGGCAGTCTAACAATGCAACTGGACTCAAAAGACTGTATCAGGAAAGCATATATAAATGCTTGTATACAAATGCCAGAAGCCTCCAGAACAAAATAGGGGAGCTGGAATACTTAGCAATAGATAAGAATATTGATATTATTGGTATCACTGAAACCTGGTGGACGGATGATAACCAATGGGATACAGTTATCCCAGGCTACAAACTGTACAGGAAGGATAGGAAGGGGCAAACGGGAGGTGGTGTAGCCTTGTATGTCAAAGAAGTGATAAAATTGTATGAATTGGAATATCTAGGTGATTTGGAGTCACCATTAGATGCTCTGTGGGTAAGAGTACCAGGCCAGAAGGATGGTCTAACAGTAGGCATATACTATCGGCCTCCGACCCAAACTCTTGAGGGAGACTGGCAGTTGGAAAATGTTGTAAAGGAGGCATCCAAGAAGGGAAGCCTAGTTATAATGGGAGACTTCAATTACCCTCACATAGACTGGGTGAACTGCTGTTCAGCACATGATAAAGAGATAAAGTTCCTAGATATGCTCAATGATTGTTCCCTGGGACAGATGGTACCCAACTAGAGGTACAAGAATCCCTGAGAGTAATACTCAGGATCTGGAGCAAGGTTTTAATGTGACTGATCCAATAGGGAACAGTGACCACAACTCAATTATGTTTAACTTGATCATAGACCGCAAGTCACTGATAAAATCTAACACAGAGACCTTAAATTTTCAAAAAGGAAATTTCCGAAAGATGAGGAAACTAGTAAAAAAGAAGCTGAAAGGGAAAATTTAGAGAGTCCAAACACTCCAAGAGGCATGGAGGCTGTTTACAAAAACAATAACAGAGGCCCAATTGGAATGCATACCCAAAAGGAAAAAGGGCACTGCCAGGTCCAAGAGGACTCCAATGTGGCTTACAGGAGCTGTTCGGGAAGTGATCAAGAGCAAGAAAAGCTCATTTAGAAGATGGAAGGCTTGTCCGAATGAGGACAGCAGGCAGAAACATAAATTCTGGCAGAACAAATGCAAGGCAACAATTAGGGGTGATCCAGGAAATTGCCGACCTGTCAGTTTGACATGTGTCCCAGGTAAAGTGATGGAAACCATCCTAAAAGATAGAATTAATAGGCACATAGAAGAGAAGGCGCTGCTAAAGGAGAGCCAACATGGTTTTTACAAGGGCAAATCATGCCTCACTAATCTGTTGGAATTTTTTGAGAGTGTCAACAAGCATGTGGATAAGGGGGATCCAGTTGACATTGTTTATCTGGACTTTCAGAAGGCTTTTGACAAGGTCCCACACCAAAGGCTCTTGAATAAACTTACCAGTCATGGAATAAAGGGACAGGTCTTGTCCTGGATCAGCAACTGGCTAAGGGACAGGAAACAGAGGGTAGCACTAAATGGACACTTCTCCAAGTGGAGGGAAGTAAAGAGTGGGGTCCCCCAAGGTTCAGTACTGGGACCCCTGCTTTTCAACCTCGTCATAAATGATCTAGAGGTAGGAGTAAAAAGCAAGGTAGCCAAATTTGCTGATGACACTAAATTATACAGGGTAGTGAAAACTGTGAGAGATTGTGAGGAGCTCCAGAGGGATCTCTTGACACTGGGGGAGTGGGCAAAACAGTGGCAAATGAGTTTCAACATTAGTAAGTGCAGAGTGATGCATGTTGGGGCAAAGAACCCCAATTACATTTATAAACTGATGGGGTCTGAACTCTCTGTGACAAACCAGGAAAGGGACCTTGGTGTCCTGGTGGACAACTCAATGAAGGTGTCAACCCAGTGTGCCTCAGCAATGAAAAAAGCAAACTCAATGCTAGGGATCATTAGGAAGGGTATAGAAAATAAGTCAGCAAGTGTCATTTTGCCTCTTTATAAATCTTTGGTGAGGCCCCATCTGGAATACTGTGTACAGTTCTGGTCGCCATACCTCCAGAAGGATATTATGGAGCTGGAAAAAGTGCAGAGGAGGGCAACCAGAATGATTAGGGGACTGGAACACCTGCCTTACCATCTGAGGCTGCAACGGTTGGGCCTCTTCACTCTTGAACGATGACGTCTAAGAGATGACCTGATTGAAGTTTATAAAATCATGCACGGTGTGGACAAAGTAGAGAAGGAAAAACTGTTTTCCCTATCGCATAACACTAGAACTAGGGGGACACTCCATGAAACTTTTGGGTACTAGTTCTCAAACAAATAAGAGAAAGTACTTTTTCACCCAGAGGATTACTGGTCTATGGAACTCCCTGCCAGAAGAAGTGGTGACAGCTGTCAGTCTTGACAGCTTTAAGAAAGGATTAGACAAGTTCATGGAGGATGAGGGTATCAATGGCTATAATTATGGATACTTAAGGACAACCTCCGGGTTGGAGAGATAGGCAGGATATCTCTCAATGCCATTTCCAGGGAATCCTAAGCAGGTGAAGGCATCTCCTTGGGAATACCCTGAAGGAAATGGTGAGCCACTGTGTGAGACAGAATGCTGGACTGGATGGGCTGTGGCCTGTTCCAGCAAGGCTGTTCTTATGTTCTTATAATAGCTCCTTTATAATTTCATTAGAAAGAATGAATTCACTGTCCTGCAGACATCAAAGTCACCCATCCACTATCACTAATTCACACAGCACGTTCCAGTGTGAAAGCAGTGAGTATATGGCTAGATTGCTTTCGACTGTCTTTCCTCTAGCAAAAAAATAAAATAAAAATCTATCAACAAACAATAGATGTATAGAAATAGAAATAATGTACTCTTATACAACCTAAGTTTACTTACTCAACTGACACAATCACTGAATCACTGTCCTTGGCAAGCTTACTGCATACGTCTTGATAGTGGTCTAGAGGGAGAAATAAGAGTTTGGTGACTTGCAGAGCACATAGAACAAAACAAAGTTGTTTGAAATGTATGTGTCTGTGTGCATACATTTTCATGTGAATAGGACAGGGAAAAGGCCTGGAGGATTTTGTTTAAGTATGACATGCATTTCAAAAATAGTTTTAAAATTATATTAAAATGTCAAAATAATTACTGATATCCTGCATGTAGGTGAGAGTTGGAGTCAGCCCAGGCTAATCTATGATTTGATTATCTTTTTGCATTTTAGAAACATTGGTGTCTAATGGTATGATAATTCCAATTTGACCAGTTCTCGCATATTAAAATTAACACTACAGATCAATCCAGATCTGAGCATTGTTAATATGTCTGGGTTTTTTTAAAAAAAATCAAAGTATACAAAGATATGGAGTGTTTTACTTTGGATCAAAACATTCATCACGGAATGTCTTATCAACTAATTGTCTTTCTCCAAATGGTTTCAGATCAGAATTAGTTAAAATTTGCCAGACCTTAGGAAAATGAAATTGTCAGAATCATATGTATTGTTTGCCTAAATGTTGCCAAAATGTGCCACATCTGCTTGACAAGTTGTGACAGAACATAGTTGTTGTACAACTGGGCACATGACTATAATAAATAGAAAAAAGGTTTTGAACTTGGCACACTGGTCAGCCTTCTCTGGACATTTTGGTATTAAAAAGACTTTGAAATGCTTAACTGATTATTTTTAACTGGCCAGATGTTTCTACACATATGAAGAAGTTTTGCAACAGCTGTGATGTGTTTCAGTGAATCGGAGATCCAACTGATAAGATGAGAGCTAACTTGCAGAGTCCAGAGGCTCAGAAGCCTTTTCCCTAGGTTCAAATGGGTATCTTGGGACCATTCCCAATCTGCCAGGTGGAAGAGAAATATTTTCTCACTTATGTATGTTGTCCACCTCTGCATCTCCATTTTGGTTGTCCACCTCTACATCTCCATTTTGAGTGATCATAGAGCCCAATTAAGTAAACCTCTCCACTTTCTCGAGCTGCTATGGTCCAAATATGATTCCCTGCATCCCGGTTGTAGAGTTCACATGCATGACCTTTGATTTTTCTGCATTTATCCTAAGGCCAGTTTTCTTTGGTTCTTTATCCGGATCATTTGTTGCCTGTTTTAGTTTCATCTCATCTTCCTCAAGCAAAGCAGTGTCACCAGCAAAATCTAGATGACCAAGGCAATTTTGGTCAGACCAAGGGATGCCTGTCCAACTACATGTTGCTCATCGCATAACATAGTCGAGGACCCTGAAGAAGAGGAACGGAGATAGAACACAGCCTTGCCTAACTCCAGTAGAAATCTCAAAGAAGTCCAAATGACCGTTCTCAGTCATAATGCAGCAGCTTGATCACAGCTTGTCTTTAGAGATGGTATGCCATATATATGCAGGATCTGCTTAAGAGATAGTGTCTGGCCGGACATCCCACTACGGTAACGGAGTAGAACGTTCAGCTAGTGACTCATGCCAAGTGTTATGTGCTGAGTGTGGCTGTGGTTAACTAACCTGACTCCCTAAAGGGGCCAATGGCCTTAGGTGGGGTGATGGTCCCCTTCAATGGAAGAAATGCCACAGGAAACCATCATATTGGTCCCAATGGCAAAATGAGCAGAGGAGGAACTTTGATTCCCAATGGTTATGGAAGCAGAAGAGGCCATGCCAGATGGACTGGCTGTGAAGGCACATCTTGATAATATCCTCAAAATTTCCAAACTAAAGAGAAGCAGAGAGCTTCTGAAAGCACCCCTGTTACTAGAGCTAAAATGGTTCAAGCTGCTTCTAGTGCCAAGAAGCCTCAGGCTGCCAATCAGCTACAACTTTCCTCTGAGTCAATAAGCACAGAAGGGGGAGGGGAAATTGCACAGCTTGCTTCTGCACTTATTGCCAGTGTTGATGATCTAAATCCCGAATTGTTGATGGAACAATTACCTTTGGATGTTGCCTGGGGACTGTGTGCAAAAACTCCTATGAAGGAGCTGTGTTTAGTAAAACCTTCTGATGTAATGAGTACTGAAGAAAGGGCTTGGATAGCAAATTATCGCAACAGGAGAGTCATTGTGCATTACCCAGATAATTCTCAGAAAGTGATTGAGAATGGATATTTAGATATGGGAGCAGATTTAGCATCTGTGCACAAAAATCTGGTACTGGACAGTCAGCTCTTGCCTGGTTCTCAAATACCTTTGTTGAATTACTCTGTGGGGAAAAGTTCCATTCAGTTTGCACCCCTGGCAAAAGTGTGCCTTACTGTTAATGGGTGGAAAGGCCACATGATCTGCACTGTGCATGAAAATTCAGATATTGCTCCTGTTCTCATTGGAATTTCTTTGATTTTTCGTTCATTGCAAGATAAAAATATGGCTTCTGAAGCTAAAAGCTTGGTGTTACCTGTTCAAACTAGGAGAATGGTCCGAGAACAAAGGAATGGTTCCACAAGTAATCCAACAGCAACTCCATGTGACCAAACTCAAAATTGCACTCAAAAGGTTGAGAAACCCCAACCCGAGTCCATTAGTGATCCTGCAGTGACACCTAGTGTCAAAATTTATGACTTTTCTGAAGAGTTAAAAGTGAATGGAGAAATTCTTGCTGATTTCGAAGTTTTCAGAGGAACAGCTTCATAATTCATTAAGGGAAATTTGGTCTAAAATAATCCCTGAAGAGGATATCTCTAATGCTCAACCAAGTCACTATGTCCAATCTAGTAATGGACTGATTTACAAACTGACAAAGAAGGAAAGCCCTGATTTAGGATATAGGAAACAGCTGAATGTTCCTGCAAAATTCAGAAAGACTACCTTACAGTTTGCTCATGATTCAGCTTTTTCACTTCATGGTGGATGCCAAAAAACACAGCAAATGATTGCTGATCAATTCTATTGGCCTCAAATGACACAAAAAAAAATAAGGACTTTGTAGAATCCTGTGATTTGTGCCAAAGGATGGGAAATAATCTTTCTATGATTATAAACCAGTACAAATCTCTTCCTCCCACAATTGGCAGGTAGACGTCCACAGATTCAGGTTGTGAAAGCTTTCCTGGAGATTTTGTTCAGATGTGGCCTACCAAAAACTCTTACAAGTGATTGAGGAGCTCGTTTCACCAGTACCTTAATGAAGAAGGTGTGTCAGTTAGATGGAGTACAGCATTAAAGGTCAAATAGTAAAGATGACGCTGAAGTACTTTGGACATCAAATGAGAAGAGAGGATTCACTTGAGAAAGCCTTGATGTTGAGAAAGGTGGAGGACAAAAGAAGGGGGTGGCCAAAAATAAGATGGCTAGATGGTATTGCAGATGCAATGGGCACAAAGCTGTGTGGGCCAAAGAACCCTTTCCCCATCTTCTTGGGGGACTTTTGTTTTGTTTTCTTTCTTGTTTACTCAGTGGCTTAAGTGACTAAGATGCTGACTGGAAGGCAGAAGGTCAGCAGTTCGATTCCCGAGTACTGCAGGATGGAATGAGCTCCCGTCTTTGTCCCAGCTCCTGCCATCCTAGCAGTTCGAAAGCAAGAAATTGCAAGTAGATAAATAGGGACCACTTTGGTGGGAAGGTAACAGCATTCCGTGCACTCTGGTGTCTAGTCATGCCTGCCACATGACCACGGAAGTGTCTGCAGATGCAGACAATGCTGGCTCTTCGGCTTTGAAACAGAGATGAGCACTGAACCCTAGAGTCAGATATGACTGGCTCTCGAGCAAGGGAAATACCCCCCCCCCTCTCTCTCTCATATAGTGATCAGGCAACACCCCCCCCCAATTAGGGTGGAGAGGCAAGGGATTAATTCCCCCCCTCTCTCTCTCATATAGTGAGCAAGCAACCCCCCCTCCCAAGTTAACTCTAGAAACGAAATCCTCCAGCCAGGAGGCAGGGCAGAAACAGCTCAATAAAGCATGGGGTTGCCCCTGTATATATGAAATATATCGCTCACCTAGAATAGACTCCTGCTCCCAGCAGCCAAAACGAAGCCTCCAGGACCATGTGGCTGGCAGGAAAGAGAAAGGGAAAACTACAGAACACCCCCCCATCTCTCTCTCTCCTTCCACAAGCAAAAAGCCTGCCACACAGTGACCTCTGGTGGCCGAAAAAAATATTGCAGCTTCGCCTGTGAGGGCTCCGGTCAGGATATTTTTTTAAAAAAATAAGGGGAAATACGGGGAAATTAATAAAACGGGAGGGCGGCGGGAAGAGGGGTAAAAATAAGGGGTTTTCCTGGGGGAAATGGTATAGTTGACAGGTATGTGTTAGATATGGGCATGATCCAAGAAATGAAATTTCCCTGGTCCTCTCCTATTGTGTTGGCTAAAAAGAAAAATGCTTTTGGTGAGGTACTTCCTGCAATAAGGTTTTGTGTTGATTATAGAAAGTTAAAAGCTGTATCTGTTCCAGATTTTTACAGGATTCCAAGGATAAATGACCTGATTCAAAAATTGGCACATTCCAAATATGTCTCTGTTCTCAATTTGACTGAAGGCTTTTGGCAAATCCCTTTAACTGAGGATGCCAAAATGAAGACAACCTTTTCTCTGCCGAATGGTAAACAATATGCTTTTACCAAAATGCCCTTTGGATTGGGTAAATCTCCGACTACATTCTAGAGAATGAAAAAGTTCCAGATGGGTTACCTTTTGCTAAAGCTTACATTGATGGTGTTGCTATTTTCAGTGATGATTTCCAATCACACGTAAATCACATTGAAACTGTGTTACAGAGAATTCAAGATGCTGGTTTAATTGTGAAGGCCTCTAAATGTCAATGGTGTTTAGGTTAGGTGATTTACCTAGGTCATAGCATTGGGAATGGCCAATTGGAACCACTTGATGCCAAGGTTCAAAGTGTCAAAAACTGGCCTGTTCTTACTACCAAGAAACAGGCCTTGTTGTATGCTTCTGGACGTGAACAAAGAAGAACTTTTGAAAACAGTGAAGAAGAAAGCTGACTTCAGAAATGAAATGAGAGAAAGTCAAGCTGCCAGAAGTTTAGATTTGAATGCAGTAAGAATCATTCAGGGGGCATGGCTAAGATGGCCGACGAGTAACATCTTGATCCGGACGCTCGCGCTTATCAAAGTGGTAATCAATGTGATTGAGCAAAATGGGGAAATTTTAAAGAGGTATTTTTTGGCGATAACACTCCTGCTTGCCTAATTGGAAAGTTTTGAGGTCGGACGGTCGAAGTTTGGGAGGTTTCCTGGGCAGGCGAGGCTCACGACGGAAGCCGCGGCTTTCCCTGCCGAGGAGCCGAGAACGGGACCAGCGAGACAGAGGAGATTTGTGGCGGCAGTGGAACTGGCAAGAAAACAATCGTATGTAAGTGCATGAAAGTCTATATGGAAAAGTTAAAGTTAACTGGGGATCTTGCTTAGAAGAGCCTGGACTTGGAAGCGGGTGGAAGTGGATGAAATCGGGCGGTCATCCCGTTAATGGCAGCGGGCCTGGGTAACGAAAGTGATTTTGTTCTGGTCTATGGCTTCCCTGCATCCCAGGAGAACCGTGGCGTGTTTTGGCAATAGTAAAGTGGCTTAAGAAGTTTTCGTCTGGGCTCCAGTTTTGGAAGGTTGCAGTGTGTTTCCAGTCTAGAGTGTGTGGGGAAAGTCTGCCGTTTCACAGAGGAAGAAGGGGGGGTTTCCCCCTGAAGTTAATGTAACCACTGGAAAAGGGCGCTTTGATTTGTTCGCTTCAAGAGAAGGATTAACTTGGTTTTTTTTATTCCTTCACTGTGTGGATTACAAATAACATCTTCTTTTTGGACATATTGCTCCTCACGTTTTTCTTCCTTCCTTGCTTGGATTTTGGGCTTTTTTTTCCTCTCACCCCCCCCCCCCCCCCCGGTGGATTTGACTCAAACGAAAAAATCTGGGTGACCGTTTCCTTGGAGCCTCTATTTTCGTGGTTTGGAAGGCAAACAGTTGGACCGCTTGCTTTGGGGAAACGGGTCGGACGTGGATTATTCTTTTCTTCTCTTTGTTCGGAGCATATTCCGGTTCCTGTTTTCTTCTTGTGGATTATAGCAACTAACTCTTCGCTGGATTTCTTCCTCCCTATAAGCTTTGTTCGCCTTGTTTGGATATGTGGTACTAGTGGTTGCAGTGCTATAGGCTTGTCTAGACTGACTAAATCTTTGCAACGTTCTGCAACACTGGACTCCCCTATTGCGTGTCATCATGGATAAAGGCACAAGAGGGAAAGCAAAAGAGGAAGAACCAGTAGTGAAGTCTAAGAGGAAAGAAAAAGCACCAATGCAAGAAGCCCCTCAGTCTTCATCACCACCACCTGAGCCTTATGATCAAACTCAAATTATGGTGGAAATTGGCAAATTGTTTCAGAAATTGGAGAAGAATGAGGAATCAAGGGTGAAAGATAGAAATGAAATGATGAAAAAACAAGATAAGGTGGTATCATCTGTTGCAGACTTTTCAAAAAAGGTGGACTTAAGTTTGCAAATAGAGGGAAATGTGAAATTGGTTCAAAATGAGGTAATTGCCATAAAAAAGGAAATAAAAGGGACTCAGGAGGCGGTGCGGGAGAACAAGTTGAAATTGGAAGAGCAAGAGAGAAGGATTGATGCTGTGGAAGATATGATGAGAAAGCAGAACATTGTGATCCGTCAGGTGGTTGAACGGACACCGGATCAGTTAAGAGAAAGAGTGGTTCAGTGGTTAAATGGTTTGAATATGGGAAAGGAATTTGTTCAGGAAGATATTGTAAGTGTATTCAGGGTGGGCCCAAGAAGAGGGAGGGTGGTTCAAAGAAATGTTTTGGTAAAATTTGCAAATTGGGGTGATAAGCTAAGAGTAATGGCTTTTCTGAAACGAGCTGGACCTGATGCCCTGAAATTTGATGGTTCTGATGTAGAAGTTTATAATGATATTTCATTGAAAGAAAGAACGTGGAGATATAAGATGAGGCCTGTAACCAAATTGTTGATGAGTAAAAATATAAGGTACAACTGGAGATTTCCACAGCAACTGCGCTTTTTTATGATAAAAGAATGCAAGTAATTGATGAAGGGACTAATCCATTGGAATATTTGAGTTTGCTGGAGTTAGTAAAAACAGACTCGGAAGAGTGGATAAATTTTAAGAAAGAACTGATGGAATCGGGTGCTCTGGGGAGGGAGTATGAGAGGCCGGTGGTGCCACAGGTGGAACATCGCAGGGAAAGGAAGAGGAGGAGGAGCTGTCGTTGATCATGGTGGAGGAGGAGACAACTAAGGAGCAATGAGAATTAGATTATTAAAAACTAAAGCATTTAAACGATATAGAAGGGTGAGTAGCACGTAGCACTGGTAGGTAGGCACATCTTGCATGTCTCCCCTCTCCCCTCTTTGGTTGTCGAAGGCGTCTTTTTTTTTTAAGAAGGTGGGGAGAGAGATAGTGTGTGTTTTATGTAGATTTGTGTGTTTTGGGGGGAAGGGGTTGGTGATGGCACGCCCAATGGAGAGTTTAGAAGTTAGAAAGGAAATAGATTATGGGAAATATTAAAATATTAACATGGAATGTGAAGGGTACAGGTTCTGTTCTTAAGAGGCGGAGGCTGGAATTGGCATTGAAGAAAGATAGGCCCGATATAGTGTTCTTACAGGAAACGCACCAGAAGTCAAAAGACACGAATAAACTTTTTTTGGGATGGATTCAACATTATGAGATGGGGTTTGGAACCTCAAAAGCGAGAGGTGTGGCAATTATGATTTCTAAAAAATTAGGATTTGAGATTACAAAAAGTGTTGCTGATCAAGAGGGTAGATACTTGATTGTAAGAGGAAAAATAGAAGATGAGGAAATTATGTTGGTAAATATTTATGCTCCAAATGATCATCAAGCGGATTTCTTAGAAAAAGTTTGGAAAGTAGTGGAGCCAGAGAATGTTGCAAAAACTATTGTGGCTGGAGATTTTAATTTGATAAGGTCGGGTTTAGACTGTACGAACATAGCAAGAAGTGGAATTGGCTTGAAAGGGAAGGTTTTAGACAAATGGATGGCAGCGATGGGTTTGAAGGACTCTTGGAGAGAGATTAAGGGCTCTGGAAGGGCATATTCTTTTTTCTCGCACGTCCATGGGACCTACTCGAGAATAGATTACGTCTTTCTTACGGAAAACCTGATTAAAGATATAGAGGGAATGGAAATTGGGATCATCAAGGAATCAGATCATGCCAAAGTACTTTTGGAACTGAAATTACAAAAAAATATTCGAAGAGGAAGAAGTTGGAGGTACGATCCTAACCTATTTAAAGACCGAAAATGTAAAGAGCAAATCATGGAAAGGTGGAAAGAAAGTTGGCAGTGGAACGACAATAATGAAGTTACTTTTAACGTTGTATGGGATACCATGAAGTTGGTTTTCAGAGGGGAAAGTATAAAGTTGGCGAGTTTTAAATATAAAAGACATAAGGTAGAACAGATAGAAAAAGAAATAAAGCAGTTACAGGAGGACCATTCAAAAAGTAAAGATTAAAAAAAACTTTCACTAAACTGCAAAGACTTAAAGCAGAGCTAATGGGCAAGGATATTGATAAAGTTAAAAGAGACTTGATTTATCTAAATAGAGAGTATTTTGAATTTAGTAATAGAAGTTCAAAACTATTAGCAAGAGCAGTTAAGGCCAAAAGGGAAAAAAGAGAAATTGGGGTGTTGGTTAATAAACAAGGTTTAAGGTGTAACAAGAATAGGGATAAATGTAAAATTGTGAGGGAATTTTATCAAGCATTATATGCAAAAAAGGAGGTAGATGTGGAGAGGCTCAAAACGATTTTGGAGAGACAGTTAGGGAACGGAATAAAACAAGAACATAGAGAGAAAATGGAGGAAAGGGTCACTGACAAAGAGGTAAAGGAGGTAATCAGTGGGTTGAAGATGGGGAAAGCCCCGGGAGATGATGGATTATCGACAGAATTTTATAAAGAATTTAAAGATGTTGTGTTTCCAAAGTTAGTGAAGTTATATAACTATATTTTGATGGAGGACAAATCCCGACCTCATGGTACAATACTATAATCATTCTGCTGCCAAAACCAGGAAAGAATTTGGAAAGGGTGGAATCGTACAGACCAATTTCTCTTATAAATCAAGATGCCAAGATCTTCACAGCAATATTGGCTAATCGTTTAAACAGTTTTATGGGGGAATATATAAATGTTGACCAAGTTGGTTTTTTAAAAGGCAGGCACATGGCGGACTTGACCAGAAGGGTATTAGATTTAATTGATAATGTTAATCAAACGAAGGAAAAGGTGGGTTTATTATCATTAGATATTTTTAAGGCATTTGATTCATTACAATGGTCTTCAATCAAGGAAATAGTTAGAAATTACGGATTTGGGGATAGATTTAGAAGGGTAATTGATTTATTATATCAAAAAGGGAATGCTAGGATCAGAGTAAATGAAGAGGTTACTGATGTGGTAAAGCTCGAGGCAGGTACCAGGCAGGGATGTCCACTATCTCCTATCCTGTTTATCATGGCAATGGAAATATTAGCCAAAAATATAAGGGATGATTCAAATATAGAAGGGATAATGGGTAATAAAGTGAGCATGTATGCAGATGATACATTGTTAATGGTGAAACATCCAGAGATGGTAATGGATAGGATTAAAGTTCAACTACAGGTATTTGAAGCTATAACTGGACTGATGATAAATTGGGATAAATCAGAACTGATGCTGTGCAATATGGGGGTAAACGAGATGGGAAGGATAGTGGGGACACTCAATATACAAATTAAAGAAAAGTTGAAATATTTGGGGATAACTATTTCAAATAAATTGGAAGAACTTAAACGATTGAATTATGACAGTTTGAAAGTAGAATTTAAGAGTAAAATACAAGAGTTTCAGAAGCTGAAGCTGTCATGGTTCGGGAGGATTGCAATTTGCAAAATGATATTGCTGCCAAAGATTATTTTTTTATTTGATGCACTTGCGATCCATTTGAAGGAGAAGGAAATTAATGAGTTTCAAAAGATGTTTAATAATTTTTGTAATGGAGGTAAAAAATCTAGACTTCCAAAGAAGTTTTGGTACTTATCTCAGAAAGAAGGGGGTTTGGGCATGCCAAATTTGTTAGCATACTGTCGAGCATTCCAAATTAAGAATGTTGTGAAGATCTTGGCAAGAGAAAAGGCAATTTGGGAGGAATTGGAGATGAAAGAATATAGGAATATTGGCAAAATGATCTTTTTGGGAATAAAGGATAAACCGATAAAGACAAGTAATACTATGATGAGAGGCCTCATGGAGGTGTGGAAAAGAGTAAAGAAAGATATGGTCCCAAATCTCTCTCCAATTTTGGAATTGACTGATATGGTGTGTTTTCCTATAAAAATAGATAAGGGAAAAAAGGAAATATTGGACAAAAATGAAATTTCCTTATTAAAGGACTGGTTAAAAGTTTGTGGTGATGAAAATAAGAGGAAAAAAATATTTGAAAAGCTAAAATTGGACTGGTTTCAGAAATTGAAGGTTGAGAATTGGAATAAAAAATATAGAAGAGAAGTAGGGATAGATAGAGCAAAGACCGAATTTGAAGAATTGGTATTAAAGATCAGAAAAGGGGAAAAGAACATTAAGGGTCTAGTAAGCAAACTTTACATTATATTGAATAAGGGTAAAGATCCACAGGAAGATTTGAAACGGAAGTGGGAACAAAATTTGAATATAAAAATAGGAGATGTTGAATGGAGAAATAAATGGAAAAAGAGGATAATGAGAACAATGTCAGTAAGAATTAAGGAACATAATTTTAAAATGTTGTGGCAATGGTACTTGACACCACTGAGGCTTCATCAGATGGATAATAAAAGGGATAATTTATGTTGGAGATGCAAAGAAACGGTTGGAACATATGAACATATGTGGTGGAGTTGTAAAAAAATAAATGATTTTTGGAGAGGAATAGAA
Organism: Bradypodion ventrale; assembly: GCA_035047345.1. Classification (NCBI taxonomy): domain Eukaryota; kingdom Metazoa; phylum Chordata; class Lepidosauria; order Squamata; family Chamaeleonidae; genus Bradypodion; species Bradypodion ventrale. Next base: position 10,651,512 of record JAWDJE010000017.1, on the reverse strand, counting down.
GGGGAGATTGGGGAAATAATGGGTAAAAGAATTAAGTTGGTGTCAGGTACCATTCTACTAACAAATGTGGAAGGCATGGGTTTGAACAAGGAGGAAAAAGAATTATTGGAAATTATATTAACTACAGGTAGACAATGTATAGCCAGAAATTGGAAAAATGATGTAGTTATACAGATTGGAGAGTGGTATAAGGAAATGTGGAGTTTAGCATTGAACGACAAACTGACATGGAAGATTAAAGTAAAACGGGATAAATTAAAAGAAAATAGGTTCTGGAATATTTGGAAGCCGTTTGTGGATCACTCTTTTATGGCAAGTGACAGTTTTAGACCTGTACCATCTCAAAGAGGTTTCTGGAGATGATATAGATACTAAACTCTCCGGGCATTGTATATATTCACAGGGTGATGTATAATCAGTAAAGAAACAAAAAATAGTTGTAGCACTGAAAGTTTTTTATGATTGTTTTGGTTATAGTAATAACTCATAATGTGGTATTTAATATTGGGGGCTATATGGTAAATAATCAGTTTAATTATTATCATGTGCTAGCTCTTATGAATTTGAGGCAATATTGTATTGATGTTGTTGCTGATGTAATACTGTATTGTATTGTTATTGTTTTTCTTTTTTGTATGTTTGTTAAAATTTAATAAAAATTTATTAAAAAAGAATCATTCAGAACATGAAGTAGAGAAAGTTCTAGAAAATGAGAGAGTCAAGATACTGTGGGACTTTAAAATTCAAAACATATAGACATTTGCCTCAAAATACACCTGATATAACTGTTGTGAAACAGAAGAACGTCTGGTTTATTGACATTGCTATACTAGGAGACACACGAATTGAAGACAAACAACTGGAGAAAATCACAAAATATTGTGATTTGCAAATTGAAGTCCAACATCTATGGAGGTAGACATCTGTTGTTGTACCCACAGTGATCAGAGCCCTTGGGGCAGTACCTAATGGACTCCCCAGATATTTGGAAATTTTAGACTTATTGGACTTGAACATCCTAACTCTCCAAAAAAACTACTAGGAACTGCATATATACTCAGATGTTATCTTAACAGTTCTTAGGTCCTTGGTAAGGACTTGAACTGTTAATCTCATTCCAGTTCTTGACTGTGAATCAAATGGTTGATTTGTATCCAATAATAATAATAATAATAATAATAATAATAATAATAATAATAATAATAATAATAATAATAATAATAATAATAATAATAATAATAATAATAATAATAATAATAATAATAATAATAATAATACCACCCCAAGGAGCAGTATCTTGATGCAAGAACCAGACTAAAACAGCTCCACAACCCATTGAATATGGTGAGAAGAAATTATTCTAATCCTAAACAAATCCATCATTGCCCAGATTAACAAAACCTGCGGTGGATGTTATGACTCCTGGACATTCATTGATTCTTGGGAGACAAGCTATGAGAAACCTGGGGAACATAGTGAAAAGTAGAGACATCTCACTACAAACAAAGGTCCGCATAGTCAAAGCAATGGTATTCCCAGTGGTAATGTATGGTTGTGAGAGCTGGACCATTAGAAAGGCTGAGCGCAGAAGAATAGATGCCTTTGAGATGTGGTGTTGGAGGAGAGTTTTAGAGTCCCCTGGACAGCGAGGAGAACAAATAGGTGGACACAGTCACATTGTCACAGAAGATCCAGGCTGAAATGAAGTGATGGTGGTTATTATGTGATGTTGTAGCGTGCTACTTTATCCACTGCAAACACCTCCTGTTCAAATTGAGTTTCATTTTAAATGATTTCAGACACAGATTGAGTGGACCTACTTTCTATTGAGCTAGCCCTCAACCACTTTGAGTAGAAAATATTACATTCTTATTAATAGATTCCATCTAGATAAACATTTTAATTAAAAAGAAGAAGAAATGATTGCATTCTTACTGATAGATCCAATCACTCCTGCTCCTCCATGGAAGTAAACGAAGCCTTTCCTTCGGCAAGTGGATGGTGCCTTCGGCTGATAAACCCTGACTGGAACCCCATCAAAATCCAGGTCTTTCGCAGAAAGGCTGGGATGTATCTTCGGGTTCCTCAGAGCCATCAAGGAACGGGTGATTGCAAACGGTCCACAGATGCCTAACAGCTCAAGAATCTTCTCCTATTGTGATACGAATTATATCCCAATAACTGACATCAGGAAACTCTATTTTGAAAGCTATATGATGGACTATCGTTTTAAAATTTTGTAAAAATTATTAAAAACATAAACATTAATAAATAAACAGAAAATAAATATATATTTATAAGCAAATTTAAAGCTCTGGCATCCAGCTAATTGTTTTTCCTGTTGCTCTAATTAATCTCAGTCCAGTTACCAAAATTGTAATTAATTCCTCTTTTTTCACAGTCCCTTAGTGATAGTGAACCATGGAATAACTGATGAAATTTATCTAGGCCATGGTACTAGGCAAGGATAATAAATAATAATTTAATAGAGACTGCAGTGACTCAAGTGGCTAAGACACTGACTGGAATGTGGGAGGTCAGCAGTTCGATTTCTGAGTACTGCAGGACAGAATAAGCTCCCGTCAGTCCCAGCTCCTGCCAACCTAGCAGTTTGAAAGCAAGAAATTGCAAGTAGATAAATAGGCACCACTTCGGTGGGAAGGTAAATAGTGTTCCGTGCACTACGGTATCTAGTCATGCCTGCCACATAACCACAGAAACGTTTGCAGAAGCAGACAGCACTGGCTGTTCGACTTTGAAAAAGAGATGAGCACTGAACCCTAGAGTCAGATATGACTGGTTTTCAAGCAAGGGAAACCTTTACCTTAACTATAATATATTAATTGGACATCACCCAACGTGTACAAAAATGCTATTTTTAGACAGCAATTAAGTTTAATAGATAATAATAATAATTTCATGTCAGAACTTATTCTGGGTTCCAAGGATTTTTGCTGGAGAAACTCCACTCAAGGGCTGACCGAATGAGGCTCCTTTCATGTCCCCAAATATTTTCCTACCGAAGTGGTCCCTCTTTATCTACTTGTAATTTCAAATCAAATCACTTTATTACAGTCATTGACCAGCATGGTGAAAAAGGTTTAAGTACATGAGATACACCACAAACATATCTACTTGAGTTGAAATAAAATAGAATAAAATCAGTTCTTAAAACTGGTGCTACATTTGGGCTAGGTAATGGGATGGCACCTCTTTGACTCGGAATTAAAAATAATAAAACAACACAGATTTATACGGATAGGACAGCTGATATCTCTAAAATCTGACATAAATTCAAAAGTTTAAAAACTATAGTGATAAACATGAGAATAAAAGTGTCTCGTTGGCTTCAATGTCTTGCTTTTGAACTGCTAGGTTGACAGGAGCTGGGACAGAGATGGGTGCTCAAACCATCCATCATGGTACCTGGGTAGTGAACTGCTGACTTGCCAACCTTCCAGTAATCAAGTTCAGCATCTTAACCACCAAGCCACTACAGTCCCTAATTTACTACACTGTTTTGTATTCCCTGGGCACTTTTTTAAGTTTACTATCTGATTCCACTATCTGAAGTCCATTACTGAAAATTGTTGGATAAATATTTTCCTATATTTACCCCAGTTTAATAACATTTTAAAACAAGGGGTTATTTACATCTTTATGCCATTTTAATACCTTCTTTTAACCTTTTTTTGTTGCAAATTCTCCATAGTTTCTTTTTTTAAAAATAATAATTGATTTTCATAAAATAGCAAACATAAAATAAACATTAAAGAGAAAAAATATTAAACAATATATTTCAAGGAAATAATAAATAGAAATAGAATAAAAATAAAAATACATTGCAGTTACATACGCTCTAATATTCCAGCATTATATAAACAATACTGATCATGCTCCTCCTATTATATCAAACCCTTTTTTTAATATTTATCTTTACAGAATACATCTTTTTATAAACAAAATTTATATTATTGTGAAAACGAGGGTTCAATCTAATTAGTATTACAAAATAATAATTATATCACCCAGTGATTTATACAGGCCTTGACGATCGCAGTTATTGATAATTTAATCTTTCCAAAAACTCATGTGGTGTGGTACTGGTTTGTCTCCTTTGTCCTCTACTAATACATGTTCCACAAACGGTCTCCGTATTTCTCAAAACTTATTTTCCTTCATTAAACTTTCTTTATATTCAATTCACAAGTCAGTTTATCATTCAATGCAATTTCCCACATTCTTATACCATTCTTCTACTTTCAATACCAAATCATTTTTCCAATTTCTTGCTATACATAATCTTGCCGCTGTTAACATTATAGAAAACAATTCTTTTTTATTTGTATTCACGTTTATATTGTCTATTTCTGTCAGTAGGGCGGCACTTGACTCCAATTTTAAATCGATTTTCAAAATTTCTAATACTGTACTTCTTTCTCAATTTGTTTCCAAAAAGCATTTGTCACTTTACAACTCCACCACATATACTTATATGTTGCAAGATTACTTTTACATCTCCAACAATTCCTCATTTTATTTTTATCCATTTGATGTAGTTTAATCGGAGTCAGGTACCACCTCCATAGCATTTTATAATTATGTTCTTTTAATCTAATCGATAAACATCTCATAATTCTTCTCTTCCATTTATTTTTCCAATTTAATTCGGGAATTCCTATGTTTAAATCCTGTTCCCACCTTGTTCTCAATGTATTTTGTAAGTTTTCATCCTTGTTTAAGATTTTATATATTTTACTTACTAATCCTTTTATCCCCATTTCCCCTTTCCTTATTTTACAAATTATCTCTTCAAATTCTGTTTTATTTCTTTCTAAGCTAATTTCTTCTTCATATTTTACCTTCTACTTATTTACCAAAATTACTTGGAGTCAATCCAATTTCATCTGTTTAAACATTTCAGCTCTTTGTTCAGTTTTATCACACATTTTTATCCAATCTTTCAGCAGAAAATACTAAGAAGTACAGTAATACCTCATACAATGTCCAAACTTGGTTCCACAAGTTAGGGCGTTGTATGAATTCTGACTTTGTATGAGACATGCAAAATCCTAGCCGCGATGCATAAAAACACTTTTAAAAAAACCATATCCCACCTACTTTAAAAGACCCATATCCCACCCACTCATCCCACCCACTATAAAAAAGAAGAGAGAGTTCTTAATTATTTACATAAGCCAGCAGGCGTGGACTGGGTTCCCATTAGGGCCCCACACCTGCCCTGCCAGCCAGGTCTTCAATCCTTTCCTGAAGGGCAGTAATTCTCTTTGAAGCCTTAGATCTGTTGGCAGGAGGTTCCAGAGGGTTGGTGCGGACACGGAGAAGGCCCTCCTTCGGGTGCTGGATAGATGTGCACCCCTAGCTGATGGCACTATTAGAGAACCCCTCCGGTCCACTCTGGTTGGATGGGCAGACACTCTTGGGACGATGTGGTCTCTAAGGTATCCTGGACCACTGCCATATAGGGCTTTAATGGTCAAAACCAGCACCTTGAATCGCACCCGGAGACAAACTGGTAACCAGTGCAGCTCCCGAAGTAGTGGTGAGGCCCGGGCATATCTTTCGCACCCCATCATCACCCGGGCCGCTGCATTCTGGACCAACTGCAGCCTCCGAATGGTCGTCAAGGGCAGCTCCATGTAGAGCGCATTACAGTAATCTAGTCGGGAAGTGACCAGAGTGTGAGTGACCATAAGCAAGGAGTCCCGGTCCAGGAGCATGCGCAACTGGCGAATCACCTGAAGTTGGGCAAAAGCCCTCCTGGCCACAGCCGCTACCTGTTCTTCTAGTAGCAGCTGCATTTCCAGAAGGACCCCCAGGTTGCGCACCGGGTCTGTCTGGAGCAAAACAGCCCCATCCAGTACCAAAGATGGTAGCTCCCTGGATAACATGGGGCTCCTATCCACTCTGTCTTGCTGGGATTCAGCCAAAGCCCATTAGTCCCCATCCAGATCCCAACGGCCTCCAAGCATCCGGATAGGATTTCAACGGCATCACTGGGGTCCCCATGGGCCGAGATGAACAACTGAGTGTCATCTGCATTCTGATGGTACCACACCCCGTGGGAACGAATGATCTCACCCAGTGGCTTCATGTAGATGTTAAATAGGAGAGGAGAGAGCACCGAACCCTGCGGCACCCCATACTTGAGAAGCCTAGGGCTGGACCACTCAACCACACCGATTGGGTACAGCCCTCCAGAAAAGAGGAAAACCAGGACAACACAGTGCCCTAGATCCTCAGTCCTTTGAGCCATTCCAGAAGGATACCGTGGTTGACAGTATCGAAAGCCGCTGAGAGGTCAAGAAGAGCAAGGACAGATGGATAACCCCTGTCCCGCTCCCACCAGAGATCATCCATCAGTGCGACCAATGCCGTCTCTATACCATACGCGGGCCTGAATCCTGATTGAAAGGGGTCTAGATAATCTGCTTCCTCCAGGACACTCTGCAGCTGCCGCGCCACCGCCTTCTCCCATACCTTACCCAGAAAGGGAAGGTTGGAAACCGGCCTGTAGTTGTTAAGGACAGCTGAGTCAAGGGATATTTTCTTCAGGAGGGGGCACACCAAAGCAAGTTTTAGCAGTGTAGGAAACACCCCCTCCCGTAATGCTGCATTTATTGTCACCCCGATCCAGCCACCTGTCATCACCTTGGAGGCTTTCACCAACCAGGTGGGAAAGGGGTCCAAAGGACATGTAGTGGCACGCACAGCTGCAAGGAGCCTGTCCACTTGATCAGGCACAACAGGATCAAACCGATCCCAGATCGTACAGCAAGACTGTGCTCTGGTGTCCTCCCCCCGACCCTCCCCATCCACACCATTCAGCCCTGAATGAATCCGATCAATTTTCTCCACCAGATGGTCAGCAAAGTCCTCAGCTGAACCCTGCCAACTGGGCACCGATCCCCCCCCCTACCAAGGAGGGACCTGGTTACCTGGAACAGGGCGGCTGGGCGATTATCAGTGGAGGCAATAAGGGTGGTGAAGTATTGCCACCTCACCACCCCCATCGCCACTAGGCTGGCCCTAATAGCAGCTCTGAAACAGGCAATAATACAAAGTGAAAAATTTAATGCAATAATGAAAATGGTGGATAAACTAAGAACACGCGTCCAGTCACTGCATAAGGAAAAAGTACATCTATGAGTAGTACAATACTAAATGCAAAAGCATAATCTTGCTCCCAGGATCAAAGTAAAAATCCGGTAAGTGGACATTTCATAATTCTTTATCAAGAGACTGTACAATCATATTGGGTTGAAGCATATTCCCATGGAGGTTGCCTTAGCGCATTGTTATGATTGTACAGACTCTTGATAAAGAATTGCGAAATGTCCACTTACCGGATGGATATTGGGACCTGTTGATCGTTATGAGCCGCATCCTATGACCTGCATATATTGTTCCAGTTCGGTTGCCGGTGGTCCTCCCGTCGCTGTTGCTTCCACCAATTTGCTTCTCGTGCGGAGAGGTTCCTGCTACAGCTCTCGTATTGTATTACCTTTATGACTAGTCTTGTGGACTTATGAACTGTCCCAGTACGAACTTCATCTAGTTCTCCTACGTTCTTGGGTGGACTCCTCCTGAACTACTCAATCCATCTGTTTTTGATGCTGGGAGCAAGATTATGCTTTTGCATTTAGTATTGTACTACTCATAGATGTACTTTTTCCTTATGCAGTGACTGGATGCGTGTTCTTAGTTTATCCACCGTTTTAATTATTGGATTAAATTTTTCACTTTGTATTATTGCCAGTTTCATTTCTATTTTCCGGGTGTTCCTCCTTCCTTTCCCTTATCCACACACCCTTGCCATCTTCCTCTGTCCTAATAGCAGCTTTAGCTAGTGTCCAATCAGAGTCATCCCGGGTCTTCACCCAGCAGTGCTCTAGGCGTCTCTTTGCCCATTTGAGTTCCCGCTGTTCATCCGTGAACCACGGGGATGACCTAGCCCCATGGGCTCGGAGAGGCTGCAGTGATACGATTTCATCCAAGGCTGCTGTTGCCGTCCTGTTCCACAGGTGGACAAGCACCTCGGGTGAACCGTGTAGCCGATCCAGAGGAACATCCCCCAGTTCCCTCTGGAATCCATCTGGATCCATTAGTCACCAAGGGCAGACCATTTTAATAGGCACTGCCTCCCTATGATGAAGCGTCACCCCCAGAAAGTCAAGAGTCACCAGATACTGATCTGACCCAGGCCACCCCAGGCTGGGATTTGGTGGTGGATCCACCTGCCAGCGGAGGAGGCACCAGGCCCACATCTTGCATGAGCAGCATGTAGTGGCTCATTCCTTGTGCTAGGGGCCTTAGTGGGCACCTGGATGGTGGAGGAGGTCGATCTTTCCTGGACAGGTAATGTAGGCCCTTACTGGAGGCAAGGGCGGGCTTTTGCTCAGGCCGCAAGTGGATAATAAAAACCCCATGCCCCCTTGGTGACCCTTTTTAGGGAACAAACCCAGAAATGGGCCACCCAACCCCCACCACAGCCATCTCTCCGACCCAAGGTAGATGTGTGCCAAGTTACAGCACAATCGGTGTAGGGGTGTGAATTTGTATAAAGAATATACAAGGTGACACCCCTGTTTTATGTAGATATATGGATATGGATATAGATATTGATATTGATAGAGATAGAGATAGATAGATGTAACAGCCTCTCCTTTGAGCAGCCCTTGAATAATCAAATATCCACCTCCTTCATCTCTTTTTTAATGCTTTCATCCTGACGTCACTTGCTGAAGTCAAAATAGTAACACTTCTCGATTGAGAAGTAACAAATGCTTTCTCAAAAATATATATCCCATTTAATTTAATTTCAATGACACCTTCCTTTCTTTGATGAATTTCTTGCTAAAAAATACATGTACAGTGGACCCGCATTTAACAAGTGGCTCACTTAACACAAAATTCACGTAACAAAGGAAATCTATAGAAAATAGTGGCTTGATTAGCAATTTTCCTGTGGAATGGATTAATTGGTTTTCAATACATTCCTATGAGAAAACCATGTTTTGGTTACCAAATTTGGGTTTTCAATGCATTCCTATGGGAAATTGCATTCAATGCATTCCTATGGGAAATTCACTTTCGAATTTTTCAGTATACAAAAGGTCACGGCGAATGCATTAAATTTGTTGAGCGTGGGTCCACTGTATCTGCTCTCTTTTATTAATTAACAACACAGAATAAATTCACTAAAAGGTGGCCTCATTTTGGCAGTTTAAATTCCAATCTAGTCATGAAAGAGGAGGGAGCGTATCCCATATTATATTTTTGTCCCCTTTGAGAAAATGGAAAAACAATTAAGAGAAGTATGGCAAAAAGATCAATCCCCTTAATATTAACTTTGCTTCTTTGTTCACAGGTTTTTCATGTCTCCTTCCTGCTTTTGTGATATATTTCATGAAATATAACTAGTTTCATCTCTCAACATCATTGATAGGAATGGAGCTCACAGACTCAGTCAGTCACAATTCAGTTAAGCCCTCCCCCTTCTATTTTTTCCACCAGGGATTCTCAACCTGCAGCCCATGGGCCAGATGTGGCCTGCCGTGCCATTTCATGTGCCCCACCACCACCACCTCCACCACATCCAGAAGTGCCTTGTGGTGGAGGAAGGGCAAAATGGCAGTCCCGCCCCCGAAGCTGTAAGAGGGAGCGTGACCTGGGCCCCAGCTTGAAAAGGTTGAGAACTCCTGATACACTGTCTAATTCACACTCATTTCCTCTCCATTGAGATTTAAAAGCACACCTTTCAGTTGATTGGACACTTACCAATGTCATCACCATAATCATTCCATAGTGAGCGACTCGTAGCTTCAGTGGATGGTTAAATTCCGGAGCAATAGTCGTTCTGGAGCAATCGTAGTAAATTGCCCAGAAAAATAGCAAGAGAAAACTCAACCCCATCACTCCTCCAGTCCAAACCAAGATGGCAGAAAGAACTTCCATGTCCCTTCTCTGAAGCAAAGGCAGTGACTATGTATATATGGGCAGCTCTCTTCACTAGTTGGTTTCACAGAGGCATCTATTCTGATCTCTCCAAACTATAGCATTCTGTAGGTCACTCCCTGAGACATCAAAAGAGCAAATCAAGTATACAAATATGCAACTGGGGACATGATTACTAAATGACTGGGAGTTGCTCAATCTGCCTTAAATATATGTATTGGGATATCTGATATGGACACCCACTAAGATTCTAGTCCAAGAGACCAAGGGTAAGGAAGATGTTGTTGTCAATATAGGGAACAATGAATGAAAGGAAAGGAATATATATTCATTCTCTCCTGTCCCTTGGTCGCTGCCCATTGCCCTGTCCAGTGCCATCCCATGGTGCCCAGCAGACCCTGCTTATGCCTTGTTGTTTTGGTTCTTACTTTCTTATTTTGACACTTCTGACTCTTTGAGAAAGTCATTAGTTCATTGTGCTTTCTTCTCAATGTGAATTCATTTACATTTTCAGGATCTGTCTTCTTTACATTCTGATGTTTTAAAATGAATGCATGAATGCATTTACCCCATAATCAAAGAAGTCTAAAAATTTGTCTTGGGTTGAGAAATACTACTGGATTTCTCATAATAGCTCTGTCTATGCTAGTCAACATTTTATGCTGGTAGTAATTTACATCTGAGTGCACAATAGTCAGTTTTGGACAATACCTGCATTCTGAACCTATGAACCTGACAAGAGTCAGTTTTTGTGACTACCAGTGCATGAGTCATGGTCGATAGGGAACTGCCATCCGGGAGTGGCAGAGTTTTGTGATAAGCTTGACATTGAAGAAGGCAGAGTTGACCAAAACAGCTGTTCCATTATAAGTGTCAAGTTGGAAAAGAACACCCAAATTGCATTGAATGAATGAATGTTTATTAATTGATTAGTCTTACGACCTTGTCAATAACATAACAGAAGAATAAAATCTGTACAATAGAAAGAAGTACAATGAAATACAATAAAAATATAATACATACATACCTGAGCTACTTTTAAAAAGGATGTAAACTGGAGGTGCCTTAATACAATTAATGCATGCATATCCATAATCAGATAAGTGACTCTCCCTTGCAGGGTACCCCAATGTGATAGATCTACTGTATTGGATTCTTTTAGCTGATGCCTTAATTATAAACTTGGCAGCTCTACATACAATGTGCATGTTAGAACCCAGGAGAAGATCAGAAGTTGTTTTTTCCAATAGGGATGCAAGGTATTTAAATCTAATATCAGTATATAACTGGCAATCGAATAAAATATGAGGGATATTTTCAGTATCTGGAGAACCGCATATGCGCATTCTTTCAGCTATTTACCTTGTGATAGACACAGGATGTTGGGTTAAGTGGACTTCAGTCTGATCCAGTGGTGGTGAACCTATGGCATGGATGCCAGAGGTGGCACTCAGAGTCTTCTTTATGGGCACCCATGCAGTCACCGCAGCACAGAGTGTGCCACACCCCTCTGCCAGCAACCCAGTGGGAATGCTTGTTCCCTCTCCCCAGCACAGAGTTCACCCAACCTCTCTGCCCAGCAGCCCAATGGGAGCGTTTTCTTCCTCCCCTGTTGCTTTCTTGGCATTATGAGATAAATAGATGGGTTTTGGGTTGCAGTTTGGGCACTTGGTCTCTAAAAGGTTCACCATCACTGGTCTGATCTGTCTTATTCATTTAATCTGTTTGGCAAAACATCAGCTGTCACCTAATTCAAAAACTATTTGCAGAAACCTGAAGAAAGGTAATGCAACTTTACGAGATGGATTATCTCCAGTAATGAGATGCAGACTATGGGTGTGTGCTAGCATAACCTTCCATTAAAATGATTCACTGTGAATCTGCTTTCTTTTGGAATAATATACGTATGAACACCTTCCTACCCAGTTCAAATCCCAAGGGGAAACTGGTTCTGCAAGCTACGAGAAGGTATATGATAAGCACATTGGCTAGTATCAGTTTTGACAGATAACCACCTTCATTGATACACATCACTATGAGAACATTTTTTCATCTCACAATAACAACAAAGTGGTACACTAATATAAGAGAGACAGTGCTCCTGTGACACAGGAGAAATTGAAACCACTGAATACGTTCACCGCATCTGCCCTTTCTGTAGAGACACCTGGAACAAATTCACATCTCTGCTGCTCCACAAGTATCCTGGCTGGTCAAATAGTGCATACACCCACTGGCTGATATCTGATGAAAGCCCCACCTTCACTCACAAAACCTTCAGGTTCTGCATTGCAGGGTGTAAGACCAGAAGAACAATCGTGTCAGGTTCCTCAGCTAAATAAACTACCAGCACCACATTATAGACTTAGTAGCAGTTGTAGCATCATTAATCTTGAATAGTAATTTTATTACTCCTTAACTCTGAGTGGAAACACTCCTTTACTGGGGAAGTGTCCGTATGACTAGTAAAGGTATGTAGCAACAGTGAATACCTCAGCTGCTCTCTCAGGAACACCAGGTTATCAGATTTGTGCATTATAGTAAATATAGGTAAAATGCAATACAGTAAAACCTCGAGTTACGAATGCCTCGACTAATGAAAAACTCACAATATGAAGATAATGCTTTGAGATACAATTTTTTTGAGATACAACAAGTTTTTTGTCTTCTGATACTTCCCACAGTGGTGGCAGGGTGTTGGGCTGCTGGGCAGAGGCAGGGGTGTGCTGGGCACCTTGGGAGGGTGGTTGACAGGAAGTGATGGGGGTGCCTATTGGGGGGAGAAGTCCCATACATTCCCATTACCTCTGCCTGCCTCTGGGGGGTGCCAGTCTCTGGGGCACACCAGGGTGAGTCCCTGTATCCCTGGGGCCAGCATACCACTGGACAGAGAGGCAGGGTGAACTCTGTGCTGGGGGAGGGAGAGAGTGCTCCCATTGAGTTGCTGGGCAGAGGGGCGGGGTGAGCTCTGTGCTGGGGGAGGGAGGAAGCATTCCCATTGGGCTGCTGGGCAGAGGGGCAGGGCAAACTCTGTGCTGGGATGACGGCACATGTGCCCACAGAGTGGGCTCTGAGTGCTCCTCTGGCACATGTGCCATAGGTTCACCACCACTGCTATAGACTGTGATACAGTTGGTCTTTTGCTTGCTTGCCCTGGGTCCTATTGCTTGTATTTCGGGTTGTGAGGCCCTGCTCCTGCGGTTGGGCCCTAAGGGTCAGTTGGGGGTCCTACTCCTGTACCTGCCTCCTTGCAGGGTAAGGGACTCCCTGCCTGGGTTCCTTGAGGCCGTCTCGGCGTTGGCTTTGGAGTTCCCTAGATTGATGGTTTTGGGGGACTTCAATTTGCCTTCACTGGGGTCTGGTTCTGAGGTGGCACAGGAGTTCATGGCTTCCATGGCAGCTATGGACCTGGATCAGGTAATTCAGGGCCTGACCAGGGGCAGTGGCCACATGCCAGATTTAGTCTTTTTGTCGGGGCGGTGGCAGAGTAATCTGAGTTTACAGAAGCTAGACATAACACCTGTGCCATGGTCAGATCACTATCTGGTGGCTTTAGACTTTCTGGGGGCAACACTTAATCGTAAGGAGGCAGGGTCGATTAAAGTGATCCGCCCCCAGCAACTGATGGATCCAGATGGATTCCAGAGGGAACTGGGGGAATTTCCTCTGGATCGATGACACGATTCACCTGAGGCACTTGTTGACCTGTGGTACGGGTCGACGACATCTGCCTTGGATGTAATTGCTCCACTTCGGCCTCTCAGAGCCCGTGGAGCTAGGTCATCCCCGTGGTTCACTGAAGAACTACGGGAGCTCAAACGGGCAAAGAGACGCCTTGAGTGCCGCTGGGTGAAGACCCAGAGTGATTCCGATTGGACACTAGCTAGAGCCGCTATTAGGGCCTACCTAGTGGCGATGGGGGTGATGAGGAGGCAATACTTCACCACCCTTATTGCCTCCGCTGATAATCGCCCAGCCACCCTGTTTTGGGTGACCAGGTCCCTCCTGGGTAGGGCGGGGCCTGTGCCTGGTTGGCAGGGATCGGCTGAGGACTTTGCTGACCATCTGGTGGAGAAAATCGATTGGATTCGCTTGGGGTTCAAACTTGGCGTGGACGGGGAGGGTCCAGGGGGAGCCAGTGCACAGTCTTGCAGTGTTACCTGGGATCGGTTTGATCCAGTTGCCCCGGATGAAGTAGACAGGTTCCTTGTGGCAGTCCATGCCACTAATTGTCCATTGGATCCCTATCCCGCCTGGCTGGTAAAAGCCTCTAAGACGGTGACAGATGGCTGGGTCAGGGCTATAATTAACGTGTCATTTCGAGAGGGGATGTTTCCTGCACTGCTGAAACATGCTCTGGTGTGCCCCCTCCTGAAGAAGCCATCCCTCGATCCAGCAATCCTAACCAACTACAGACCTGTCTCCAACCTTCCTTTTTTGGGGAAGGTTCTGGAGAAGGCAGTGGCATGTCAGCTGCAGGGGGTACTGGATGAAGCGGAATATCTGGACCCATTCCAGTCAGGATTCAGACCTGGATATGGTACTGAGACTGCATTGGTCGCGCTGATGGATGATCTCTGGCGAGAGTGGGATGGCGGTCATCCGTCCGTCCTTGCTCTTCTTGACCTCTCAGCGGCCTTCGATACCATTGACCATGGTATCCTTCTGGAACGGCTCCGAGGATTGGGGATCCAGGGTACGGTGTGGTCCTGGTTTTCCTCATTTCTAAGGGGCCGGACCCAGTTGGTGTGGTTGGAGATTGAGAGGTCGAGTCCTAGGCCCCTAAAATATGGGGTGCCTCAGGGTTCGGTACTCTCTCCTCTCCTATTTAACATCTACATGAAGCCGCTGGGCGAGATCATCCGTTCCCATGGGGTGCGGTACCACCAGTACGCAGATGACACTCAGTTGTACATCTTGGCCCATGGGGACCCCAGTGATGCAGTCAAAGTCCTTTCCAGCTGTCTGGAGGCTGTTGGGGTCTGGATGGGGGCAAATGGGCTACAGCTGAATCCTAGCAAGACTGAGTGGCTATGGATAGGGGGTCCTGCGTTATCCTGGGAGCTACCATCTTTGGTTTTGGATGGGGCTGTTTTGCCCCAGACCAACCCGGTGCGCAACTTGGGGGTCCTCCTGGATTCATGGCTGCTGCTAGAAGAACAGGTGGCGGCTGGTTGGCCTCTGTCCCTCATGGGTTGACCCCCCACGAGGGCCCCCCTACCGCCCCTGCACAATGTGGACAGGAACAGACTATGCCCTGAGCTTGGGAAAGTGGCAGGTTGAACTGCCGTGCAAGTGCTTTGGCATTTTGATGAAAAAATGCATGACTTTGAATCGGAGTTGTGAAGACTCCCAAAACTGACCGTTGCTGAATTTCTTTTGCGGCCGCATCTGCTCTACTATTGCCCACAGAGATGGGACCAGGCAAATCCTGGTGACTTCTGATGTGGGCAATATAGAGCGCTTTGGTGCGGTTCCGCAATGAAATTGAGTTGTGAGGAAAAGACTTAACAAGTTTTTGTCTATTGTGGGAGTGATGTATGCTCCTGGTAGACTGTGAAGCAAATTCCTAACATACTGGCTGTCAGTAATTATGTTTAAGCGTTCTTTGGCAAAGGTGCGTAAAGCGAGGTTCACTGCTGCCAATTCCACCCGCTGCACGGATTTCTGCAGAAGAGTTAGAAGCGTGCACCAAGCCTGGCCCTCTTGCCAAGTAAGAACACCATATGTGCGACCCCCATCAGTGAAAACTGTCCTAGCCCCCTGAGTGGAACTAGGGACATTAACTCACACAAACTGACTGTCTGCGTTTGAAGCGAGACGAGTCTGGGGTCTTTCGGCAAATGGTATGCCAAGCATCCAGTGAATCCTTCCAATGCAATTGGAAGTGAGTCACCGAGCTGCATCAGCTGCTGAATCTGGTCTTTTGTGAATGGAACAATGATCTTTGCTAAATCGTGCCCTGAGATATCCCTTGCTCTCAGCCTTCCTCGGTAAATCACCGTGGAGACCAGTTCCTGTGGAGGAACGATGTTTCAGGAAGAGTTGTGTGGTAAATACACCCATTCCACGATACTCGCCCCCCGCTTGGAGTCTACTCCCAGAGCTCCGGTGAACATGGCTCCTGTCCGGATGATGTACAGGTTTAGAACAGGAGCATATGGCCCCTGACTAATCCTGTCCACCCATCTCTGGCTGAGAACTTGGTTGACCTTTTTGAGAGTCAAGCGAGCCTCTTGAGGAATGTGTATCCGGTCTGCCGGCTGCTTACCTAGCGTTAGCAGTGAGAAGAGCGGCTTTAGAAGGTCCATATCTAGCCTAAAATATGGTCTGGCCCAATTAATATTCCCCAGAATTTGTTGCAATTCTACAAGGGTGACTGAATCTTTGAGATTTATCTGTGGCAAAACTGGTGCTGCGAAAGAACGGAGAAGCCGATGGCCCAAGTATGAAAATGGCTCGGTTCTCTGAACTTTCTCTGGAGCAATGAGTAATCCTTTCTCCCCCAGAGTGGTCTGGAGGTCTTTAAACATTTCGCTGCCGAGTTGCGGCGCTGCGACCAGGATGTCATCCATGAAATGACACACTAAGACTGTGGGGTGAAGGTTTCGAAACTTTTCCAGTGCATTGTGAATGTAAATTTGGCACGGGGTGGGCGAGTTGAGCATCCCCTGTGGCAAAAATTTCCACGCATAACGTTGCAAAGGCTCTCTGTGGTTCACGACTGGCACTGTAAAAGCGAACCTTTCCCGATCCCTTACATCTAAAGGAATGGTATAAAAGCAGTCTTTTTGGTCTACGACCAAGATCTCCCAACCCTCGGGGATCATGTTCGGATTCGGGATGCCGCATTGAAGTGGACCCATTGGCTGAATGCATTTATTCATCTCTCTGAGATCGTGAAGGAGTCGTCACTTCCCTGACTTTTTCTTAATAACAAATATGGGCAAATTCCAGGGACTGGTGGACCGTTCTATATGTCCTGCGTCTAGCTGTTCTTTAACCAGCTGTTTCAGGGCGACTAATTTCTCCCCTACCACCGGCCATTGCTCTACCCAGACTGGCGTGTTGGTAAGCCATTTAAGCTGTAAAGCCATTACCCGAAGGTAAGAGTGGCATGGTACTGCTGCAGAATGTCTCGCCCCCAGAGGTTGACATGCACGTCCAAAATGTGCGGCCGGATGACCGCTGTGCCATCAGCTTCGGGGATAGTGACTTCTACCCAATTCTGGCTTCTAAACGCTTCTTGAACACCGCCTATCCCCCACACATCAGAGACCGGCTCGAGAGCCCAGTCACACGGTCACTGACTCTGGCTGACCATGCTGACGTCAGCTCCAGTATCTAATAATCCGTGAAAAGGTTTTTTATTTAAAAATACCTTTATGACTGGCCGCCACTTCCACTCTACGTTGGTTTCCACTGTCGCTAAGACCTGGTATCCTTGCACTGCCCCTTCTGCGCTCGAGCGGTCTGCCGACCCGGACTCTGAGCTGTCCCTGAGCCTTTCCTGGCTGCCTGCTGGCGAGTGACAAGGAACCATGATCAGTTGCGCTAACGTGTCTCCCTTGTGAATGGTTTGGGGTAGGTGTGTCCAAAGTTGAACCTGGAGTACACCTGAAAAATTGGAGTCAATGACTCCCGGAATCACTAGAATTCCTCGCATTCCTGCGATACTACGGGGAAAAACTAAACCTATATAGCCTTTAGGCAGGGGTTCCATGTATTGGGAATCGACCAGATAGACTGTGCCTGGGAAGTCACATGTGACTTCTGACTGGCAAGTCAAATCTAGTCCCGCACTACCCTCAGGTCTGGGCTGCGCCTCCGAAATGCAGTGAATGTGACCTGAATTTAATCCAGCTCTGGCTCTCCCAGAGCGACTGAGGTCTCTGTTTGGACCGGGGCCAGAGACAAGCCCGTGCTCTGGTTTCCCGAGTTCGGGCAGTTCCTGGCCCAGTGGAAACCTTTATTGCATCATGGACATGGGGTGGTCAGAGCCTTGGGACGACCCGTGTTTTGGCTGTTGCCCTTCTTGGATTGGCATTCTTTAGCAAAATGACCAATCTTGCCACAAGTGTGACATGCTCCTTTGGTCCTGCCTTTGAATTTCCTACTGCCTTGCACCCCCGCTGCCAACAGACCCATTTTGTAGGAATCTGTACCAACGTCGGCACAAGCCCTAATCATGTCGGTGAGAGTCAGATCGGGACGATTACCCAGGGACTGCAAGATTTTACGGCAGTCTAGGTTGGCATTGTCTTTCACCAGCTTGATCATGAGCTCCTGTTGGGCTGGCTCATTGTCAATCTGTCTACTGACTGCTTCCTCTAATCTATTGATAAAGTCCATGTAGGATTCCTGGGCACCCTGTTTGACTGCTGTGTAATTTTTGGCTGCTTTGCCAGCTGCAGGGACCTTGAAATAAGCCCTGAAGGCTGTCTCAGCTGTCAAATGGAGTGTGGCGAGAGGCAAGGTGATCTGCGCATCGCCTGATTCGAACTGTCCTGACCCATATAGCTGGTCAGGGATTATTGCTCCTCCCATCCTGGCAGCCCTTTGTCTGTGCTTCGAGATGATACTCGCTGTCCCATAGCAAATACTGGCTGGGGTTGAGCATCATTCTCATGACGGCTTTCCAGTTGTATGGAATGAGCATCACAGTTTCACACACTTGCTGAAGTGTGCCCCTAGTAAAGCGACTCTGGAGTCCTGTCTCTGTGCTTGCCTTCCGTATAGCCATAAGTAGCTTATACAGAACTGGCGAATGGGTTATTTGCTGTTGACCCGTGAGGTCATCTACCTCTATGTGGACTGGGCATATCTGCCTAAACTCAGCTAGTTCTTCTGCTGGCAACTCCCCCTTACTGGTTTCTTCCTCAACATGCGCTGGATGGAACTCTTGGTAGTCTGGGAACTTTTAACTGTCAGAGAAGCGCTAGCGCTTCTCATACCATGCATTCTTTCAGTGACGTCTGCAGCTGTCACTGAGGGAAAGCTCCCTACACTGCCCTGCTTGAGCTGAAATGACGGATAGAGAGCCGTTGGGGCTGATGGCTCTGACTGGGCTGGGGGTTCCTGGGTCTCTATCCGGACTGGGTCTACTCTGCTATGAGCTTCCTACATTTGCTCCATGTGCTAATTACGTTAGCTGGAGCTCCACTTTGTGTGCCTTTATTTTGGAGAGGGGGTACCTGTTGGTAGGGTAGACATTTGTCCTGGTGGAAAACTCAGAACAAACCAGAGGATAAAATCAGCACGTTATTAAAAGTGGAGCTCACTTGGGAGGTAAACACATGTTTAATTACAAAGTCATATTAATCAGGTACACAATCGTGAAGGAATTGGATCCAGAGCAAGAAAACATCACTGTTTCAGAAAACATTCTTTTATCTGGAGGAGCAAATAAATAAATAAATAAATAAACAAACATTGCACCAGTCTGTCTGCTTGATTGGCCATAGAAACCAGGTTTACAAAACAATTGCCACAAGAAAGACCTCTTAGAATGATTTCCCTCATAAATGTTTTATGAACTCTGCAATGTGCTCCATTATTTCTATCCCAGTGGGAAATGTTAAAAAACCTGCATCAAAGAAGGAAGCCACTCCATGAAAACCATTCTCAGCATGGAACCAGCTGACTTTCACACCATTGTCCTCCAGACGTTTCTTGTACAACAGAGAATCATCGCGAAACACATCGTATTCACAGCTCACAATCAAAGTCTCTGGGAGCTGCTGGATAACAGAGTCTTCTGCAAAAAGAGGAGAAAAAGAGACTTCCAAGATTTCTGACAGTTCCTTGTAGACTTCAGGCTTATAAGGAGCAAGAGGGACTTCTTTGTAGCCTCGGCGCTTAAATTTCTCTGGGATGTTGTCAGGGCTCACCCACTTCCCATATTTTAGCCTCAGTGCATCTGGCACGTGAGATCCCTTCAGAACCTCTTCCAACAGAGAAATTCTCTTTCCAAGATAATGCATCGCGAACCAAACAACACGTCGCCTGTACAACAGTGGAAATGCTGCATTTTGTTGGTAGGAAGGCAAGTTGAGGTCCATGGCTTGGACACCTGGATAGATCAGCACCTGGGCCCGTAACTTAGGGAGGTCCGATCTTGACAACAGTTCTTGAGCAATTATTGCAGCATAAGTGCCTCCTGCGCTGTCCCCACCAAGGATGATCTGGGATGGATCAACTCCATAGTTCTTTGCATTTCGCATGAAGTGCACAGTGGCTCTGTAGCAGTCTTTTTGCTGTGTAGGACAAAGGTGCTCAGGAGCGAGGCCATACCTGTGGAATCACAACACAAAAACAAAGTCTTTGCTAAGCAAGGCAATTACATTTATATACCAACCCACAGTGCTTAGTGGTTCGCAAGTTAAGTAGCAATTTGCCCCCAACATGCTGGGTACTCATTTAGCCAACCTCAAAAGGATGGAAGGCTGAGGGAACCTTGTGCCCAAGTCAGGATGGAACTCACAACCTTCTGGCTGCAGTACGGCATTTTAACCACTGCACCACCAGGGCTCTTCTTAGAAAATTCTATTCCAATGTGATACAAGTTATGGGGAAAGGGTCAACTTTTGCCTATTTAGACATATTCTGAGTGGAGCTATGAGAGCATGTTTGATGAACCTACAAGAGAAATGTGAAACCTGCATTGTTAAGCTTCATATCTGAACTGGAGCTGACACACGTGGAGACACAGAGTGGGTAGGATTTAATTGCATGTCGTGCAATCCTCCTGTCTTGTTTAAACTCCTTGCTAGTGATACCATCCGTTTGCACCAATCAGGGCTATGAACAGCCAGCATCTTATTCAATTATTTCCCCATTAGAACAATTGAGGAAAGAAATTATAACCATAATGGAATTTATGTTTCCCTCAGGGATTCTTAACCTGCAGCCCACAGGCAGGATACAGCCCATGGCACCATTTCATGTGGCCCACCACCACCTCCACCACACCAGGAAGTTTCATGTAGTGGAGGAAGGGCAAAATGGCCATCCAGCCCCCAATGCTGTTTGAGGGAGCGGGACCTGGCCCTTGGCTTAAAAAGATTGAGAACTCATTTAGCTTAGGACTGCAGAGCCATAGCTTGAAAGCAAAAGGCAAAAAGTCATAGACTCAGGTCTGAGAAATTAGCTTATGAGTTCATAGCAACACCCTTCAATGATTTGCCCATAGTTTGAGTAGACATTATGCCACATGCCACTGACAGTTTCTACATGTCATAAAACAGAAGAGTACTGATGGCCTTAGGACTAGTGAAGTCATTAACCCACCTATTCCACTCCTGAAGTGAATTGTCTATAAAAATGCAGATAAAGTATCTAGTTTCCACAATGAAGTGAAAAAAGAAACATATGAACACCAATAAAAGCTGGTTCTCTGATGTCACATGGTACACTGAATATATAGTTTAGATTTAAATTGAGCTAACCTGGATGCAGAATCTATTTGTGGATAGTGTCCAGTACCTTTAATAACTCTTTAAAAAGTTCAGACAAGTACTCAGAATTGATTTACTATGCTGTGGACATCAAAGTTAACCACCACCATTGATTCACACAGCATGCTGTGTTGAAGTAGTGAGTAAAACATAGCTAGATTGCTTGTCTAGATTGTCTGGCCAGGTTATCCTGCTATGGTAACAGAGTAGACCATACTGCCGGGAACTCAACACTGAGCATCAGGTGGTGGTTAACTAACCAGTCAACTGTGAGGACTAATGGTGAAATCCACAGGGAAGAGTGATGGTCCCTAAATGGATTAAATCCCACTTGAATCCATCTTGATGGAGGGAAGCAGCTTCATCAATACTGGCCAGGGGCTGATGAGGACCTTGCGTGTCAAAATGGCTCAGAACCAGAAAGGGACTCGCAGAGTTGGATCAGTGGTACAGGTGCAGAAGGCAGATGAAAGGCGATGGCATTATATTCGCAGGCTAGTCTTCATGGCTGATCACCATGATGATTGCCAATATTATGAATAGGATATGGCATAACAAGAAGAAGAAGAGTGCTTTGGACCACCTTTCTGGCAAATAAGTCCATCAACAAACAATAGACCTACAGAAAGATTAATAACGTATCTCAGACAGCCTCAGTTCACTTACTCCACTGACACAAACACTGAATCGCTGTCCTTGGCCAGTTTACTGCAAATGTCTTGATAGTAATCTAAAGGGAGAAATAAGAGTTTGGTGACTTGGAGAACACTCTGAACTAAACAAAGCTCTTTGAAAGTCTATTGTCTGTCTCCATCCATTTCCATGTTAATAATTTGAAGTGCTTTTACTTTCATTAGGACAGGGAAAGTACCTGAAGGGTATTGCTTAAGAATTGCACATGTTTCAAATATATTTGTACATTTTAACAAAATGATATGGACATTTTCTTTGTCCACATAAGCAATTGGGTTTGTGCCTACATTAAGTACCATATATACTCTTTAGCCTCAAAACGAGGTCCAAAAATGGGACTCGGCTTATACTCGTGTCAATGTAAACACTCAAAAACATACCCACACAAATGTCTAAATTAATTAATTTTACCATATGTTCATGTATTTTAATTATTTAAACTCACTAGCAGCTGCTGCATTTTCCACCCCCGACTTATACTTTGAGCAAAATTGCTTAGGATCATGCTGTGAATAATGTCATCAATTTACTTGTAGTTTGATATTGGGATGTATTTATAGCTCTGTTTAAAGGTAGAAGGTGAAAATGTTTGTTTTAGTTTGTGCTTGTTCTTAGTTAATGCTTGCACCAGAAAGCATTTATGCTTGAATCATCTTTTGTAAATGAATAGTAATTATTGTAAATTTATTGTATCTCTGTATTATTATTTTGTTGCTATTTGTATATGCTGTTAGCCGCCTTGAGTTGGCCTTTGGCCGAGAAAGGCAGGATATAAATTAAACTGATTGATTGATTGATACTCAGGTCAATCTAATTTCCTAGTTTTAGAGGTCCAAATTAGGTACTTCGACTTATATTTGGGATTAATTAATGTCGAGTATATACGGTAGTGCAAAACACCTGACCAAAATGGGGTTTTATAACAGATGAAGATAGCTTTTCAGTGGCATTTTGACATTCCATGGATCTTAGAGGCTGTGTTTTGAACACATTCACCCTGAAACACTCGCAGAGCATTGTTTTCTATTGTTTTCAAAATCCACCCTGGAGGTCTCTTTGTTTCATACCAGAAACAATGTAAAGAAACCTTAAGGTATTGAAGTAGAGAATTTAACCTTAGGTAAAGGGTTCAGTGCCCACCTCCGTTTATAGCCAAAGAGGCAGAGCTGTCAGGCAGAGCTGTCTGCATCTGCAGACGTTTCCTTGGACCTGTGGCAGGCATGACTAGACACTTGAACCCAGCTGCGTGCTGGTATATCAGGCAATCGGCCTTTGTCCACCCTGTCCTCGCCTCTGGCACCCAAGGGTGCCAATAGCAATGGATGGGATTCCCCACTCACCCCAAATAGGCACCCCCACCACTCTCTGTCCAGTGCCTTCCCATGGTGCCCTGCACACCACTGCTTGAATCCATCTTGCTGGAGGGCAGATGGATCCCACTTGACTCCATCTTGCTGGAGGGCAGCAGCTTCATTCATCCTGGCCTGGGGCTAGTACATGGAATGCTGTTTACCTTCCCACCTAAGTGGGAAGCTAAACAGTTTGAAAGCAAAAAATTGCAAGGTCATGTAATAATGGACTCAAGTGATAGGAAGCTGGGTATACTTTGAATGTCAGGAAACATTTCCTGCCTGTTACAACAGGACAGCAAAGGAACCAATTACTTTCACTGGTCATGAGTACTTCAACACTCAAAGAGCCATCTATCACATATACTATATATACTCGAGCATAAGTCAAGTTTTTAACCCCCAAAATGAGGTCCAAAAAGGTGAGTTGACATACATGGGTCAAAAATCACAAGGGTCCCAAAACCGTGCTGGATTCAGTGCAGTTTGGGAGCTTAAATGTGACTTTTGGCTTCAGGAGAGGGGCAAGGAAAACATATGGCCACAAGAGGGCACAAATTGCAATTTCCCATTTAAATGCATTGGAAACAAATAAACAAACAGAAAAGCTTCATAATCTATATCTATAAAACATAGGTGTGGGTTTGTATGTGCTCTCTAGAAATCCACACCCCTAGATGGATGTCACTAAAACTTGGCACACACCTACCTTGGGCATGCAAGATCAGCACTGGAGGAGGTCTCGAATCCCATTTCATGGTTTGTGCCCGCAAAAAATGGTCACAAAGTGGGCACCCCCACTGGCCGGAGACAAAACAATGAAAGAGCAGTACTGCGCATACGCACAGTTCTGGGGTGTGTGTGCGCAGATTCTGCCTCAGCCAGTCATTGAGCTATGACTCGAGCCCCGTGTCATCATCGTGTGTGCATGCGCCTGCTTCACTTCTACCGCTGCAAACTCTCCCTCTCTCTGTCTCTCTCACACACCCCTTCCCCTCCCGTCCTTATTCAATGGTTGAGCTGGGTGCACGCCCAGGTGCAAAACAGAGATGTGAAATGAGGCCCTCTTCCCCCTCCTCCTCTTCCATGCTCTTCCTACCCTTTCTCTCCTCCCATCCCTGCTGCTGCCACGCCTCAAACATGGGACACGTCTTGGCCTCACCTTCACCATCGCTTTCCATCTACCTCAGGAGGTCAGGCCCAGGACACAGCTTCACCCCCACCTTTCTCTCGGCTACTCAGCAGAGGCAATGGCGGTGAGCAACAAGTGGAAACAGGATGAGAACCACCTTAAACTCCTGAGGGAGATGAGCAGCCTCCCGCCCAACTACAAGTTGTTCTAATGCAAACAGCACTGCCCCACCTACACCGACATAACAGTGGGCAGCTTCATGTGAGTTGAGGAGAGGAGAGTCAAGAGACAGAGAAAGAAAGGGGCTTTGCGAGGACAGGGGCTGACCAGGTGGGAGGAAACATCTGAGAGGCCGGGGGAGGACCCAGGGAATTGGGGAGACCATGGCCAAAGCACCCCTCCCTCCAGCTGAGATAGACCCTGGCCTCAGTAAAAGCGTTGCCTGGGTAGATTGGGGGGGGGGGGGAAATCATCCCCCTCCCACACTGTGAGATGAAAGGGGGATCCTGGTCTTTGTAAGAGTAGTGCCTGGGTAGGTTTTGAGGGAGGAAGCAGAAGAGGATGGAAACGGGAGGAATGGGGGAGTTCTGTGTCTCCACCACCCCTCCTTTATATAAGTCCTTTAACGGAAAAAACTGACCGAAGCCGGGTAATCAGCTAAGAAATTAATTTGTTTGTTTCCAATGCATTTCAGTGGGAAACCAAATCTGTGCATAAAAAGAAAAGAATTCACTTACCTTTCTGTCTTTGTCTCTGCTCCATGTGGCCAAGATGGAGGGGGAAGCCATGCTTCCTGCTTGCAGGGATTGCAAAAGGCTAGGCTAGAGCATCACTTACTGTCTCAGTGCAATTGGCCTGCCCGCCCATTTGCCCTGCAGCACCACCACTGGTTGGTGGTGCAAATACAGTTTTTTTAAAAAAAATCAGTGACGACACAAATGTTTAACTGCTGGCATCTCTGGCTCAATACTGCAACAGTAATCAATTGGAGATTACCAGAAAACAAAATATATAATCTTTGCTAAAAGGCCTATGGAGGAACTGTGGTAGCTTAGTGGTTAAGAGGCTGCACTTCACAACTGGAAGGCCGGCTGGTCAGCAGTTCGAGAAACGCATGCTGCATGACAGAGGGAGCTTCCGTCTCTGTCCCTGCTCTTGCCAACCTAGCGGTTTGAAAGCAATAAATTGCAAGTAGATAAACAGATACCACTTAGGTGGGAAGGTAAACAGTGTACTGTGCACATCTAGTCATGCCTGCCACATGCATTCGAGCAAGGGCAACCTTTACCATTACTAAGAGGCCTAAGAAACTCTTCTGGAGAACAAATGGGCATAAGGTAGATCAGGTTACCAACTTTAAATACTTGGGAGTAGTTCAATAAGAAAGAAGAGCCCAAAGGGGCTTACTCCCTGGTAAGTGCACAAACAAATGCAACCTTAAGAGCCCAATCCTAAATCAAAGTTGCACTGGCTACAAGATCCTATTCCTCTAGGCCAGTGATGATGAACCCTTTTGAGACCAAGTGCCCAAACTGCAACCCAAAAACCACTTATTTATCAGAAAGTGCCAACACAGCAACAGGAGAGGAAGGAAATGCTCCCATTGGGTTGCTGGAACAAGGGGCAAGGTAAATTCTGTGCTGGGGTGACTGCACGGTTGCCCACAGAGAGGGCTCCTGAGTGCCACCTCTTGCACGTGTGCCATAGGTTCACCACCACTGCTGTAGGCTGATCTCAGAGATGCTGGGAATGGGTAGGCAGAGGGAAGAGTAGAATTATGTCAGATACAAATGAACGTTAGGCTGAGATGGGGTGATCATGGCTGATATGTGAGGTCACTTGGCTTCCAGGTATTGTGACTCTCTTTAGGTATTTGAGGTTTCAACTGCATGAGTTTCCATGTGTCAGAGTTAAGGATTTCTGTCACGATTGTAACGACAATGACACATGCATCGCCAAAGGTCAGCTAAGTTGTAGTCTGCTACTTTATCCACTGCAACACCTCCTGTTAAAATTGAGTTGCATTTTAAATGATTTCAGAGACAGGTTCAGTTCGGCCAGCCCTTAACCACTTTTCTGTTCGACCAGCCCTAAGCCACTTTTGAGTAGGAAATATTGCATTCTTACTGATAGATCCCATCACTCCTGCTCCTCCATGGAAGTAAACGAAGCCTTTCCTTCGGCCAGGGGATGGTGCCTTCGGCTGATAAACCCTGACTGAAACCCCATCAAAATCCAGGTCTTTCGCAGAAAGGCTGGGATGTATCTTCGGGTTCCTCAGAGCCATCAAGAAACGCATGATGACAAAAGGCCCACAGATGTTCAACCACTCAAGAATCTCCCCCTGTTTGGAAATCAATGAATAAAAAGGATGGAAGAACAGAATTGACTTCAATTCAGTTACATCACTGACGCCAGATTGTAATGTCATGTGTTTGTTTTGTAATTCCCCACATTTAAAGTCAAATGGGGGACATTTAGAACTGATCCGAATAACAACCAGAGATCATCTCCCATTGCCAGTTGTGGGAAGCTGTATTGATTTGCCTAATGATGTCATTCTGATTTAATCACTCTATGACTCCTATGTCTGATGAAGTGGACTTGATCCACGAAAGCTCACATTTAAAATATAGCAGTTAGTCTTTAAAGTGCTGCAGTGTTTTTATTTTGTTTTTGCTTTCGAATTATCTAACTCTCTCTTCTTTTGTGATAAATACCATAATCATTTCCTTATTTATTAATTTTAGTTAGTTCCTTAACTCTGGATCTGTTAGGATATATATAACATTTAAAATAAAAATACACTAAAACCCCGGTTTACAATCAAGGTCCGTTCCGATAGCCTTCGTTGTAAACCAAAAAACTGTAAACCAAAGCATCCATAGAACATACCTGTCAAGTTTTGGATTTGGAAAAAAGGGAAATTTCCCAGCAAATACGGGATACTTGACAGCTATGCTTATCCTGTGCTGCCCTCCAATGGCGGCAATAGGGCATTGCAGTCTAATTAATAAGGGATTATGGCGGGAAAGAGTATAAAATAAGGGGTTTTCCCTGCCAATAAGGGATACTTGACAGCTATGCCATAGGGATGCATTGAATTTTTTTAAAAAGGTCCTGAATTGATTGTTGTATACAAAAAAAAAAAACCATTAAAAATTCGTAAACCAGGATGGCATTTCCGTAGGATTTGGCATTGTAAACCGCGGCAAACTTTGAGGTTTTTGTAAACTGGGGTTTTTCTTTAATCTTAAATGCAATCTTCATTTTATATAACACAAATACTTCAAATCATTATAAACCTAATATTCCGTATTTGTTTAGTTTTACCTTCACCTTCTGTTTCAATTTATCATAGTGAACTGACTTAAGATCCCACAACGGCCTCCACCGCACCACGAAGTGCCATGCGGTGGAGGAAGGGCAAAATGGCCATCCAGCCCCCGAAGCTGTCTGAGGGACCCGACCCCCAGCTTTAAAAGGTATAGAACTCCTGACTTCTTCACATCGTTTTCAAGTCTCCTTCCTGCCTTTTTGGTTTATTTAATGAAATATGGCTAGGTTCATTCTTCAGCACCACTGATAGGAATGTCGCTCACATGATCAATCAGTCAATCCCAACTCAGTTTGAACTCTCCTATCTTTTGCTATTTTAGACAGTCTCAAAGGGTCGGAATCGACTGTGCGACTGAACAACAAGAATTAACACTCCTTTTCTCTTCACTGAGGCCTGAAATCATATCTTTCAGTTTACGGCATACTTACCAATGTCAATGCTGTAACCATGCCATAGTGAATAACTCGTAGTTTCAGTGGATAGTCAAATTCAGGAGCAATATTGGTTCTGTAGCGATCGTAATAAACTGCCCAGAAAAGTAGCAAGAGAAAACTGATCCCTATCAGTCCTCCAGTCCAAAGCAAGATGGTAGAAAGAACATCCATGACCCCTCTGAGAAGCAAATGTCAATGGCTGTATATATATTTATATATATATATATATGCAGTCATATATATATGGGTAGCTTTCTTCACTAGCTGATTTCACAGAGACCTCTATTTTGTTGTCTCCCGTTTATAGCCTTTTATAGTTATCTCCTTGAGACATAAGAGCCAATAAATTAAATAAGAATGCAAGTGGACACATGATTATTAGATGACTGGGAGTGGCTTGATCTGCCCTGAATATATATCGGAACACATGATACTGACACCTATACAAATCTAATCCAAGAAGCCAAATGTAAGGATGATGTTGCTGACAAAACAGGGAACTGTGAATGACTCGATGTAACAAATACTAATAAATTACCCTTACCCTGATTTGTTAAAAAAAAGAAAAGAAATCAATTTATGAAATGGAGAAAAAAATATTTTTCTTTCCTGGAGGTGTCAATGCATTTATATGAATTCATTTTTTTTAATATACTGTAAGCATCCTTTAGACCAGGGATTCTCAACCTGTGGCACGTAGGCCAGATATGGCCCATGGCACCATTTTATGTGACCCCCCACTGCCTCCACCACACCAGGAAGTGCCATGAGGTGAAGGAAGGAAAAAATGGCTGTCTAGCCCCCCAAGTTGTCCAAGGGAGCGTGACCCAGCCCATGGCTTTAAAAGGTTGAGAACTCTTGCCTTAGGCACTGCTTTCCACACAGGCAAGCAGTGTAGAACACAGTCTTAGCTACTCTTTGTTGTTGAATTAAATTGGATACCTTGGGGTTGTTATGCAACGACGAGTCCACGCATTGGTAGACATCTCCACAAAGACATTCCGCGCATAAAAGTGGGCCTGAGAAATCAAGTCCACTTGCATGTGGTTTTTTAGCCATTTGGATATCACGTCACCCACTGGCTAGGCAGAGCATGATGTGTGCCCTCCGCTTTCACCTAGCCTAAGGGATACGACGCTTCGGTGAGCTTTAGTCCTGGCCTAACATCATTGACAAGAGATGGACAACACTACCTAGTTAGACCGCTCAAACCCCTGCACGCTCAAGCCCCTGCACCTGGACAAGGCTCTCACCTTGCTAGGGTAATATAATCTCTTTTTAATTTATCGTATGTAGGTTCGAGTCAACCTAATGATCTTTCGACAGTTCATTATTGAACATCTTTTGAAAAGATCATTAGTTCATTGTGCTTTCATTACCCCATAATCAGAGATGTCGACAAACTCTCTTCAGTTGTGAATTTACTACTGGATTTCTGATAATAATTCTGTTTAATTGTCAACATTATATGCTGGTGGTAATTTACATTTGAGAGCAGAATAGTTGGTTATGGAAAATACCTGCATTCTGGACTTAGGAATCTTCTGTCCAGTTTCAAGGGTGGTCCCATATAAAGAGCGTTACAATGTTCAGTTTTTGAGACTACCAAAGTTGATATGGAACTACCATCCAGTAGGGACGCAGTTTGGTGATATGCCTGAGATTGAAAAAGGCAGAGTTGACCAAAACAGCTACCTGCTGATCATACCTGTCAAGTTTTGGATTTGGAAATAAGGGAAATTTCCCGGCAAATAAGGGATACTTGACAGCTATGCTTATCCTTGCTGCCCTCCAATGGCGGCAATAGGGCATTGCAGCCTAATTAATAAGGGATGATGACGGGAAAGAGGGTAAAATAAGGGGTTTTCCCAGCCAATAAGGGATACTTGACAGCTATGTTGCTGATCCGTCATAAGTGCCGGATCGGAAAAGAACACTCAAGTTGCATAGTTGCATCCAAGCTCTCAATGAGCTGTTTACCTCCTAATAGACAAAGGATGCTGGGCTAAGTGGACCTC
Source organism: Bradypodion ventrale (assembly GCA_035047345.1). NCBI lineage: Eukaryota > Metazoa > Chordata > Lepidosauria > Squamata > Chamaeleonidae > Bradypodion > Bradypodion ventrale. The sequence continues at coordinate 10,621,112 of JAWDJE010000017.1, read as the reverse complement.
AGTCACATCTCTCTTAAACTTTTAGTCCATCTGACAAGACATCAGCTGTCACGTAATTAAAAACCATTTGCAGAAACCCTGGGCTTACCTGTGCAGAGTTCTTCTTGAAGGAAGCTGATGTAGTCTTACCAGCTGGATTAGCAGCAGAGATGAAATGCTATGGGTATGTACTAATGTAACCATCCATTGAAATGAGTCACGGTGAATCTGCTTTCATCTGGAATAGTATACGTATGAACAGCTTCCCTAAACCAGATCAGATCTCAAAGGAAAACTGGTTTTGTAAGGTGCGAAAAGGCATGTGATATGCATATTGGCTATTACTTGTATTGACAGATATCCACACGTCAATAGACACAATAGAACAATTTTGCATCCCATAACAATGTCAAATTATGAGGTGCAGCAAAAAATATGTGAATCAATTAAACAACAATGTATCAATAAGAAAGATAATATCATGTCAGAAATTATTCTGGGTTGAAAGGATTTTTGCGGAAGAAACTCCACTCAGGGAACGCCCAAATGAGGCTCCTTTCATGTCCCCAAGAGCTGGGACAGAGACTGGTGCTCAATCCATCATACAGTACCTGGGTCTCGAACTGCCAACTTGCCAGCCTTTCAGCTAACAAGGTAAGCTTCTTAACCACTGAGCCACCACAGCCCTTAAGTTATGGGAATGGAATAAAGAGGAATACTTTCCTCTTTAAATAACTGAGACCACAGATGCTCTTTTAGTCTCATTCGACACAATATGCTTCCATTGGCATTTAGGGAGGGGCTTTTAAAGAAAATCCCAGTTTGTGAATGTATATGTGCTTGTCACACCAACAAGATAGAAAATTCCGAGCACATTCTTTTGGATTGTCCCTTTTATGAAGATCTCAGAAAAGAGCTCTTTTTAGCAGTTCCGTACTTGGCCTCCAGCAATAATAGAAACTTGAATGTATTACTATCTGACAGTTCCAAGGCAACGACTGCCGCTGTCGTCAGGTTTGCATGGAAATCATCCTGCATTCACAAAAGTATGGCGATTCATGTCTTTTGACCCCAATAGTGCTCAGTAAATAGTGAGCCTCCAGTGTTAAAATTCACAAACGTGAACTTGGGACAGTCAGACTAAAGTAAAATACTATGGTGTATATTATAGGGTTCTCAAACAATTTTTTAAAAATATTTTACTGTATATGCTCGGTGTGTTGGAAATCTTTTTATTCTATATGTGATGCCAGAATGGTTGCACTCTGTCTGGCCTTTGGCTGTATTAATAAAGATTTGATACTTTTCCTGTAAAGAGCCATCTACCCCTCGGAAAGGGACTCAAGTGGTTAAGATACTGAGTGTAAGGCGGCAGGCCAGCAGTTCAAGACCTAGGTATTGCATGATGGTTTGAATGCCTGTCTCTGTCCCAGCTCCTGTCAACCTAGCAGTTCGAAAGCAAGGAATTGCAAGTAGATCAATAGGTACCACTGCAATGGAAAGGTAAACAGCGTTCCATGTACTCCGGTGTCAAGGCATGCCCTCCACATGTTCACGGAAATGTCTGCAAAACGCGCAGACAGCGCTGGCTCTTTGGCTATAAACAGAGATGAGCACAGAACCCTAGAGTCGGATATGAGCAATGGTGACCTTTACCTTTACTCCTAGGAAAAGGTAGGAGGAAGGTGATGCCTTTACAGGATCAATTTAAAAATGATAATCAAACATTGCATGAGCTTTCATGGTTCAAGATCACTTCTTCAAGCGTGCATCAATTTCTTGTTGATAGGGTAGGAAAATTAAGGAAAGTCCCATAAGCTCATGAGCATGATGTTCAGCCAGACTGGGGAAGGATCAAATAGCAACAGCAATACACCAGCACCTCTCTCAGGAACACCAAGTCCTCAGATTTCTACATTATCTTCTTCTTGTTCTGCTGTATCTGAATCTGAATATTGGCAATCCTCATGGTGATCAGCTATGATGACTGTCCTGAGAACACAATGCAGTGGCCTTCCACATAGCAGCATGGCATCCATAGTACCACTGTTCCAGTCCGGGGGGTCACTTCATGGTCCTGAACCCCTTTGACACACAAAGTCCTCCTCAGTCCCAGGCCAGGATGGATGAAGCTTCTGCCCTCCATCAAGATGGATTCAAGTGGGATTTAATCCACTTGGGGACCATCACCCTTCCCTGTGGACTTCAGCACCCAAGGCTGTTTAGTCCTCAGGGTGGTAAGGTTAGTTATTCGCCACCTGACACTTGGTGTTGAGTTGTTGACAGTATTGTCTACTCTATTACCATAGCAGGATAACATGGCCCTAATGTTATAGTAAATATAATTAAAACTTTGTATTTTAGAAAATCATGCACAGTCCTGCTCATCTTTTGTGAACTGGAGTTTCCTTAACTGAGCCATTTTATTTCATATTTGGTTTTCATTTTTTCCTGCTGCCTTCATGTCTTAGTAAAGGGTAAAGGTTTCCCTTGCTCAAAAGCCAGTCATATCTGACTCTAGAGTTCAGTGCTCATCTCTGTTTCAAAGCCAAAGAGCCATCGCTGTCTGCTTCTACAGACGTTTCTGTGGTCATGCGGCAGGCATGACTAGACACCTGTTGTGTCCAAAACCTAATTCAGGTTTAAAAGACAAACCGCACCAAAATGGAACAGCAGGCATGCGCCATTTCTAAAGGTGCAAAATTCAAATAAAAGTCAAAGTGGGAAATGTTGAACTTTGCTCTGGAAGCCCACCTAAATGTATCTTATTTTGTAACACTCAAATCACTGTATATATAGAGGCCACCACTGTACATAGTCCCAAGTCCGAGTTATGAACTGAATAAAGAATCACTAAGTTTAACCTGATCCTGCTGGTTAGAGTACTTCTTGCGCCGGACTCAACATTGGTGACAAAGGTGGGATGGCAGTCGCCGTGTCCTCCTTCGGGCCATTCAACATTTCCAACCCAGAGAGATGGCCCTTGTACGAGATCCAGTTCAAGAACTTCATAGTTGCGGAGAAGATTGAAGAGGTCGAGCGGCAGAAGGCATTGTTCCTGGCCCATTGCAGGTTGCCCACGATAGAGCTGATCATGCACCTCCTCCTACCACGGGCCCTGAAGGACACTCCACTGGCATTCTTGCTGTCGTCTGGAACCACTTCAAGCTGAAGGTTTCCATCTTTCCAGCAAGACTGGTCTTCTACCGCCAAGACCAGAAGGTGGGGGGATCAATCACCAAGTATGCTGTGGCCCTCCGCCATGCTGCCGTGCCATGTCAGTGGCACAACTTGGACGAGGCTCTCGGGGACCAACTTCTCCTGGGCCTCAGAGACAAAGCAGCCCAATGTAGACTAGTGAAGAGGGACATGCTGACCTTTGCTCACATCCTTAAAGAGGCCCTGCCATCCAAAGCTGCAGATGCCGGGGGGAAATTCTTCCAGTCCAGTCCAGCTGCACCTACCCACAAAGATTCAGCTGTCCAGAAACAACGATGTGCCTCAGACAACAGTGAGGAAGGGGACAACATCGGTAAAGTTCAGCAGAAGCCTGCTAAGTACTCCAAAGGCGTCATTGCTCTGTGTCGAGGCTGCGGGAGCAGACACCTACACACCCAATGCCCTTTCAAGACCACAGAGTCCCACAAGTGTGGTAGGAAAGGGCACATTGCTCAAGTGTGCCATCAATGGTCAGAGGGTCAACCAGGTGACAAGGGTCGTTGCTGGCGGGAGCACCCAATTTCGAAAGTCTACACAAGAAATAGAGCATCTACTGGTGTCTAGACAGTGTCCGAAAGGGTCTTCATTAATGTCCGCCTGCAGGGATGCCCCTTCAATATGGAGATCGACTCAGGTACGTCATACTCCGTTATTTCACAGAAAGAATTTCTTCAAAATCCCACTGCTGCCCACCTGAAGCTGCAGGCTCTTCAAGTCCGGTTGAGTGATGTGTCCTGGGGATCAGCACATTTGACATGTGCTTCAAATGCATTTCAGCCAAGCTTCCACTGGTCGTGGTGAAACCCAGTAGAAATAATCTTTTGAGGTACAGTGGTTTGGGCCCCTGGGGATTGCATTTTGGGAATTCATGGGGTGCAGGCTGACCCCATTCAAGCTGCTTGTGAATGCTACCCTTATGTTTTTCATGTGGGACTGGGTACATTCAAAGGGTCCCCTGTTAACTTTGAGCTGGATCTGACTGTCCAGCCCATTCGTATGAAGCTTCATCGGGTGCCTTTTGCATTCAAAGACCGCATTGACATGGAACTTGACAAACTGGTCGCTCAGGGCATTCTTGAGCCAGGAAACATGGGAGACCCCCATTGTCACTGCGCTCAACATGCGGACTATAAATGTACAATTAATAAAGCTATCCACACTAATTCTTATCCTGTTCCGGTGGTCAGCCACCTCCTAGCCACCCTCCACGGTGGGAAGTGTTTTGCCAAGCTGGACTAAGCACACTGTGTCAAACTATTACCATCCATAGGGGTGCATTTCATGTTAAGCATCTACAATTCGGTGTCAATGTTGTGCCTGGCATTTTCCAGGCCCTGGTTACTGAAGGTTAACTACCTTATTTCAATGATGTATTAATTGCCAGGGAGGACAGGGTGGATCTTGCATCCAAACTCAGTAAAGTATTGGAGTGTTTTCAAGATGCATGGTTGAGTGTGAAAAAAGCAACCCGGGGATTGTCCGGTTGAAGGCGTTAGCACATAGGTACTTTTGGAGGCCCAGATTAGACCTCGACATTGAGGCATGGGTTGGGCGATGTAGGGAATGTCAAGCTTCCAGGATGGAGGAAACACAACTTCCCATCAGAGAGTGGGACACTGCCAGAGGTCCCTGGTTGCGAGTCCATATCAAATTCGCTGATCCCTTCAGGGGAGCAAAATTTCTGCTTATCATAGATTAACATTCCAAATGGTTGGAAGTCATCCCGGTGTCTGGGATGTCCCACAGGATCACCCCCCTGGCATCAGGGCTGTCCTCAGCTGACCTCTTAATGAAGAGAAAATTGTCCACGGTCTTGGACCACTTGGATCCCCACCATCTCGAGGACAGGAGTCTCAATATTGACATTGCTAATGCAATGACGCATTGACCTTCATGCCAGCAGTTTCAAGATTTTCTTTGCCATAATGGTATCAGGCATATTACTGCTGCACCTTTCCACCCCACGACTAACAGACAGATCAAAAGACAGGTCTGAACTGTCAAAATATGCTCGAGGACAGAAGTCTCAATATTGACATTGCTAATGCAAAGGGTTTTGTAGTCGGGCAGCCAGTCCATTGCCAGAATTACGCCCCCAGATTCCCATGGTTGGGAGGTGAGGTCTTAGAACAGACAGGTCCAGTGACATACAGGGTCCAACTGGACAATGGGACTGTGTGGAGAAGACACGCCAACCAAATGTGGCCACGAGTGCCAGGTCGGAATGTGAGTCCAGAGAGGGAATCACAGAGGGAAGCCACTGCTACCAATGAGCAGGATTTTGATTTGGAGCTCTTTAGCGAGTCACTGCCCTCCACACTAGTTCCCCCTTCACCCGGGACTCCACCAGAGTTACCCAAGGCAGAAGCAGCAACCGAGGCTGCCACCAGTTCTCCGGCCACTCCAGAACCAGTCAGGGTTCACCCAGAGCTGGCACCAAGACCTGAGATTCTCAGGTGCCCCAAACAGTCTTGTGGTCTGCCCAAAAGCTGGGGAGATTATGTTCCTCACTAAGGGGGGCTGATGTTGTGTCCAAAGCCTAATTCAGGTTTAAAAGACAAACCGTGCCAAAGCAGAACAGCAGACGTGCACCATTTCTAAAGGCGCAAAATTCAAATACATGTCAAAGCGGGAAATGTTGAACTTTGCTTGTCCTCCGGAAGCCCGCCTAAATTTTGTAATGCTCAAATCACTGTATATATAGAAGCCACCCCTGTACATAGTCCCCAGTCTGAATTATGAGCTGAATAAAGAATCACTGAGTTTAACCCGATCCTGCTGGTTAGAATACTTCTTGCGCTGGACTCAACAACACTGGAGTGCACGAAACGATATTTACCTTTCCAATGAAATGGTCCCTATTTACTGTATCTACTTGCAATTTCTTGCTTTCAAACTGCTAGGTTGGCAGGAACTGGGACGAAGACGGGAGCTCATTCCGTCCTGCAGTATTTGGGTTTCGTACTGCTCACCTCCCACCGTCCCATCAGCATCTTACCCACTTGGGCCACTGCAGTAGCATTGCCTTATTCTATGAGTCTTGTCTTAATGAGCACAAAGTACAGGACACTCCTTTGTTGTTTTTTCATTTCCCCCACCAATGGAATTTAATAATATAAATTGACTCCTTATGAAACGTACATTTGTCAGGAATTATCCATTTTTGAAATCCAGTGTAATGCAAATTTATTGATGTTGCCATTAATAGTCAGAAGAGAATCCTTCTCAGTGGGCTTTCACAAAACAAAGTTGAGGGCCTTATTTGTGGCAAGGTTGGCAGGTCAACAATTCGAGACCAGAATGCTGCATGATCAAGTGAGTTCCCATCTCTGCACCAGGTCCTGCCAACCTAGCACATAGAAATTGCAAGTAGATAAATAGGACTGCAGTGGCTCAAGTAGCTAAGATGCTGACTGGGAGGCAGAAGGTCAGCAGTTCGATTCCCGAGTACTGCAGGACGGAATGAGCTCCTGTCTTTGTCCCATCTCCTGCCCAACTAGCAGTAGATAAATAGGGAAATTGCAAGTAGATCAATAGGGACCACTCAGTGGGAAGGTAAATAGTGTTCCGTGTGCTCCGGTAATGCCTGCTACATGACCACGGAAATGTCTGCAGAAGCAGACAGTGCTGACTCTTCGGCTTTGAAACAGAGATGATTACTGAACCCTACAGTCAGATACAACTGGCTTTCGAGCAAGGGAAACCTTTACCTTTACTAAATAGGTATCACTTTGGTTGGAAGGTAACAGTGTTCTCTAGTGTTTAGTCATGCCTGCCCCATGTCCATGGAAATGTCTGCAGATACAGATAGCACTGGCTCTTTGGCTATTAACAGATATGCAAAATGAAGGATGCTTGTGGTTGTTAGGTGCCATTGTCACATTTTTCTAAATGATGGCAACCCTATGAATGATTGATGTCCAAAACATCCTATCATTAAGGTGACAGGATGTTAACTCAAGCCTGGAGCTTCCTTAAGTGAGTCAATTCATTGCATATTTGGTTGTCATCCCCCCCCCCACCCCGTCCTGATGCCTACATGTTCTCTCATCATTATCATCTTCTCCTGTGAGCCTTCTCTTGTATGATCCCAAAGTACAGGACCCTCAGTTTTGTCATTTTCCCCACCAATGAAATTTATTATTGTAAATTGACTCCTTATGGAATTTAAATTTATTAGGATTGTTATTTAAATTATATTTTGGCACAGCAATTCTTACAATGAATAGCTTCAGATGTATCCTGAAGCACATCCGGAGACTATCTTCTAAATTAGGGATTCTCAACCTTTGGCCCATGGGCCAGTGTGGCCCACAGCACCATTTCATGTGGCCCTCCACCACCTCCACCACACCATGAAGTGCCAGTGGTGGGATTCAAATTTTTTTTACTACCTACTCTTTGGGTGTGGTATAGTGGATGTAAGGTAAAGGTAAATGTTTCCCTTGCTTGAAAGCCAGTCGTATCCGACTCTCGGGCGCAGTGCTCATCTCTGTTTCTAAGCCGAAGAGCCAGCGCTGTCTGCTTCTTGCAGACATTTCCGTGGTCATGTGGCAGGCATGACTAGACACCGGAGCGCACAGAACGCTGTTACCTTCCCACTGAAGTGCTCCCTATTTATCTACTTGCAATTTCTTGCTTTCAAACTGCTAGGTTTGCAGGAGCTGGGACAAAGACGGGAGCTCACCAGGGGGAAAACCCTGTGTTATTTCAAAACTTGGATGGGCGGAGCCAGCCATAATTTCTGCTACCGGTTCTGATGAACTGAGGCGAACCTGCTGAATCCCACCACTGCGCCCGGCCCCTGAAGCTGTCTGAGGGAGCATGACGCGGCCTCCAACTTTAAAAGATTGAGGCACCTGTTCTAAGTATTTGAAAACTGCTGTTGTATCACCTCTGCCTCCTTTTTCCAAGGTTAAACATGCCCAATAATGCTTATATAATATCATCTTGTTTCCCTTAGAAAGCTTCTTAGAGTTCATAAGAACCACACTGCACATGATTTTAAAATTTAAGGATGTGACTAGCAAGATAATCCTGAAAAATATTAACTCACCATCACCATCAAGTAGTCCCAACTTTGCTATTGTTCAGTCGCACAGTCGATTCCAACCCTTTGCAACCCCATGGACCATTGCCCGCCAGGCACCCCTATCCTCCACCATCCTCGTCAGCCCGCCCAGCTTTGTGCCCATTGCATCAACAATACCATCTAGCCATCTCATTCTCTGCAGCCCTCTTCTTCTTTTGCCCTCAACCTTTCCCAGCATCAAGACCTTCTCAAGTGAATTCTCTCTTCTCATTTGATGTCCAAAGTACATTAGCTTCATCGTCAATCATTGACCTTCCAAGGAGCAGTTAGGGTTGATTTCTTTTAAGTTCAATCTTTTTGTTCTCCTCGCTGTCCAGGGGACTCTCAAAACTCTCCTCCAACACCACATCTCAAAGGCATTTATTCTTCTGCACTCAGCTTTCCTTATGGTCCAGCTCTCACAAGCATACATTACTACCGGGAATACCATTGCTTTGACTATGCGGACTTTTGTTTGCAATGTGATGTCTCTACTTTTCACTATGCTCCCCAGGTTTCTCATAGCTTGTCTCCCAAGAATCAGTCACCTTTTTATTTCATGGCTGCAATCTCCATTTGCAGTGATCTTGGCTCCAAAGAATATCACTGCTTCTACTTCTTCTCCATCTATTTTCCCAAGTGTAAGGTGGAAATTTTTATAGATCTCTGGATAGCAGTGACTCCATGTTCAAGGTTGGCTTTCATGACACTCTCAATCCTCTTTGGCTCTCTATAGCATCATTCCTGGGCACCCATTACTTACAATTTTTTTGCTTTCAAACTGCTAGCTCAGCAGGAGCTTGGACAGAGAATGGGAGCTCATTCCATCGTGCAGTACTCAGGTCTTGAACTGCTGAACTGCCAGCCTTCCAGTCATCAAGTTCAGTGCCACTGCAGTCCCTTTCCAACACCTTACAGCAAGGATTCTCAACCTGCGGCCCATTGGCCGGATGCGGCTTGCAACACCATTCCATGTGGGCCCCCACTGTCTCCACCACACCAGGAAGTGCCATGTGGTGGAGGAAGGGCAAAATGGCCCTCCAGCCCCAGAAGCTGTCTAAGGGAGCGTGACCTGTCCCTCGGCTTCAAAATTTTGAGAACTCCTGCCTTACAGAAATAAGGTCACAACAGAATCACACAAAAGAGAAGAAATTTGACTGTTGGTATCAGTACTTAACAGGACTGTGCTGGTTTAGTGGTTAAGATGCTGGATTTTATGTCTGGAAGGTCGCCAGATCAGCAGTTTGAGATTCGAGTTCTGCACAATGGAGTGAGCTTCCATCTCCCTCCTAGCTCTTGCCAACCTACCAGTTCGAAAGCAAGAGGTTGCAAGTAGATAAATAGATACCAATACAGTGGGAAGGTAAACAGGGTACCATGTTGCTCTGGCATCTAGTCATGGCTGCCACATGTCCATGGAAACGTCTGCAGATGCAGACAGCGCTGGCTGTTTGGCTATAAACAGAGATGACCATGGAACCCTAGAATCAGATATCATGGGCTTTCGAGCAAGTACTTATATGACCACAAAAAAACTTTGTTATTGGAGATTTTAATTTTCACAGTGAGGCTTGGGGATATAATAAGACCAACAATGATGGTACACAACTTGTATCATGGGCAGACACCAATGACCTCCAACTTGTTCATGAACTGCCTGTGTCCTTTAACAGGAGGAGATATAATCTAGACTACATCTTTGCTAGCAAGAAAATAGCGGCACAGTGCATGAAAGTCATCGATGTTCTGATTCCACACACTCAACACAGACCCATCATGATGATAGTAAATGCTGCAGTGAAACCCCAGGAGACACCTTTCCACATCTGGAAAAATCCTGAAGAAGCAGGGCCGGGCAGGTCATGATGTGGACAAATTCTTAACCTTATGCAACACATCAGTCTCTCATTTTCCACCACTGCATAGGTACAAAAGTTTAAATTGTTGTAACTCAGAGATTTAGGATAATTTTTTCTCATAAATGTTTGATGAACTCTGCAATGTGGTCCAGTATTTCTGTTCCGGTAGGAAATGATAAAAAACGTGTATCAATGAAACTAAGTGATCCATGAAAACCATTCTCAGCATGGAACCAGCTGACTTTCACACCATTGTCCTCCAGACGTTTCTTGTACAAGAGGGAATCATCGCGAAGCACATCGTATTCACAGCTCACAATCAAAGTCTCTGGGAGCTGCCGGATAACAGAGTCATCCGCAAAAAGTGGAGAAAAAGAGACTTCCATGAATTCTGACAGTTCCTTGTAGACTTCAGGTTTATAAGGAGCAAGAGGGACTTCTTTGTAACCTCGATGCTTAAATTTATCTGGGATGTTGTCAGGACTCACCCACTTCCCATATTTTAGCCTCAGTGCATCTGGCACGTGAGATCCCTTCAGAACCTCTTCCAACAGAGAAATTCTCTTTCCAAGATAGTGCAGCCCATAAAACACAACAGTATGTCTATCCAAGAGTGGAAATGATGCATATTGCTGATAAGAAGGCAAGTGGAAGTTCATGGCCTGGACACCTGGATAGACCAGCACCTGGGCCCGTAACTTAGGAATGTCCGATCTCCTCAACAGTTCTTGGGCCATCACTGCAGCATATGTTCCTCCCGCACTGTCCCCACCAATGATGATTTGAGATGGATCCACCCCATAGTCTTTTGCATTTTTCATGAAATGCACAGTTGCTCTGTAGCAGTCTTTCTGCTGTGCGGGATAAGGGTACTCAGGAGCAAGGCGATACCTGGAGAATAACAACACAGAAGCAAAGCCTTTGCTTAGAAATTTTAATTCTAAAGTGATGCAAATTCTGGGGGAAAGGTCAACTTAAAGTGGAGAATAAAAGGTAAAGGTTTCCCTTGCTTGAAAGCCAGTCATATCCGATGCTAGGGTTCAGTGCTCATCTCTTTTTCAAAGTCGAAGAGCCAGTGCTGTCTGCTTCTGCAGACGTTTCTGTGCTCATGCGGCAGGCATGACTAGATGCCAGAGCGCACGGAATGCTGTTTACCTTCCCACCAAAGTGGTCCCTATTTATCTACTTGCAATTTCTTGTTTTTGAACTGCTAGGTTGGCAGGAGCTGGGACAGAGACGGGCGCTCATTCTGTCCTGCAGTATTCGGGAATCAAATTGCTAACCTGCCACCTTCCAGTCAGCATCTTAGCCACTTGAGCCACTGCAGTTGCTTATTCAACTTTTGACTGTATAATCAAGGCTTTCTCAACCTTTTTGTTGTGGGGTCCAGAGTATTGTGTGATTTCTTGTGCAAAAATGTATATTTTCGGAGAAGTTCTCATGAGATTTTGCACAAACTCACTGAAAACACGCATTTTTGCTGGTTTTTGGGGGGGCTTCCAGGGAGCAACAAGAATGAGGAAGATGTCAGGGGCCAGGTCTGGCTCACGGGCCATAGGTTGAGAATGCCTGGTTTAGTCTAGCAAACTGAGTGTGTTACCTGAAATGGCCAGGGCAGCCCATTTCTTTAGAAAAGTATTTTACTCTGTTCATGAAATACGAATATCAAAAATAGTCCTTCAAAAATCATCTAACAAGTAGAGGTTTAGAAAACTTTTGACTGCATCTGCCTGATAAATTGGAGGAAGGGTATTTTCAGCTCTTACATTAGGAGGAATTCTGTATATGATCCCAGTCAGGGACACTGAAGTCAAGAATTTCACTTCATTTTAATATGAAATTTCAGAACTACAGGTGTAAAGGTAAAAGTCACCCTTGCTTGAAAGTAAGTCGTATCCAACTCTAGGGTTCAGTGCTCATCTCTGTTTATAGCCGAAGAGCTAGTGCCTAGACACCGAAGTGCACGGAACACTGTTTACCTTCCCACCGTACTGGTCTCTTTTTATCTACTTGCAAAGTCTTGCTTTCAAAATGCTAGTTTGGCAGGAGCTGGGACAGACGATGGGCACTCATTCTGTCCTGCAGTACTCGGGTTTTGAACTGCTGACCTTCTGCCTTCCAGTTAGCATCTTAACCACTTGAGCCACTGATTGGACTTGAATTGAGCTCTCCTGGGTGCTGATAAGGTCAATAACTTTGGCTAACTCCTTATAAAAATAAGGGAAAAAATTACAGTTCTGTGGAGATCAAAACCACACATCAATGTGGAAACAGTTATGGCCAGCTACTAAACCAGATGAGGGGGAAGTGGCCGTTCCAGGGAGAGAGAGCCAGGAAGGAGGAGACCAGCCAGATGGAGGGTCGCAGATGGGGAAGAGGGAAAAGCCTTTCCGTGCGGGGAAAAGTCCCCCCAGTTCCAGCACCCCGAAGTCAGCGTCCTTCCCAAGGCCCTCTCTGTGTCATGCCAGCAGCACGCATTGTAGAACGAAAATGAGGGAAGTAGGTGGTAGCTTCTCCAGGTTCCAGTGCATGCAGGTGTCGTTCCAGCCCAGTGCAGTGAGCCAGCGTCCTGTTGTCCAGCTTCCCAGTAACCATCCTTGCTGAAGCAGCAGCAAGAAGCAAGAAAATGCTGAGTGTGTGCGCGCTAGCGCACCAACTCATACCTGTCAAGTTTTGGATTTGGAAATAAGGGAAATTTCCTGGCAAATATCGGATACTTGACATCTATGTTTATCCTTTGCTGCCCTCCAATGGTGACAATAGGGCACTGCAGTCTAATTAATAAGGGATGATGGCGGGAAAGAGGGTAAAATAAGGGGTTTTCCTGGCCAATAAGGGATACTTGACAGCTATGGACCAACTAGAGACTTTTAAAGTTTCAATCATCAAAAGGACCGAGTTTGTAAGTTTGTAAAAACTTAGAACTTTGCCCACAGCACTTGAATCAGCAGACCTGCATGTCTGGCTTTAATTAATTTAGCTGGCAAAGATGTCAAAAGGGGAGGGTAATAGTAATAATGTATTTGCACCTAAGACATGCTTGTTGACTCCATGGAGTCAGGTTAATGAGAAATGTCTCTTTAAGGGAAGGGAATTATTAAAAAAAGGAGTAATGGGCAGAGCTAGGGTGATGGAACTTTGTTTGAAATCCTAGATTTAGATTGCCCATGTCTTATGGGAGAAGGAACCAGAGCCAGCCAAGAAAGGAATTCGTCAAAGCGGCTCCCTTTGGAATGGTTCCAGCCTCTGTAACAAGAGCAACAAGAATGAGCAGAATTGGAAGAAAGCTTAGTGCCTATCCAATTTCTGTGTGGTCCTAAAAAGTAACCACTTTCCCTGAAGCATTCTTGTGAAGCGACCAGCACTTCGCAAAAAGCCATTAACATGCAATTAGGTAGCTGTTTGTTTAACAATGTAAATGTGTTTATTTGGTTAAACCCTTTAGCATAAATCTCAAAGGGAGATTTTTTTTTCCATAGGCATTTTCGTTAGTATAGGGGAGGAATCATATAATTTAAAAAAATCACATAGCGAACAGCCCCATAGAACAAATTATTTTCATTATACAGTAATAGCTTAGATAATGAATGCATCGGATAATGCTAAAAGCATAACAATGCAAATTTTTTTGGGGGGAATTATATCATATAACGTTATTTTAGCACTATCTGATGCATCCATGTTTGGCCCTACGGGAAGGGCAACTGGCCAAGCGCCTGGCCGCTTCCCTTCCTGGAAGGAAAGTGGGTGAAAGGTAGCTGGCGTACGGGCGCTCCGTTCGATGGCTGCCTTACAGAGAAGGCAAAGCGGGCCTTCCACCTTGCCTTCTGTGGCCAAATGGAGCGCCTGTACAGCCGCTGCTTTCCGGGAAAGGCCGCACCCGAACGGGCCTTCTCTGGAAGACAGCCGCCGAATGGAGCGCCCGTACACAAACTGCCTTTCACTTCCTGGAGGGCTGGAGGGTGTCTTTGCACTCACCCTACGGGAAGGGAAGCGGTCAGGCTCACCCACGGCCCCTTCTCTGGTTTTTTTTAGCATTATCCATTGCATGCATCAGATAACACTAAGCTTTGTGGAACCAAGTTTTAGTGTTATCCGCGGTATTACTGTACAAGGTTCCACTGTACATTTTCTGACATTTTTTTAAAAATGGGTTGTTTATATCTTTTACAAGTATTTACAATACTTTTAATTCGTTCTTTAAAATATTCTCCAAATTCTCTTGGACTCTCTTCCTTTGCATGGACAAAGCGATAGATAAAATACAGTCATTCAATAACAGCCTAAGTTCACTTACCCAACTGCCACAAGCACCAAATTATTGTCTTTGGTAATTTTACAGCAAATATCTTGATAGTTACCTAGAGAGAGAAATAAAAGTTTGGTGACCCAGATAATTTCTGAGCAAAACATATAATATGATGAGTTGTTTTTACTCGCAGTAGGACAGGGTTGGCAGGTCAGCAGTTCGAGACCCGAGTGCTGCATGACAGAGTGAGCGCCCATCAACTGTCCCAGCTCCTGCCAACCTAGCAGTTCGAAAGCAAGACATTGCAAGTAGATAAATAGGTACCACTTTGGTGGGAAAGGTAACAGCTTTCTGTGCACTCTGGTGTTTATTCATGCAAACGTTTGCAGACACAGACAGCGTTAGCTCTTTGGCTATAAACAGAGATGAACACTGAACCCTAGATTTAGATGCAAATGGCTTTAGAGCAAGGGCAACCTTTACCTAGGAGAGGGGAAATGCCTGTATTTTTCCCTTAAGATTTTGACAAAATAAAATAGACTTTTAAATTCATAAGCAATTGGATTTGTATATTTATCATGCAGTGCAAATCAAATATGGGTGGAGGCCAATTCCTCAAGGCCATTTCAATTTTGCTCTAAGATCCAATTCCATTGATTTTAGAGGGGGGCATACTCCCTAGGACACCCCTAACCACCTGCAAAAAACCCTAATGTCTATTGTTCCCAAAATACACCCTTGAAGATCCCTTTGTTACCTCTATGACAGTGGTGGTGAACCTATGGCACGCGTGCAAGAAGTAGCACTCAGAGATCTCTCTGTGGGCACCCATGCAGTCACCCAAGCACAGCGTTTGCCCTGCCCCTCTGCCCAGCAGCCCAATGTGTGTGCTTCCTCCCTCTCCCCAGGACAGAGTTCACCCCACCACTCTGTCTAGGAGCCCAATGGGAGTAGGGTAGCCATAGGTCCTGGAAAATCGGGAATGTTCCGGATTCAAGTTCGAACTCTTCCCATCAAATAAGTGATTTCCTGCCACATTGGAGTTGGAATATACCTGGAGACAAATTCTTAATGTCCTTGCCTCACACCACCACTTGATAAGTGTGACCAGTGTGTTTTCTGGAACTGAGGACGTTTGACCACGACGTGACTTCTCAGAAGTACAACAGATCATCTTATAGTAAGAATTAACTGTTGTAAATAAATTAATTTATGTATTGATATATTTAATGTGAAAGTGTTTCATAGCTCTCATTATGTTATGTTTGTTTTTTAAAAAAGTTATTTTGTAGATAACCCACTCATTTTTGTCAAGTATACCTCTGTCCTGGTTTCGTGGGAGAGAATTACGGCATCTCTAAATGGGAGCGTTTCCTTCCTCTTCTGTTACTGTGTTGGCACTTTGCGATAAATAAGTGGGTTTTGGGTTGCAGTTTGGGCACTCAGTCTCTAAAAGGTTCTCCATCACTGTCCTATGGCATCACATGTATGGTGACCTTAATAGGGGTTTGAGATACACAAGATATTGAAGGAGTAGATTCATCCCTATCATCTCCAATGAATTTCTGTGGCCACAGAGGGATTTATACCTCTTATGTCCTAGGCTATCACTATCCACCAAAATCATATTGGCCCAGATTTCTCCAGGCACAGCTGGTTGCCATGTTGATAGAGCAGGGTAGCTGTTTGATCTCTAGCTGGGTCTCTCACACAACATCCTCAATCAACTCATTACCAAATGTGTAATGTCAGAATGTTTATTTTGCACCCACTAAACCAGGGATTCTCAACCATTTCATGTGTCCACCACCACCACCTCCATCACACCCGGAAGTGCCATGTGGTGGAGGAAGGGCAAAATGGCCATCCGGCCCATACCTGTCAACCGTGGCTCCGGTGAATTCGGGACCTGCGCAGACCGGCGTAGCCTTCTGCGCATGCATGGAAGGGAGCTACGGAAGTGTAGAGCCCTTCCACGCATGGGTGCAACACGGCCTGTGCAGATGGGCTGCGCAGTGCCTCCTTTCCCCCGCTGCCAAATTACGGGGTTTTGGCAGCGTGGGTCGGGAAATGGCGCAAATTGGCGCCGAATTACGGGGTAATCCCGGCCAAATTGGGATGGTTGACAGGTATGATCCGCCCCGCCCCCAAGCTGTCTGAGGAAGTGTGACCCAGCCACTGGCTTTAAAAGGTTAAGAACTCCTGTCTTACACACAAAAAACCCTTCACTACATTTAGTTGTGCATTGAAGAAGTGGTTCTTAATAATATCTGTAGGGAAAGAAAATAGGTTTTGGAAAATATGGAATTCATTTGTGGACTATACATTGTCTAGTGGCGAAGGTGGCAGGCTAGCACCAGATCAAATGAGTTTTTGGAAATAACTGTTGTGACACACTGCATCCTCCAGGGCATTGTACATTTCACTTGGTGTGTATTGTGAAATTGATTGTATTGTATTGTCTGTTGTTTTGTGATTATGTAGGATAAAGATAGATATAATATAAGTTGTGGTTATATCAATTAGTTATTATAGAATTAGGTATATGCATGTAATTGATCATTGAATAGTATAGACAAGAATAAAATACAGAAAAGTGTAATATATATTACAGTGATACCTCATACAACGTCCAAACTTGGTTCCACAAGTTTGGACTTTATACGGATTTGGACTTTGTATGAGGCATGCAAAATCCTAGCTGCGATGCCTCATACAACGTCCAAATCCTT
The DNA here is from genome assembly GCA_035047345.1 of Bradypodion ventrale. Classification (NCBI taxonomy): domain Eukaryota; kingdom Metazoa; phylum Chordata; class Lepidosauria; order Squamata; family Chamaeleonidae; genus Bradypodion; species Bradypodion ventrale. The sequence continues at coordinate 10,604,003 of JAWDJE010000017.1, read as the reverse complement.
GCTGCAATGCCTCATACAATTTCTTTTCCATAGAGATACATTGTACTGTAACCGCACAGGCTTCAGGGCAAAGTCAAGGAAACAGACAGGAAACTGACAGAACTTTAAGAAAACATTGTCTAAAGACTAAATACTTTACAAAAACATGTCAAACAACCCTGATTGTCCAAGAACCTGAAGAATGCTGCAAAAATCCCAGGAATGCTTCTAAAAATTCTGATGAAAATTTCAAAAAATCCAAAATTACGCTCAAAACCACTCATAAACACTCTTTGCCTTGTGCAAAACCCACAAGAGCAATGCACGCATGTGTCCTGTCTTTTATACTGCCCAGGCACAATGCAACCTGGGAAAAACTGAATGCCTCATACAAAGTCGAGCGACTTTGTATGAGGTAACTTTTTCAAGAAATTAGGCGATGTTGTATGAATTCGATGTTGTATGAAGCGGACGTTGTATGAGATATTACTGTATATTGAATTTTGTTAAGTTTTGATTTATGTCATGAGGCCTTATTGAGATACGATGAAAATTAATTATGTACTAGATTATAATGCATGTATCTTGCCTACATTTGATTTTTTTGTAAATTGTACGTGTATTTGCTTTTTTCATTATTTTGTATGTATTTTACTTTTGTCTGAATTTTTAGAAATCTTAATAAAAAATTTTTTTAAAAGAGTAAGGGTCAAATTAACAGAAGAAAATTAACCATTCCAATGGTGGTTGGTGCAGAGAAACTTCTGGAAGGTAGCTACTTAGCCACAGGATCAGCAGTGAAGGTGATGCTGGTGTAGGATCTTTTACATTAAACAACAGTAACCCTCAAACTAATCTTTGTTGGTACTGCACAGAACGTAACAATAAACCACTGTTTAACTTTTCTTGCCTTGGACATTCTATGGTGTGTTTGTGTTTTTGTTTCAGATATTACTCTGGGTTGAAAGGGTTTTTGCAGGAGACGCCCGAATGAGGCTCCTTTCATGTTCCCCATCGTGCAGCTCTCGAGGAATCGAACCCCGTCCTTCCGGTCTGGTGTTAACAATGCATAATTAAATGAAAGCTAGAGCTTGAAGACTCCCAGGTCAGAAAACACTTAATCAGGTACTGGGAACGAGCAAAGGACAGGTACGAAGAGCACTGAAACTAAATAAATGACTAGATTAAAGTCAAAAGGCATCTAGTGGTTGAAGTGAAAAGAAAGTCTGATGGAGCACATTACATAGAACTGTAACTTGAAATGTTAGTAGTATGAATTAATGTAAACTGGAAGTAATAAATCAAGAAATTGAATATAAACATTCCAGAACTAGACTGGAACTAAAGATTTTCATGGTCACCATTGAAAACTTTTTTACTCTGGAAATGATAAAGTCAGAAGAAATGTAGTGGCTCTAGTATGGAGACCAGATGAAGAACAAGTAGTTATTAGGCTCTTATTAGTTAAAGCCTGATTAGCAGATAATATCAAACTTCTGGGGAAAGAGTTAAAATGCAAATAATGTCAATGAGAAATCTGGGAAAACCTGTCAACATTACCATTCAAATCTACAATATGCTCCTAGTACAGGTGCTGGAGAAAATGAAATTTAAAATGAAAATTTATATAAGCATCTAGGAAGAAATTGATCACACATCAAAATAAGACATGCTTATGATCCGTGTAATGGTATAGGTCACAAGTTATTCAACATGGATTCTTTTTGGTTTTTAACCTATCTTAGAATGTAGCTTTGCATCTTTGCGAAGGCCTCACAATTCGTTCTGCTGTGCTTATCATGCAGATGGGCTTACTGGAAAGTTCTCATAGTTTCAAGCCTATGTTATGTTTCCTTTTCTGGTTCTGGAATGTCCGTTCATGTCAACGTCTAGAGCCGGGGAACCAGTGGTTGTTTATATACACCCTGGGCTCTAATTGGCTGTATGCTAATTAGGAGGTCCAAGCTCATGTTTTTCCTATAGGCGCACAGGTTTGGAAGTTAGTTTGAGTTTGGGGGGCTTCTGAGACAGACACCTCAGAAGGGAGAGGTGGACTCTGACATTGACCCCTTACTCCAACCCAAGCTTAGTCATGATTACCTAAATTAGTCAGGTTTTCATTTTGTTTCTTGGGGAAGGCCTGAGAGTGGATTTCCCTAACTGTCCTTTTTGATTAGTCTTTTTGTATGCTGTACAGTGATACCTCCTACAACGTCCAAACTTGGTTCCACAAGTTTGGACTTTATACGGATTTGGACTTTGTACGAGGCATGCAAAATCCTAGCCGCGATGCCTCATACAATGTCCAAATCCTTGCCGCGATGCCTCGTACAAAGTCATTTCCATAGAGCTACATTGTACTGTAACAGCACAGACGTCAGGGCAAAGTCAAGGAAACAGACAGGAAACTGACAGAACTTTAAGAAATCATTGTCTAAAGGCTAAAAATATTACAAAAACTTGTCAAACAACCTTGATTGTCCAAGAACCTGAAGAATGCTGCAAAAATCCCAGGAATGCTTCTAAAAATTCTGATGAAAAAATCCAAAAAAATTTGAAAATCATGCTCAAAACCACTCCTAAACACTCTTTGCCTCATGCAAAACCCACAAGAGCAATGCACGCATGTGTCCTGCCTTTTATACTGCCCAGGCACAATGCAACCTGGGAAAACCCCAATGCCTCATACAACGTCACACGACTTTGTATGAGGCAACTTTTTTCAAGGAATTAGGCGATGTTGTATGAATCCAATGTTGTATGAAGCGGACTTTGTATGAGGTATTACTGTACTTCTGTATTCTGTACCAACGGGAGAACTGTTATTTCTACAATATGCTTTGAGAACAATAAACATCTTTCATTCCTCAACAATGCTTGTTCTTTGGAGGAGGGGGTAAGAAAGAATTAAGCCATAAGCCACATGCTACCACATTCAATACAATTCTCTCCATAATACTTGCTGAGCTGTTAATACAGGTAAGCTGCAGGTTGCTGCAGGTTGCTGGATGGCAGTAGGCCTCCTGAGCTTGTTGTTTTTGGGGAAGTTCCATAGGGCAGGCTGGTAAAAGCCACACACCAGGAACAGGAGAGACCAAGGGCAAGTGCCATGTCAAAGTCTATCTGTCATACCATGTGACAGGAACATAAAAGTGGGAAGTAAATCAGAACCAAATGTCATAGGTCTCCTAAGTTGCAGTCTGATACTCTGTCCCAGGATTCCTCAAACTTAGCTCTCCAGATGTTCTTGGACTTCAACTCCCATAAGCCCTGATGAGCAGGTGTGTCAACTTGGGCTTCTGGGAATTGAAGTCCAAGAACACCTGGAGAGCCAAATTTGAGCAACCCTGCTCTATCCACTGCAACTGCCTGTCCAGTGTGAGATTCATTTTAAGTGATTTCAAACTGGGAGATGCTTGGATTCAGCATACGTTTGGCAGGTTTACTCTCTGTTTGGCTAGCTCTCAACTATTTTATTTATTTATTTATTTTTATTGCTCACATTTTCAGTAGAAAGGTTTGCATTCTTACCAACATTTCCAAACAATCCGCCTCCTCCATGATAGTAAACAAAGCCTTTCCTTTGGCCAGGAGATGATGCCTTTAGCTGGTAAACTTTGACATGAATCTCATCAAAAAACAAGTCTTTCACGGAAAGGCTGGGATGTAGTTTTGATGGCTTCAGAATTAAAAGGGAACGGAGGATGGCAAATGGTCCACAGAGGCCCAGCAGATCAAGAAATTCCCCCTACATTGAAAAGAAATTTAAAAACAAAAGAACAGACTTGATTTCAATTCCATTATATTACAATAACTGGTTCTAGGAACTCCCCTTTAGAAGCTACTTGATGGACCACCCTTCCCAGAATTCTCTAACCTGCATGGGGGATTCTGGGTTATGTAGAATTCTTGGGAGTCCCCTGGACTGCAAGGAGATCAAATCAGCAAAATCAACCCTGACTGCTCCTTGGAAGGACAAATATTGAATCGGAAACTCAAGTAATTTGGCCACCAAATGAGAAGAGAGGACTCACTTGAGAAGACCCTGATGCTGAGAAAGATCAAAGGCAAAAGGAGAAGGAGATGGCAGAGGATGAGATAAATAGATGGCATCGTTGACCTATGGGTCATACTCAACTGTGCAACTGAACAACAACAAGAAGAAGTATTTTTGTGCCTTTACTTCTCATTCCACAGTCTTGTGTGGCCACACAACCCGTGAGACACCTGCATTTGAAATGGCTGCATTGTTTGTTTTTCTTTGCTGCCGTTTTGGCCAAGAGGTGATAAAATAAGCAATTAAATATAGTAAAACAGATTAAAATGAACAGAGATGTGTAGCATTTAGATCAGGAGTTCTCAATCTTTTAAAGCCAGGGTCTGGGTCATGCTCCCTCAGACTGCTTTGGAGGTTGGGGCCTCCACATGAAATGGCACTGCAGCAGTGATGGGCTCCAAAAAAATTTAATACCACACTGTGGGCGTGGTAGGGTGGGCATGGCCAGGGGTAAAGCCCTGTTGCAGCTGAATTAGGACTACTTTATTTCAAAACTTGGATGGGTGGTGCCAGCCAGAAGTTCTGCTACCGGTTCTGGTGAACTGGTGTGAACCTGCTGATGCCCACCACTGCACTGCAGGCTGCATCTGGCCCACGCGGCGCAGGTTGAGAATCTCTGATTTAGATTGTGTGCTGATTTTTCCATAATTCTTCATTCTTGAAATTCCACCTGCCAGACTCACAACTTAATTGTGTCCACATGAAAAAAGGCTTGGTTGGAAGGCTTCAAGACCAATGATAGTCCAAACTCCACCCCAAGTTCCTGTTAGTAAAGGATGCCCTGATGCTTTTTGTTTAATAGTTGCATGGTTAGTGATACCTGCTGGCATGCTCTCTTCTATGTACATATTTTCTTCTTCTCCCATATCTAGGCCAGATGTGAAACTGCCAAAATGAAGCTGCCTTTTGGTGAGTTCATTCTGCAGTTCCTTTCACCTGATCCAGTGCAAGAAAGATTAGCCGGCACAAAGTGGTTGTTGCACAAGGTACGCCTGATTGTGGTTCAACAATACCACAATCTTCGAGGAGGCTTTTTCTGTGTACCCCTATGCACATGTTAAAGATAATGATAATAATCTTGTGTCAGAAATTATTCTGGGTTGAAAGAATTTTTGCTGGAGAAACTCTGCTCAGGAGCTGCCCGAATGAAGCTCCTTTCATGTCCCCAAGATCTTTTTCCATTGAAGTGGTCCCTATTTATACTAGCAATTTCTTGATTTCGAACTGCTAGGCTGGCAGGTGCTGAGACAGAGACAGAAACTCACTTTGTCATGTGACATTCAGATCTCGAACTATTGACCTGATGACCTTCCAGTCATCAAGTTCGGCATCTTAACCACTAAGCCACCGTCTTGAACTTGCCAATCTTCCAGCTAAAAACACTTGCCAGTCTTCCAGCTAACTTGAGCTTCTTAACCACTGAGCCACCTCAGCCACCAGCAGATGGCAGCAATATTGCATAGGGACATGGAATGTGAGATCTATGAACCAAGGAAAGCTGGAAGTAGTAAAAAAAAAAAGGAAAAGGAAAGGATAAGCATTGACATCTTGGGGATCAGTGAGCTAAAATGGATGGGGATGGGCAAATTTAGCTCTGGAAACCATCACATCTACTACTGTGGACAGGAAAATCTCAGAAAAAATGAAGTAGCCATAATCGTCAATAAAAGTGTGAGAAAAGCAGTAATGGGAATATTTTCTCAAAAAGGATAGAATGATGTCAAGGCACCAACCACTGGTGCAGATGAAGCCACAGGGGATTAGTTCTATGAGGACTTACAACACCTCATAGAACAGACACCAAGAAACAATGTCCACATTATCTTAGGAGACTGGAATGCAAAAGTAGGAAATCAAAAAGTGAATGGAATAACAGGCAAGTTTGGTCTTGGAACACAGAATGAAGCAGGGCAAAGACTGATAGAGTTCTGCCAAGATAACACTCTAGTCATAGCAAACACACTTTCCCAGCAACACAAGAGGAGACTCTACACATGGACATCACCAGATGGCCAACATCGAAAACAAATCAATTACACACTCTGCAGCCAAAGATGGAGAACCTCCATATAGTCAGCAATAATGAGACCTGGGGCAGACTGTGGCTCAGACCACAATCTACTGATTGCAAAATTCAGGCTCAGATTAAAGAAAATAGGGAAAACAAATAGGCCAGACAGATATGATCTAGACAACGTACCCAAGGAATACACAGTGGAGGTGGGGAACAGATTTAATGGTTTGGACCTGATAGACAGAGTACCAGAAGAATTATGGACAGAGATGTGAGACATCATGAAGGAGGCAGCAAGGAATACCATACCAAAAGAAAAGAAGCATAAAAAAGCAAAGTGGTTGTCTGATGAGGCTCTTAAAATAACAGAGGAAAGAAGGAACGCAAAAGTCAAAGAAGAAAGGAAAAATACAATCACTTGAATACAGAATTTCAAATAAAAGCAAGGAGAGATAAGGAAGCATACCTAAATGAACAGTGCAAAGAAATGGAGGAAAACAACAAAAGAGGCAGGACTAGATATCTTTTTTTAAAAAAATAGGGAAGTCAAGGGAACGTTTAAAGCAAAAATGTCCATGATAAGGGACAAAGGTGGCAAGGAGTTAACACATGCAGAAGAGATCAAGAAAAGATGGAAAGAGTACACAGAGGAACTCTACAAAAAAGACCTTAACACCCCTGATAATAACAATGATGAGGAAATTGAACTTGAGCCAGACATTCTAGAGAGAGAAGTCAGGAAGGCCCTAAAAAGCACTGCAAACAACAAAGCTAGTGGAGATGATGGTATCCCATTTGAATTTTTCAAAGCCCTAAAAGATGATGGAATCAAACTATTGCATGCTATACTACCAGAGGTGCAGGCTGGGTTCAGAAGAGGCAGGGGGACCAGAGACCACATTGCCAACGTTGGATCATGGAAAAAACAAAGGATTACCAGAAACAAGTTAACTTCTATTTCATTGAATACAGAAAGGCCTTTGACTGTATGGACCACAACAAAATGTGGCAAGTAATTAAAGAGATGGGAATACCAGAACACCTTATATGCCTCATGAGATCTGTACAAGAGTCAAGAAGCAACAGTTAGGACAGAATACGGAATGACAGAGTGGTTTGGAATAGGAAAAGGAGTAAGACAAGGCTGCATTTTATCACCCTGCTTATACACTGAGCACATAATGTGCAATGCAGGGATGGAGGAATCACAATATGGAATCAAAATTGCTTGGAGAAACATCAACAATTTGAGATATGCAGATGATACCACCCTAATGGCAGAAAGTGAGGAAGAACTAAAGAATCTCTTGACTGGGTTGAAGGAGGAAAGGGCAAAAGCTGGCTTGAGACTCAACATCAAGAAAACCAAGATAATGGCAACAGGCCCCCATCAGTCCCTGGAAAATAGATGGGGAAGAAGTAGAAGCAGTGACAGATTTTACTTTTTTAGGATCAAAGATCACTGCTGATGGAGATTGCAATCATGAAATAAAAAAGTGACTGATTCTTGGGAGACAAGCTATGAGAAACCTGGGGAACAAAGTGAAAAGTAGAGACATCTCACTACAAACAAAGGTCCGCATTGTGAAAGCAATGGTATTCCTGGTGGTAATGTATGGTTGTGAGAGCTAAACCGTTAGAAAGGCTGAGCGCAGAAGAATAGATGCCTTTGAAATGTGGAGGAGAGTTTTGAGAGTCCCCTAGACAGCGAGGAGAACAAATAGGTCAATCTTAGAAGAGATCAGCCCTGACTGTTCCCTGGAAGGACAAATAGTAAAGATGAAGATGTAGTAGTTTGGACATCAAATGAGAAGAGAGAATTCACTTGAGAAAGCCTTGATGCTGGGGAAGGTGGAGGGCAAAAGAAGAAGGGGGCGGCCAAAGATGAGATGGCTAGATGGTGTTGTAGATGCAGTAGGCAAAGGGCTGGGCAAGCTAAGGAGGATGGTGGAGGACAGGGGTGCCTGGAGGGTGGTGGTCCATGGGGTCACAGAGAGTCGGAATCGACAATGGCTGTTGTTGTTCAGATGTCACACAGTCAATTCCGGCCCTTTGTGATCCTCCTCAGCCTGCCCAGCTTCTGGGCCGCCATCAGGGCAGTACTACCACTACTGCCGTATAGGGCCCAGAGCTGACAGGGGCCCTGCCACTGCCAGTCATGTGACATTACTTTGAGACCGGGGGGAGGGGCAGTAGGATTGCTCATTATGGGGCCCAGAAATTTCTGATGATGGCCCTGCCCAGGTTTGTGCCCATTACGTCTACGATACCATCTGGCCATCTCATTTTTGGCCGCCTCCTTCTAAAGAGCAGTCAGGGTTGATTTCTTCTAGGATCGACCTATTTGTTCTCCTGGCTGTCCAGGGAAGTCTCAAAACTCTCCTCCAACACCACATCTCAAAGGTATCTATTCTTCTGCGCTCAACTTTCCTAATGGTCCAGCTCTCACAACCAGACCACCACCAGGAATACCATTGCTTTGACTATGCAAATTTTTGTTTGCAGGGTGATGTCTCTACTTTTAATTACGTTCCCCAGGTTTCTCGTAGCTTGTCTCCCAAGCATCAGTCACCTTTTTATTAATGGCTTTATTAATGTATTTTCAAATTAATCCATAAAAATCATTGCATCAATGGCAGGTGACAGGTCCAAAAAGCCTCTTTAAAAAAGCCTAGCAAAGGTCTCCTTTGCTCTAAAGCCAGTCATGTCCAACTCTAGGAAGCAGTGCTCATCTCTGTTTATAGCCAAAGAAACAGTGTCTGCAGACATTTCCATGGTCATATGGCAGAGACAGAAGATACAATGATGTAAGAAAGGCTGAAGCTCAGCCAAACAGAGTCACAGAGCCCACACCCTACAATAAGAATAAAGCAATAGGTCTAGACAGGAGTTCTCAACCTTTTTAAGCCAGTGGCCGGGTCACACTCCCTCAGGTAGATTCGAGGGCAGGATGGCCATTTTGTCCTTCCTCCACCACATGGCACTTCTGGGGGTGCCCACATGCAATGTTGCCACAGGCTGCACCAGCCCACTGGCTGCAGGTTGAGAATCCCTAGTCTAGTAGGAGACTCCCTACTGTGTGGGATGGAAAGTGAGATATGCTAGCAAGTCTGACAAGGCACACCTTTTCCCTGCAGGAAAGATTGCGGATGTGAATGAAAGACTGACATCGCTCATTAATGCCACTGATGTGTATCCTTTTCTTTTCATCTGTGTGGGAATAAATGGCAGAGCCCAAAGGAATATGAAGAAATCACATCAGACTTTGACACTAAAGAAAGGATTTGGGGGCCCAGACAATCTTTCCTACCAACACTCAGAAGATAAATCGAAAGGGAAATGGAAATGTTCTGGGTGAACAGCTGGCTACAGGTGTGGTGTCAGTGTGAGGAATTTGGATTTTTAGACCACAAGCTACACTTGTTGGAAGCTGGACTGGTGGTAATAGAACTATTTCAAAAGGAAATAGCCGAGGAAGGCAGCTATACAAATCTAATAAATAAAAATAAATTTAAAAGACAGAGGCCTAATTTGTCAAAATCCTAACAAGAAATATAGAATACAAAACAATGGCTGACAAACTGGAAATGTTCAATCTAGATTCCTGTCCCCAAGGAAGGAAATGCCAAGAAATGTTCTAATTTCCCATGCAAGCAAAGTGATGCTCAAGGTATTTTTAAAGGCTTTTATCTTATATAGCAGGGATTCTCAACCTGTGGCCCGTGGGCTGGATGCAGCCCGTGGCACAATTTCGTATGGCCTCCCACTGCCTCTATCACACCCGGAAGTGCCATGTGGTGGAGGAATGGCAAAATGGTCATCCAGCCCCCAAAGCTGTCTGAGGGAGCGTGACCCGGCCCCCAGCTTTAAAAGGTTGAGAACTGCCATATAAAGTGAGACATGACTGATGTTCAAGCTGGATTCTGAAAAGGAAGGGGCACTCAGGATCTTTTTGCTAGTATCTACTCCATTCTGGAGCACATAAAAAGAATTTCAGAAGATCAGTCTATGCTTTGTAGAATACAGCAAAGCCTTTAAATGGGTGGATCATTAGAAACTATGAGTTGTTCTCTAAGAAATGGGCGTGCCTCAACACTTAATTATCTTGATGCATAACCTGGACAAGAAACTACAATTAGGACAGAATGTTGAGAGACAGAGGTGTAGTTTATCTCCTTATCTGTTCCTCAACTGAAAATTGGTGGAAGCATCAATAATTTAAAACATGCAGATACCACCACTGCAGTGGCTCAAATGGCTAAAACGCTGACTGGGAGGTGGGAGGTCAGCAGTCCGATTACCGAGTACTGCAGGACAGAAATGAGCTCCCATCTTCGTCCCAGCTCCTGCCAACCTAGCAGTTCGAAAGCAAGAAATTGCAAGTAGATAAATAGGGACCACTTTGGTGGGAAGGTAACAGCATTCTGTGCATTCCGGAGTCTAGTCCTGCCTGTCACATGACCATGGAAACGTCTGCAGAGGCAGACAATGCTGGCTCTTCGTCTTTGAAACAGAGATGAGCACTGCACCCTAGAGTTGGATATGACTGGCTTTCGAGCAATAGAAACCTTTTATTACCACCACTTTATGGGCAGATATCACATTTGACTTTTAGTGAATCAGAGGAGGTATGAGAAGTAGAAGGAAAGGGGGTGGGGTGACATTAGCCCTTCAGAGGATGAAGATTGTGGAGATGCTAGTGAAGATTGTTCTGGGCTGAAGAGTCCCAGAAGAAGAGATCCAGAGTGAGTGGGATTATGTCTATGAAGAAGATCCCTAAGGGGAGTTTGGCTCTAGTTCAAACTACCTAAGGGTAAAGCCTCCATGTATGAATACAAATTACCCTCCTATAACTCTCTGATATTGGAAAAGAGAGAGAAGAAAGTAGTAGTTGAGAGAGAAGAACAGAGGGAAAAAACAGAAGAAGGCAAGTTATCACTCTCAGCCACAGCACCCTGACTTTCTTGTGTCAATTATATGGTGGCAGCGGTGAGACAGAACCCATCAAACCCTACTTTTGATTTAGTTATATTTTGTTGTGACAATGAATCTAAAATCACAGCTGGCTTTTGAAAGAAGGTATGGTATTGGATCCACCAGTAACTGGCTTAGCTGCCCCAACACAATTAAATAGGGTCTCCAGAAGATTTTTATTTTCAACCAGTGGTCTCAAATGTACACAGAAGGGACTGAGGACAATTATTTTAGTGTTGAATTTTGTTTTTCCTCTGCAGCTGAATAAGTTGCATGACTTTTCTTTTCTTTTTTAGTGGGATGGTCATCTAATGTATCCCCTATTTGTTGTTGTTGTTCAGTCGCACAGTCGATTCCGACTCTTTGCGACCCTATGGACCATCGCTCTCCAGGCACCTCTGTCCTCCACCATCCTCCTTAGTCCACACAGCCCCGTGCCCATTGTGTCTACAATACCATCTAGCCATCTCATCTTTGGCCGTCCCCTTCTTCTTTTGCCCTCCACCTTCCCCAGCATCAAGGCCTTCTCAAGTGAATCCTCTCTTCTCATTTGATGTCCAAAATACTTCAACTTCATCTTTGTTATTTGTCCTTCTAAGGAGCACTCAGGGCTAATCTCTTCTAATATTGACCTATTTGTTCTCCTCGCTGTCCAGGGGACTCTCAAACTCTCCTCCAGCACCACATCTCAAAGGCATCTATTTTTATTCGCTCAGCCTTTCTAATGGTCCAGCTCTCACAGCCAGACATTACCACCGGAAATACCATTGCTTTGACTATGCGGACCTTTGTTTGCAGTGAGATATCCCATGTTTTTATTTTGTTAGGATGGAGGCTAGGGGTAAGATCGCCCTCCTGGAGCTCACAGAACCAGAGGGAGAAGCAGCGGTGGCAGCCCGATGCTGCCGATCATCAATGAAATTGGAGTAGGAGGACATTATAGCAGAAAGGGCTGGTGGGGCCTGAATCCAGGACCAGGCATTGGCACTGGAGGAGGGCTAGCTGCAGGAGGACTAGTAGAAGAGAATGAAGAATTTGACGTAGTAGCCAGCAATCTGGGACATAGCAGTTCAGAAGTCCAGCCACATGCCAGATGATCAAAGATGATAATCATTCTGGAATGGGGGAGAAATAGAAACTGTCCTGCTTTTGTTTAAACTTTTATCTTTAAAAGATTTACCTTTTCAGCAAGTTGTCATCTTTAGGAGAAGGGTTGGATGTAGCTAAAGAAGCCTGTCTCTGCTGGAAGGCTACACACTGCTAACTAATGGTACTACCTGGTGTGGTTATTGTTTAGCTGAGAAAACTAAGAACAAGGAAACCTAGGAGAGATCTCCCTAGCCCTGGGTGGTGATTCTATTCACCTTGAAGCAGTAAAAGGTTTAAGATGGCTTCTTTAAAATGTGGTGGAATTAAAATATGGTTGAATGTTTCCTCTTCTAGTCAGATGAAGAGAATAGACTTCCCTGCAACTGTTACACACACACTCCTCTGCAATAATTTGGGAGTAACATTGCCTTATTTTACAAGCTTATTTTAAGGTACAGTGAATAATTCCTGTGAAGGTGTTTGCAATGCAGAATGCAGGTCCTTTAATCCTCAATCAGTGGCAAAGATGACTATGTAACTGTAAGCTTTTTACAGGTGTTAAATGAACAAATGTGTAGCAAGAACTGTGACATAGGAAACATGGAAATCCTAGCTGAGAAAGAGTGCTGGAGATCAGCCGAAATCCCTCTGGAATGCTGAATGGTAGACATAGTTCCTGACCTCTCTCTTCAATTTTATAGGTGGTTCACCAGCAAACTCTATGCCAGAGGTTATTACTTTATTTTTCCAAGTCCTCGTCTACAGACCACTAATAAGCAATGTGTTGCTCTCCAGATCCCTCCCAAAGCCCCACTGGTCAAGATGGCTAATGGTTAGAGACCTATCAGAAAAGAATTGACATAAGCAAATAAATATAGTGAAACAAATTAAAATGCACACAGATATGTAGCATTTAGATCAGGAGTTCTCAACCTTTTAAAGCCAGGGTCCAGGTCACGCTTCCCTGTTGGTATGGCTCCACTTAAGATATGGTTATGATTATGATGATTTATTGGATTTGTATGCCGCCCACTCAGCATATGCGACTTAGGGCGGCTCACAGAAATCATAAGGAGAGAAGTAGCAGCAGACGCTGAAAGAACTAAGCAAGAGAATGTCCCTCGATATCCTCTGAATGGAGATGAGCCTCAAGTCTGCCAGCTCAGACCCAGGAAGAGCTTTATGGCAAGAACAAACATTCTTGAGGGAACACAAGAGCAAAACCAAACTAGAAGATAAAGGAAGGAGCTCACTGGATGAATAATAACAATAGAAGTGGATATAGCTAAAGATCTCAATCTCCCCTTCATCACCTGGAGGGTTGGAGTGCTTAAATGTACATAAGCCCAACATGCTCAAGTGGGGGCTGCTGGTGGACAATAACACACTGTGTGAATGTGGAGAGATGCAGAATCCAGCTCATTCACTGCTCTGCGGTTACTGCCAGAAACATGCACCAATAAGGACTTAAGGTTGGCCAGCAAAAAAGCCAAGAATGGCTTAATTTTGGCAGTCCAGAGTTTGATCAGGACACAAAAGAAGAAGTAGCAGCAAAGAAATGGAGGAGACTGGCACTTGCTTGCTCTGAAGATTCTTTAAATAGTAATCTTATCCATACAGTGCGTTTTGTGAAGACTATGTGCTCAGTCTGCAGAGCAGAAGCCAAGGAAACAGTAGTACCTGTTGTTGTTGTTGTTGTTGTTGTTGTCGTTGTCGTTGTCGTCGTTGTCGTTGTCGTTGTCGTTGTCGTTGTTGTTCAGTCGCATAGTCGAGTCTGACCCCTTGCGACCCTATGGGCCATTCCATGCCAGGCACCCATATTCTCCACCATCCTCCTCAGCCTGCCCAGAATTGTGTCCACTGTGTCAAGAATACCAACTAGCCATCCCCTTCTTTTGCCCTCAACCATTCGCAACATCAAGGCTTTCTCAAGTGAAACCTCTCTTCTCATTTGATGACCAAAGTACTTTAGCTTCATCTTCAATATGTGACCTTCTAAGGAGCAGTCAGGGTTGATTTCTTCTAAGATCGACCTATTTGTTCTCTCTGCTGTCCAGGGGACTCTCACAACTCTCCTCCAACACCACATCACAAAGGCATCTATTCTTCTGCACTCAGCTTTTCTAATGGTCCAGCTCTCACAACCATACATCACCACCAGGAATACCATTGCTTTGACTATACAAATTTTTGTTTTCAAGGTGATGTCTCTACTTTTGACTATGTTCCCCAGGTTTCTCATGGCTTGTCTCCCCTTTATTTCATGGCTGCAGTCACCATCTGCAGTGATCTTAGATCCTAGGGAAGTAAAGTCTGTCACTGCTTTCTACCTCTTCCCCATCTATTTTCCAGGGACTGATAGGGCTTGTTGCCATTATCTTGGTTTTCTTGATGTTGTCTCAATCCTGCTTTTGCACTCTCTTCTCTCACCCTAAGCAAGAGCTTCTTCAAATCTCCCTCACTTTCTACCTGGCATCAAAAGAGCTGGTCACTGCAATGGCACGGTGGCAATGGCAGTACCTGGGTAAACCTGTTGCATTCTTTCAGATGTCATGTGCATCCTGACAGGTACTAAGTGTGCGTAAAGCAGCTTCTGAAGGAGAAAGCAGGCCTTATTTGGGGAGAAAGCAATGCATCTTCAGCAGCATCTGACACAATTCATCCTTTGCTAACCCTTCTCCCTTGAAGTCACTAGTGTCAAATTACTTGGGAAGTGCAATAGCACTCATCTCTGTCCCTGGTACAATATGATAGAAGAAATGATGTGGGAATTGGTACATTTGTGCACAATTAGGCAAGCAGAATATCATCTGGATCAAACTGCCAAACTGAAGCCACTTTCTTGACTTTGTCATTGGCAAGACTTAAGTCCTCAATGGTGCATGTTTCTGGCCGTGATTGGCAAAACAGTAAATGAGCTTGATTCTGTATCTCTCCACAGTCACGTGCTGTGTTATTGTCTGCCAGCAGCCCCCACTTGAGCATTTAGGGACTAACTCTCAGCCTTTTCAGGGTCCACCAAGTGACGCAGGGGAGGTTGAGTTCCTCAGCCGTCTCCTCCTTGAATGTTATTCCTTTTTCCAGTGAGCTCCTTCCTCCGTCTTCTAATTTGGTTTTGCTCTTGCGTACCCTCAAGAGTGTTTGTTCTTGCCATAAAGCTCTTCCTGGATCTGAACCGGCTGACTTGAGACTCAGATAATGTTTTCTTGCTTAGTTGAAAGAATGACATTCAGATTGGGGCAAACTGGGCAGATGCCATCTGCTACATCTCCCAACTACTGGGTCAGATCAAAGTTTTTTGACAAAGAAATTCTATTTCATATGATACTGCTATCTGTTTTGGTAGCTCTCTCAACAGTGTTTCTAGATGTGACACTGAGCCATAATCTAATCATTTTCTCAGCAGCTTTTGCTCAAGGAAATGATGGCAAGTTTTGACAAAGATAGGGCCACTTTCTATATTTAAGGCAAGATTTAAATAACACTCACTATTCACCCTTTCCTTTCCAAGTCCCATCACCTACCCACCCCTGTAAGAAAATTGCTAGGACAAACATCATCGTTCTTCCTTCCTCTTCTTACCTCTTAAAATCCCAAGATACATTATATTATTATCTTTTTAACATATTTGATAGCTTCCCAAGTTAATTTTTAAAAGAAAACTACATTTATTTTTCAACATTTAGTAAACTACCTTGGGTTTCTTATCCAAGGAGAAAGCTGGCATAGAAACAAAAATGAAATTGACTTTTTTTTTTAAAGTAAAAGAGAGGAAAATTTGCAAAAAGTTCATGTTCTTGAGGGAGAATCAGGGGAGATATTTCTTCAGTAACTCAGAAACCCTTAACATGTCGGATCTAGAGATTAAATCTAGTGTTGCTGCCAGTTATGATAGACCCACTGAAACAAACATGATTTACAATTAAATGAGATTGAATGACTTACTCTAGCTGAAATGAAATGGCTATAAAGGTTTTTCCTTCACATGCTTCTCACTTCTGCTCCTTGTTTTTCAGTTATATTTTAATAAGTATGGTTAAGTTTCATCTCTCAACATCACTGCTAGGGATGCAGCTCACACAACCAATCAACCAATCAGTCAATCACAACTAAGTTTAAACCCTCCTCCATTTTGCTATTTTACACAGTCTAACTCACACTCTTTTCCTTCCCATTGAGGCCTGAAAGCACACTTTTCAGTTGACGGCACACTTACCAATCTTATTGCTATAAGCAGTCCATAGTTAAGAACTCGTAGCTTTAATGGATGGTCAAATTCAGGAGCAATAGTCGTTCTGGAGCAATCGTAGCAAATTGCCCAGAAAAGTAGCAAGAGAAAACTGATCGCCATCACTCCAACAGTCCAAACCAAGATGGCAGAAAGAACATCCATGTCCCCTCTCTGAAGCAAAGAAGGCAACGACTGTATATTTATATATGTATGTATGTGGACTGCCCTCTTCATTAGCTGATTTCACAGAGAAAGCTATTGTGTTGTTCCCAGATTATAATGTTCTGTAGTTCACTCCCTGAGACATCAAAAGAGCAGATCGAGAAAGTGTTCTTTTGCAATTGTGGAGATGACAAATAATTGGGAGTGGCTTCACCTCTCCTGAACATACTGCAAAATTTGATGTTGGCATCTATAGGAATGTAGTCAAAGGGACTTACTGACACTGGAGCAAGCTAAGGATGTAACCAATGCTCACAAATTTTGTTACCCTGATTTTGAAAAAGAGTAGAAACTGGGGGGGGGGGGAGGGGGGAGATAGTAAAATAAAAATAAAAATAGTCTTTGGTGAGGAAAATGTTGACTACTCCTGCTTTATGTGCAAATGTTTGTCCTTTATGCTTAGGAAACAATTTCAACTTGGGTGATCTGCAGTTATCAAGTTAAACACACCTGTAAGGTACAGAAAACATTTTTTCCTCTCCAATATATGAATGCATCCTTTCTTTTTTATGTTGCTAATCTTTCTCACACTAGGTCAGGCAAAGGGAACTGCTTACATTTTGGCAGTTTCACATCTGACCTAAAGACAGAAGAAGAAGAAGAAGAAGAAGAAGAATTAAAGTAATCATCTTTCAGACACTGCTTTTCACACATCCCTAATCTCCTGCTTTGGCTGCTTTTTTGTTCCTGGGTTAAATTAGCATAACTAATTATTTATTTATTTTACCAATACCAGTACCAGTCAAACAGATTTTAATTTCCTAATCTTCTAATCAGTATCAGTTAGGCTTTCTTCTCTGTATTTATTTACATGCTTCATACCTTTATCGTTTACAAGCTCAATATTCTTAACATATGATATGCATATTGGTATGAGACTTGAAGAGCAGCAATGAAGCAATGAGAAAAGGTCATCAAGTGTAGGTTTGTGCCACTGGATCATCCACACACTTAGATTCCCAACCATTTTGTGAAAGCTGGTTAGTAATGAAAGCTGAGAAGAAAAAAATTGATCCAGAAGCCGGTCCATTAGGACAGATGGGCAATGCCATGTTGCAGGCCTAGGAAGCCCATTTCTGCCTACTCACTTACTTAAAAAAAAGGGCCTTCCCTTCCTGCGATGTGCTCATCTGGTGCCCTGCTTGCTTCCCTGTGCCAATGTTCATTATGAATGCCCACCTTGCCAGCCTTTGGCTCTGCCCATCCGCCCCGCCCATGACAACGGGCACCATTTGCCACAGACGTCCCTCCTGGACTCCCCCATCCCACTGATCCATTGGCATCCATGCAAACATGAATGCAGGGGGAAAGGCGATACCTTTGTTGGATTGGGGTAACTTTGGGTAGCAGTTTTAATGGTATTTTAAAATGTGGTGTTGGTTTTATTCTCTGTGAGCCACCCAGAGTCTTCGGAGTTGGGTGGCAATATAAATCAGAATACATAAAAATTTGTATGAAATGTGGTGCTGGAGGAGAACTTTGTGGATACCCTGAACTGCCCAAAAGACAAACAAGTAGGTCCTAGATTATGTCAAGCCTGGTGTGACTGAAGACAAATATGATGAAATTGAAACTGCCCTACTTTGGGCATACTACCAATTACACTTATATATTGCCCCACATGAGAAGGCAAGACTCTCAGCAAAAGTTGGGAGACAAAATTCCAGAAGGATTGACTCCCCAAAGGAAGCCACAAGCTAGAGTTTACAAGAACTAAACAGAACTAAACGCGCTCACATCATGAGCGCCACCTGGGCAGGCTACCTCACATTTCCTCAGGACATCACAGGTGCGGCCATTGTGCCCAATGCAAGCTTGCTTGGGAGACGGATCTGGTGTTGATCCCCAATAGAACTTTCACCCATCAGATTCAAGGAGTAACAAATTGTAACTCCAAAGACTGTATCTATTTGATTTTGTGCAGTTGTGGTAAGGCATATGTCGGTATGACCAAGCGGTCTATTAAAATTTGGGTGGGGACCACCATTCTAAGATCCGCACACGTAACATTCAAGCACCTCTCATGACACATTTTATTGAAGCACACCATTCAGAAAATGATTTTAAGTTTGTGGTTCTGGAAACTATTCGACCATTACAGTACATGAGGGTAGATGTTGAGAAAAAATTACTGCAGCAGGAGGCATATTTTATTCATAGATTTGATACGATACACCCCTGAGGGCTCAATATGGAGGCAGATCTCGTGTTTTCTTTAAGACATTCACACAGCCTATCCTGGGGCAGGGCATAGCTTCCGGCTTAATGGTATAAAGGTAACATCATCCATGGCTCTCATTAACGTCAGAGAGCACACAAGAGACTGCTATTGAGGCTCTAGACTCATTGAAATTGATTTCTACTTTGTAAAACAGGTATTTCATATTATGTATATTGTTTCTTTGTCCTGCAATTGTTTATGTGTTAATCTATGAATGTGGATTGTAGTAAATAATCTATTATTTATTATTATTCCAATAGATCCCTGATGAAAAATATCAATTTGAAAAGCTAAAATTTACCGGAAGTGCTTTGGATTACAGGAATTAATTATACAAGATTTGGATTATAGGAATTAATTTTACAAGATTCACTGCATTTATTTTAGAACTTTGAAGCTTTCCACATGGACCTTGAGTATTTGGAATTTTTTACATGAATTAATGACAATTACTTTGGGAGTTATACATGAGTCAATGAACATTTAAAGATATCTACAAATTGTATTTTTGAAGATTACTTGTATTTTGAACGGTTGTAATTTTTGCAGTACACAGAGACCTGCACTCATTCAGAAAGCTCACTTAAACCTGTGTGCTGCTTCAGACCTGTGTTCTTTATCCAGGCTACAGAAATCTATGATAGGTTTCAATTATTAACTGTTTATGCTTACAAACCAGCAAGATCAGGTAAGATATATGCATTGTGAATTAGCAAAATGAAGCATTGCCAATAAAAAAAATAAAGGAACTAGAAATCTCCCACCAGCTTATGCTGGTACATAATAAGTACATCTTCTGTATCAAGACAGCTTTTAAATAACTGCAAAGATCTATTTTAACAATTTTTCAAGGATCACCATTGTGAGCTTTTGAGATCTGCAAATCTCATTAATTTGAATGAGAGTAGACCAGGGCTCCACTCGAGAAGTGAGGCCCTTGCTCTAAGTGTGAGGCTAGGGAAGAAGCACATTTGCCGGTTTGAGAGAAGCGTACAGAGACCATGTGTCCTCACATAACCTACAAGAGTTTATGAATGAAAATCCAAATACTGTATGGTACTTCAAAGAGATCAAAGGCTGGAGGTCCGCAACAATGTATCAGCCTGGCTGACTCAATCAGACTTCAAAGAGGTTCAAAGAAAGTGGTACTTTCTAAGGATTCTACGACAGCACCGCGAATGAAAAAAATTCAGAGCACTAGGGGAAGACAAGCGGAGGAGATTCAAGTCAAAAGTTAACACTTTAAATGCTGGAATAAAGTTTAACATAATTATTAAAAATCGTGTCTTTGCTCCTGGTGCTTGGGTGACCCCCAGGATCGGTTTGACAGGTTGAGGGCCGGTAGCAGAGTGGATTGGGAAAGGTCTCTTTGGGAGTAAGACAGAAAAAGTTCATTTATTTCCTATTGACTCCAGCGTAAGAAGTGTGGGCTTTAGAAATTGAGTCCCTCCCTGCCTCTCCTCCGGTCAAAAGGCAAAGCAAATTTTGGCTTTAAAAGGACTTTAAAGTAATCGTGGTTTGAATAAAAATGCGGTTTTCACGTCTTTGAAGACTTGCTTGACCATGGCCATGGCAAACCTGACTCTTTGATCCCTGATTGGTCTTTAATTACCGATTGAGATTAAATATTTCAAAAATCATTAAAAATGTTATAAAATGATTCTAAAATGTTCGTTTTTGTATTTTAAATCAGGAAAATTCCCTAATGTTTTCTTTAAACTTGATCTTGCCTTGGTACACCCAAGGGAATTATTGCGTTGCACAGGAAAGATTCAATTAACATCTGAAGCCCAGAGGGCCACACACCCATCTTTACTTCCTAAAAATTTGCAGCAAGAACTACTGTTTTGTTTGCTTTAATGATTACTCTTTTGCGTGTTTCTCTCACGTCTTTTGTTTCTGGGGTCTGTCACCACCATATGTAAACAATGCTAGTTAGTTTATGCCTGGGAACAAAATAGGATTATTTGGGTGGGAAATGCAAGAAATTCATCAAGTGAGTTCACCAAATTCATGAAGAAGAAGTCCATCGATGCTGACTAGTCAGTCGAACCTCTCGCTTCAGACATGCAGTGTTCCTGATTGGTTCCTGTCTTCAAGCCACAACAACTGTACCCTGCTATTGGTTAATGTATTGACTTGTCTCCAACCTCCTCCCTCTATCTTTTCCTGGAATTTGAAATCTTTTCCTTGATTTTTGTAATCTTTTGCCAAACGCCAACATTTACATAAAAACTTACTATTGTAATTCAACATTGACTTATTTGCCTATGAAAGAAAAGCCTGCTGCAAGGTTATTGTTTTATAGTAAAACTTTATTGTAACTTTAAGATAGGATAATTGATAGGATTAGTTTGTAGAAATGTAGAAAAGGAGTATGCATTGGGACTCCAGCTCTCTCCGAACAAATTAGTTAGGGAAGCTCATTTTTAGATTTTTATAGCAGGCAAAGGGTGAGAACTGTCTTTGACCACCAGCAGGCCACTGTTGATTAAATGCATACTCAATAAACCACTTTTGTTTTTGCATGAAAGTCAAATCTCTGTGATTCTTGGGGGGTTCCACCAGTGGAAGAACTTTTTAAATTCAAAAACACATCTACAAAGTGGGTCTTCCTGCAACAAAGAAAAAAGTGGATAGCAATTTCAGATACATTATGAAGTGTGTAGTGATACAGTAAAACCCCTACTTATGCAAAAAGTCCATTCCGTAGGCTTTTGCTTAAATTGGTTTTTTATGTAACTCAAAGCAAACTCATAGGAAAAATAATTTTTGTATGTAACTTGAAGCAAACCCATAGGAAATCGTGTTATGTAAATTTATGTAAATTGGGACATGGTTTTATCACAAAATCATTATGTAAGTTGGATTTTATGTAACTCGGGCCATTTGTAAGTCGGGGTTTTACTGTACATCACTTGAAACATTATAGTGCCTCACTAGAGGTGAAAGTCTCTTGTGTTTCAATTCTGGCAACATCCAAAGTACAAATTAAAATACTGGGCTTGGTTATGTCATAGGATCAAGCGATAATCTCTCTTCTGCTTGTGTAGTTCCATGTCACCTAACATGCTCATTCATGTAGCAATGAACAGTCAAAATGTGGCAAATAGAAAAGGGAAATACTTTCCAAACAATTCCAGCTTCAGGGACTTTGCAGGTAAACAGAAACATTTTGAAAAATATAATTATAAGATGGGAAACTACTACTTGTTTTATGAGGCAGATCATTGTGTAATGTACTCTACCCATAGTGATGTGTTTTATCTTTTGTGTATTGCAGGGGTTCCCAACCTTTTGAAGCCAGGGGCCAGGTCACGATCTCTCAGTCAGCTTCAAGGGCTGGATAGCCGTTTTGCCCTGCCTGCATAATAAGAACATAAGAACATAAGAACAGCCTTGCTGGAACAGGCCACAGCCCATCCAGTCCAGCATTCTGTCTCACACAGTGGCTCACCATTTCCTTCAGGGTATTCCCAAGGAGATGCCTTCACCTGCTTAGGATTCCCTGGAAATGGCATTGAGAGATATCCTGCCTATCTCTCCAACCAGGAGGTTGTCCTTAAGTATCCATAATTATAGCCATTGATACCCTTGTCCTCCATGAACTTGTCTAATCCTTTCTTGAAGCTGTCAAGACTGACAGCTGTCACCACTTCTTCTGGCAGGGAGTTCCATAGACCAGTAATCCTCTGGGTGAAAAAGTACTTTCTCTTATTTGTTTGAGAACTAGTACCCAAAAGTTTCATGGAGTGTCCCCTAGTTCTAGTGTTATGCGATAGGGAAAACAGTTTTTCCTTATCTACTTCGTCCACACCGTGCATGATTTTATAAACTTCAATCAGGTCACCTCTTAGACGTCGTCGTTCAAGAGTGAAGAGGCCCAACCGTTGCAGCCTCAGATGGTAAGGAAGGTGTTCCAGTCCCCTAATCATTCTGGTTGCCCTCCTCTGCACTTTTTCCAGCTCCATAATATCCTTCTGGAGGTATGGCGACCAGAACTGTACACAGTATTCCAGATGGGGCCTCACCATAGATTGATAAAGAGGCAAAATGACACTTGCTGACTTATTTTCTATACCCTTCCTAATGATCCCTAGCATTGAGTTTGCTTTTTTCACTGCTGAGGCACACTGGGTTGACACCTTCATTGAGTTGTCCACCAGGACACCAAGGTTCCTTTCCTGGTTTGTCGCAGAGAGTTCAGACCCCATCAGTTTATAAATGTAATTGGGGTTCTTTGCCCCAACATGCATCACTCTGCACTTACTAATGTTGAAACTCATTTGCCACTGTTTTGCCCACTCCCCAAGTGTCAAGAGATCCCTCTGGAGCTCCTCACAATCTCTCACAGTTTTCACTACCCTGTATAATTTGGTGTCGTCAGAAAATTTGGCTACCTTGCTTTTTACTCCTACCTCTAGATCATTTATGAAGAGGTTGAAAAGCAGGGGTCCCAGTACTGAACCTTGGGGGACCCCACTCTTTACTTCCCTCCACTTGGAGAAGTGTCCATTTAGTGCTACCCTCTGTTTCCTGTCCCTTAGCCAGTTGCTGATCCAGGACAAGACCTGTCCCTTTATTCCATGACTGGTAAGTTTATTCAAGAGCCTTTGGTGTGGGACCTTGTCAAAAGCCTTCTGAAAGTCCAGATAAACAATGTCAACTGGATCCCCCTTATCCACATGCTTGTTGACACTCTCAAAAAATTCCAACAGATTAGTGAGGCATGATTTGCCCTTGGAAAAGCCATGTTGGCACCCATCCAAGGGCACCCACCCCATGGGGGGTGGGTGGCCATTTTGCCCCAATAGCTTCAAAGGGGTGGCCATTTTGTTTTTCAAATGCCCTTGGAGGGGTGGGGGGCCACATGAAATGGCACCACAGGCCAGATCCAGCCCATGGGCCGTAGATTGGGAACCACTGGCTTAGTGGCACTGCAGCTCTTATAGCCCATTGATGGATGATACTCACAACTTGGAAGGACAATAATACCCATCACTTTCATTTCCAACATGCTAATGGGGGCATTGGTAGACACTTGAAGTTGCTCCCAACCCATTGACCCGGAGTGCTCATCTCCATTTACTGCCAAAGAGCCAGTGCTGTCTGCATCTGCAGGCATTTCTGTGGATATGTGACAGGCATGATCAGAAACGAAATGCTGTTTATCTTCCCATCAACATGGTCCCTATTTATCTACTTGCAATTTCTTGCTTTCAAACTGCTTGGCTAGCAGGAGCTGGGACACAGACAGGTTTTGTACTGCTAACCTTCCAGTCATCAAGTTCAGTGCTTTAACCACTAAGCCACCCCAGGAGTCCTTCAGTAAACTTTCTAGACCTGGGTGCCTAAACTTTTCAGGCCGTGGGCTGGTCATGTGATTCAGGGGGCCAATCACTGTGGCCCAGGGGCTGGATCTGGCCCCTGATGCCAATTCATCCTGCCCGCAAAGCCCTCATCGCTCCCGGAAGCGGAAGTAAAACACACCCATATTGGCGCCTTTTACTTCTGCTTCTGGGAGCGACGAGGGCTTTGTGGGCCGGATGAATTGGCATTAGGGGCCATATCCAGCCCCTGAGCTGTAGTTTGGGCACCCATGTTCTAGACCTCTAGGAAAAAAATTATTTGAATGTGACCAGATGTACATGCACAGGTCAGAAAAACCTCAAATCAGCCAGGTATGGTTGGCATAGGCTTGGCTCCAATTTGGCTTAATTGACTACTTATAATTTCCATCTTTCTGATGGAGACTTGATATGTTTCCACTTTGCCCTTCCTACACTCCCACAGACAAAAGGAATGTTGCATTTCAAAAGCACGCAATGTGTGGGTGATTATAGAAAATTGGCGAACAACTGGGAAACTTTGGAGGAGTGTGGTGAAAAATTCAAAATTCCCTGTTGCCACAACCCAACAGTACTCTGCAAGTAGGCTGCAAGTAGGTTGGGTGCAGATTACTCACAACCCATCAGTAGTCTGCACCCAGCCATTAATTTTGGAGATTTTTGTTGTTGTTGCGTGCTCCATAAAATCTTGATGCATAGGTTGCCCTTGCTCGAATGCCAGTCGTATCCAACTCTAGGGTTCAGTGCATACCTGTCAAGTTTTGAATTTGAAAATAAGGGAAATTTTGGCCACACCCCTCTGTGGGTGTGGTCAAATCTGTGGGCATGGCCAAATATAGCCATGTGACCTGCTGGGCTCTAGTCATGCCTGCCACATGGCCATGAAAATGTCTGCAAACACAGACAGCACTGGCCCTTTGGCTGTAAATGGAGATGAGCACTGCAGCCTAGAGTTGGATACGACTGGCAGATTTTATTTCTTAGGATCAAAGATCTCTGCAGATGGTGATTGCATCCATGAAATAAAAAGGTGGCTGATGCTTGGGAAACAAGCTATGAGAAACCTGGGGAACATAGTTAAAAGTAGAGGCATCACCTTGTAAACAAAAAAATTGCATATTCAAAGCAATGGTATCCCCAGTGGTAATGTATGGATGTGAGAGCTGGACCATTAGGAAAGCTGAGCGCAGAAAAGTAGATGCCTTTGAAATATGGTGTTTGAAATAGGTCGATCTTAGAAGAAATCAACCATGACTGCTCATTAAAGGTCAAATAGTAAAGATGACGCTAAAGTACTTTGGACATCAAATGAGAAGAGAGGATTCACTTGAGAAGGCCTTGATGCTGGGAAAGGTGGAGAACAAAAGAAGGGGGTGGCCAAAAATAAGATGGCTAGATGGTATTGTAGATGCAATGGGCACAAAGCTGTGTGGGCCAAAGAACCCTTTCCCCATCTTCTTGGGGGACTTTTGTTGTTGTTTTTTCTTGTTTATTCAGTGGCTTAAGTGACTATGATGCTGACTGGGAGGCAGAAGGTCAGCAGTTCGATTCCCAAGTACTGCAGGACGGAATGAGCTCCCGTCTTTGTCCTAGCTCCTGCCATCCTAGCAGTTCAAAAGCAAGAAATTGCAAGTAGATAAATAGGGACCCTTGGTGGGAATGTAACAGTGTTCCGTGCGCTCTGGTGTCTAGTCATGCCTGCCACATGACCACGGAAATGTCTGCAGATGCAGACAATGCTGGCTCTTCGGCTTTGAAACAGAGATGAGCACTGAACCCTAGAGTTGGATACAACTGGCTTTCGAGCAAGGGAAACCTTTACCTTTACCTTACTTGCTTTTAATTTTAAAAAAATCCTGGGAAGCAAAGAAAGTGCAGAATAGTAAACCAGCCCCCTAGGATTACCAACTGCTTGTAAGCAGCTTGGCTTTAATGAACTAGCCATGCATATGGCTAGACACTCCCCCCCCCCCAATTAGGGTGGAGGAGCAAGGGATGAATTCCACCAAATTAACCAATCTATTTGTTCCTCACTGCAACCAGTTGAAGCACCAACACCTGAGAATGTCGGATCCAGCTTAAGGAAGGGAGTTAATAAAGAAGTAAAAAGCAACCTCTGTAGTTTCCAAGCCTCCCAACAGCTGAGGAGTTAATCTCCCTCCAGATGGTTTGTTAGAAGGTGGGGTGCTCTCTCTCTCTCATATATAGTGATCAAGCAACATCCCCCATGCCCCCCTCCCAAGTTAACTCTAGAACAGAAACGGAAGCCTCCAGCCAGGCGGCAGGGCAGAAATAGCTCAATAAACCATGAGAGTGAGAGAGAAGTCTCTCACTGATTTGCCCCTGCATATATGAAATATCGCTCACCTCCAGAGTAGACTCCCGTCCCATGGTGGCTCCGAACAGCTGCAGCAAAAATGAAGCCTCCATGACCATGTGGCAGGGAAATGAAAGAGAACTACAGAATGCCACCACCACCTTCTCGCTCTCCCCTTCCACAAGTGAAAAGCCACACAGTGACCTCTGGTGGCCAGAAAAACATACTGCAGCTTCACCTGTGAGGGCTCCGGTCAGGATTTTTTTAAAGGGATATTATGGGGAAATTAATAAAACGGGAGGGGGTGGGAAGAGGGGTAAAAATAAGGGGTTTTCCTGGGGAAAACAGGATACTTGACAGGTATGGTTCAGTGCTCATCCCTGCTCTAAGGCTACATTGTTGTATAATAACTGTTGCACAGTCTGTCACAGTGCCCCGCACTCACATGGTGGTGATGGTAGTTTCCCCCATTTTTTGCAAAAAGTCCACACATCTACCATGCCCATATGTATTCTATTAAGGCTAGCCCATATCTTACGAGGTTGATCCAAACCAGGTGGTGTTTTGGTTACACATTGAAAATTCTGGTACTGGTGTTAGCCCACTCACCATAGGTCCAAAATGGAGAGGGGTACCTTGCAAAAATTCCCAAGTTAATGAAACTTTGGGATGTTGTGTATGGGTACCCAGTGGAGCTACACTCAATTTATCCAACAAAATTTCCTTGTGGAACCTTGGAGGGAGGGGGGGAATTTTAGCACTCTTCTCAGTTTTTCGATATCTTCTAAACCATGCGTTTTTGTGTACTACATGTAATTAGAAAGATACAGAGCATTAAAATTCCTTCAATTATCACTGGTCAAACTTATTTGTTAACCCCATAGGTACCAAGATACAGGGCTTTGAAAAGTGCTAAATTTCTCAAATGTATTAAAAAAAACTGCTAAAAAGGCTGGTTTTTGCTATGTATCTTCTATTTCGCAACATATTTAATGGAATTTTGGATTGTACTTCAATTTCCAAATGTTAAACTACATCCCCCTCCCCCATCTTCCCCTTCCCACTACACCCTCCTCTGTACAATATTCATACTTACAGTGTACATCTAAGGTTCAAAGAGAATGAAAACCGAGTTCATCTTTCAGTTTGGAAATTTTGACCACCCACGTTCCAGTCTGTGTGCCAGACCTACATGGACTACGTGCTGAAACACTTTGGGTGCAATACCACTGTGGTATTTGATGGATATCCCATCGATGCCTCCTACCAAAGCACCAAGGCCACAGAAAGAGCTCACCGGGCTGTACTGTACTTATCCACAAGACTCGTTTTTTCCTTAACAATTTCTGTGATGATAGCTCAAGAGTCATTTTTATCAAATGACATCAACAAAATAAACTTGATTACAATGCTGATGACAGATATGACAGCAAAGGGCAACAGGCTACTGAAGATGCAGATGTTATAATTGTGAGAACAGCAATATCGAAGGCTGTTGCATATGACAGTGTTGTAATCACAGGTGAAGATGTCAATCTCCTCATGATACCGACAGCACTTGCCTCCACTACTCACAAAAACATCTATTTTCAGAAGAGTGGGAGAGGCAATGCCCCATCAACCTTATATTCAGCAGCTTCATGCAAAATCGACCCAAAAGACATCCTGTTTCTTCACGCAGTCAGTGGTTGCGACTCCACTTCAACCCCCTTTGGACAAGGGAAGAAGAAAGTGTGCAAGTTGTAAGAGAAGAACAGTTCTCTACACTTTTTGGCTGCTGCTTTTAAAGACTTGGAAGCTACCCCCTCCCAGAATTCCGAGGCAGGGGTAGTGCTGTATGGGTGGAACATGGAGACCGACACGTTGGACAACCTCCGGTACCAACTGTTTATCAAGTCGGCAGCCAAACCCACATTCCAGTTGGCCAGACTCCCTCCTACCAAAGATGCTGCCACCCACCATATTTTTCGCACGTACCTCCAAGTCCAGATTTGGCTAGGTAATGACAACATCATACTATCAGTTTTGGGGTGGTCACTGACAAGGAAAAGTGTTGTTCCCACCAGAGCCACTCGAAATGCAGCCCCTGACAACATATTGAATATAATCCCCTGTAAATGCAAGAGAGGGTGGAGCACTGCAGGTTGCAGCTGCAAGAAAGCAGGACTGAGGTGCTCCACCCTTTGCAAGAACTGTGCGGGGAACAGTTGTGAAAATTCCCCCAAGCCTGACCTCCAGGAGGAAGAAGTGGGGGACTACGAAGAGCAGAGCATGATGGATTCAGTGCTGGATATGGATGAAGAAGGAGAAGAAGAGGAAGCTCCGTACGGCACAAAACGCCAAAATTATTAAATGTATGCTTCTCAATGCTTCCTGTTTTACTTTATATACAGACATACATATTGCTTCCCATTTTTATTACATTTTACTGTACATAACTACTAATAATTTCATAAGAAATACCTGTGGTTTTAGTCTTTATTAACCTAAAGAACATCTTACAAAGGTCACTCAGGATAAAGCCCCGTCGTTGTGGGAATGGGTCAAAATTTCCAAATTGAAAGACGAACTCGGTTTTCATGCTCTTTGAACCTTAGATGTATACTGTAAGTATGAACATCCTACGGGGGGGGGGGAGTTGAATGTTTGGAAATTGAAATAGAATCCAAAATTCTATTAAATATGTTGTGAAAAGGAAGATACATAGCAAAAACCAGCCTTTTTAACAGTTTTTTTTTACAAATTTGAGAAATTTAGCACTTTTACAAAGCTCTGTATCTCAGTATTTATGGGGTTAAAAATAAGTTTGACCAATGATAATTGAGGGGATTTTAATGCTCTACAACTTTTTAATTACATGTAGTAAACAAAAAAATGCATGGTTTAGAAATTATAATTGAAAAACTGAGAAGAGTGCTAAAAGTTTGCAATTTTTGCCCAACAAGGTTCCACAAGGAAATGTTGTTGGATAAATGGAGTATAGCTCCACTGGGCACTCATACACAACATCCCAGAGTTTCAATTAACTTGGGAATTTTTGCAAGGTCTAAAGTACATCTCAACTGGGCTATGTGGCACTTTTTCCAACCATTATCTTCTCCATGCACCCTGCAGATTCAATTCTTCATTGCCTTCAATAATGGCACTGGGTGTCTTGAGCGGAGTCCGTTAATATTCAGATCTAATAGGTCAGAATTTACTGGTAGTTCTGGATTCTGAACTATTTTGCGGTACTCTCTTAAAAGAGCATTTTACCGCGAAGATCTGGCGGAGAAATTTTACTTAATACTTGTTCCAGGTATAATGTGCTTGGTGTTATTAAGCTACACATCAACCTTGCTTACAACGGTGCTGTTTAACCAAACAGGGGTGCAGTATTCTGCTGCAGAGTAAACTAGACTTAATGCAGAAGTAAGGACTGTTAAATTTCTTATACACAGCAGTAGATGGGGCAACTTTAACAAATAGTTATAGCAAGTACTCAGAATCACTGCATCACCAAAAAAATGAATATTGTTTGTTGCTTGGTCTAATCCATGTGTCCTATACTAAATGAAGTGTGCTGAATCCAAATCTGAAGTCCAATTCAGCCTAAGGCAGTGTTGGAGAACCTTGGCACTCCAGCTGTTCTTGAACTTCAATTTCCAGAAGCCCTGATTGGCAAGGGAGCTGACTTGGGCTTCTGGGAATTGATATCCAAGAACACCGGGAGTGCCAAGGTTCCCCATCACTGGCCTAGGGCAAGTGATGACCACGAAAGTGTGAAGTTGTTGTTCTCTTTTGTAGCAAATTCCACTCCTTTAATCTGGAGGGGCTAGCAGTTCAGACTTATTTTTTGACAAAGACAGGTCCCTTACTAGATCATCTAATTATGATTGGCTTATAAAATGTGGCTTACCCTCTTCAAATTTGGGTTCATAACATTCATTAACATCGACATCCTTCTCTGTTTCTCATCTGACATGTCACTGTCAGTAACAACAGATGGAGGATGGGGTGGCACTGAATTCTCTGCATCATGTGGCACTGCCTTCAAAGCAGATTCACAATCTGCAGTCCCTAAAAATTTCCATATACATACATCAAAAACAAGAATGTGGAGGGAGATGCAAGCACAGTGGTAAAGACAGAGGAAGGCTCATGGAAAAGAAACTGAATCCCATGACCAATAATTGTCTTCATAAAAAAATTAAGTAGGAAACAAGGTCATAAATCAACTGATCAGAAATTAGGAAGCAATAGCAACAGCAATTACACTTG
Organism: Bradypodion ventrale; assembly: GCA_035047345.1. Lineage (NCBI taxonomy): Eukaryota > Metazoa > Chordata > Lepidosauria > Squamata > Chamaeleonidae > Bradypodion > Bradypodion ventrale. The sequence continues at coordinate 10,573,291 of JAWDJE010000017.1, read as the reverse complement.
TAATTGCGCTTAGTGTAATCTCTGGGTGGTTCAACAAGGTAACTAGCATTTAGCTCCCAGTTCAAAGAGCTCTTTATAGGCTTCAGCAATGCATTGAAAACAACGAAATGAAGCCAAATGCACAATTACAAGATGTGGGATACTTGACTCAGTAATGCTACATGCAAGATCAGTCTTGGAATTGTTGTAGGTCATAATCTGAATATGAGACAACAGGGCAATGCTATTGTTGAAAAGATAAATGCTCTTTTAGGTTGCATTAATAAAATATATAGTCTCTGGATCTCATGAAGCATCAGTTCCCTCTATTTAGCATGGCCTCACCTTGAGCACTGCCTCCTATTTTTGCACTTTGAGAAGGAGGGAACCATTTCAAAGGAGGGAAACGAGGGCTCAAGTTACAGGAAGCCAGATTTCTGTTGAATATCAAGGAAAAACGTCATAAGAACATAAGAACAGCCTTGCTGGAACAGGCCACAGCCCATCCAGTTCAGCATTCTGTCTCACACAGTGGCTCACCATTTCCTTCAGAGTATTCCCAAGGAGATGCCTTCACCTGTTTAGGATTCCCTGGAAATGGCATTGAGAGATATCCTGCCTATCTCTCCAACCCGGAGGTTGTCCTTAAGTATCCATAATTATAGCCATTGATACCCTTGTCCTCCATGAACTTGTTTAATCCTTTCTTAAAGCTGTCAAGACTGACACCTGTCACCACTTCTTCTGGCAGGGAGTTCCATAGACCAGGGATCCTCTGGGTGAAAAAGTACTTTCTCTTATTTGTTTGGGAACTAGTACCCAAAAGTTTCATGGAGTGTCCCCTAGTTCTAGTGTTATGCGATAGGGAAAACAGTTTTTCCTTATCTACTTTGTCCACACCGTGCATGATTTTATAAACTTCAATCAGGTCACCTCTTAGACGTCGTCGTTCAAGAGTGAAGAGGCCCAACCGTTGCAGCCTCAGATGGTAAGGAAGGCGCTCCAGTCCCCTCATCATTTTGGTTGCCCTCCTCTGCACTTTTTCCACCTCTATAATATCCTTCTGGAGGTATGGTGACCAGAACTGTACACAGTATTCCAGATGGGGCCTCACCATAGATTTATAAAGAGGCAAAATGACACTTGCTGACTTATTTTCTATACCCTTCCTAATGATCCCTAGCATTGAGTTTGCTTTTTTCACTGCTGAGGCACACTGGGTTGACACCTTCATTGAGCTCTCGTCCACCAGGACACCAAGGTCCCTTTCCTGGTTTGTCGCAGAGAGTTCAGACCCCATCAGTTTATAAATGTAATTGGGGTTTTTTGCCCCAACATGCATCACTCTGCACTTACTAATGTTGAAGCTCATTTGCCACTGTTTTGCCCACTCCCCCAGGGTCAAGAGATCCCTCTGGAGCTCCTCACAATCTCTCACAGTTTTCACTACCCTGTATAATTTAGTGTCGTCAGCAAATTTGGCTACCTTGCTTTTTACTCCTACCTCTAGATCATTTATTTTCATTGTCTTAAGTGTTAGATCAGTACATCCATGGCCTAACACTCTAACACAGTGGTTCTCAACCTTTTAAAGCCAGGGGCCGAATCACAGCCCCTCAGACTGTTGGTGGGCCGGACTGGTGTTTTCTCGCTGGCCGCCATTGTACTCCTTCCCCTCTCATCATGAGGGTGGGTGAGGTCACACTAGCATATGAGTTGGTATAGGGAGGTGAATAATAGTTCATCTGGAGTTTATTGACCTCGTACTCCTTCCTCCGCCCATCTGGTACATACATTGCTCTCTTCCCCCCTCCCACAAGATGAGTGAAGTTATGCAAGTGTCTCTGAGCTTGTGACTTGCCCAGGTTTGTTTTAGAAGGGATACAGACAAAGGATTTTTAAGAAAATGCAGGCAAAAAAAGCAAGATTTAGGACATCTTCTTCCTTCCCAAAGATGACGTGAGACAAAAGTTCTATCTCTGTCACTCACAATTTCAACTGGTAAACCAAGTCTGCTGGGTATTTCAATAAATGATTTGGCTATATGAGATCACATGGGCAAACCCAAAGATAAATACAAAATTTTGTCTGACAGTTAGAAAAATGATTGTGTCTAAAGTTCAAGTGGGAAAAAACGAATTCTTTGGTAACTGTTGTGTTCTCAAACACTGTACCTTTATACAATGTACCTATTCATGTGTAACCAATGTATCCTTCTACTTGTAACATGATAACCCTCAGCTGCATCACTGTAACCCTAATAGGACGCGAGCTAGTGACCACCAGATGGCAATAGCGAGCGTCCAAGCTCATTGGTCCAAACTCACCTAAGAACAACAGCGCGGGAAGATTCCCGCCACTACCTTCACCTGGACAAGAAGGGCGTGACCTACAATGACGTCACGCGGACAGTAACCAATAGACTGTCACGGAGCCACATTCAAATGTATAGCCACTGTATATATTGAGCTGCTCGTCCACCATTACCACATGTTCCCTCTGACCAGCATGTAATAAAGTTGTGTTAAGCCAGCTCTTCGGCTGTCCTGGTGTCTTTGGTCCCATATACTAAATTGGCGACGAAGGTGGGATAATGGCTGCCCACGGGACCAAGACATACGCCGGTTTCGACATCAAGAAACCGCAAGACTGGGAACTTTTCGAAATGGACTTCCAAGGCGCGCTGGTGGAGTTCGAGGTGACGGACGAGGCAAAGAAGAGAGCCATCCTCACCAGAATGCTCGGGCACGACGCCAAGAGGGTATTGATTGACCTCATCGCACCCAAAAAGGCGGCTGAATTCAAGGCGAAAGAGCTCCTGAAGGTGTTGCGAGACCATTTCCGGCCCTCGGTAGCGATGTTTCCCGCTCGGAGTGCATTTTGGAGGCGAGTCCAAGCGCCTGGTGAGTCGGTTGCCGCCTTCGTAGCGGCCCTGCGTCTGGCTGCCGGCCCATGCAAATGGGAGAACTTGGAAGTCACCCTCAGGGACTGCGTGCTATGCGGCCTGAAGGATGCCGAAATCCAGCGCACGCTGATGAATCAGGAGCCACCCCCACATTGCAGGAGGTCCTGAAAGCGGCACAGGCCGCGGAAGCCACGAAGGCCGGGGTACAGGAGCTCCAGGACTGGCGGCCGAAGGCCGACAAAACAGAGAGTTCGGTGCACGCAGCCCGGCGAATTTCGAAATCGTCTGCCGAAAACAGCGACGACGAGGACGTCCGGAGGGTCCGGAAGGAGGGCCGGCGCTGCGACGGCTGCGGAGCAGCTCACGACCGCGCCAGGTGTCCTTTCAGAAAAGCCGAGTGTCACAACTGTGGACGACGCGGGCACATCGCCAAAGTATGCAGACAACGGCGCAAGGACCGGGGGAGCTCGCCCGACCGCGCGGCGAGGCCAGACCGCTCGACGAGAATCAAGGATGGTGCCCGGCCCACGAGGAAGCAGGACGGCGTGGGCCGCATCTCCGACGACAGCGACGACGACGCTCCATTTTTCAGCGTTTCCTTGGGACACCCCCGCTACTTTGTTGAGGTACTGGTGCAAGGGGCCCCTGTTAGGATGGAGATTGACTCTGGCTCCTCATATTCCCTCATTTCCCAGAGGGAGTTCTTGAGAATTGCCCCCCGCGTATGGCCCAAGCTCAAAGCGTTGAGGTCCACGCTTCGGGACGTGCAAGGGAACAGTATCCCGGTGTTGGGGGTTGGGAAATTCCAGGTCCAGTATAAGCGGCACGCCGCGGAACTCCCCCTAGTCGTTCTCAAGGGGGGTAATTGCAGCCTCCTCGGGACTCAATGGTTCCAGCTCCTGGGTCTGTTCATTGGGGGGGGTGCACGCCGTTGGGACTGATCCAATACAGAGGGTGTGCGACGCGCACCCTGAAGTCTTCAAAAAGGGACTTGGGAAATTCAATGGACCCCCAGTAACTTTCGACCTGGACCCGGAGGTCCGCCCAATAAGACTCAAACCGCGCAGAGTGCCTTTTGCACTAAAGGACAAAATAGAGGCGGAACTGGACAAATTAGTGGGCCAGGGGATTCTTGTTCCTGTAGATTCTGCGGAGTGGGAAACTCCAATTGTCACGGCATTGAAGGCAAATGGGGAGGTTCGCATTTGCGCCGATTATAAGTGCACCATTAATAAGGCAATCTGCCCTAATGCGTATCCGGTGCCGGTGGTCAGCCATTTGCTAGCCAGGTTACATGGGGGAAAGTGTTTCGCTAAGCTCGACCTGGCACAGGCTTATCAGCAACTCATGGTAACCCCTGCCGCAGCTGCTGCACAAACCATAGTCACGCATAAGGGGGCGTTCCAGGTGACGCGCCTCCAATTCGGCGTGAACTCGGCGCCTGGAATTTTCCAGTCGCTCGTGGAACGCCTCCTCAAAGGGCTGGACGGCATTTTGCCATATTTTGATGATGTTTTGATAACGGGGGGGAGTGAGGTTGAGTTGGCTGAAAGGCTAAACAAGGTCCTGGAGGCATTCGAACAGGCGGGGTTGAGGTTGCGAAAAGACAAATGTGTCTTCTTCGCGAAGGAGGTTGAGTTCTTAGGTTTCCGAGTAACACCCGAGGGGATCAAACCGTCCAAATCCAAGGTGGCCGCCATCAAGAAAGCCCCTCGCCCCACCTCCAAGCCCGAGTTGCAGTCGTTCCTAGGGCTCTTAAATTTCTACCACTCCTTCCTTCCTCGGAAGGCTGCGGTGGCTGAGCCGCTTCACAAGTTGCTCAAGAAAGATGCGTCATGGAAGTGGGGCAATGAACAGGAGAGAGCATTCACGGAACTGAAACAACTCCTGGCGTCAGACGCCATTCTGACCCATTTCAACCCCAAACGGCCGGTGGTACTGATCTGTGATGCATCCCCGGTGGGGGTGGGGGCAGTGTTATGCCACGTGTTGGAAAACGGGAGGGAGGCCCCAATAGCGTTTTACTCCAGGTCCCTGTCCCAAGCGGAGAGGAATTCCGCACAGACAGACAGGGAAGCGCTGGCGATAATTGCAGGGACCAAAAAATTTCACGATTTTCTTTATGGCCACCCCTTCACCATCGTGAACGACCACAAGCCCCTACTAGGCATTTTCACCACAGATAAGCCCACGCCACAGATCCTGTCCCCGAGGATGCTCAGGTGGGCCATTTTTCTCAACGCCTACCAGCACGCGTTGGTGTACCGGCCCGGGAGAGAGATCAGCCATGCGGACGCCCTGTCGAGGTCCCCCCTCCCCCAGACACACAGCCACGTGGGCGAGGAGGAGCCAGACCGCCAGGTGCTCATGATTGAAGTCTTAGATTCACCCCCCATAGTACCCGCCGATATCGCTAAAGCGACAAGCAGAGACAAGACGTTGGCGGCGGTTAGCTCCTGGGTACAGAAAGGGTGGCCAGCGTCTTCCCCAGCGGAAGAATTCGCTCCGTTTTTCAGGAAAAAATTGGAGCTGTCCCTAGAGAGGGGGTGTCTCTTGTGGGGGCAGCGGGTGGTGATCCCCACATCCCTTCGGCCGCGGGTGCTTAAACTGCTGCACGTCAGCCACCCCGGAATCGTGCGCTCCAAAGCGCTGGCCCGTAGTTACTTTTGGTGGCCCCAGTTAGACGCCGACATCGAGCACATGGTCGGCACTTGTGAAAATTGCCAATGCTCCAGACCGGAAGAGGCCCGTCTTCCCCACAGGGAGTGGGACGCGGCTAAGGGGCCGTGGTCCCGGATACACATAGATTTCGCGGGCCCGTTCCGAGGAACTCTGTTTCTCCTTGTTGTGGACGCTTTCTCCAAGTGGTTGGAGGTCATCCCAGTCACGAGCACCTCCTCGGCCGCGACAATAAAGCATTTGCGGAGAATTTTTTCCACGTTCGGCATACCCGGCACTCTAATTAGCGATAACGCTAGTTGTTTCACATCCGCTGAGTTCAGGGCATTCACAGAGATTAACGCCATCCGGCACATCACCTCCGCCCCATTCCATCCGGCCACCAATGGCCAAGTGGAGCGCCTCGTCCGCACCACGAAGGATGCGCTGCGGCGCATGGGCCCCGGGGACCTCAACCTGCAAGTGTGTCAGTTTCTGCTAGGGTACAGGGTGACCCCGTTGGCGTCAGGATACTCCCCCGCGGAGCTCTTAATGCACAGGAAACTGACCACCATCCTCACTAGGCTAGACCCCACGAGAGTAGAAGACAAGGGGAGGAACATCGGGCTAGAGGCCACAAAGAGTTTCAGCGTAGGCGCCCCCGTGCATTGCAGGAACTACGCCAGCGCAGGGCCAGCCTGGGTGCCGGGGGTTGTCGTGGAGCAGACCGGTCCCGTATCATACCGCGTGGAGACCAGCACGGGTCTACTGTGGCGGCGACATGCGGACCAGCTCCGGAGCCGGGTCCCAGAGAGGCAGGGCTCAGAAAGCACAGACAGGGATTCAGCGTTAGGGTTCTCCCCCACCCGTTTAGCCCAAGGAGGAGGAGAGGGGGTCATGGGTCCCCACCGAGGGGGGAGGAGAAGGAATTTGTCCTCATAGATACCCCGCGGGATCACCCAGCAGAGTTTGATTTTGAGTTTCAGAACCGGGGGGGGTTTTCGGAGTGGTCCCCCACCCATCCAAGCGAGAAGAGGGGTTTTACGTTAGCCCCTAGTGCCCCCGGTCTGCCCACAATGGAGTTTGTCCCTTCCCCTAAAGCTGCAAAACCGCAGCAAGCCACTAACGAGTCTCCCTCTCCCATTACAGGACAAGGGACCAGGGAACAAGGAAGCGGTAGCCCCCCAGGGCGGGCCAGCCCACATCGCGGCCCAAACGCAATTGCAATAAGCCATCTTGGCTGAGAGACTTCGTCTCATCCTAGGGGGGAGGGATGTTGTGTTCTCAAACACTGTACCTTTATACAATGTACCTATTCATGTGTAACCAATGTATCCTTCTACTTGTAACATGATAACCCTCAGCTGCATCACTGTAACCCTAATAGGACGCGAGCTAGTGACCACCAGATGGCAATAGCGAGCGTCCAAGCTCATTGGTCCAAACTCACCTAAGAACAACAGCGCGGGAAGATTCCCGCCACTACCTTCACCTGGACAAGAAGGGCGTGACCTACAATGACGTCACGCGGACAGTAACCAATAGACTGTCACGGAGCCACATTCAAATGTATAGCCACTGTATATATTGAGCTGCTCGTCCGCCATTACCACATGTTCCCTCTGACCAGCATGTAATAAAGTTGTGTTAAGCCAGCTCTTCGGCTGTCCTGGTGTCTTTGGTCCCATATACTAAAGTAACCCACACGAATTTACAGTTCCCACAATTGTTGCACTTGAAATGTCCCTTAAGAGAGGATACCTGGGGAACCGAATAGGTTAAGATGCCTGAGTATGACAAGAAATTTCTTACCGATCGAGTTTTGCCCAGACCTATATAAGGTTTGTCTTTGCACTCTGGAATCTGGTCCAGAATGTGCCAGTGTCTCAGTATTATTCTTTTTATTTGCTGTGTCAAAGGTGTGTAATTGAGGGACCAGCAGATCCTGGAGTAACATGCTACATGGGTTGTTTGCTGATTCATAAAAATCTTGATCTCTGGTTGAATTTCATTTGATTCTAGCAAATAAACCATATGGTAAATTAGTTTTTAAAAATGGGGGATGATATGAGTCATACCTAAGATAAGTGTTGCGGTCAGTTGGTTTTTGAAATAAGCTAACAGATTCACCGCTGTTGGTTAATGGTTACTCATAAGTCCAAAAAAGGTATGGTACAAAAAAATCCATAGAATGGGTGGATTTTAAATGAGGGTTAAGAGTGTTGATCCATGATACAAAACCTTCTACTTGAGAGAAATCATCTAATATAAAGAAAATATCATAAATAAATCTCTTGTATTGTAACATGTGTTCAAAAAATGAGTTACTGCCGGGGTTTAAAATCGTACTTTTTTCAAAATGTGCAATTTAGATGTTGGCTACAGAGGGCGCTAAACTACTACCCATGGCTACTCCTTTTACTTGAAAAAGTTATGTTTGAGCACGATATACAGAAGATCAATGATGAAGTGCTGTTTCATTTGATCCCTAAGATTCACAAACCTACAGAACCCAATTCTCCAATTAAAGGAAGACCAATAGTCTCAGGGATCAGTTCCCTATTACAACCTTTAGCTGTTTATGTTGATTCATTTATTGCAGAATTACGCAAAGTGCACCAACCTTCATTAAAGACTCCAAAGACTTTATTAAGAAAATTGAGGGTTCCCAAGTTCCTAAAAAAGCTGTCCTTCTCATATAAGGTAAGCATTAAATTTTTTTAAATTCATTGAATTCTGCAGGGTTTTTACAGTTTGTACCCTTTAGATTTTTGGTTACATCTTGTTATATGATAGATTAGACTACAGAAAGGATCTCACTTTAATTTTCAAACCATCAAACTTTAGAGTACTATATATATAGTTTAAAAAGTCACTGATCTATGTATTATATTTTACATTTTATATTGTTATATTTCATGTTTAAGATGTAGATAATTACAACTGTATTACTCATTATATTACTTATTTCTATATGACATTTGATTACAGAAACACACACAACATTTTCTGATGAAGATTTTTATTATCGAAAAATTTTGAAACCGGCAAACTTCACATTCACATTGGTGTTCCAATACTTGTTTATGAATATCTGAAAAATAAAGACTGTTTAAGTTACTGATTAATCATTCTTCAATTTTTTTTGTGCATTTGTGCTTATCTTTGGCTATATGAGAAGCAGAAATGGCCACCAGAGGAATTGCATCACACCATTTCGAAAATGTATCGACATAGGTGAACACATATTGTTTGCCTCCTTTTGATTTTGGCAATGGTCCAAAAATATCAATTTCTACCCTTTGAAAAGAACATAAGAACAGCCTTGCTGGAACAGGCCACAGCCCATCCAGTCTAGCATTCTGTCTCACACAGTGGCTCACCATTTGCTTCAGGGTATTATTTCCAAGCAGATGCCTTCACCTGCTTAGGATTCCCTGGAAATGGCATTGAGAGATATCCTGCCTATCTCTCCAACCCGGAGGTTGTTCTTAAGTATCCATAATTATAGCCATTGATACCCTTGTCCTCCATGAACTTGACTAAAACTTTCCCTGCTATCTGTAGTTCTCCTAGCTTAGCTTTGGTCTTAGAATGCACATTGCCTATCTTCTGGCATACAAAACATGATTTTAGATACATTTCACAGTCTTTAGTACAATTAGGCCAAAAGAAATGTTCAGTTATGCACTGGAGAGTCTTCTTCCTCCCCTAATGTAGCGTGTAGGCTGTGTCATGAGCCATCTTCAAGATAGACTCTCTGAAACACAAAGGGACCACTAATTGGTCCTTAGTATCTATAGACAGTGCAGGTAACTTGGTTTGTTTATATAACTGTCCATTTTATGAGAAGAAAAACCTGCTTGTTCTTGCTCCACTCAGGGGCAAGTTCTGCTTAGCTTTCTGCCTGACTTCTTCCAAAGTGGGGCATATCTGCTGTTCCTGGGCAAAAAGCATACACAGTATTTTGTCCATCACTTGACACAGGTTGATCAGACACAGTTCCTTGTTGGGTTTGACTACTAGTCACTACCTTTAGAACATTAACATTTTTGGCCCTAGCTTGTGCCTCTAAGATCATTAAGGAGAGTCCTATCAACAGCTGAGGGTGGCTGGTAAACCTATTTATCAGGCACAGCACCTCCCCAGTAAAACAAACATATCCTGCTACAGGGCTATGGATAATCTCCCTTTCTTTACCCATATGATAAGCTTCAACAGGTATAAAAGCATTTGGCAAAATTTGTTCTGGGTTCACATAATCAGCATGAATACTGGAAAAATCTGAACCACTGACTTTGAACCTCTTTATTTACAGATACTCCTCCCCCTTTTCATTTATCAAAGTCACTGAGGCAGTCCTTTGATTTTTCATTTGGGCAAGGAGGTCAGGTCCTAACAAGTCACTAGGATCTAGTATATGGGGTGTCTGGGTATGAGCTGCTGTAGCCCTAATTTGCCATGAAACTTGGGGATCCCTAAGAACAAGAGTCCCGTACTCACGAGCAGGCAAAATCCCTTGTACATCAGGACTTGTAGCAGCATCTCTGACTGTCTGCTGTCGCATTGCTCGACTGTCTGATGCTTCTCCTGACTGCTGCAGGTAACTTTAAAATGCTTCTGGTAGCGAGACTGCTGCTTGTGCAATCCAGCTACTTGATGTGGATGCTCCAGACTTCCATTTTGAAGACTGAGACAAAGTGGCTTGGAGTGAGGAACATTCCTGGTGAGTGTGTCCTGGTTTTGAACAATTAAAACAGATAACACCAGGGCTTGACACTGCCTTTGCCTTACGGTCATCCTATTTTGGCTGGCGTTCCTTAGACACTCCTCCTGACACTGGTGAGCATTTTGGATAATCCTGGCTCTTTGTCTCCCTTGCTCTATGGGGCTGATCTCTGCATGACCCTTGGTGCATGCCCTCTATGAATCCATATCATTTCAGCCCTTTGAGCCAATAAAGAGGGATCTTCAATATCCCTATTAGCAAGGCTGATTCTTAAAGTGGATTTAATTTAATATTTATATAGCCACCCAACTCATGAAGACTCTGGGTGGCATACAATCTTAAAACCCTTAAAACAAGAACAACCTCATTAAAACAAATTACCCCACTAAAACCCCCACACATATTAAAAAGAGGAAAGTTACTTTGATAGTAAACCAACCAGCAGGTGGGGGTCACAACATCTTCAAGACCCCACACCTGCCTTGCCAGCCATGTTTCCGATCTTTCCAGAACGGCAGCAATTCCGTCTGCAGCCTTAGTTCCACTGGTAGGAGGTTCCATAGGGGCGGAGCGGACACAGAGAAGGCCCTCCTTCTTGTGCTAAAGAGACGGGCCCCTCTAACAGATGGTACAAGCAGAGAGCCCCTCTGGTCCACTCTGGTTGGATGGACAGACGTTCTTGGGGCAATGCGGTCTCTTAGGTATCCTGGCCCACTACCATGTAGGGCTTTAAAGGTAATAACCAGCACCTTGAATTGCACCCGGAGGCTAATTGGAAGCCAGTGCAGCTCCCAAAGCAGTGGTGAGGCACAAGCATAACGCCCACACCCCATCACCACCTGAGCGGCCACATTCTGGACCAACTGCAGCCTCCAGATGGTCATCAAGGGCAGCCCCATGTAGAGCGCATTGCAATAATCTAGTGTAGAGGTGACAAGAGCATGAGTGACAATGAATAAGGAGTTCCGGTCTAGGAGTGGGCACAACTGGCAAATCACCCGAAGTTGGGTGAAAGCCCTCCTGGCCACAGCTGCTACCTGATCTTCAAGCAGCAGTCGTGAGTCCAGGAGGACCCTCAAGTTGTGTACCGGATCTGTCTGGGGCAGACTAGCTCCATCCAAAACCAACAGTGGTAGCTCCCGAGATAACACCGGGCCCCTAATCCATAGCCACTCAGTCTTGCCAGGGTTGTTGTAATCTGTTGTCTCCCATCCAGACCCCAACAGTCACCAGGCACTCGGACAGGACTTTGACAGCATCACTGAGATCACCACGAGACAAGATATACAATTGGGTGTTATCTGCATACTGATAATACTGCGCCCCGTGGGAACAGATGATCTCACCCAGCAGTTTCATGTAGATGTTAAATAGGAGAGGAGACAGCACCGAGCCCTGAGGCACCCCATATTGGAATGGCCTAGGGCTGGACATCTCACTCTCCAACCACACCGACTGGGACGGAATAATCTCCATAAACTGTTCCCTGATTGCAAATGATCTGGCGCTTGGAGTAATTTCTACTTTTGATGCTTTTACACATCTGTCATAAGCTTGTGGCAATTGCATCATCAAGGCTACGAATGGATCTCTTCCGTTCCAACAGATTTCACGAAACCGCTGCCTTAGCACATCAGGGACCATGGCACAATACGTTTCTAAGGCTTTCTTTATCTGAGACCAGGTATAATCTTCGGGTAGCTCATTAAAGTAATCAAGAATAGTTGTGTAGCTGTAGTTGTGTAGCTACCAGACCTGGCCATTCCTTCTCATCCGCTTTCATGGCTTGACATGCATGCTGAAACCAAGAAAGGAAAGAAAGTATGTCTTGAGGATCTGTCAAGACTGGCAGATTTTTTCTATCTGTGTTGGCATCTGTCACCGGTTTCAGTTGTTGCTTTAACTTCATTGCCAGAAACTGAGTCTCAAAAAAGTCCTCCATTAAATTTTCCAAGCGGCTTGCTGGCGGAACTCCTCCTACTGCTCCCATCATCATGGGCAGAAGGTAGCCTCCTAATTCTAACAGTGGCAGACCTTGCGGAAACATCCGAGGAGGCGGAGGAGGGTATCCATGGTGGTACCCTTGGCATTCTTGGTAATTGTGCCCAGGTTGTTCCAAATGAAAGTGTATGAGGCATCCTAGGTTGAACTGCCTGAAGTGGGCTAGGAGGAGGCACCACTGGCAGAGAACTGCTGGTGGTTGTACTGGAGCAGGGGTTACCAGAGCTACTGTAGGCAATGGCGATAAAGATGTTGCTGGTACTCTACTTCCTCTCACCCCACGATGACGTAGCTGGTCAGCCATTGCTTGCTTCATTATAGCTTTCTGATAAGCCATCAGCTCTGCCTCTCTCTCCCGGGGCTCTTTTTCTATTTGTTCTGATATGGCAGCCAATTGAGCCCCTTCCCCTCAGACCATTTGTTCAACAGGGGTGGCACTTCCCACTGTTTCCAGCTGCGCTACTACCTCTGCAGAGGTGGTGGTGGTGGTGGTGATGATTATGATAGGTGGAAGAATTCTGTTGTTGTTCCCATTGTAGTTCCTGTTGTTGTTGTTCCCATTGTTGTTGTTGTTGTTATGTCAGACATTATTCTGTGTTGAAAGGATTTTTTCTGGAGAAACTCCACTGAAGGGTCGCCCAAATGAGGCTCCATTCATGTCCTCAAGAGTTGGGACAGAGACGGGCGCTTAATACGTCATGCAGTACCTGGGTCTCGAACTGCCGACTTGCCGGCCTTCCAGATAACAAGGCGAGTTTCTTAACCTCTGAACCACAGTATCCCCTTTACTGCATTGGTGGGGAGCTTCTTGCACTCAAACCTTGCATTTTGCATAAATTGTAAGGATTTGCTTGCATAATACAAACATTTGCACAAATAGCACATTTTTGTTAACTATTGCTGAAAAGCAAAAAAATGAAAAGTAAAAAAAAAATAAGTGTCTGCAGTGACTCTTAAGCAGAGCTGCTGCTGAGGAGAGCCAAACAAAGGAAGTGAGGACTGGTAAGTTTTGCAGTTGGAGTAGAGCTGCTTTAGAGGCCTCCACTAATTTAAATTGATAATTTAAACTGCTGAGAGCCACCTATGTTCAAACAGAGGAAGCAGTTTGAAGCTTCCAGAAGCAGGGGGGCAGAGCCACACCAGGTCCTTCCCTGAACTGTGACTCATAGGGGCGGAGCCACACTAGCCTTTAAAAGATCTGAGCTCTTTCAGGGTCAGCCCTTTTGACTCAGCATGTGCTCTTAAGCAGAGCTGCTGCTGAGGAGAGCCAAACAAAGGAAGTGAGCACTGGTAAGTTTTGCAGTTGGAGTAGAGCTGCTTTAGAGGCCTCCACTAATTTAAATTGATAATTTAAACTGCTGAGAGCCACCTCTGTTCAAACAGAGGAAGCAGTTTGAAGCTTCCAGAAGCAGGGGGACAGAGCCACACCAGGCCCTTCCCTTAACTGTGACTCATAGGGGCGGAGCTACACTAGCCTTTAAAAGCTCTGAGCTCTTTCAGGGTCAGCCCTTTTGACTCTGCATGTGCTCTTAAGCAGAGCTGCTGTTGAGGAGAGCCAAACAAAGGAAGTGAGCACTGGTAAGTTTTGCAGTTGGAGTAGAGCTGCTTTAGAGGCCTCCACTAATTTAAATTGATAATTTAAACTGCTGAGGGCCACCTATGTTCAAACAGAGGAGGCAGTTTGAAGCTTCCAGAAGCAGGGGGGCAGAGCCACACCAGGCCCTTCCCTGAACTGTGACTCATAGGGGCGGAGCCACACTAGCCTTTAAAAGCTCTGAGCTCTTTCAGGGTCAGCCCTTTTGACTCTGCATGTGCTCTTAAGCAGAGCTGCTGCTGAGGAGAGCCAAACAAAGGAAGTGAGCACTGGTAAGTTTTGCAGTTGGAGTAGAGCTGCTTTAGAGGCCCACGCGCCTAACAGTGCGCGAGATTGCAAACTAGTAACAAAGGAAGAATATAGTCTTACTAGGTAGAAAGGTAGTAAACGTGTACATTTTTGAGGCCCAGAATACTGCACTTGTTAAAATGGATTCTGAGGGGACAGCTGTAGTTACCTGCAATACTTGTGCCATATTTGTGTTCTTGCCAAAGCATATAAGAGAACTACACTTGCAGCAAGTGCAAGCTGGTTGCACTACTAGAAGAGAAGGTCCAGCAGCTAGAGGCCTGCATATCTAACCATCAACAAATTAAGGAGCTTGAGCTGTTCTTGGACAGAGCGGAGCAGACTATGGTGGACAAAGAAGAGACAGGGCACAGTTCTGAGGGAGAAGGCCCTTCACTAACTCAGGAGGGAGATGTTTGGAGGAATGTGACTCAAAGGAGGAGAGGAGTAGGGGATCACTCTGATACTGAAATTACAGAATAAATTTGAGGCTCTTTCCCTCATCACACCTGATGAGGAACACACAGAGGAACAACTGGTTCCACCTGATGATCTCTCCTTCATCACACTTGATGAGATCCATAAAGATAAACAACAGGAACAAACTGAGTTTCTCTCCCTTAATATGGTTGATGAGGTGCATGTAGATGAACAGATTGCAGGAGAGAGGCTCCTTGTACTAGGCGATTCAATAATTAGAAATACAGAGAAATGGATTTGTGATGCACATGATAACCGTATGGTGACTTGCCTGCCAGGTGCAAAAGTTGCAGACATCACAAGAAATCTAGATAGATTGTTAGAGAGAACTGGGAACGAGCCAGTTGTCATGGTACACGTTGGTACCAATGATGTTGGGAAGGCCAAGCGGTCTGTCCTGGAAGCCAAATTCAGGTTGTTAGGAAGAAGATTGAAGTCCCGGACTTCCAAGGTAGCATTTTCAGAAGTGCTGCCTGTCCCTCGCGCAGGACCTACCAGGCAGGCAGAGCTCAGAAGCCTCAATGCGTGGATGAGGCGGTGGTGTCGAGAGGAGGGTTTCAGATTTGTCAGGAACTGGAGAACATTTTGGGACAAGCCAAATCTGTTCAGGAGGGATGGGTTGCATTTGAACCATGATGGGACCAGATTGCTGGCACTCAACATCAAAAAGGCTGCAGAGCAGCTTTTAAACTGATAACTGGGGGAAAGTCGACAGGAGCTGGGCAGCATCCGGTTTGGAAAAGTGTGTACTTGAGTAGTGAGGAGGATGCAAAATTTACTGAGCAGAGCGAGGAGCTAGTCACTAGCATTCTAGCAGAAGGATGCAAGAGGCAGTCTAACAATGCAACTGGACACAAAAGACTGTGTCAGAAAAGCATATATAAATGCTTGTATACAAATGCCAGAAGCCTCCGGAACAAAATGGGGGAGCTGGAATACTTAGCAATAGATAAGAATATTGATATTATTGGTATCACTGAAACCTGGTGGACGGATGATAACCAATGGGATACAGTTATCCCAGGCTACCAACTGTACAGGAAGGATAGGTAGGGGCAAATGGGAGGTGGTGTGGCCTTGTATGTCAAAGAAGTGATAAAATCGTATGAATTGGAATATCTAGGTGATTTGGAGTCACCATTAGAAGCTCTGTGGGTAAGAGTACCAGGCCACAAGGATGGTCTAACAGTAGGCATATACTATCGGCCTCTGACCCAAACTCTTGAGGGAGACTGGCAGTTGGAGAATGTTGTAAAGGAGGCATCCAAGAAGGGAAGCCTGGTTATAATGGGGGACTTCAATTGCCCTCACATAGACTGGGTGAACTGTTGTTCAGCACATGATAAAGAGATAAAGTTCCTAGATATGCTAAATGATTGTTCCCTGGGACAGATGGTTGAAGACCCAACTAGAGGTACAAGAATCCTTGACTTGATCCTGAGTAATACTCAGGATCTGGTGCAAGATGTTAATGTGACTGATCCAATAGGGAACAGTGACCACAACTCAATTATGTTTAACTTGATCATAGACCGCAAGTCACTGATAAAATCTAACACAGAGACCTTAAATTTTCAAAAAGGAAATTTCCCAAAGTTGAGGAAACTAGTAAAAAAGAAGCTGAAAGGGAAAATTGAGAGAGTCCAAACACTCCAAGAGGCATGGAGGCTGTTTACAAAAACAATAACAGAGGCTCAATTGGAATGCATACCCAAAAGGAAAAATGGCACTTCCAGGTCCAAGAGGACTCCAATGTGGCTTACAGGAGCTGTTCGGGAAGTGATCAAGAGCAAGAGAAGCTCATTTAGAAGATGGAAGGCTTGTCCGAATGAGGACAGCAGGCAAAAACATAAATTCTGGCAGAACAAATGCAAGGCAACAATCAGGAAAGCAAAGCAAGACTTTGAGGAGCGTATAGCTAAAAATACTCAGAGAAATAACAAAGACTTCTTTAAGTACATTAGAAGTAAGAACTCAACTAGGAAGGCCATTGGACCATTAGATGACAATGGAAGGCAAGGGGTTATTAAAGAGGAAACAGAGATTGCAGAGAGACTCAATGAATTCTTTGCTTCAGTATTCACTGAAGAAGACAGAGGCCATATGCCCAAAACAGAGCCTATCTTCGTAGGGAGGGAAAGCGAAGAATTAAGCCAGATAGAAATAACCAGGGAGGAGGTCCTTGCATGTCTTGTTAAACTAAACACTAACAAATCACCAGGACCAGATGGCATCCATCCACGAGTTCTCAGGGAACTTAAAGATGAAATTGCTGATCTCCTAGCCAAAATATATAATCTTTCCCTCAAATCAGGCTTTGTGCCTGATGACTGGAAGGTAGCGAATGTAACACCAATTTTCAAAAAAGGATCCAGGGGTGATCCGGGGAATTACCGACCTGTCAGTTTGACATGTGTCCCAGGTAAAGTGATGGAAACCATCCTAAAAAATAGAATTAATAGGCACATAGAAGAGAAGGCGCTGCTAAAGGAGAGCCAACATGGCTTTTGCAAGGGCAAATCATGCCTCACTAATCTGTTGGAATTTTTTGAGAGTGTCAACAAGCATGTGGATAAGGGGGATCCAGTTGACATTGTTTATCTGGACTTTCAGAAGGCTTTTGACAAGGTCCCACACCAAAGGCTCTTGAATAAACTTACCAGTCATGGAATAAAGGGACAGGTCTTGTCCTGGATCAGCAACTGGCTAAGGGACAGGAAACAGAGGGTAGCACTAAATGGACACTTCTCCAAGTGGAGGGAAGTAAAGAGTGGGGTCCCCCAAGGTTCAGTACTGGGACCCCTGCTTTTCAACCTCTTCATAAATGATCTAGAGGTAGGAGTAAAAAGCAAGGTAGCCAAATTTGCTGACGACACTAAATTATACAGGGTAGTGAAAACTGTGAGAGATTGTGAGGAGCTCCAGAGGGATCTCTCGACACTGGGGGAGTGGGCAAAACAGTGGCAAATGAGTTTCAACATTAGTAAGTGCAGAGTGATGCATGTTGGGGCAAAGAACCCCAATTACATTTATAAACTGATGGGGTCTGAACTCTCTGCGACAAACCAGGAAAGGGACCTTGGTGTCCTGGTGGACAACTCAATGAAGGTGTCAACCCAGTGTGCCTCAGCAGTGAAAAAAGCAAACTCAATGCTAGGGATCATTAGGAAGGGTATAGAAAATAAGTCAGCAAGTGTCATTTTGCCTCTTTATAAATCTATGGTGAGGCCCCATCTGGAATACTGTGTACAGTTCTGGTCGCCATACCTCCAGAAGGATATTATGGAGCTGGAAAAAGTGCAGAGGAGGGCAACCAGAATGATTAGGGGACTGGAACACCTTCCTTACCATCTGAGGCTGCAACGGTTGGTCCTCTTCACTCTTGAACGATGACGTCTAAGAGGTGACCTGATTGAAGTTTATAAAATCATGCACGGTGTGGACAAAGTAGATAAGGAAAAACTGTTTTCCCTATCGCATAACACTAGAACTAGGGGACACTCCATGAAACTTTTGGGTACTAGTTCTCAAACAAATAAGAGAAAGTACTTTTTCACCCAGAGGATTACTGGTCTATGGAACTCCCTGCCAGAAGAAGTGGTGACAGCTGTCAGTCTTGACAGCTTTAAGAAAGGATTAGACAAGTTCATGGAGGACAAGAGTATCAATGGCTATAATTATGGATACTTAAGGACAACCTCCGGGTTGGAGAGATAGGCAGGATATCTCTCAATATCATTTCCAGGGAATCCTAAGCAGGCATCTGCTCTGGAATACCCTGAAGGAAATGGTGAGCCACTGTGTGAGACAGAATGCTGGACTGGATGGGCTGTGGCCTGTTCCAGCAAGGCTGTTCTTATGTTCTTATGTTATGTTCTTATGACTGGTGGGAAGGTAAACAACATTCCGTGTACTGCGGTCATTAGTCATGCCTGCCACATGACCACGGAAACATCTGCAGAAGCAGAAAGTGCTGGCTCTTCAGCTATGAAACAGATGAGCACTGAACCCTAAAGTCAGAGACGACTGGCTTTTGAGCAAGGGTGACCTTTACTTTTACCTTTACCTATAGTGCTTAATGCATGCTCTGGGTGGTTCACAAGTTAAATAGAATTTTACCCCAAACATGCTGGGTCCTCTTTTTACTGACTTTGGAAGGATGGAAGGCTTTGAGTCAACTTTGTGCCTTGGTCAGGATTGAACTCACATCCTTTTGGTTGGGGGACAGATGTTTAACTGCTGTTTTTTTGCTTTTGATAGAACAACTCCAGATTTAGCCTTGAGCCACAAACCTCCTTTGCCACTACAAAGTATACTATGCATTGCTGTTGTTCCTCTGTTTGTTTCTTAAGGTCTGCAGATATGAAGCGGCTTTCCTACTCTCTGTTCTGAGATGATAAGGATGCTTCTGGACTCAGAAGGGGGTACGATTGTGGAACAGTGAAGGCAATGGCCTTCTAAAATGAAGAGTTTCAGCTCGGATGGCCCTCCAAACTTTTTTTCCTGTTGGATAGGCATATGGTAACCACAGCACCAAAAAGCCAGTCTCCCCCCCCCCACTCTTTCACTCCCTCTGTTTCTATTTCACTCTCTCTCTTTATTTCTCTCCTTCTTGCTCGCTCACTCTCCTCTCTCTTTCTGTCTTTTGATTTCTCTCTCTCCTTCTTTCTTTTTCTCTCTCTCTTCCTCTCTCTCTTTTCTTTTCTCTCGTCCTCTCTCTTTCTCTTTTCTTCTCTCCCTCTCTTCTTCTCTCTTTCTTCTTCTTCTTTCTCTCTCTTTCCCCCTCTCTTCTTCTCTCTTTCTCCTTCTCCTCCTTCTCCTCCTCCTCTCTCTCTTTCAATTTCTCTCTCTCCTCCTCCTCCTTCTAAAGCTGGAAAACTGGAAAGTCCTTGGTTATGTTAACGAATCTGTTTGCCTTAAGCGCTCTGGTGTTCCAAAGAGGACAGGAAAGAAAGACAGGAAAACTGGCATATCAAAAAAAGTGGGTGGATGGGCAGTGTGATGGTGAGGCTCAGAGTATATGCTAAAAGAATGATGGTGAGATAGGAGGAACCCGAAAGGTACAAATGGTGGCAGTGGTTGACAGAAAGAAATTTGGGAATAACTTATAATATTAAAAGTTAAGTTTCATGTAAATGACACTATAATTGTAAATATTAGTCTTCTTCAGGTATTGTATATACTGTATATTTTCCCCCAATAGCACTATATATATATATATGTTTACTGAGATATGTAACTATATTTTTTGAAGTTTTTGAAAGTGATAACAAGTTTATGTAGTTTACCTCGGCAGATGGTACTGTAGTAAGAATTTTATCAATAAAAAGTTTCCTTCAAAAGTTTCCTCCTCCTCCTCCTCCTCCTCCCCCCCTCCCTCACCCACTCTCTCTCTATGAGAAGGATTAAGGGATCAGACCTTGTTTCTATGTACAGTAAAAGTAGGCAAGGGAACAACCAGAGTGTTGTGTTCTAATAGTGTAACCTTCTACATGTGATAACAATGTATCTTAACCAATGTAACCTTTCCTACGGGTAACAATGTAGCCTTCAGCTGTATCACTATAAACTCTGTAATAGGACGCGAGCTAATGACCACCAGCTGGCAGCAGCGAGCGTCCAAGCTCTCTTGGTCCAAACTCATCAAAGTGCCACAGCGCGGGAAGTTTCCCGCCACTACCTACACCTGGACAAGAAGGGCGTGACCAGCAATGACGTCACGCGGACAATAGCCAATGGGCTATCGTGGAGCCACGTTCAAATGTTTTACTACTATATATATAGAGCTACACATCCGCCATTACCTCATGTTCCCTCTGACCACTATGCAATAAACCTGTGTTAAACCAGCCCTTGGCTGTTTTCCTGTGTCTTGGTTCTCATACACCAAATTGGCGACGAAGGTGGGATAATGGATCCCCAAGGAGCCAGGACACAGAGCGGTTTCAACATTAACAAACCGCAAGACTGGGAGCTCTTCGAGATGGACTTCCAGGGAGCACTGATAGAACTCGACGTAAAGGACGAGGCAAAGAAGAGGGCCATCCTCACCCGAATGCTTGGGCAAGAAACCAAGCGAACGCTGGTGAGCATCATTGCACCGAAGAAGGTGAGCGATTTCAAATCCGATGACATCATGAAGCTGCTGCGTGAGCGGTTTCGACCCTCGAAGGCAATGTTTCCCGCTCGGAGCGCGTTTTGGAGGCGAGTCCAAGCGCCGGACGAGTCGGTTGAAGCCTTCGTAGCGGCCATGAGGTTAGCTGCCAGCCCCTGCAAGTGGGAGAACCTGGAGCTAGCCCTCAGGGATGGCGTGCTGTGCGGCCTGAAGGACAGGGAGGTGCAGCGCATCCTGATGAATAAGGAGCCACCCCCCACGTTACAAGAGGTCGTGGAGGCCGCGGAATCCACGGAAACTACGAATGCAGGGGTGCAAGAGCTGCACGAATGGCGTCCGAAGGCCGGCAGGGCAGAAAATTCGGTGCACGGCAAACCGGGGAATTCGGTGCACGCGACTCGGCGAACCTCGAAATCGTCTGCGGAAGGCAGCGACGACGAGGATGTCCGGAAAGTCCGAAAAGGGGGGCGCCGCTGTGATGGGTGTGGGGCGGCCCATGACCGCGCTAAGTGCCCGTTCCGGAAAGCCGAGTGCCACAACTGCGGCCGCCGTGGGCACATCGCTAAAGTGTGCAGAAAACGGCAAGAGGCCCGGAAGCATTCACCAGACCGTTCGTCCAGACCGGACCGTCCGACGAGGTCCAAAGATGGCGGCCGAGCCACGAGGAAGCAGGACGGCGTGGGCCGCGTCTCAGACGACAGCGAGGACGACGCCCCCGTGTTCAGCGTGTCCGCGGGACAACCCCGTTATTTCGTTGAGGTACTAGTACAAGGGGCCCCTATTAGGATGGAAGTTGACTCGGGGTCCTCCTATTCTATCATTTCCCAGAGGGAGTTCTTGAAAATTGACCCCCTCGTGAGACCCAAACTTAAAGCGTTGTGGTCCACACTACGAGATGTTCAAGGGAACAGCATTCCAGTGTTGGGGGTCGGAAAATTCCAAGTGAAATTTAAGAGACACTCTGCAGAACTCCCCCTAGTCGTTCTCAAGGGGGGAAATTGCAGCCTCCTCGGAACTCAGTGGTTTCAGCCTTTGGGTTTGTTCATAGGGGGGGGTGCATGCCGTGGGAGCAGATCCAATACAAGCGGTGTGTGACGCGCACCCCGCCGTTTTTAAAAAAGGACTTGGAAAGTTCAAGGGACCCCCCGTAGCTTTCGACCTGGACCCGGAGGTCCACCCGATAAGACTTAAACCACGCAGAGTGCCGTTCGCACTCAAGGACAAAATAGAGGCGGAACTGGACAAACTGGTGGGACAGGGGATTCTTATTCCTGTTGATTCCGCGGAGTGGGAAACTCCCATTGTAACAGCACTAAAGGCAAACGGGGAGGTGCGCATTTGCGCTGATTATAAGTGTACAATTAACAAGGCTATCCGCCCTAACGCATATCCGGTGCCGGTGGTCAGCCACCTTCTGGCCAGGCTGAATGGGGGAAAGTGTTTCGCTAAGCTCGACCTAGCCCAAGCCTACCAGCAACTTCCAGTGACCCCTGCCACGGCAGCGGCACAAACCATAGTCACTCATAAAGGGGCGTTCCAGGTGTCGCGTTTACAGTTCGGCGTGAACTCGGCACCCGGCCTTTTTCAGTCGCTCGTGGAACGTCTCCTGAAAGGGTTGGAGGGGGTTTTGCCTTATTTTGATGACGTATTGATAACAGGGGGGAGTGAGACCGAACTAGCGAAAAGGTTGGACAAGGTACTGACGGTGTTAGAGGGAGCGGGGTTGCGACTGCGGAAAGACAAGTGTGTTTTCTTTGCAACGGAGGTTGAGTTCTTAGGATTCCGGGTTACACCCGAGGGAATTAAGCCTTCCCAATCCAAAGTAACCGCCATAAAGAAAGCTCCTCGCCCCGCATCTAAAACCGAACTGCAGTCGTTCCTGGGACTCCTAAATTTTTATCATACCTTCCTTCCACGGAAAGCGGCTGTGGCCGAACCGCTCCATAGGTTGCTTAAAAAGGAAGAGGTATGGACGTGGGGCGACGACCAGGAGAGGGCTTTTAAGGAGCTGAAGCAACTCCTGACCTCTGATGCAATTCTGACCCATTTCGATCCCAAACGGCCAGTGGTCCTAGTCTGTGATGCATCCCCAGTGGGGGTGGGGGCGGTGCTTTGCCACGTGTTGGAAAACGGAAGGGAGGCGCCAGTAGCGTTTTACTCTAGGTCCCTGTCCCAAGCAGAGAGGAATTATGCACAGACCGACAGGGAGGCGTTAGCGATAGTAGTGGGGACCAAAAAGTTTCACGATTTTCTGTATGGTCGCCCTTTCACCATAGTGACTGACCACAAGCCCCTGTTAGGAATATTTACTGCGAATAAGCCCACGCCACAAATCCTGTCCCCGAGGATGCTGAGGTGAGCTATTTTTCTCAACGCATACCAACATGAGTTGGAGTACCGACCCGGCAAGGAGATTAGCCATGCGGACGCACTGTCGCGGTCCCCCCTGCCTTTGGCGGGCGGACACAAGGGAGGAGTGGAAAAAGACCATCAAGTGTTGTTGATAGAGGTTTTAGATTCGCCCCCGATAGTACCTGCCGACATCGCCAAAGCGACAGGCAAGGATAGGACGCTGGAGAAAGTCAGCTCATGGGTGCAAAAGGGGTGGCCAGCGTCCTCCCCGGCTGCGGAATTCGATCCATTTTTTCGGAAAAAACTAGAGTTGTCCCTAGAGAGGGGCTGCCTTCTGTGGGGCCAACGGGTGGTGGTCCCTACATCCCTGAGACCGAGGGTGCTTAAATTGCTGCACGTCAGCCACCCGGGGATTGTCCGTTCCAAGGCACTGGCTCGGAGCTATTTCTGGTGGCCCCAGTTAGACGCAGACATAGAGCACATGGTCGGCACTTGCGAGGCTTGTCAGGGCTCCCGGCCGGAGGAGGCTCGCCTCCCACATAGGGAATGGGACGCGGCGAGGGGGCCGTGGTCCCAAGTGCACATAGATTTTGCTGGCCCGTTCCGAGGGACCCTTTTTCTCCTGGTAGTGGATGCGTACTCCAAGTGGCTGGAGGTGATTCCGGTCACGAGCACGTCCTCCGCCACTACAATTAAACACTTACGGAGGATTTTTTCTACGTTCGGTTTACCCGACACTCTAACTAGCGATAACGCTAGTTGTTTCACGTCCGCAGAGTTCAGGGCGTTCACAGACATAAATGCCATCCGGCACATTACCTCCGCGCCGTTCCACCCGGCCACGAACGGCCAAGTGGAGCGCCTTGTGCGTACAACAAAGGATGCATTGAGACGCATGGGCCCAGGGGACCTGAATCACCAAGTGTGTCAATTTTTATTGGGATATAGAGTAACCCCTTTAGCATCAGGGTACTCGCCGGCTGAGCTGCTGATGCGGAGGAAGCTGACCACGATCCTGACCAGGTTAGACCCAACGAGGGTTGAGGACAAAGGGAAGAACATAGAGTTAGCGGTCTCGAAAGGTTTCGCCGTCGGCGATCCTGTGCACTGCAGGAACTACGCCAACGCAGGTCCAGCCTGGGTACCAGGGACGGTTGTGGAGCAGACGGGGCCAGTGTCGTATCGGGTGGAAACTAACACCGGTCTCCTCTGGAGGAGGCACGCTGACCAACTTAGGCACCGAGTGATTGGGGGGCCGGACAGTGGGGCTCTGCAACAGGATTCAGCGTTAGGGTTCTCCCCCACCCGTTTATCCCAAGGGGGAGACAACGAAGGGCAACAGTCCCAAACAAGGGGGGGAAGCAGAGGTCCAAACTCATATCCTTTTCATACGCCGGTTCTATCCAATCCCGTGAAAGAGAGAGATGAGTTTGCCCCTGCAGTTTCACCCAGTCCCTCGGAAGAGGGAAATGAGTTTGCAACTGTTGCCCCCGAATTAAATTTTGTGTTACCGAACCGGGGGGGGGTTTGGGAGTGTTCCCCCACCCGTCCAAGCGAAAAGCGGGGTTTTTCGTTAGCCCCTAGTGCCCCCGGTTTGCCCACATCCACATCAGAAACCTGTCCTCTCCCCTCTCCTGCCCATCCCAAAGCTGCACGCCCGCGGCGAGTCACTAACGAGTCATCCTCTCCAATTACAGGACAGGAAGCCAGGGAACAAAGAGGAGGGAGCAAAGCCGGGGCAGGGCAGCCCGCACCGAGACCCCAGTGTGTTCAAAATAAGCCATCTTGGCTGAGAGACTTCGTCTCATCCTAGGGGGGAGGAGTGTTGTGTTCTAATAGTGTAACCTTCTACATGTGATAACAATGTATCTTAACCAATGTAACCTTTCCTACGGGTAACAATGTAGCCTTCAGCTGTATCACTATAAACTCTGTAATAGGACGCGAGCTAATGACCACCAGCTGGCAGCAGCGAGCGTCCAAGCTCTCTTGGTCCAAACTCATCAAAGTGCCACAGCGCGGGAAGTTTCCCGCCACTACCTACACCTGGACAAGAAGGGCGTGACCAGCAATGACGTCACGCGGACAATAGCCAATGGGCTATCATGGAGCCACGTTCAAATGTTTTACTACTATATATATAGAGCTACACATCCGCCATTACCTCATGTTCCCTCTGACCACTATGCAATAAACCTGTGTTAAACCAGCCCTTGGCTGTTTTCCTGTGTCTTGGTTCTCATACACCAAACAGATACAGGGAGGAAATAGAATTCTGTGTTTCATCTGGAATTATGCATGCTGAATAAATAATGTATAGAATCTTTCTTTTAAAAAAAGATGTGAGATGAACTGTAAATGTGTGCCACTACATGTCAGGGGTGGCACTTAACAGTGTAACTAGTCATTTCTATGCCTGGAAGGGGCTTTTCCCATTATGCATCCTCCTGCTATTAAAAAAGCACAGGAAATGAGGCACTGATCTCTTCTAGGCTTTGGAGGTGAAAAAGGAATCAAATACAGATTTGCTTTCTACTGAGTCAAACCCGTGGTCCTTCTAGTCAAGTCTTGCCCCCCCCCCCCCCCCACTGACCGTAATAGCTAGCAATAGCAAAGTAGCAGCATGGGAAATTTGCATAAACAGCAAACCAATCACAAAAAAAAAATATTGCCTGCTACGTGGTCTAATCCATGTGTGCTACATTAAATCAACCTCACTGAATCCAAATCTGAAGTCCGATTCTGCCTAGCACATCAAGACCTAAAGTTAGCAAATCTCACCCTCTTGGTTAGATACTGGCAAGAATTGTTTGGTTTATTAAGACAGCTGCATCTACTCATCTTTAGCTCAAAACAGACTCACTGTGGCCTAACTGTACTAGCCAGTAAAATGGTTTTACACTAGAGATTAGCCCTTTGTCCATCTCACCTTATATAACTGTTTCTGACATCAGCTCACTGACGTGCCCTGACATGCCCGGCCACTGCTAGAACTTGCATGCCACCAGGTAGGAGCCATTTTGATGGGAAGGTAAACAGCGTTCCATGTTGTTGTTGTTGTAGTAGTTGTTGTGTTACATCAGAAATTATTCTGTGTTGAAAGGATTGTTGCTGGAGAAACTCCACTCAGGGGACACCCGAATGAGGATCCATTCACGTCCTCAAGAGTTGGGACAGGGACGGACGCTAAATCTGTCATGCAGTACCTGGGTCTCGAACTGCCGACTTGCCAGCCTTCCAGATAACAAGGCAAGCTTCTTAACCGTTGAACCACCATATCCCCTTTACAGCATTGGTGGGGAGCTTCTTGCACTCAAGCCTTGCATTTTGCTCAAATTGTAACAGCAGGGGGGCGTTTTGCAATAAAACCTTGCATTTTGCACAAATTCTAAGAAATTTGCTTGCATAATGCAAACTTTTGCACAAGTAGCACATTTTTGTTGGCAATTGCTGAAAAGCAAAAAAATTGCATAAACAGCAAACCAATCACACAAAAAATATGTTGGCTGCTACGTGGTCTAATCCATGTGTCCTATACTAAATCAAGTGGACTGAATCCAAATCTGAAGTCTAATTCTGCCTAGGACATCAGTACCTTAAATTAGCAAATCTCGCCCTCTTAGTTAGATTCTTGCAAA
Source organism: Bradypodion ventrale (assembly GCA_035047345.1). Classification (NCBI taxonomy): domain Eukaryota; kingdom Metazoa; phylum Chordata; class Lepidosauria; order Squamata; family Chamaeleonidae; genus Bradypodion; species Bradypodion ventrale. Next base: position 10,546,552 of record JAWDJE010000017.1, on the reverse strand, counting down.
AATTGTCTGGTTTATTAACACAGCTGAATCTACTCATCTTTAGCTAAAAACAGACTCAATGTGGCCTAACTGTACTAGTCAGTAAAATGGTTTTACACTAGAGATGAGCCCTTTGTCCATATCGCCTTATATTCCTGTTTCTGACATCAGCTCACTGACGTGCCCTGACATGCCAGGCCACTGCTAGAACATGCATGCCACCAGGGAGGGACCATTTTGGTGGGAAGGTAAACAGCATTCCATGTTGTTGTTGTTGTTATATCAGAAATTATTATTGGTTCTAAGGATGTTTGCTGGAGAAACTCCACTCAGGGGTCACCCTAATGAGGCTCCATTCATATCCTCAAGAGTTGGGACAGGGACTGGTGCTTAATCTGTCATGCAGTACCTGGGTCTCGAACTGCCGACTTGCCAGCCTTCCAGATAACAAGATGAGCTTCTTAACCTCTGAAACACCGTATCAGCTATACAGCATTGGTGGGAAGCTTCTTGCACTCAAACCTTGCATTTTGCCCAAATTGTAGCAGCATGGGTGGGCGTCTTGCACTAAAACCTTACATTTTGCACAAATTCTGAGAAATTTGCTTGCCTAATGCAAACTGTTGCACAAGTAGCACATTTTTGTTGGCAATTGCTGAAAAGCAAAAATATTGCATAAACAGCAAACCAATCACAAAACAATATATATACTGCCTGCTACGTGGTCTAATCCATGCGACCTATTCTAAGTCAAGTGCAATGAATCCAAATCTGAAGTCCGATTCTGCCTAGGACATCAGGGCCTTATTATAGCAAATCTCACCCTCTTGGTTAGATTCTTGCAAAAATCGTCTGGTTTATTAACACAGCTGCATCTACTCATCTTTAGCTCAAAACAGACTTACTGTGGCCTAACTGTACTAGCTAGTAAAATGGATTTACAGTAGAGATGAGCCCTTTGTCCAACTCGCCTTATATAACTGTTTCTGACATCAGCTCACTGACGTGCCCGGACATGCCCGGCCACTGCTAGAACATGCATGTCACCTGGTAGGAGCCATTTTGGTGGGAAGGTAAACTGCGTTCCATGTTGGTGTAGTAGTTGTTGTGTTACGTCAGAAATTATTCTGTGTTGAAAGGATTTTTGCTGGAGAAGCTCCACTCAGGGGGCACCCGAATGAGGATCCATTCATGTCCTCAAGAGTTGGGACAGGGACGGACGCTAAATCTGTCATGCAGTACCTGGGTCTCGAACTGCCGTCTTGCCAGCCTTCCAGATAACAAGGCGAGCTTCTTAACCTTTGAACCACCGTATCCCCTTTACAGCATTGTTGGGGAGCTTCTTGCACTCAAACCTTGCATTTTGCTCAAATTGTAACAGCATGGGGGGCGTCTTGCAATAAAACCTTGCATTTTGCACAAATTCTAAGAAATTTGCTTGCATAATGCAATCTTTTGCACAAGAAGCACATTTTTGTTAGCAATTGCTGAAAAGCAAAAAAATTGCATAAACAGCAAACCAATAAAAAAATATATTGGCTGCTACGTGGTCTAATCCATGTGTTCTATACTAAATCAAGTGGACTGAATCCAAATCTGAAGTCTGATTCTGCCTAGGACATCAGTACCTTAAGTTAGCAAATCTCACCCTCTTAGTTAGATTCTTGCAAAAATTGTCTGGTTTATTAAGACAACTGCATCTACTCATCTTTAGCTCAAAACAGACTCACTGTGGCCTAACTGTACTAGTCAGTAAAATGGTTTTACACTAGAGATGAGCCCTTTGTCCATCTCGCCTTATATTCCTGTTTCTGACATCAGCTCACTGACGTGCCGTGACATGACCAGCCACTGCTAGAACATGCATGCCACCAGATAGGGACCATTTTGGTGGGAGGGTAAACAGTGTTCCATGTTGTTGTTGTTATGTCAGAAACTATTTTGGATTGAAAGGATTTTTGCTGGAGAAACTCCACTCAGGGGACACCCAAATGAGGCTCCATTCATGTCGTGAAGTGTTGGTAAGGGGACGGGCGCTTAATCTGTAATGCAGTACCTGGGTCTCGAACTACCCACTTGCCAGCCTTCCAGTAGCAAGGCGAGCTTCTTCCCACTGAACCACCGTATCCCCTTTACAGCATTGGTGGGGTGCTTCTTGCACTCAAACCTTGCATTTCGCCCACATTGTAGCAGCATGGGGGGGGCATCTTGCAATAAAACCTTGCATTTTGCACAAATTCTAAGAAATCTGCTTGCATAATGCAAACTTTTGAACAAGTACCACATTTTTGTTAGCAATTGCTGAAAAGCAAAAAATTTGCATAAACAGCAAACCAATCACAAAAAAATAATGCCTGCTACGTGATCTTATGCATGTGTCCTACACTAAATCAACCTCAATGAATGCATATCTGAAGGCCGATTCTGCCTAGCACATCAAGACTATAAGATAGCAAATCTCACCCTCTTGGTTAAATACTGGCAAAAATTGTCTGGTTTATTAAGACAGCTGAATCTATTCATCTTTAGCTCAAAACAGACTCACTGTGGCCTAACTGTACTAGCCAGTAAAATGGTTTTACACGAGAGATGAGCCCTTTTCCATCTCACCTTATATACCTGTTTCTGACATCAGCTCACTGACGTGCCCTGACATGCCCGGCCACTGCTAGAACTTGCATGCCACCAGGTAGGGGCCATTTTGGTTGGAAGGTAAACAGCGTTCCATGTTGTTGTTGTTGTTGTTATGTCAGAAACTATTTTGGATTGAAAGGATTTTTGCTGGAGAAACTCCACTCAGGGGACACCCGAATGAGGATCCATTCATGTCCTCAAGAGTTGGGACAGGGACGGACGCTAAATCTGTCATGCAGTACCTGGGTCTCGAACTGCCGACTTGCCAGCCTTCCAGATAACAAGGCGAGCTTCTTAACCTTTGAACCACCGTATCCCCTTTACAGCATTGTTGGGGAGCTTCTTGCACTCAAACCTTGCATTTTGCTCAAATTGTAACAGCATGCGGGGCCAGTCTTGCAATAAAACCTTGCATTTTGCACAAATTCTAAGAAATATGCTTGCATAATGCAAACTTTTGCACACGTAGCACATTTTTGTTAGCAATTGCTGAAAAGCAAAAAAATTACATAAACAGCAAACCAATCACAAAAAAATATATTGGCTGCTACGTGGACTAATCCATGTGTCCTATACTAAATCAAGTGGTCTAAATCCAAATCTGAAGTCTGATTCTGCCTAGGACATCAGTACCTTAAGTTAGCAAATCTCACACACTTGGTTAGATTCTTGCAAAAATTGTCTGTTTTATTAACACAGCTGAATCTACTCATCTTTAGCTCAAAACAGACTCACTGTGGCCTAACTGTACTAGCCAGTAAAATGGTTTTACACTAGAGATGAGCCCTTTGTCCATCTCACCTTATATTCCTGTTTCTGACATCAGCTCACTGACGTGCCGTGACATGACCAGCCACTGCTAGAACATGCATGCCACCAGATAGGGACCATTTTGGTGGGAGGGTAAACAGTGTTCCATGTTGTTGTTGTTGTTATGTCAGAAACTATTTTGGATTGAAAGGATTTTTGCTGGAGAAACTCCACTCAGGGGACACCCAAATGAGGCTCCATTCATGTCCTCAAGAGTTGGGAAAGGGACGGGCTCTTAATCTATCATGCAGTATCTTGGTCACGAACTGCCCACTTGCCAGCCTTCCAGTAACAAGGCAAGCTTCTTCCCTCTAAACCACCGTATCAACTTTACAGCATTGGTGGGGAGATTCTTGCAATAAAACCTTGCATTTTGCACAAATTCTAAGAAATTTGCTTGCATAATGCAAACATTTACACAATTAGCACATTTTTGTTACAAATTGCTGAAAAGCAAAAAATTTGCATAAACAGCAAACCAATCAAAAAAAATATGTTGGCTGCTACGTGGTCTAATCCATGTGTCCTATACTAAATCAAGTGGACTGAATCCAAATCTGAAGTCTAATTCTGCCTAGGACATCAGTACCTTAAGTTAGCAAATCTCACACACTTGGTTAGATTCTTGCAAAAATTGTCTGTTTTATTAACACAGCTGAATCTACTCATCTTTAGCTCAAAACAGACTCACTGTGGCCTAACTGTACTAGCCAGTAAAATGGTTTTACACTAGAGATTAGCCCTTTGTCCATCTCACCTTATATTCCTGTTTCTGACATCAGCTCACTGACGTGCCCTGACATGCCCAGCCACTGCTAGAACATGCAGGTCACATGGTAGGGACCATTTTGGTGGGAAGGTAAACTGGGTTCCAAGTTGTTGTTGTAGTTGTTATGTCAGAAACTATTCTGGATTGAAAGGATTTTTGCTGGAGAAACTCCACTCAGGGGACACCCGAATGAGGCTCCATTTATGTCCTCAAGAGTTGGGACAGGGACAGGCGCTTAATCTGTCATGCAGTACCTGGGTCTCGAACTGCCAACTTGCCAGCCTTCCAGATGACAAGGTGAGCTTCTTAACCTCTGAACCACCGTATCCCCTTTACAGCATTGGTGGGGAGCTTCTTGAACTCAAACCTTGCATTTGGCACAAATTGTAGCAGGATGGGGTCCGTCTTGCAATAAAACCTTGCATTTTGCACAAATTCTAAGAAATTTGCTTGCATAATGCAAACTTTTGCACAAGTAACACATTTTTGTTAGCAATTGCTGAAAAGCAAAAAAATTGCATAAACAGCAAACCAATCACAAAAAAAATATATTGGCTGCTACGTGGACTAATTCATGTGTCCTATACTAAATCAAGTGGCCTAAATCCAAATCTGAAGTCCGATTCTGCCTAGGACATCAGAACCTTAAGTTAGCAAATCTCACACTCTTAGTTAGATTCTTGCAAAAATTGTCTGTTTTATTAACACAGCTGAATCTACTCATCTTTAGCTCAAAACAGACTCACTGTGGCCTAACTGTACTAGCCAGTAAAATGGTTTTACACTAGAGATGAGCCCTTTGTTTATCTCGCCTTATATTCCTGTTTCTGACATCAGCTCACTGACGTGCCCTGACATGCCCGGCCACTGCTAGAACATGCATGCCACCAGGTAGAAAATAAGAACATAAGAACAGCCTTGCTGGAACAGGCCACAGCCCATCCAGTCCAGCATTCTGTCTCACACAGTGGCTCACCATTTCCTTCAGGGTATTCCCAAGCAGATGCCTTCACCTGCTTAGGATTCACTGGAAATGATATTGAGAGATATCCTGCCTATCTCTCCAACCCGCAGGTTGTCCTTAAGTATCCATAATTATAGCCATTGATACTCTTGTCCTCCATGAACTTGTCTAATCCTTTCTTAAAGCTGTCAAGACTGACAGCTGTCACCACTTCTTCTGGCAAGGTGTTCCATAGACCAGTAATCCTCTGGGTGGAAAAAGTACTTTCTCTTAATTGTTTGAGAACTAGTACCCAAAAGTTTCATGGAGTGTCCCCTAGCTCTAGTGTTATGCGATAGGGAAAACAGTTTTTCCTTATCTACTTTGTCCACACCGTGCATGATTTTATAAACTTCAATCAGGTCACCTCTTAGACGTCGTCGTTCAAGAGTGAAGAGGCCCAACCGTTGCAGCCTCAGATGGTAAGGAAGGTGTTCCAGTCCCCTAATCATTCTGGTTGCCCTCCTCTGCACTTTTTCCAGCTCCATAATATCCTTCTGGAGGTATGGCGACCAGAACTGTACACAGTATTCCAGATGGGGCCTCACCATAGATTTATAAAGAGGCAAAATGACACTTGCTGACTTATTTTCTATACCCTTCCTAATGATCCCTAGCATTGAGTTTGCTTTTTTTCACTGCTGAGGCACACTGGGTTGACACCTTCATTGAGTTGTCCACCAGGACACCAAGGTCCCTTTCCTGGTTTGTCGCAGAGAGTTCAGACCCCATCAGTTTATAAATATAATTGGGGTTCTTTGCCCCAACATGCATCACTCTGCACTTACTAATGTTGAAACTCATTTGCCACTGTTTTGCCCACTCCCCCAGTGTCGAGAGATCCCTCTGGAGCTCCTCGCAATCTCTCACAGTTTTCACTACCCAGCAAATTTGGCTACCTTGCTTTTTACTCCTACCTCTAGATCATTTATGAAGAGGTTGAAAAGCAGGGGTCCCAGTACTGAACCTTGGGGGACCCCACTCTTTACTTCCCTCCACTTGGAGAAGTGTCCATTTAGTGCTACCCTCTGTTTCCTGTCCCTTAGCCAGTTGCTGATCCAGGACAAGACCTGTCCCTTTATTCCATGACTGGTAAGTTTATTCAAGAGCCTTTGGTGTGGGACCTTGTCAAAAGCCTTCTGAAAGTCCAGATAAACAATGTCAACTGGATCCCCCTTATCCACATGCTTGTTGACACTCTCAAAAAATTCCAACAGATTAGTGAGGCATGATTTGCCCTTGCAAAAGCCATGTTGGCTCTCCTTTAGCAGCGCCTTCTCTTCTATGTGCCTATTAATTCTATTTTTTAGGATGGTTTCCATCACTTTACCTGGGACACATGTCAAACTGACAGGTCGGTAATTTCCTGGATCACCCCTGAATCCTTTTTTGAAAATTGGTGTTACATTCGCTACCTTCCAGTCATCAGGCACAAATCGTGATTTGAGGGAAAGATTATATATTTTGGCTAGGAGATCAGCAATTTCATCTTTAAGTTCCCTGAGAACTCGTGGATGGATGCCATCTGGTCCTGGTGATTTGTTAGTGTTTAGCTTAACAAGACATGCAAGGACCTCCTCCCTGGTTATTTCTATCTGGCTTAATTCTTCGGTTTCCCTCCCTACCAAGATAGGCTCTGTTTTGGGCATGTGGCCTCTGTCTTCTTCAGTGAATACTGAAGCAAAGAATTCATTGAGTCTCTCTGCAATCTCTGTTTCCTCTTTAATAACCCCTTGCCTTCCATTGTCATCTAATGTTCCAATGGCCTTCCTAGTTGGGTTCTTACTTCTAATGTACTTAAAGAAGTCTTTGTTATTTCTCTGAGTATTTTTAGCTATACGCTCCTCAAAGTCTTGCTTTCCTTTCCTGATTGTTGCCTTGCATTTGTTCTGCCAGAATTTATGTTTCTGCCTGCTGTCCTCATTCGGAAAAGCCTTCCATCTTCTAAATGAGCTTTTCTTGCTCTTGATCACTTCCCGAACAGCTCCTGTAAGCCACATCGGAGTCCTCTTGGACCTGGCCGTGCCCTTTTTCCTTTTGGGTATGCATTCCAATTGAGCCTCTGTTATTGTTTTTGTAAACAGCCTCCATGCCTCTTGGAGTGTTTGGACTCTCTCAATTTTCCCTTTCTGCTTCTTTTTTACTAGTTTCCTCAACTTTGGGAAATTTCCTTTTTGAAAATTTAAGGTCTCTGTGTTAGATTTTATCAGTGACTTGCGGTCTATGATCAAGTTAAACATAATTGAGTTGTGGTCACTGTTCCCTATTGGATCAGTCACATTAACATCTTGCACCAGATCCTGAGTATTACTCAGGATCAAGTCAAGGATTCTTGTACCTCTAGTTGGGTCTTCAACCATCTGTCCCAGGGAACAATTATTTAGCATATCTAGGAACTTTATCTCTTTATCATGTGCTGAACAACAGTTCACCCAGTCTATGTGAGGGTAATTGAAGTCCCCCATTATAACCAGGCTTCCCTTCTTGGATGCCTCCTTTACAACATTCTCCAACTGCCAGTCTCCCTCAAGAGTTTGGGTCGGAGGCCGATAGTATATGCCTACTGTTAGACCATCCTTGTGGCCTGGTACTCTTACCCACAGAGCTTCTAATGGTGACTCCAAATCACCTAGATATTCCAATTCATACGATTTTATCACTTCTTTGACATACAAGGCCACACCACCTCCCATTTTCCCCTTCCTATCCTTCCTGTACAGTTTGTAGCCTGGGATAACTGTATCCCATTGGTTATCATCCGTCCACCAGGTTTCAGTGATACCAATAATATCAATATTCTTATCTATTGCTAAGTATTCCAGCTCCCCTATTTTGTTCCGGAGGCTTCTGGCATTTGTATACAAGCATTTATATATGCTTTTCTGACACAGTCTTTTGTGTCCAGTTGCATTGTTAGACTGCCTCTTGCATCCTTCTGCTAGAATGCTAGTGACTAGCTCCTCGCTCTGCTCATTCATTTTTGCATCCTCCTCACTACTCAAGTACAGACTTTCCCGAACCGGATGCTGCCCAGCTCCTGTCGGCTTTCCCCCAGTTATCAGTTTAAAAGCTGCTCTGCAGCCTTTTTGATGTTGAGTGCCAGCAATCTGGTCCCATCATGGTTCAAATGCAACCCATCCCTCCTGAACAGATTTGGCTTGTCCCAAAATGTTCTCCAGTTCCTGACAAATCTGAAGCCCTCCTCTCGACACCACCGCCTCATCCAAGCATTGAGGCTTCTGAGCTCTGCCTGCCTGGTAGGTCCTGCGCGAGGGACAGGCAACACTTCTGAAAATGCTACCTTGGAAGTCCGGGACTTCAATCTTCTTCCTAACAACCTGAATTTGGCTTCCAGGACAGACCGCTTGGCCTTCCCAACATCATTGGTACCAACGTGTACCATGACAACTGGCTCATTCCCAGTTCTCTCTAACAATCTATCTAGATTTCTTGTGATGTCTGCAACTTTTGCACCTGGCAGGCAAGTTACCATACGGTTATCATGTGCATCACAAATCCATTTCTCTGTATTTCTAATTATTGAATCGCCTAGTACAAGGAGCCTCTCTCCTGCAATCTGTTCATCTACATGCACCTCATCAACCATATTAAGGGAGAGAACCTCTGTTTGTTCCTGTTGTTTATCTTCCTGGATCTCATCAAGTGTGATGAAAGAGAGATCATCAGGTGGAACCAGTTGTTCCTCTGTGTGTTCCTCATCAGGTGTGATGAGGGAAAGAGCCTCAAATTTATTCTGTAATTTCAGACTCTCAGAGTGATCCCCTACTCTTCTCCTCCTTTGAGTCACATTCCTCCAAACATCTCCCTCCTGAGTTAGTGAAGGGCCTTCTCCCTCAGAACTGTGCCCTGTCTCTTCTTTGTCCAGCATAGTCTGTTCCGCTCTGTCCAAGAACAGCTCAAGCTCCTTAATTTGTTGATGGTTAGATATGCGGGCCTCTAGCTGCTGGACCTTCTCTTCTAGTAGTGCAACCAGCTTGCACTTGCTGCAAGTGTAGTTCTCCATATGCTTTGGCAAGAACACAAACATGGCACAAGTATTGCAGGTAACTACAACTGTTCCCTCAGAATCCATTTTAACAAGTGCAGTATTCTGGGCCTCAAAAATGTACATGTTTACTACCTTTCTACCTAGTAAGACTATATTCTTCCTTTGTTACTAGTTTGCAGCTCTACTCCAACTGCAAAACTCACCAGTGCTCACTTCCTTTGTTTGGCTATCCTCAGCAGCAGCTCTGCTTAAGAGCACATGCAGAGTCAAAAGGGCTGACCCTGAAAGAGCTCAGAGCTTTTAAAAGCTAGTGTGGCTCCGCCCCTATGAGTCACAGTTCAGGGAAGCCTGGTGTGGCTCTGCCCCCCTGCTTCTGGAAGCTTCAAACTGCTTCCTCTGTTTTAACAGAGGTGGCTCTCAGCAGTTTAAATTATCAATTTAAATTAGTGGAGGCCTCTAAAGCAGCTCTACTCCAACTGCAAAACTCACCAGTGCTCACTTCCTTTGTTTGGCTCTCCTCAGCAGCAGCTCTGCTTAAGAGCACATGCAGAGTCAAAAGGGGTAGGGTAATGGTAAACGGTAGGGACCATTTTGGTGGGAAGGTAAACAGCGTTCCATGTTGTTGTTGTAGTAGTTGTTGTGTTACGTCAGAAATTATTCTGTGTTGAAAGGATTTTTGCTGGAGAAATTCCACTCAGGGGACAACCGAATGAGGCTCCATTCATGTCCTCAAGAGTTGGGAAAGGGACGGGCTCTTAATCTATCATGCAGTACCTTGGTCACGAACTGCCCACTTGCCAGCCTTCCAGTAACAAGGCGAGCTTCTTCCCTCTAAACCACCGTATCAACTTTACAGCATTGGTGGGGAGATTCTTGCAATAAAACCTTGCATTTTGCACAAATTCTAAGAAATTTGCTTGCATAATGCAAACGTTTACACAATTAGCACATTTTTGTTACAAATTGCTGAAAAGCAAAAAATTTGCATAAACAGCAAACCAATCACACAAAAAATATGTTGGCTGCTACGTGGTCTAATCCATGTGTCCTATACTAAATCAAGTGGACTGAATCCAAATCTGAAGTCTGATTCTGCCTAGGACATCAGTACCTTAAATTAGCAAATCTCACCCTCTTAGTTAGAGTCTTGCAAAAATTGTCTGGTTTATTAACACAGCTGAATCTACTCATCTTTAGCTAAAAACAGACTCAATGTGGCCTAACTGTACTAGTCAGTAAAATGGTTTTACACTAGAGATGAGCCCTTTGTCCATCTCGCCTTATATTCCTGTTTCTGACATCAGCTCACTGACGTGCCCTGACATGCCAGGCCATTGCTAGAACATGCATGCCACCAAGTAGGGACCATTTTGGTGGGACGGTAAACAGCATTCCATGTTGTTGTTGTTGTTATGTCAGAAATTATTATTGGTTCTAAGGATTTTTGCTGGAGAAACTCCACTCAGGGGTCACCCTAATGAGGCTCCATTCATATCCTCAAGAGTTGGGACAGGGACTGGTGCTTAATCTGTCATGCAGTACCTGGGTCTCGAACTGCCGACTTGCCAGCCTTCCAGATAACAAGATGAGCTTCTTAACCTTTGAACCACCGTATCCCCTTTACAGCATTGGTGGGGAGCTTCTTGCACTCAAACCTTGCATTTTGCTCAAATTATAACAGCATGGGGGGCGTCTTGCAATAAAACCTTGCATTTTGCACAAATTCTAAGAAATTTCCTTGCATAATGCAAACTTTTGCACAAGTAGCACATTTTTGTTAGCAATTGCTGAAAAGCAAAAAAATTGCATAAACAGCAAACCAATCACAAAAAATATATATTGGCTGCTACGTGGTCTAATCCATGTGTCCTATACTAAATCAAGTGGACTGAATCCAAATCTGAAGTCTAATTCTGCCTAGGAAATCAGTACCTTAAGTTAGCAAATCTCACCCTCTTAGTTAGATTCTTGCAAAAATTGTCTGGTTTATTAACACAGCTGAATCTACTCATCTTTAGCTAAAAACAGACTCAATGTGGCCTAACTGTACTAGTCAGTAAAATGGTTTTACACTAGAGATGAGCCCTTTGTTCATCTCGCCTTATATTCCTGTTTCTGACATCACCTCACTGACGTGCCCGGACATGCCAGGCCACTGCTAGAATATGCATGGACCTGGTAGGGACCATTTTGGTGGGAAGGTAAATAGCATTCCATGTTGTTGTTGTTGTTGTTGTTGTTGTTGTTGTTGTTGTTGTTGTTGTTGTTGTTGTTGTTGTTGTTGTTGTTGTTGTTGTTGTTGTTGTTGTGTCAGAAATTATTGTTGGTTCTAAGGATTTTTGCTGGAGAAACTCCACTCAGGGGACACCCAAATGAGGCTCCATTCATATCCTCAAGAGTTGGGACAGGGACTGGCGCTTAATCTGTCATGCAGTACCTGGGTCTTGAACTGCCGACTTGCCAGCCTTCCAGATAACAAGGTGAGCTTCTTAACCTCTGAACCACCGTATCCCCTATACAGCATTGGTGGGGAGCTTCTTGCACTCTAACCTTGCATTTTGCCCAAATTGTAGCAGCATGGGTGTGCGTCTTGCAATAAAACCTTGCATTTTGCACAAATTCTAAGAAATTTGCTTGCATAATGCAAACTGTTGCACAAGTAGCACATTTTTGTTAGCAATTGCTGAAAAGCAAAAAAATTGCATAAACAGCAAACCAATCACAAAACAATATATATACTGCCTGCTACGTGGTCTAATCCATGTGACCTATACTAAGTCAAATGCAATGAATCCAAATCTGAAGTCCGGTTCTGCCTTAAAATAACAAATCTCACCCTCTTGGTTAGATTCTTGCAAAAATCGTCTGGTTTATTAACACAGCTGCATCTACTCATCTTTAGCACAAAACAGACTCACTGTGGCCTAACTGTACTAGCCAGTAAAATGGATTTACAGTAGAGATTAGCCCTTTGTCCAACTCGCATTATATAACTATTTCTGACATCAGCTCACTGACGTGCCCTGACATGCCCAGCCACTGCTAGAACCTGCATGTCACCTGGTAGGGACCATTTTGGTGGGAAGGTAAACTGCGTTCCATGTTGTTGTTGTTGTTGTTGTTGTTGTTGTTGTTGTTGTTGTTGTTGTTGTTGTTGTTGTTGTTGTTGTTGTTGTTGTTGTTGTTTGTTATGTCAGAAACTATTCTGGATGGAAAGAATTTTTGCTGGAGAAACTGCACTCAAGGGACACCCAAATGAGGCTCCATTCATGTCCTCAAAAGTTGGGAAAGGGACAGGTGCTTAATCTTTCATGCAGTAGCTGGGTCTCGAACTGCCGACTTGCCAGCCTTCCAGATAACACGGCGAGCTTCTTCCCTCTGAATCACCGTATCCCCTTTACAGAATTGGTTGGGTGCTTCTTGCAATAAAACCTTGCATTTTGCAAAAAAATTCTAAGAGATTTGCTTGCATAATGCAAACTTTTGCACAAGTAGCACATTTTTGTTAGCAATTGCTGAAAAGCAAAAACATTTCATAAACAGCAAACCAATCACAAAAAATATATATATTGCCTGGTATGTGATCTTATCCATGTGTCCTATACTAAATCAAGTGCACAGAATCCAAATCTGAAGTCTGATTCTGTCTAGGACATCAGGAACTTAAGTTAGCAAATCTCACCCTTGGTTAGATTCTGGCAAAAATTGTCTGGTTTATTAACATAGCTGCATCTACTCATCTTTAGCTCAAAACAGACTCACTGTGGCCTAACTGTACTAGCCAGTAAAATGGTTTTACAGTAGAGATGAGCCCTTTGTCCAACTCGCCTTATATACCTGTTTCTGACATCAGCTCACTGACATGCCCTGCCACTGCTAGAACATGCATGACACAAGGTAGGGACCATTTTGGTGGGAAGGTAAACAGTGTTTCATGTTGTTGTTGTTGTTGTTATGTCAGAAACTATTCTGGATTGAAAGGATTTTTACTGGAGAAACTCCACTCAGGGGACACCTGAATGAGGCTCCATTCATGTCTTCAAGATTTGGGAAAGGGACGGGCGCTTAATCTGTAATGCAGTAATCTGTAATGCAGTTTTCTTAAACTCTTTAATATCTTGTTTATGAACTCATGAAAGAAAAACTATTTAATTCTCCAGTTTTTTCCTTTTATTTTTAAACCACCTCTTCAACTGTAACTCATCTACACTTCACCTAGTGTTGTTCATATTGGAATTAGCATTTACCCTTTCAAATTTGTTTTCAATTTTCCCAAAATTTGAATGTTTCGGGGATTGGCTTAATCCCTTTTCATCATGCTTTAATGCATATTCCACATAGGGCTTCCAGATTTCCCACAACTTGTTGTCCGTCATTATGCAGAAAGATGCAATAAAATGCTATTTTTCCCTACAACTTCAGCATAAGACATTAGCCACCACTAGATGGTGCCCCAAGATGGTGAATTGCAAGGGAAGCAGCTTTAAAAAATAATAAGCCTGAACACTTCTCAGCATTAAGGTAAAGGTAAAGGTTTCCCTTGCTCGAAAGCCAGTCGTATCCGACTCTAGGGTGCAGTGCTCATCTCTGTTTCTAAGCCAAAGAGCCAGCGCTGTCTGCTTCTGCAGACATTTCCGTGGTCATGTGGCAGGCATGACTAGACACCGGAGCGCGCGGAACGCTGTTACCTTCCCACCGAAGTGGTCCCTATTTATCTACTTGCAATTTCTTGGCTGATGCTAAAATATGAACTTCTTCTCCTCCACGTACTTATCCTGAGACTGCGGTGGCTCAAGTGGTTAAGATGCTGAAGGCTGGAAGGTCGGAGTTTGATACCCGAGTACTGCAGGACGGAATGAGCTCCCGTCTTTGTCCCAGCTCCTGCCAACCTAGCAGTTCGAAAGCAAGAAATTGCTAGTAGATAAATAGGGACCACTTCGGTGGGAAGGTAAACAGTGTTCCATGCACTCCGGGTCTAGATATGCCTGCCACATGTCCACAGAAATGTCTGTGGATGCAGACTGCACTGTCTCTTTGGCTATAAACAGAGATGAGCACTGAACCCTAGAGTTGTGGATACTACTGGCTTTTGAACAAGGGCAACCTTTACCTTTACACTTATTCTTCATGCCACATTTAAATTGGGATACCCAGTGTGATTTCACAGTGATAGACTACAACTCAGGAGCCCAGCATTTGATTCCCTGTTCAACCATGGAAAGTGACTGGTGCTTTAGGACTGGTCTCTCTTGCTTGAAAACCAGTCATGTCTCACTGCGCATCTCCATTTACAGCCAAAGAGCCAATGCTGCCTACATCTACACATGTTTCCCTGGTCATGACTAGATGCCGGAATGCACAGAACCTTTCCTGCCAAAGCGGTACCTATTTATCTTGCTTTTGAGCGGCTTGGTTGGCAGGAGCAGGGGCAGAGACAGGCGCTCATTCCGTTGTGCTGTACTTAGTTCTCAAAGTGCTGACCTGGAGGGGTTAACTTTTCAGTACTCTGAGCAGTTCTCACATTTGGCAATGGAAGAGGTCACACTGGTTTGTCATTTCTCCCAGGGGTGACGTTGAAGTTTGTAGTCACCACCAGAGGTGCTGAGATAGGTGTGGGTTTGTTTCTTGCTCTATTGCCTGGACAGGGATTCTGAGTCTAAAAACACAAATCTCCACATCTCTAGTCACAACTGTGGAAGTATGCTGCTGAGACATGTTATCAACCAAGGCTAATATCAGATTATGTGGGCGCGATTGCTGAGGTCAGGTGAAAGGAAACGGTGCCTTCATTTTGGTGGTTTCACGTCTGGCCTAGACACGGAAGAAGAAGAACAGACTGGTATTTCTGTCCATGTGTCCCCCTCCAAATTATCCCAAACACATTTGGCAGTGAGGATCCAACCAGATGTGTTGTGGCAACAGCTTAACTTTTATGTGCTATCAAGTCATCTCCAACCTATGGTGACCCTATGAATAAGAGCTCTCCAAACTGCTTGGTTTTTCAACAGTCCTGCTCTTCTCTTACAAACTCGAGCCTGTGGCTTTCTTTAGAAGCCAATCCAGCTCACCTCTGATCTTTTTGTTTTCCTGCAGCCTTCCACCGCTCCCACCGTCACTGACTCTTCTAGGGAATCCTGCATTCTCATGATGCAGGACAGATTCAGTTTCATTATTTTTGGCCTCCAGCATCAGTTCAGGTAATAAATAATAATAATAATTTGGCGTCAGAAATTATTCTGGGTTGAAAGGAATTTTTTGCTGAAGGAACTCCGCTCGGGGGATGCCTGAATGAGGCTCATTTCATGTCCCCAAGATCTTTTCCAACCCAAGTGGTCCCTAGTGATCTACTTGCAATTTCATGCTTTCAAACTGCTAGATTGACAGGAGCTGGAAAAGAGATGGCGCTCAAACCATCATGCAGTACCTGGGACTTGAACTGCCAACTTGCCGGCCTTCCAGCTAACAAGGTGAGCTTCTTAACCACTGAGCCACCACAGCCCCTTCAGGTTGTTTCGCTCTAGGACCCACTCGTTTGTCTTTCTGATGGTCCAGGTTATTTCCTCCAGCACCATATTTCAATTAGGATTAAACTAGAGATTGTAAAGGAGGCTGCAGTAGCATAGTGGTTAAAGATGCTGAAATTGATGACTGGAAGGTTGGCAGGTCAGCAGTTCGAGACCCTAGCGCTGCATAGTGGAGTGAGCGCCTGTCTCTGTCCCAGCTCCTGCCGACCTAGCAGTCCGGAAGCAAGAAATTGCAAGTAGATAAATAGGAAACACTTCAGTGGGAAGGTAAACAGCGTTTTGGGCACTCCGGTGTCGAGTCATGTCTGCCACGTGTCCACGGAAACATCTGCACATGCAGACAGCGCTGGCTCTTTGGTAATAAACAGAGATGAGCACCGAACTCTAAAGTCAGATACAACTGGCTTTCGAGCAAGTGTGCCCTTTACCTTTACGTGGACAGAAATACCAGTCTGTTTTTCTTCTTCCACGTCTAGGCCAGACACGAAACCACCAAAATGAAGGCATCATTTGGTGAGTTCATTCCGCAAGGGCAACCTTTATCTTTAGAGCTTGTAAAAAGTTACTTCTTTGGACGCAACTGAAAAAGTTCCTTTTTCTTGGATGGATGCAAAGAAACCTCCCTGGTGCAATCCTGACCTGGTGATGTCTGAGAACTGTAGCCCAAGAAATATACAAAATAGCATAGGAAGGAGGAAGGGAGATTTCAGTGTTGGGAAATGAAGTTGCTGTATTTGTGTGCTGTCAATTTGTAACTGATTTATAGTGACCCAAATAGTGCTTGAAAGGTAAGTGAGATAGTTAAGGAGCAGGTTTTACTAGTTCCAGTGAGCTTTCTGACCTGCTGAACTTCCGGCAGTCAATCTCAGTGTCTTTAAGCCACTAAGCCACCACTGCCCTTCAGATACTAAACCACTGGACTATCTGGCCAGCTGGACTGCGGGGCTCAAGTGGTTAAAATGCTGAAGTCGCTGACTGGAAGGTCAGAGTTCGATTCCCGGGTACTGCATGATGGAGTGACTCCCTGTCTCAGCTCATGCCAACCTAGCAGTTGGAAAGCAAGAAATTGCAAGTGGATAAATAGGCACCAATTTGATGGGAAGGTAACCAGCGTTCTGTGCACTCTCTGGTATCTAGGCATGCCTGCCACGTGTCCACGGAAATATCTGCAGACACAGATAATGCTGGCTATTTGGTTATAAACAGAGATGAGCACTGAACCCCAGAGTGGGATATGACTGGCTTTCGATAAAGGGTGACCATTACCTTTACTATATAGTCCTGCAGGCTTCCAGGAGTGGAAATTGTGCCATTTTCCAGCCTCACCCCTATTTTTCGTACAGGAGACTTCAACCCCACAACCCAACATCCTCACTCCCACCATGATACAAAGAGTTCAAGGGGGGTCTAACTCTTGGGCCTTATCCAGCATCTGCCACTCAAAAGCTTAGTTTAAACTCCAAACAAAGACCTTTTGGAGCAATCGGCCCGCAGCTTTTCCGAGTCCGGCCGAGGGTGTTTTGTGCGAGGTGGGGAGGAGCACAAAGGGAATACTGTGGCCGGACTTCCCCAGGCAGCGGGCATGAATGGGCTTTTCATTCCTCAAGCTGTGATTAGTTTGAGCAAAATGGGGAGTTCGGTCCCCTAATCTCCTTCTCATGTCAAGGCTTTCGTCAAATGGGAGGGTTACGAAAGGGTTTCTTTCACAATCTCTGGAGGCTATCTGGGTGAAGGGGAAGTTGTGGTGCAATCAGCGTCCAGGGCATGTTCATCTGAGAGTAAACAAAACTGCAGTGGCCCAAGGGGTTAAGACGCTTGCTAACTTGGAAGGTCGGAGTTCAAAACCTGAGTACAGCTTGATGGAGTGAGTGCCCATCTCTGCCCCAGCTCCTGCCAACCTAGCAGCTTGAAAGCAAGACATTGCAAGTAGATCAATAGGGACCACTTCGGTGGGAAAGGTAAACAGCATTCCGTGCACTCCAGTGTCTAGTCATGCCTGCCACATGACCATGGAAACGTCTGCAAACGCGGACAGTGCTGGCACTTCGGCTGTAAACAGAGATGAGCACTGAACCCTAGAGTCAGATACGACTGGCTTTCGAGCAAGGGCAACCTTTACTGAACAGCAAAAAAAAGACAAAAGAATGTTGTGGCACCTTAAAGCAGGGATTCTCAACCTGCAGCATGTGGGCCAGATGCGTCCCACAGCACCATTTCATATGCCCCCCCCCCACTGCCTCCACCATACCTGGAAGTGCCATGTGGTGGTAAAGGTTTCCCTTGCTCAAAAGCCAGTCGTATCCGACTCTAGGGTGCAGTGCTCATCTCTGTTTCTAAGCCGAAGAGCCAGCGTTGTCTGCTTCTGCAGACATTTCCATGGTCATGTGGCAGGCATGACTAGACACCGGAGCGCACGGAATGCTGTTACCTTCCCACCGAAGTGGTCCCTATTTATCTACTTGCAATTTCTTGCTTTCGAACTGCTAGGTTGGCAGGAGCTGGGACGAAGACGGGAGCTCATTTCCGTCCTGCAGTACTCGGGAATCGAACTGCTGACCTTCCGCTTCCCAGTCAGCGTCTTAGCAACTTGAGCCATTGGGAGGAAGGGCAAAATGGTTGTCTGGCCCCTGAAGCCGTCTGAGGGAGCATGACCCGGCCCCTGGCTTTAAAAGGTTGAGAACTCCTGTCCTGAAGGATAACATCCCCACCCCACCCTCAAATTCAGGAACCTGCCTACCTTTGCTATACCAAAATGGAAGATTAATATAAGACACTTTAGAGAGAGGAAATGCAAAATAGAACAAAACGTGTGGATTTTTTGGTGGGTTTCAAGGTGCCCCTTCGTTTTTCTCAGCAGCGGAGGTTTTGTCACATGGCGGTTCTGTATTCTCAAGGGAGAGGTGAGCACAAAAGGTCCTGATAGATGGCAGTTTGTGTACATTGCCTCTCTGCCACTAGAAGGAGCAAATATTTACCCATCCAGTGTTATGGGCAACAGGCACAATGCAAAGCAATTCAGAGTGGAAACCCTATGTTCAGTGGCAGTCCAGGGTTTAAAAAGAAACAGGGAGCACATCTGTTGTCCCAATGCAGGGGTTCCCAACCTTTTCAAGCTGGGGGCCAGTTCGTGCTCTCTCAGTCAGCTTCGAGGGCTGGATGGCCATTTTGCCCTGCCTGAACTATGAGGGTGGCCATTTTGTCCCAACAGCTTCAAATGGTGTTGAATCCAGAACAAGAAGTACTCTAACCAGCAGGTTTAAACTCAGTGATTCTTTACTCAGCTCATACTTCGGACTGGGGACTATGTACAGGAGTGGCCTCTATATTTACAGTGATTTGACCATTACAAAACAAGATAATTTAGGTGGGCTTCTGGAGACAAACAAAGTTCAACATTTCCTGCTTTGACATATATTTGAATTTCGCGCCTTCAGGAAGGGCACGCTTCTTGTCCTTTAGTTTTGGTGCAGTTTGACTTTTGAAATAGAATTAGGCTTTCCTCCCCTTAGCGAGGAACATAATCTCCTCAATGTTTGGGCAGACCGCAACTCCGTTTGAGGCGCCTGAGAATCTCAGGTCTTGGTACCGGCTCTGTGTGAACCCTGACTGGTTCTGGAGAGGCTGGTGAACTGGGTGCAGCCTCGGTTGCTGCTTCTGCTTCAGGTATCTCCGGTGGAGTCCCATGTGAAAGGGGTATTGGTGTGGAGGGCAATGGCTCACTAAAGAGCTGCAACTCAAAATCCTGCTCATTGGTAGCAGTGGCTTCCCTTTGTGACTCCCTTTCTATACTCACGTTTCGCCCAGACACTCATGGCTGAATTTGGTCGGCGTGCCTTCTCCACACTGTGCCATCATCCAGTTGGACCCTGTATGACTCTGGACCGGTTTGCTCCAAGACCTCACCTCCCAACCATGGGGATCTGGGCACGTAATTCTGGCAATGGACTGGTTGCCCAATGTCAATGTTGAGACCCCTGTCCTCTAACAGTGGGGATCCAAGCAGTCCAAGACTGTGGACAGTTTTCTCTTCATTAAGCGATCGGCTGGTGACAGCCCTGATGCCAGGGGGGTAATCCTGTAGGACAGTAAGAACTGGCAAAGCTGCAATTCTACGTCTCCAGCCCTCATGTGCTTAAGAGCATCTTTGACAGTTCAGGCCTGTCTCTCGATCTGTCCATTTGTCGCGGGGTGGAAAGGTGCGGCAGTAATATGCCTGACACCATTATGGCAAAGGAAATCTTGAAACTTTGCCGACATGAAGGTTGATGCATTGTCGGACACAACGATGTCAGGTAAACCCAAAATACAAAACACTTGCCTTAACTTGAGAATTGTTACCACAGAGGAAGTCCCGGATACAGGAATTACTTCCAACCATTTGGAATATGAATCTACGATGAGTAGAAATGTGGCTCCCCTGAAAGGACCCGCAAAGTCAATATGGACTTGTGACCAGGGACCTCTGCCAGTGTCCCACTCTCTGCTGGGAAGATGTGTCTCCTCTGGCCCGGAGGCCTGACATTCCCTACAATGTCTGACCCACACCTCGATGTCGAGGTCTAATCTGGGTCACCAGAAGTAACTATGTCTGAGCACCTTCGACCGGACAATCCCCGGGTGGCTCACATGTAGTGTACAAAAAACTTTATTCCATAGCACCAATAGAATGACCACTCTGTGCCCCCATACTAAGCACCCTTGCTCTAAGGACAGTTTGTTACATTTACTGTAAAGAACCTTGAACTCTTCAGAGACCAGTGGTGATGGCCACCCTTTCTGAACCCACAGTGAAACCTTTGACAGGAGAGGATCTTTCCTTGTTTCAGCCACGATGTCCGCAGCGGACACTGGCGGGGAGTGTAATACCTCTAACATGAGGACTTGATGGTCTGTTTCACTTGCCCATGATCGGTCAGGGCATCCGCATTACTGATGCTGGCACCTGGGTGATGCTGTAGGTCAAACTAGTATACATGTAGAAACATTGCCCAGCACAGCAGGATTTGAGGAATAGGTTTGTGAGGCCTAGCAATGGCTTGTGATCGGTGATGATCATGAAAGCCCTTCCATAGATGAAATCATGAAATTTCTTAGTACCGGCGATTATCGCCAGTGCCTCTCTGTCGATCTGAGCATAATTTTTCTCAGCCGCAGACAAGGACCTGGAATAATAAGCAACAGGTGCTTCTTTTCCTCCCCCCAGATTGTGGCAAAGCACAGCCCCTACCCCCACAGGCGAGGCATCACATACCAGGATAAGGGGCTTCTGGGGGTCTTAATGCATAAGGACAGCATCAGCCATTAAGAGTTTCTTGACCTCACAACGCTTTATCCTGGGAAGGACCCCACCACCACACAGTTTGTTTTTTTAGTAACTGGTGCAGGGCTCCGCTACAGTGGCCTTTTGAGGTAGAAGTGAATGATAGAAGTTCAGGAGCCCTAAGAAGGCCTGAAGTTCAGTTTTTGAAGTTGGACGGGGAGCGTCCCACACAGCTTTTACCTTGGCATCTGAGGGCTTGACCTCCCATGCAAAAACCCCAACATATTTCTTTCTTTACATGTAACCCTGCAGTTTGAAATCGTTCCAGCACTTTACTTAGTTTGGACGCAAGTTCCACCCTGTCCTTCCCGGCAATCAATACATCGTCAAAATAAGGTAGCACCCCAAGAAGACCTTTCAATAACCTTTCAACCAGGGCCTGGAAAATGCCAAGCACAGCATTGACACCGAATTGTAGATGCTTTACATGAAATGCACCCCTATGGGTGGTGATGGTTTGACACAGTGTGGACTCGAGGGTGACAGGTAATTGTTGGTATGCCTGAGCTAAGTCCAATTTAGCAAAATGCCTCTGTGAAGGGATAGCTTTATTAATTGTGCATTTATAGTCCGCACAGATGTGGATATCCCCGTTAGCCTTGAGTGTGGTGACAATGGGGGTTTCCAATGGAGTGGAGTCTACCAGCTCCAGAATGCCTTGAGCAACCAGTTTGTCAGGTTCCACGTCAATGTGGTCTAGTATTCCATATGTTGCAGTACAAATAAAATTCCTAAGCTCTTCCCTTTTCCAAGCTTTCATCAGGCACAACAAGGGAGATACTCAGAGCCACAGGAACGTAAAAGAAAGAATGAGCTGATTTTGTTTATGGGCCTGATTCAAAGGACAGGAACACTTAAAGGGAAGGGAGATTAATTCCACTGCTGTCTAAATCCCAAAATGTTTTATTCAGAGTGAGGGGGAGCTTAACTACAGAATCTAGATACAGTATGTTGCACTATAGGTACTACAGAAAGAGCCTCCTTGAAGATTGTGGTACAGTAAAACCCTGGGCTACGATGGAGGTCCATGCCAACAGCGAAAAATTTTGTAACTCAAAGCATCCATAGGGATACATTGAGAATAAAAAATTCAGTCACAAATGTATTATCATAACTTGAAGAAATTCCATTAAAAATTCGTAACAGCATTTCAATAGGATGTGCCATCATAAACGTTGCCTGAAGCGGCCGTAGCCCAGGGTTTTACTGTATTTTTGAACCACAATCGGGTGTACCCCAGTAACGGCAACCTTGCAGAATGAATTCACCAAAGGTTTCCCTTGCTCAAAAGCCAGTCGTATCTGACTCTATTTTTCAATGCTCATCTCTGTTTCAAAGCCGAAGAGCCAGTGCTGTCTGCTTCTGCAGACATTTCCATGATCATGTGGCAGGCATGACTAGTGCACAGAACTCTGTTTACCTTCCCACTGAAGTGGTCCCTATTGATCTACTTGCAACCAGAGCAGTCCCTATTGATCTACTCCAACAAGAGCGGACTGGAGGGGCTGTCTAATTGTACCATCAGCTAGGGGGGCTTGCCTCTCTAGCAAAAGGAAGAGGGACTTCTCTGTGTCTGCACCGGCCCTTTGGACCTCCTGCCAACAGAGTTGTGGCTCCAGAAGGAATTGCTGCCCTTCGGAAAAGAACTCAAAACCTGGCTGGCGGGCCAAGTATGCACCCTTTTCAGGGGGTGGGTAGTTTTAATTAGTTTAAATTATGCTGTTTTGTCTTGTGATTGTGAACTGCCCTCAGTCAGCCTAGGCCGAGTGGATGGTGTAGAAATAGAATGAATGAATAAATAAATAAATAAATAAAAATTCTTGCTTTCAAACTGCTAGGTTGGCAGGAGCTGGGACAAAGACGGGAGCTCATTCCATCCTGCAGTACTAGGGAATCGAACTGCTGACCTCCCACCTTCCAGTCAACGTATTAGCCACTTGAGCCACTGCAGTCACCAAAAGGTGGCTTCATTTTTTGCCATTTCATGTCTGGCCTTGACACAGAAGAAGAATTATAGGTCCCCTTATCCACTTATCAATGTGGCCATTCACCAAAGCTAGGTAATCATCCTTTCTATAAAGGCAACCGCAGTTGGGATTAGAGTTAGCTTTGAGCAACTGGGTCAATAGGGGCGGTGTGTGTGTGTGTTTTAGCCTGGACTCTGTCACTTTCCCTTTGGACTCAGATCAAGAACCTTTGGTGTATCAGAGGATTTTGTTTTGTTTTGTAATTCTATCAGATGAAAAGCCACTGCATTATATTCTCAGAACAGCCTTAATGGCTGATCGCCATGATGATTGGCTATATTCAGATTCAGACATGGCAGAAGAAGTTTGTGTTTGCAGGCTTTAGTTCACTTCTTCAGATCCATCAGAACACGTTTTATATATCCAGCTAGCACAGGGATTCTCAACCTGTGGCCTGTGGGCCGAATGTGGCCTGTGGCACCAATTCACGTGGCCCTCTATTGCCTCCACCATGCCAGGCAGTGCCATGTGGTGGAGGAACGGCAAAATGGCCCTCTGGCCCCCAAAGCTGTTTAAGGGAGTGTGATCCAGCCCCCAGCTTAGAACTCCTGAGTCAGTGGCTATCATGCTACCTTAGCTTCCTTGGTGTATAGGCCGCCCTGAATGGTGCATGCATCAGAAGGGCAGGGAATAGATAGATAGATAGATAGATAGATAGATAGATAGATAGATAGATAGATAGATAGATAGATAGATAGATAGATAGATAGATAGATAACAGCCAGGGTATGGCCATGGTGAGTGAAGCCCACCCTGAGTTAGCAATTTTGCCCACCCTCAAACTCCTATATATATATGTGTGTGTGTGTGTGTGTGTGGTATGTATATATGATATTGTTGAAAAAATATTCGCCCACCCACATCTAGAATCCTGGCTATGGCCCTGATAGGAAGGAAGGAAGGAAGGAATACAGTAGAGATAAGCCAGGGGACTTCCTTCTTCAGATGCCTAAAGGTCAAGGTAAAGGTTTTCCTTGCTCGAAAGCCAGTTGTATCTGACTCGAGGGTTCAGTGCTCATCCCTGTTTCATAGCTGAAGAGCCAGCGCTGTCTGTTTCTGCGGACGTTTCCGTGGTCATGCGGAAGGCATGCCTAGACACTGGAGCGCACAGAACGCTGTTTACCTTTCCCACCGAAGCGGTCCCTATTGATCTACTTGCAATGTCTTGCTTTCAAACTGCTAGGTTGGCAGGCAGCTGGGACAGAGACGAGCACTCAGTCCATCCGTCGTGCAGTATTCGGGTCTGGAGCTGCTGACCTGCCGCCTCCCAGTCAGCATCTTAGCCACTTTAGCCACTGCGGTCCCCCAATGTCACATATATATGCCATATATATGTATATAAACAGCCGGGAGTCTGAGGGTGGCCAAACTGCTAACTCAGGGTGGGCAAAGCCCATCCTGGCCACCTCCTATGGCTATGGTCATTAGACAGACAGACAGTTAGATAGATAGATACAGTAGATAGATACAGCAGGTAGATAGATAGGAAGGAAGGAAGGAAGGAATAGATGAGAGAGGCAGAAATAGAGATAAGCCAGGGGGTTTCCTCCTTCAGATGCCTACGTGTTTGCTGAGCCTGGCTCTCTCAGGAAAGGTCGATTGTTGGACATGAGCGCTACCCGAAAGCGACCCGTTACGAGTAACAGGCGTTATTGGTAATTCGTTACTCCCCCGCGGGCTGTCCTTTCCGAAAGAGGAGGAGGAGGAGAGAGGAGAGAGGAGTTTCGGCTCCTTCTGCCGCCGCCTCTGAGTTGCAAAGTCCCCGGAGCTCCCCGAGCAAGTCCTGGCTTGCAAAAAGAAAACGAGAAAGAGAGAGAAAGAAAGAGAGAAAGAAAGAGAGATTCTAGCTGAAGGTTTCAGCGGCGAAGGAAGGAAGGAAAGGAAGGAAGGGGCTCACTTCTTCCCCAGCCGCCCAGAGAAACGGATCGTCGCCCTCTTGCTCTTCCTCCTCCTCCTCCTCCTCCCTCCATCTCTCCCCCCCCCTCCCTCCCCAACCCTTCCGCTGTCAATCAGGCTTAATGGCGATATAAAACCTGCCCGGAGGGGGCGAGCGACAGCCAGCGGAGGGACTTCGGCAGGGCCAGCCAGAGGTTATCCGGAGACAGCCCAGTCGCCCTCCCTCCTTAGCCAGAAAAAGCAGCCTTTTTTCTCTTCTTTTTTGCTTCTCTTTCTCTCTTTCCTCTCCCACTTTCCTGCCTCTCTCTCTCTCTTCCTTGCGCAAAAGCCGCCTCTCTGGGTGGATAGAAAGGGGGAGGGTTTGCCCTGAGCTGAGACCCTCTCCCTTGGACTTTTCCTCTCCTGTCTTTCATCATCATCACCACCACCATCATCACCATCATCCTTACTACTTTTAAAGCCAACTCCTTCCCAAAAGTCTTTCTCTTGCCCCCTAAAAGCGCTTTCCCTCATCTCTAGAAAATAGACAGCAGGAGGAGAAAGAGGCTGTCCGGCAACCCGGATCGAGAGTCTACCCCCCCATCCCCCCACCACCCCCAAAAGACCCTCGGACAACAGGATCCTGGGTGTGGGTTAAAACTCTGGAACGGCGTCTCCAAACGCGCCCTAGAGACCCATTATTATTATTATTATTATTATTATTATTATTATTATTATTATTATTATTATTATTATTATTATTATTATTATTATTATTATTATTATTATTAGTACTACTACTCTCCAATTTGCGCTTCCCTTTTTCCTCCTCTGTGCAGCTTCCAGAGCTAAAGTTTCTTTTCCATTTATTTATTTATTTTTAAATTATTATTTTTTTACTTGCACGCAGTCCTTGCGGGGGGGGGGACCGGCGGAACTTTTGCGCAGGCTTTTTGCGCAAAGGCCACCTTTTATTTTTTTTGGCCAGGGCGCAAAGGGGGGGGGGGTGTTTGGGAAGGCTTGGATTTCTACACGCACGCACGCACACACACTTTTTTGGAAGGCAACTTCCCCAACACAGACACTTTTTTGGGGGAAGGCAACCTTAAAGCCTCTACTTTGGAGTAAAAAAAAAAAGTTGGGGACCCCCCACCCCACCCCACCCCCAGGACGGAACTGGCTTACCTTTTGGCGCGCGGGATGGTTTGGAAATGGCCCTGCGCGCTGCTGCTTTTCTTCGCCCAGCTGCTGGGCTTGGTGGCCAAGGCGATCGTGGGCTCGGTCCTGCCCACCCGGCTGCGGGATCTCTCCGGCGACTGCGTCCTGGTCACCGGCGGAGGCCGAGGCATCGGGCGCTTCTTGGCCCGGGAGTTCGCCAAACGCGGAGCCCGGAAGGTGAGTCCTGGTCTGGAGAGGGTTGGGTTGGAAGGGAAGGCGGGGGGGGGGGGGGGGGCTGACGATCCCGAGCTTAGAAACTCGTTCAGGGGATTCTGGACTGCAAGTGGCTAAGACGCTAACTGGGAGGCGGAGGGTCAGCAGTTCCATTCCCGAGTACTGCAGGACGGAGTGAGCTCCCGTCTTTGCCCCAGCTCCTGTCAACCTAGCAGTTCGAAAGCAAGGCATTGCAAGTAGATCAATGGGGACCGCTTCAGTGGGAAGGTAACAACCTTCCGTGTGCTCTGGTGTCTAGTCATGCCTGCCACATGACCATGGAAATGCCTGCAGAAGCAGACAGCGCTGGCTGATCGGAATTGAAACAGAGATGAACACTGAACCCTAGAGTCAGATGCGACTGGCTTTCGAGCAAGGGAGACCTTTACCTTACCTTTACCTTTAGTTCAGAATTGCTCCCAGGGCAAATCTTCATGGCTGATCGCCACGAGGAGAGCCAATATTTGGAAGCAGATATAGCACCTAAAAGAAGTCCAGGAGGACGCTGAACTTGACGACCAGAAGTACGGAGTGAGTTCCTGTCCTCTGTCCCAGCTCCTGCCAACCTAGCAGTTCGAAAGCAAGAAATTGCAAGTAGATAAAGAGGTGCTGCGGCGGGAAAGGGAACAGTGTTCTGTGTGCTCCACCATTTAGTCGCGCCTAAAACGTGACAACAGAAACGTCTGTAGCAGCAGACTGTGCTGGCTCTTTGGCTGTAAACGGAGATGACTTTCAGGCAAGGGAGAACTTTAGCAATATCAATTACACTTATATACCGACCCATAGTGCTTATTGCACTCTTTGGGCGGTTCACAAGTTAATTAGTATTTTGCCCACAACACGCTGGGTACTCATTTTATTGACCTTAGAAGGATGGAAGGATGAGTCAATCTTGAAACCTGGTCAGGATGGAACTCACAATGTTCTGGCTGCAGTATAGCAGTTTAACCACTGCGCTACCAGGGCTCTTATCTTACCTTTACCTTAGAAGCCAAAGTTGGGGAGGAGGGGAAGGGGTGGCGCACGGACACCCATGGGGAGTGTTGGGTGCACCACAATCATCAAAACTCCCCCCACCTCCCTATCTTTGCACCCAGGTCCACCACCAAAGGGGCACATGGATGCCATAACTTCTAGACTACAGTCCCAGGTCCTAATGTCCCCTCTGTCCTGTTTTCCTGGGAACCTCCACCTCTGGATCCCAATTCTCCATCTTCATTCCAAGATGGTTTGATCTCGTGTCAGAGATTACTCTGGGTTGAAAGGGTTTTTGCAGGGGACGCCCGAATGAGGCTCCTTTCATGTCCCCCATTGTGCAGCAATCAGAAATCGAACCCACCTTTCCAGTCTTCAAGCCTAGTGCTTTAACCACTGAGCCAGGTAGATCTTCTTCCTGTGACCAGCCCAAAGTCACCCAACTCAGCCTTGGTGGCCAAGTGAGACGTTCTTTCATTTCTTCACCTCCTTTCTCCTCCTTATTTCATGTCCCGATCAAACCCTGGACTGCCAGAATGAAGCCATTTTCTTGGCTTTGAGCATTGGCCAGAGCTGAAGTCTTTATGTCTCGTTTCTCCTGGCCAAGGGGGATTGAAGGCAACTCACAAATGACATGGGGATGCTCACTGGATCTGGTGGGGCAGAGGCCAACAGGTTGCTATCTGACCTCCTCCTTTTGTTGCATGGTCATTTCCTCCACCTCAAGGTGAGACCTTCTCCGAAGTCTGCTGGACCTGGAATGGTCAAAATGTCACTCTGGATTTTTCATGTTTCAGTGCATGATTTCCAGGGTGGTGAAGCAGAGAGGGTGACAGACTAAGATTGAGATGACCCAGGGTGGAATCCCTGCTCAGCCATGGAAATCCTCTTTGGGGTAGAACTGGTCAAACTGCTCCTCAACTATCTCACTTGCCATGAAAGCCCTGTTTGCGCCAGTATAAATCTGTTGCAACCTGAGAGCACATAACAAAGAGAAACAAGTGCACCATTATTCTCTCCAACCTCTGGTGGTGGTGAGAGCACTAGAAGGTTTCAACCTTGTGTCCCACAAATCCATTACTCGGTGTGTAGCAGTGGATAAAGTGATAGACTACATCTCCAAAAACCTAGGCTCAAGTCCCCTTTCAACTACTGAAACTCAAGAATGGCATGGGGGTAAGGAAAAGGTCACCCTTGCTTAAAAGCCAGTCGTATCCGACTCTAGGGTTCAGTGCTCATCTCTATTTCATAGCCAAAGAGCCAGCGCTGTCTGCTTTTGCAGATGCTTCCATGGTCATGTGGCAGGCATGCCTAGACACCAGAGCACATGGAACGCTGTTTACCTTCCCACCAAAGTGGTCCCTATTGATCTACTTGCAATGTCTTGCTTTCGAACTGCTAGGTTGGCAGACAGCTGGGACAGAGAGGAGCGCTCAGTCCGTTGTGCAAAAGCCACTCCTTAAATATCTCACTTTCTTGGAAAGCCATGTTAAGGTCACTATAAGTCAGCCCTGGCTTGACAGCACATCATCATGCACGCACACAGAGCACTCCTACCCCTACCTCATGGAGAACCTCAAGTTGCTGTCCTGACCTCACTTGGCTTGTCTGCAGAATGGGGCAATGATGAGACCAGGTGGTTTATGCAGTGCATCACAAAGTGCAGGCACAGTTTGTTGGCCAACATGGAAGCAAGTGTTTAATGTTGTTGTTTTCCTGCAAGGGGAAAGTATGGCTCCTTTCCTATTCTTTCAGTGTGCTTGCCACAGAGACAATCGTGAGCTTCCACACCAGAGCTTAGAAACATTACGTTTTGGATACTGGGGCTGCTGGAATTTCCGTAGCAGGCAATGGGAATTCTGGGCAGTGCATCTGAGGGTCACACCATGCTTGTTTGTTTGTCTGTGTTTGTTTATCATATGATAAACTTCAGTTGTCTTCATTAGTGCTGATATATATACAGTAAGCACAAATTGACCATCTCAAGTTTCTAACTAGAGTTCCACATCTAGGTTTGAAAGCCATTGAAAGGCTTCATCTGTGGCACTCTGCAAGTCCTCCAATGTGCCTCTAAACACATGTAAGGTAAAGGTAAAGGTCACCCTATCCCGAAAGCTAGTCATATCCAACTCTAGGACTCAGTGCTCATCTCTGTTTCATAGCCGAAGAGCCAGCACTGTCTGCTTCTGCAGACATTTCTGTGGTCATGTGCCACCGGAGTGCACAGAATGCTGTTTACCTTCCCACTGAAGTGGTCCCTATTTATCTACTTGCAATTTCTTGCTTTCAAACTCCTAGGTTGGCAGGAGCTGGGACGAAGATGTGTAAGGGACACTTAAATATAATGTGGTCCATAGTTTAGTCTTCTTCACAATCACATTGGGAAGAGGACTTCTTTGACCCCATGTCAACAGAGTGGCTCCACATCTACCACAGCTGGTCCTCACTCTGTTCAGCATCCTCCACTGTCGTCTGGGAAGTGGGAAACCGGCTGGCCATGCACAGGTTTTTTTTTTTTGACTATGTGGTGGTGGGGAGTCGGGGATAGATGTTGCCAAAGTTCCATCCAGGCATCTGAGATATTGAAACAATTATTCTGTAAATTAATTGCAGTGCACCAAGCAGGATGTCTAGATTTTAATCATTGGGCAAAGGGGGCCGTTATATCAGCATGGATTGGAAGGAAAGGATTGTTTACTATTTTTATCCATAGGATTAATAATGACAGCGATCATCTTAGTGGTGGCGGCAGAATATGGCTCAAGGCGGGGAGCCAGTAGATGTTTGCTGGTCGAATACAGCCTCTGATGATACGCATTGCCTGATTCAGCAGTGCATCTATTAGTTCTGTGTGTGGACTATTAAGCCAAGATGAACAGTAATATTCAGTGGCAGAATATGATGATGCTAAGAACTTGAGCACTGGCGCATCAAGAAGTTTTGTTGTTGTTCAGTCGTGTAGTCGAGTCCGACCCTTTGCGACCCCATGGACACACGCCAGGCATCCCTATTCTCCACCATCCTCAACCCGCTCAGCTCTGTGCATTGTGTCAACAATACCATCTAGCCACCTCATTCTCTGCTGCCCCCTTCTTCTTTTGCCCGTTTGCCCAGCATCAAGGCTTTCTCAAGTGAGTCCTCTCTTCTCATTTGATGACCAAGGTACTTTAGCTTCATCTTCAATATTTGGCCTTCCAAGGAGCAGTTGGGGTTGATTTCTTTTAGGATCGAATTATTTGTTCTCCTCGCTGTCCACCAAGAATACCATTGCTTTGACTATGCGGACCTTTGCTTGCAATGTGATATCTCTACTTTTCACTATGTTTCCCAAGTTTCTCATAGCTTATCTCCCAAGAATCAGTCGCCTTTTTATTTCATGGCTGCAATCCCCATCAGCAGTGATCTTTGATCCCAAGAAAGTAAAATCTGTAACTGCGTCTACTTTTTCCCCATCTATTTTCCAGGGACTGATGGGGCCTTGGCCATTATCTTGCTTTTCTTGATATTGAGTCTCAGGCCAGCTTTTGCACTCTCTTCTTTCAACCTAATCAGGAGCTTCTTTAGATCTTCCTCACTTTCTGCCATTAGGGTAGTATCATCTGCATATCTCAAATTGTTGATGTTTTCCCCAGCAGTTTTAATTACCACTTGTGATTCACCCAGCTCTGCGTTGCACATTATGTGCTTATGTAATATGTTGTTTGTTGTTTTGATCTTTGCTGCCACATTGGAAAAGTGGTTGCATCCAATCACCCTTGTCAATGGGTATAGCATAAGGTGACCCACCTCTATACCACTCCTTCTGAATGATAAGTCAACGCTTACACCCAGGGCCAATTGGAGTTGTGGCAGAGTTGGGCCACACCTTGGCTATTAGTGGAATGCCTTGGCGGGTGGTTGGTTTAGTTTCTCAAAACACTGAAGAGCTGCAGTTTGTCTGCAAGATTATACACCCATCCTGGGAATCTGGAATTTGTGTCACACCCTCCATAATCCTTACATACTTGGAAGCGGCTTGTCATGGGGAAGGAGGGTGGAGGTAATACAGCTTGCGAGAGACTTGGAAGATACATTATCCTGAGCCAGGACACTGATCCATCTTCCTAGCCCTGTCCTCTCTGACTGGCAGCGGTTCTTCGAGACTGCGGTGGCTCAGTGGTTAAGAAGCTCGCCTTGTTAGCTGGAAGGTCAGCAAGTCAAGACCTGAATACTGTATGACAGAATGAACACCCGTCTCTGTCCCAGCTCCTGCCCAGTTTGAATGCAAGAAATTGCAAATAGATAAACAGGGACCACTTCAGTGGGAAAGGCATATAGACTCATAGAATCACTGAGTGAGTCGAATGGGGACTGCAGTGGCTCAATGGTTAAGAAGCTTGTCTTGTTATCTGGAAGGTCAGCAGTTCAAGAGCTGAGTACTGCATGATGGAATGAGCGCCCGTCTCTATCCCTGCTCCTGCCCAAATTGCAAGTAGATAAATAGGGACCACTTTTATGGGAAAAGATCTTGGAGACATGAAAGGAGCCTCATTCGGGCATCCCCTGAGTGGAGTTTCTCCAGCAAAAACCTTTTCCACCCAGAAAGCACCTTTGTGAGCTTCTGACACAATTTTAGAAAAAGCAGTTCTCCAGGGTTTCAGGCAGGAAGTTTTCCAGCCCTACCTGCAGATGCTGAGGGCTGAACTGTATACATAGGACACCTTTTCCACAATAAAACCAGAGCATCTCCTTTATGGTTTGCATGTGTGGTGTCCACAGCAGGAAAGAAAGTTAGGCTGGTGCACAGTTAAATTTGGGGAAGGGGCCCCCCCTCAACTTCCTGAATCTCTGACCCAAAGGCATGTTAGCTAGGGCTTCCTAGAAGTGGGAAAATCAAAACACCTGGAGGGCAAAGGTAAGCATCTTTGCCATAGAAGTGCATGGCCACTGGCCCCATCTCCCTCCAGCCCTGCCTGACCAGAATCATCTCCGAGGAGCCTCGCCGCACCTTTCTTGGAGCATGGGCTCCTTTGGGGGCATGGGACCCGGGCTCTGAGGACTTTGTCTTGGACATGTTGTCTGCAGAGAGGCCACTGTATTTGGGGTATTGGATTTTCTGTATCACTGAGTATATTGCGTACTATGGTGAGATTGTATTTTGCATTTATTGGATTGTATTTTTGCTTGTGCTCTTCTTGCCTTGTGTATTTCTATATACTGTAGTGTATAATGTGAATTGTGATGAATTTTTTTGTAACTGTGTTTGGTTATATTGTATCTTGAATTATTGTATCTTTCCACTGATCTTTTAGAACTGTGTATCTTGCTTTGCAACTTAGATTGTACTGTATATGTATTTTTGTATTGCTGAGTTTAACATTGGTATGTAGTTAACATTGTTGTAGAAAGCTTTTGTCCCTCATGTTGTGAGCTGCTCTGGGTGGCACTTGTGCCAGGAGAGCGGATAATAATAATAATAATAATAATAATAATAATAATAATAATAATAATAATAATAATAATAATAATAATAATAATAATAATAATAATAATAATAATAATAATAATCAGTAGTCTGCAGGTTCATATCAAATTCCTATGTAGGGCAGGGACTGTCAAAGTGTGGCCCTCCATTACTTGGACTGTGAAGCCCATCGTCCTTATCAATTGTTATACAGTAAAACCTCACATAAAGAGCACCTCGCTTAGAAACTAACTTGCTTAAAGAGCAAAATTTTCTCTGAATGGTTGCCTCACTTAACAACTAAAGCCAACCAAAATCTTGCTTAACTAAATCGGGGTTCGCAAACCCCCCCACCCCCAAGAAGTCACAACTGGTCACTTACAATGGTGTTTCCCTTAAAGACCAAACTCGCTTAAAGAGCAATCCTGTGGAATGCACTATACTCTTTAAGTGAGGTACCACTGTATAGCAATCCATTCAGGGCCAAAGAGCTTTATCTCTCTCTGGGGCTAAATCGGATTGTCACCCTAGCTAGTATAGTTTAATGGGATTGATGGCATGTGGTTGACTAGTACAGTTGACCAATGTGTCAATCTCAATGACTTTGTTGCATTGTTTTCATGTCAGAGATTACTTTGCATTGAAAGGCTGCTTTCATGTCCCCCGTTGTGCAGCTCTCAGGAATTGAACCTATGTTTCCGGTCTCCAAGTCTAGTGCCTTAACTACTACGCCACCAGGGTTGATCTGATTTGATTTATTCGATTTGTATGCTGCCCACTCAGTGTACACTGACTTAGGGCAGCTCACAATAATCACGACATAAATCACTAATGTACAGAATAAATACGCAATAATACAAAAAATAGAAATACAGAATATAGTATAGTCAATACAATCAATATCAATATCAATATCACAAGCACAGAAATACGATACAGTAGGGTTCACAGAGATACAATATACAAAATCGAATCACCCCACAACAATGCAGTAGCAAAAACATATCAGAAGCCGGGTGGAGCCGGACACAGGTGCTCCTACTTCCCCGGGGCCGGCCGGGGCCGGGGGAAGGAGCCTGGGGTGGTGGCGACATCTGCAGCAAAGGTCTTGTGGCTGCGGAGCTGGGCGCAGGTGCTCCCACCTCCCCACTTCCGGCCGGGGCTGGGGGAAGGAGCCCGGGGTTACTGCGGCTTTGTTGCATTTTGGACTACAATTGAACTTAGCCCAAAATTATAATGGTGGAATCAACTGCCTTGAGAGGTGGTGAACGCTACAACACTGGAAGCATTCAAGAGAGAATTGGACATTCATCTGTCCTACTTGCTTTCATTCAGATTCCTGCCTTGAGCAGGGGGTTGGACTCGATGACCTAAAAGGGCCCTTCGAACTCAGTTATTCTATGATTCTATGTTTTGGACTGCAACCCCCAGAAAATGGCTAGCAGATGAAGGTCTATCACTCTTGCCGTACTCAACTCTTTCTCTTACTTCTGGTGGCAGGAAGTGCCTTTCCAGCCTCCTCGCCTCATGCGCATGGCCTCTGGGCTTCCAGCCTACTCCTATTAGCAGTCACCTCGAAGACCTAGCAACCAGGCCCGTGCTGGCCATTTGGGACACAGGGGACAAGTCCCAGTGCTTTCGAGCTGCTACAGTAGTGCTGATATATACCCAGAGGTACCACCCCCTCCGTCCATGCCTAGCATCCTTTTAGCGTAGCCAGCATGTTCCTGCTAGCAACTATGCATGTCAAGCCTCTTTGCTGTGGCAGCGTGTGACATTGTCACATCTGCACACCCATGTAGATGTCTCCGCTTTCTGTTGCTTGTTGAGGCTCAACAACCATGCCTCAGGGTAAGTGCTGTTTGCCCCTGGGAGGGTGCCAAAGTGACCAGTTATGACTTAGGTTTTACCCAAACAGAGAACAGAAGACTGTACAATTCAGAGCAGGAAAGGAAGAAAGGTTTGCAGGGAAGGCAACTTTGGCCCTTATCCATGGTGGGTTCTTCTTTGTATGAAAAAGCAGATTTTGGAAGTACTGTACAGTAAAACCTGACTTACATATGCCTCAAGTTACATAAAATTCAACTTACATAATGATTTTTGCACTAAAAACAATTCCCGATTTACAGAAATGTCCTGATTTACATAACACAATTTCCTATTGGTTTGCTTCGAGTTAAGAAAAAAATTCATTTTTCCTATAGGGTTACTTCAATTTACATAAATATCATTTCCCTATGGGTTTGCTTCGAGTTAAGTAAAAAAATTCATTCTTCCTATGGATTTGCTTTGAGTTATATAAAATTCATTTTTCTTATGTGTTTCCTTTGAGTTAAGTAAAAAACCAATTTACATACAAGCCTACGGAACAGACTTTTTAAGTTAGTAGGGGTTTTACTGTAATTAGCTACAAGTGGCAACTTGTATTTAGTTACTTACAAAGAGTTACTTTCTATTATTTAGTTACTTAGCTATTTCAAAGGGCATATTTATGGGGCATTTTCTAGGCATTGTGCTATTCTCTCATCAGTCCAAAGTGGCACAGTGAGTATTTTTGGATTTTGTCTTTTGTCAAAGTAGGTATTTCCAAGGTGCAGTATCAGACCTGGCCACTAGATGGAAGCTGGGAGTGTTTCTCTTTAGTTTCCTGTCCTGCTGGTAATATCAATGCAACATGCTTATAATATATGATATACCCAACTTTATGCAAAATTGGGGAAACAGTTGCAGCAATCTGGCTGTTGAGAAGTAATGAAGAACACAATTAGTTCCTTTTCAAATGATGTCCCAAGCTCAATTCAAAGTAAAGCCTAGTGTTCTGTGGTTGCCCCTCCTGTCTAGGCTCAAGAAAACACTGAAAAGCAAGATGTTTCTTCTCCAGAAGAAAAGACAGCTGAGCTGTCTTGAATTTTTCTTGCTCTGCAAGAAGTCAGGGGTAAATAATAACCAAAGAAAGTGGGTGAGGGATCTTGTAAGGGCAGGAACCGGGAAAAAGTAGTACTAAAGGGCAGAAACAAACGTATGACTCAATCAAAGCTTGATAAACATTTACAGAAATAGATAGCATTTTTTTTGCTGCAGCTCCCAGAATTATCAGAGTCAGAGATTCTGGGAGCTGTAATTCCAAAAGTAATCCTTTCTGGCTCTGAGTTCTGTCTGGCTCCTCACATAGTAATGGTAAAGGTCACCCTCGCTCGAAAGCCAGTTGTATCCGACTCTAGGGTTCAGTGCTCATCTCTGTTTCAAAGCCAAAGAGCTAGTGCTGTCTGCTTCTGCGGACATTTCGGTGGTCAAGTGGCAGGCATGACTAGACACCGGAGTGCACGGAACACTGTTTACCTTCCCACCAAAGTGGTCCCTACTTATCTCCTTGCAATTTCTTGCTTTCGAACTGCTAGGTTGGCAGAAGCTGGGACAAAGACAGAAGCTCACTCTGTCCTGCAGTACTCGGGTATTGAAGTGCTGACCTCCACTGCAAAACTCATGATCCTGTTAAAATAAAATGCTAAGAACAGGTCCATGAAGTACTTTCAAATGAAACAAGTCTGGTCTTTTTGGCCATGACAAAAAGGAAAGGGAATGCAGTGGCTCAAGTGGCTAAGACACTGACAGGAAGGTGGCAGGTCAGCAGTTCAAAACCTGAGTACTGCATGATGGAATGAGCGCCCGTCTCTGTCCCAGCTTCTGCCAACCTAGCAGTTGAATGTATCTCAAAGCAAATCCATAGGAAAAATGAAATTTTTACATAACTCATAGCAAACTCGTAGGAAAAATGATTAAGGTAAAAGGTAAGGGTCACCCTTGCTTAAAAGCCAGTCGTAACCCAAATACAATTCTGTTGTTGTTGTTGTTGTTGTTGTTGTTGTTGTTGTTGTTGTTGTTGTTGTTGTTGTTGCTGCTGTTGTTGTTGTTGCTGCTGCTGCTAGCTGATTGCCCTCTTTGGTTTTTCTTTTCTTTAACGTAGGCCAGCCTTTCCCTCTTGGAAACCTCTTGGGGTGTATGTGGTTCACTCCTGTCTCCCTTCCTCCATCTCTCTCTTCTCTCACCCGTCCCACTTATCCATCTTTACTACCCTTATCTTTCCCATA
The DNA here is from genome assembly GCA_035047345.1 of Bradypodion ventrale. Classification (NCBI taxonomy): domain Eukaryota; kingdom Metazoa; phylum Chordata; class Lepidosauria; order Squamata; family Chamaeleonidae; genus Bradypodion; species Bradypodion ventrale. The sequence continues at coordinate 10,509,665 of JAWDJE010000017.1, read as the reverse complement.
CATGTGTTTCCGGCCACCTGGCAGACCAGAAGTCTCCAACAGCGGTGCCCAATGGCATACACCCCCACACGGGACTTGTGACTCGCATGCCCATTTGCCTTCCACCTACTGTGAAAACTACAGCTGAGCTCAGAGGGCTACAGCTGAGCTAGTCAGATTATATCACAATTTCAACCTACCTGGGACTATGACATCAGCCAATTATATCACTGGGAAACACACACATTGTATAGATCAATTGGGATGCAATTTGGGGGGGTGTATGCCCCCATGGGTCTTGTGACCCCCGCAGTGCTGATCTCGCCGGCCTAAGGTATGTATGTGTTAAATTTCAGCAGGATCAGTCCAGGGGTGCGGGAGCCTTTCGAGCACATACAAACATAGATTTCTGTTTTATAGATGATGATGATGATGATGATGATGATGATGATGATGATGATGATGATGATGTATCTGATTCCGAATATTGGCTATCATCATGGTGCTCATCCATGAAGATTGCCCTGGCAACGGTATAATGCAGTGGCCTTCCATTTGCCTTCTGCATCGCAGCGTGGCACACGTAGTACCTCTGAGTCACTTTCTGGTCCTGAGCCCTTTTGGCACGCAAAGTCCTCCTTGGACCCAGGCCAGGATGGAAGAAGCTGCTGCCATCCATCAAGATGGTTTCAAGTGGGATTTAATCCACTTGGGGACCATCACCCTTCCCTGTGGCAATGCTAGTTGTGTGGTTCTGGGTGTGGTAGTCCAAAAAAAAAAATGCTCCCAATTTCTGATTGGGGCTCAAACTAAGGTGTTTCCTTCAACCATCCTGAGCTCCCCAAAAAGTGGTCCTTGAACTTTGTCCTGCGAAAACAAGTTTGCTAGAATTCAAAAGGGGCAGCGTTCACTTTCACTGCAGGTCAACATCATGGTGGGAATGCCCTTTCTTATGCGACTCGTCTGTCGCTTGGCATGTACAGCTTACTTCCCGGGGTTTTTATTCTCCTCCTGGAGTTCATAGACAACGTGCCATATCTTGCCTTGCTCTCCCAGAAACATTCCTGAACCACTTGCAAAAAATTCTCAGGCTCGCTGATTGCTCCTTTCATCTTTGATGATGTAGAACAGGGATTCTCAACCTGAGGCCCGTGGGCCGGATGTAACCTGCAGCACTGTTTCATGTGGTCCCCTACCACCGCCACCACACCAGGAAGTGCATTGTGGTGGAGAAAGGATAAAATGGCCATCTGGCCCCTGAAGCTGTCTGAGGGAGTGTGACCTGGCCCCGACCTAAAAAGGTTGAGAACTGATGGAGAAGTTTAGGAGCTTTGTTCTGAACCCCATGTTCACCTCATTGCTTCTCAAATGGCATTCCACTTCCCTTGTTCGTTGACCACTTCATGTTTCATGTGGTTTCTCCAAGGTGTTTCATTCATCCATAGGCAAGGCTGGTGGTTTTTCTGTTGTTGCTAAGAGGTGGCAGCTGCTCTTGTTAGCAATCCACAACCTGAGGACTGGCACAAAAGTTGTTTTTTTAGGCAAGCAACCCTGACTGCTCATTGGAGGGACAAATACTGAAGCTGAAGCTCAAGTACTTTGGCCACCAAATGAGAAGAGAGGACTCACTTGAAAAGGCCCTGATGCTGGGAAAGATCGAAGGCAAAAGGAGAAGGGGCCATACCTGTCAAGTATCCCGGATTGGCTGGGATTTCCCGTATTTTTGCGCCGATTTTCATCATTTCCCGCCCGGAGCTGCCTCTATGCCGTAATTTGGCAGCGGGGGGGATGAGTTACTGCGCATCCCTTCTGCACAGCTCACTTCTACGCGTGCGTAGAAGGCTTTTACGCATGCGTAGAAGGCTTCTGTGCAGAAGGGGATGCGTAAAAGCCTTCTACGCATGCGTAAAAAACTTCTATGCACGTGTAGAAGTGAGCTGCGCAGAATGTTTCTGCGCAGGTCCATTGTACGCATGCGTAGAAGGCTTTTACACATGCATAGAACAGACTTGTGCAAAAACGTTCTGCGCAGAAATGTTCTACGCATGCGTAAAAGCCTACGCATGTGTACAACAGACCTGCGCAGAAATGTTCTGCGCAGGTCCCGTAATCTCCAGAGCTGCGCTTGACAGGTATGGAAGGGGCTGGCAGAGGATGAGGTGGATGGATGGCATTGTTGAAGTGGTGGGCATAGATCTGGCTGACCTGCGGAAGATGGCAGATGACAGAGGAGCCTGGCGTGCGGTGGGCCATAGGGTCACAAAGGGTCAGACACAACTGTCCGACTGAACAACAAAGCAGCCAGTTTGAGCCAGACAACCATAGAGTGTATGAGATGTAGATACTGGGGTAGGGAAATTGCTAAGGGTTTAAATCGGGGCTCCCAACCTAAGGCCTGAGGGCCGGATCTGGCCCACAGTGCCATTTCATGTGGGGCCCCACCTCTCCAAGGGCATTCGAGAAACAAAATAGCCACTCCCTTTGAAGCTGTTGGGACTAAATGGCCACCCTCATCAAGCAGGCAGGGCAAAATAGCCATCCAGCCCTCGAAGCTGACTGAGAGAGCGAGACCCGGCCCCTGGCTTGAAAAGGTTGGGGACCCCTGGTTTAAATGCTGGCTGTTGCCTTTACAAGACATCTGAGTGATGTTTCAGCCCTTTGAGACAGAATGGTTTATATGACATCAGCAGAGTCTAGGAGGAGCAGAGCAGAGAAATTATTTGCAGTTACAGGACTATATAACTCACAATATTTCCTACTCAATAAAGCAGTGCTTTGTAAGCAAGAGTAACCGCCTTCTGAAATGTATGCCTCATGCTTAATCCACCAGGGCTTGGAAAAGTATGACACTGGAAGGGTCCATGTGACTGTCAAAGTCATCTTTGGTTTCCAGAAGTAGGGAGTGGGAAAAGAATGAAATATTACTCCAGAGGCCGTTGTTTGAATTTTCAGTTGATTTTGAACCAGCACTCATACAAAATTGTTCAAAACGAGAAGCAGACTTTCCGTTTTAGTTCTGCTTTGCTTTTTGGTGGCCTGGTTGCCCCCAGAGGTTTCCAAGAAGAACAGTTCGCTCCCTGATACTGCTGAAGATATCCACCCAAATGGAAAACTACACCTGGTTTTCTAGGGATCAACAGTTCTAGTAAAGGTAAAGTTCACCCTTGCTCGAAAGCCAGTCGTATCCGACCCTAGGGTTCAGTGCTCATCTCTGTTTCAAAGCTGAAGAGCCAGCGCTGATTGTTCCCTAGGACAGATGGTTGAAGACCCAACTAGAGGTACAAGAATCCTTGATGTAATCCTGAGTAATACTCAGGATCTGGTGCAAGATGTTAATGTGACCGATCCAATAGGGAACAGTGGCCACAACTCAATTATGTTTAACTTAATCATAGACCGCAAATCACTGATAAAATCTAACACAGAGACCTTAAATTTTCAAAAAGGAAATTTTATATAAAAACAGTATACAAACACCCCAATCCCAAGCAGTCCAAAAGAGAAACAGTAGTGCCGTCTTTTCAACAGCTTCCACAGTTCTAGTTGGAGGCAAATCCCGGAGGGGAGGGAAGAAGGGCGGGAGCGACTCTCCACTGCCCGGCCTCACAGCTGTCACCGCTTCCCTCGCCACCAGCAATGTCGGGGCTGGTGGTTGGCGGCGGGAGCATCCACCTTCTTCTGCCATATTCAAATCCAAGTATTAGCTAGCATCATGATGATTAGCCATGAAGATTATCCTGGGAGCAATATAATGCAGTGGCCTTCCATTGCCTTCCATATCTCAGTGTGACAGCTGTACCACTGTTCCAGTCCGGGGGTCACTTCATGGTCCTGAACCCCTTTGACACACAAGGTCCTGCTCAGCTGCAGGCCAGGATGGATGAAGCTGCTGCCCTCCATCAAGATGGATTCAAGTGGGATTTAATCTATTTAGGGACCATCACCCTTCCCTGTGGACTTCGGCACCCAAGGCCACTAGTCCTCAGGGTTGTCAGGTTAGTTAACCAACACCTGATGATTGGTGTTGAGTCATTGATACTATGGTCTACTCTACTACCATAGTACTTGATTAGGTTGAAAGAAGAGAGTGCAAAAGCTGGCCTGAGACTCAATATCAAGAAAACTAAGATAATGGCAACAGGCCCTATCAGTCCCTAGAAAATAGATGGGGAAGAAGCAGAAGCAGAGACAGATTTTACTTTCTTGGGATCAAAGATCACTGCTGATGGGGATTGCTGTCATGAAATAAAAAAGCGACTGATTCTTGGGAGACAAGCTATGAGAAACCTGGGGAACATAATGAAAAGTAGAGACATCTCACTACAAACAAAGGTCCGCATTGTCAAAGCAATGGTATTCCCGGTGGTAATGTATGGTTGTGAGAGCTGGACCATTAGAAAGACTGAGTGCAGAAGAATAGATGCCTTTGAAATGTGGTGTTGGATGAGAGTTTTGAGAGTCCCCTGGACAGCGAGGAGAGCAAATAGGTCAATCTTAGAAGAGATCAGCCCTGACTGTTCCCTGGAAGGACAAATAGTAAAGATGAAGATGAAGTACTTTGGACATCAAATGGGAAGAGAGGATTCACATGAGAAAGCCTTGATGCTGGGAAAGGTGGAGGGCAAAAGAAGAAGGGGGCGGGCAAAGACAAGATGGCTAGATGGTGTTGTATATGCAGTAGGCACAGGGCTGGGCGGGCTGAGGAGGATGGTGGAGAACAGGGGTGCCTGGAGGGTGGTGGTCCATGGGGGTCGCAAAGAGTCGGAATAGACTGTGCGACTGAACAACAACAACACTACCATAGCAGGATAACCTGGCCAGACTGTCAAATGCACACCATACATATCCATTGCCCCAAAAGTATAAATTGGCTTTCCCTGCTTAATGTACTGGACTCTAAGGTAGACTTCTAAAGGGGAAACTAGGGATCGGTGAGTGAGCTTAGCACACCTGTGTCACCAAACCAAATGGTGCTTAGCACTGAGTTAAACTTTGGGGCCAGATGCTGCTTGTTTTGGAACAACCATCCCATGGTCTTTCATCATTGCCCATAAAAGCTGGAGATTCTGTCAGGCAGAGTCCAAACGATCCGGAGTGCCAAAGGTTTGCCACCCAGCCTCAGGGAATCTGCTGACTTGGCAACTCAACTGGAAAGCAAAGTCCATGTTAACACCTGGGTGGCCTATCAGGCTTTCAGAGTTTCAATGAAAACTGTTCACTTGTCCATCCAGCTCACTACAGGAGAATACAAGAGAGAATTGGACAACCATTTGCCAGATATGCTTTAATCCGGATTCCTGCCTTGAGCAGGGGGTTGGAGTTCATGGTCTAAAACGCCCCTTCCAACTCACTGATTCTATTATTCTAAGTCAAGAGGTTGACAATGCAGCTTACCTGCTCTACCTCATACTATGAGTGCCACGCATATGCAAACACCGTTTTCTCCAAGCCAGTCAGCCTGGTGCCAGGAGAGGACTGCCCAACCATTAAAGCCACCTTTACAATCACACTTTCTCCTCCTGTTGTACTGCTTGCAAATCCTGTTGTGTTTGTTTGCCAGCTTGGAGACCTGAGAATGAAGAGCACTTGTGCAGCTAAGAGCCATTCTTCCCCAAGGAAATATGCATCTCCAATGAAATGGCTTCCTCTAAAACAAGAGACTGAATGACTTAGTGGTTAAGACACTGAACTTGACGACTGAAGGGTTGGCAGGTCAGAAGTTCCAGACCCGACTGCTGCATGACAGAGTGAGCTCCCACCTCTGTCCCAGCACCTGCCAGCCTAGCAGTTCGAAAGCAAGAAATTGCTGGTAGATAATTAGGGACCACTTTGGTGGGAAAGGTAACAGCATTCCATGTGTCTAGTCACGCCTGGCTGCCACCTGTCCATGGAAACATCTGCAGATGCAGATAGTGCTGGCTTTTTGGGTGTAAATGGAGATGAGCGCTGAACCTTAGATACAACCATCTTTTGAGCAAGGGTGACCTTTACCAAAAACAATAGTTAGCTATGGGCTTTTTAAGAGCATCTAGAAGCCAGGGGAGAAGGGGGAGCAGCCCCAGCATCCTAACAGTATTTTGCAACAGCCCCATCAACCCCTTAGCAGCTGCTTTACAGCTGATAGAGAGAAACCTCCACCTATCAGCTGCAAAATGCAATCCCCTCCCCAGCCATGATCACAGTCTGGTTATTGGCGAGGACAGTGACGGGGAACCTTGGCACTCCAGGTGTTCTTGGACTTCAATTCCCAGAAACTCAAGTCAACACTCCTGCTGATCAGGGCTTCTGGGAATTGAAGTTCAAGAACACCTGGAGTGCCAAGGGTCGCCATCACTGGGCTAGGATATCCCCCATCAGATGCAATGAAATAGCTCTCCCCACATACACACTAATCAGAATCTGATGGGTGGTGGCGGCTGTGGCTGTTTGGGATCTACCCTGACCCCACTCCTGAACCTCATCTGCCCCATTTTTGAACAGCTGTAAACATGGCCCCACTCTATTTTATCTCATCCCAGCATGTACAGGATATAATAAAGTGGGGCAATTTAGTTTAGCCTCTCTCGGGGTTTCAAAACAGGACTGATTGGGCCAAATCTGGCTTACACCACCTCAAATAATGGGCTGTCTGTCTGTCTAGATCAGGACTTCTCAACCTTTTAAAGCCAGGGGCCGGGTCATGCTCCCTCAGACCGCTTTGGGATTGAAAATTCCTGCTCTAGACAGCCTCCGTGAGAGCGCAGGATAAAGCTGAAGTTGATGGTCTGACTCTAGCGCAGTGGTTCCCAGCATGGGGTCTAGGCCCCACAGGGGCACTTGAATTCCCAGTCATTCCATTGGCTGATCAGTGCTCTGGGGAATTGACTTTGGTTTCTGGGAATTGAAGTCCAAAAAACAAAGTTTGGGAAACACTGTTTAAACCCCATTTTCCACGCTGAAGTGCGAGGTAGCAGGTTCAGCCATAAATTACACCTGATTAACATGATGCCTTTTGTAAGTACGCCCTCTGACCATGTGCTACCCCATGAACTATCCTACGCCAGGCACCCCTATCCTAAACCATCCTCCTCTGTGCCCATTGGATCAACCCACCCTACTCTGTGCCCATTGCATCTACGATCCCATCTAGCCAACTCGTTTTTGGCTGCCCCTTCTTCTTTTGCCCTTGACCTTTCCCAGCATCAAGGCTTTCTCAAGTGAATCCTCTCTTCACGTTTGAGGTCCAAATTACTTTAGCTTCATCTCTACTATTTGATCTCCCAAGGAGCAGTCGGGGTTGATTTCCAAGATTGACCTATTTTTTTCCTCGCTGTCCAGGGTACCTTCAAAACTCTCCTCCAATACCACATTTCAAAGGCATCTATTCACTTTTCTGGGAATGGCATAACTTTATGGGACTCATCTTGTCTTGTGCGTGTGTGTTCACCAAGATCAGTTGATAGAATCTGAAAATGGCAGGGTAGGTGACACCATCCCATATTTCAGGACAGGAATCCAGGGCCAGCTCAACCATCAGATGCTCTGAGATGGGATGGCGACTCTGAAAGTGACCTGGAATGGCACAGGAAATAAGTTGTATGTCTCTCCAATGCTGCAATTTATGTTCTACATCAGGAGTTCATAACTTTTTAAAGCCGGGGGCCTGGTCATGCTCCCTAAGACAGCTTTGGGGGCCAGATGGCCATTTTGCCCTTTCTCCACCACATAGCACTTCCTGGTGTGGTGAAGGAGGTGGGGATCAACATAAAATGGTGCCTTGGGCCGCATCCGACCCACGGGCCGCAGGTTGAGAATCCCTGTTCTACATGCAGGGAGAAACATATGGAGAATCATTTGAAATGAGGGGGTCTGAAATGGAATGGTTCTTTCTATATCCTCAAGATATAGTTCTAGATCCTCAAGATCTGGTTCTGTTTCTCATGTTGAGCAGGCCTGTTGTGTGTTGAGCAGGAGTGAACTGGCCAGTGAGTCTGGGATGTGTTACCTGCTCGCCACATCCTCCTTCTCCTCCTCTCTCTGACTTTCCCAAAAAGCATTTCACACCAGAAGGTCTGGTTTATGGAAGGTTGCATCAGAAGCCTGGCATCAAAGTTGTTTCAGTTGGCTTCTGTTTGTGTGTGTGTGTTTCTGTGAGAGTGCACACAGGAGCTGGCGGAGAGAATTGGCACCTCCGGTCTCCTTTGTGGCTTCGGGTTCATCTGCCGGTCAGCCAGTATCCCTCCTCTTTCCATGACATCATGACAATTGTTGTTTATCTCTCACACACAGAAGAAGAACTATGAAGGCACCAACTTGGATTGAGTACCAGCCACAACCTTCTCCTTCTCCTACATTCGGCCACCATGTGTTTCCACTGCTATGTGAACATTTTTCACTTGATCACCTGATTTTTTTTTTGTTCCGGCCCTTTGCATCCCTATGGACCATTGCCCCTCTGTCCTCCACCAACCTCCTCAGCCCACCCAGTTCTGTGCCCATTGCATCTACAATACCATCTAGCCATCTCATTTTTGGCCGCCCCCTTCTTCTTTTGTCCTCCACCTTTTCCAACATCAAGGCTTTCCCAAGTGAGTCCTCTTTTCTCATTTGGTGTCCAAAGTACTTTAACTTCATCTTCAATATCTGACATTCCAAGGAGCAGTCAGGGTTGATTTCTTCTAAGATCAACCTATTTGTTCTCTTTGCTGTCCAGGGTACTCTCAAAACCATACCTTGTAGGAATCGGGGCCGCTAGGATGGCCGTTAGGTCCCGGAGGAGACTGATCAAGGAACGATACGAGGCAATATGGAGCGAGATCAGATCAGTGGTTTATTGAAGGAAAAGTATCTACATTTATAGATCAGAAGGCAAGGCAGGAAAAAACCGTCATCTGACAGAAAATCACATCACCCATCTACCCGGGTTAATGGGAAATCTCTCTTGGGGAAGTTAATTAACGTGGGCAAACATTGACAGGGGAAACACCATTGTCTAGGGCTTAGACCTGGGTAAATATGGCCACTATTTGCACCAGGGATTACGATAAACTCGGAGATGAGTGTTTGCCTAATATGTAACAGGAGTTAGCGATCTGCTTACTTGGCAGAGCCATAGGTCAGGTCAGAAGTGGGTGAATCAAACCCTATTATTAATCCACCCCCCTTAATTTCTCTGCCCGCAGAGTCCACGGGCCAGGAGCGTTCTCACCGAAGTGGCCTCTGCGTGGGCCGTTCCATGCCATTGGGGCATGGGGAATCCACATCTCCCCTTTTTGTTTTACTTAAGAGCCTGACCGGCGACTCTGCGCAAGAGGGGCATCAGCTGTTGAGCGGGAATGGTGCTTCGGGGTTCCCTCTGGGAGCGGCACCTTGATATCAGTGAGGGAATACATTGCGCGAAGCAGCATACTGTTATGCCTAGTATAATCACCCCCACAATCACTTTGAGCACCGTCTGAAGCCACCCCCACGGAATCCACGACCACATCCAGTTCCACAATGAACTCAGCCAAGTTCCCCATGCGGAACCCTCCCTGATGCCCTCGACTATGGTGTGGAGGTCTGTGAGCTGGAGTTATCAGTGAGATTAAAACAGCACATACCATGAAAGGATTCGCAACCCAGATGATGTAGCAATAAGAGATAGTCTATAGCCGCTCGATTGTCAAGTATGGCATGGCGAAGCTCTGCCTGCTCTTGGTTGAGCAGCGCTATCGCTGAGGAGGTATGGTTAATGGCTTTAGCTAATCCGCAAGCCAGTCGACCAATCCTCTGAGCGTTGCCGACGGCTAAGCCTGGCACGCCAAAAATGCTGACTGCCAGCGAGAGATATTCGGCTGAACTCATTACTCTAAAGCTGCTCTCACATGAGCTGTCTAACTGGGTGGTGCGCGTGTGTCGTACGGGTGCTGAAACATTTGTAACATTTGTGCTTGGGGTAACCATATCCTTAGTAGGGAGTAACAGTGTCAAACGACTGATACAACATATAGCATCTGATACATTTGCAGGAATGTAGTTCCAAGTGTACTGATTACATGTAAAGAACCAACCAGATGGTAGGGTAACATGAGCATACATTGAACCAAGTGTCACTGGGTTATCACAAGTCCAATTGCCACTGCCAACGTTGAGGCAGCGGCGCCGGGTTCGACCAGCTGAGGCGCAGCCGGTCATTCGAGCACAGGTAGAGTTCGGGCTGACCGCCACTCGAGGAGTGTGGAGAGTGGCTGCATCAGCCGGCAAAGTCATGGTTAGCCGCATCTCCCAGCGAGCATATTCTGAGGAAGCTGCTGGAATGTATGGGCTGAAAATCCGTTTAACAAGCCAGTCCCCATCCCTGGGGTACGCGCCTGGAGAGTGGCACACTGGGATGAGGCAGGTGCTCAGGATTGAGGCAGAACCAACGTCCTGCTTCAGGCAAAAATCGGACTGGTTGACGAGACCCGCCAACCTTTCCCATATGTTGTAATGCATCCTGGCAGAGAGGTCTCCGCCTGGCATCAAATCGTTGGCCTTCAATGAGGCAGCCTGAACGCCTCCCCCCGCAAGTAGGGAGAGGGTCAGGATGATGGTGACTGCCACGGTGTTGGCATGAATTCGGGCAAAGATTGCAGCCGTGAGGTTCTCCGGCGTTGGCTCCATTTCCGCGCGCCGGATGACGTCCTCGGCCTCACTGCAAAGGGCCTTGACCATTGCCCAGGTGATCTTCGGTGCTGTCATCTGTGGCTGTTTCTTCCGACGGGTCCTCTCGGTCAGAGTGAGGTTCTCCATCTCCGGGATCGGACTCGGGTCGGCCTGGGTCCACGCCATGTGGTTCCAAGTGAGGCTTGACACACCGAGCTGGAATCCAAACAACACCTGTAGGAGACATAACTGCAGCATACCCTCTTCCCTAGTTACGAGTGGCGCCGGGCCCCTCCAAGAAGGGTCCGGTGGCACCCGGTATCGGACCATCGGTCACGGGAGAGCTTCCGAATGGCGGAAGTGCTTCTCCTGCAGCGTGCAATCCGAAAAAACATTAAGGTGATTGTATGTGAACAATACCTTATTCAGACAATGCTGTGCCTGAGCCTGTGACTTGGGGAGGGCTGGTGGCTCCCCCCTTTCTGTTTGTTTGTCAATATAGGACTTGAGCGTCCGATTGACCCGTTCCACAATCGCTTGCCCCTGCGGATTGTAAGGAACGCCAAAAGTATGCTGAATGTCCCAGGTGGCCATGAAGGCGGCCAACTGCCTAGAGCAGTAGGCCGGGGCGTTATCGGTTTTCACGTGCCGTGGTTAGCCCATGGCCGCAATGCAGGAAAGGAGGTGCTGCTCCACGTGGGACGCAGTCTCCCCTTTCTGCGCCGTTGCCCAAACGAATTGAGAAAAAGTATCAATGCAAACGTGCATGTACTGCCATCTGCCAAACTGCGGAACATGTGTGACATCCATCTGCCACACTTGGTTAGCCTCTGTCCCTCGTGGGTTGACCCCCCATGAGGGCCCCCCCGGTGCCCCTGCACAATGCTGGCAAGAGCGAACTATGCCTTGGGCTTGAGAAAGTGGCAGATTGAACTGTCTGGCAAGCGCTTTGGCATTTTGGTGAAAGAATGCATGGCTCTGGATTGGTGTAGTGAAAACACCTAACACTGAACGTTGCTGAATTTCCTTTGCCGCCGCGTCCGCTCTGCTATTGCCCACGGAAATCGGACCCGGTAGGTCTTGGTGACTTCGGATGTGGGCAATATAGAGCGGCTCCGTGCGGTTTCCCAAATGAAATTGAGCAGTGAGAAACAGACTAAGCAAATTCTTGTCTATCGCGGGAGTAATGTATGCTCCCGGTAGACTGTGAAGCAAATTCCTGACATACTGGCTGTCAGTAATGATGTTGAGGCGCTCTTTGGCGAAGGTGAGCAAGGCAAGGTTCACCGCTGCCAACTCTGCCTGCTGCGCGGACTTCTGTGGAAGAGTTAACAGCGTGCGCCAAGCCTGGCCTTCCTGCCAAGTCAAGACACCATATGTGCGACCTCCATCAGTAAAAACTGTCCTGGCCCCCTGAAGCGGAACCAGCGAGAGCAATTCGAACAAGCTGACTGTCTGCGTTTGAAGTGAGACAAGTCTGGGGTCCTTTGGCAAATGGTATGCCAAGCATCCAGTGAATCCTTCCAACGCAATTGGAAGCGAGTCACCGAGCTGCATCAACTGCTGAATCTGTTCCTTGGTGAACGGAACTACAATTTTGGCTAAGTCGTGCCTTGAAATGTCCCTAGCTCTCAGTCTTCCGCGGTAGACCACCGCGGAGACCAATTCTTGGGGAGGAACGATGTTTCAGGAAGAGGTGTTCGGCAAGTACACCCATTCCACGATGCTCGCTCCTTTCTCGGAGTCTACTCCTAGAGCTCCGGTGAACATGGATCCTGCCCGAACAATATACAAGTTCAGGATCGGAGCATATGGCCCCTGAGCGATCCTGTCCACCCACCTTTGGCTGAGAACTTGGTTGACTTTTTCGAGAGCCAAGCGCGCTTCTCGAGAAATGTGTATCTGGTCTGCTGGCTGCTTACCTAATGTGAGCAGCGAGAAGAGCGGTTTCAAAAGATCCGTATCCAGTCGGAAATACGGTCTGGCCCAATTAATATTCACTAAAACCTGCTGCAATTCTACCAAGGTGACTGAATCCTTCAAGTTGATTTGGGGCAAAACTGGTGCTGCGAAAGAGCGGAGAAGCCGATGGCCCAAGTATGAGAAGGGCTCGGTTCTCTGCACTTTCTCCGGGGCAATGAGTAAACCTTTCTCCCCCAGGCTGGCCTGGAGGTCTGAAAACATTTCGCTGCCGAGTTGCGGCACCGCGACCAAGATATCATCCATGAAATGACAAACTAAGGCTTTGGGGTAAAGGTTTCGGAACTTTGCCAGTGCGTTGTGAACATAGATTTGGCACAGGGTGGGCGAATTGAGCATGCCCTGTGGCAAAAATTTCCACACGTAACGCTGCGTGGGCTCACTGTGGTTCACAACCGGCACCGTAAAGGCAAACCTTTCCCGGTCCCTGGAGTCTAAGGGAATCGTGTAAAAGCAATCCTTAAGATCTACAACTAAGATCTCCCACCCCTCGGGAATCATATTAGGATTTGGGATGCCGCATTGAAGCGGACCCATTGGCTGTATGCATTTATTGATCTCTCTGAGATCGTGGAGGAGTCGCCACTTCCCCGACTTCTTTTTGATGATAAAAATGGGCAAATTCCAAGGACTAGTGGACTGCTCTATATGTCCTGCGTCTAGCTGTTCTTTAACCAGCTGCTTGAGGGCGACTAATTTCTCTCCCACTACCGGCCATTGTTCTACCCAGACTGGCGTATCGGTGAGCCATTTAAGTGGCAACGCCATTACCCAAAGGTAAGCGTGGCACCGTACTGCTGTAAAATATCTCGCCCCCAAAGGTTGATGTGCATGTCAAGAATGTGCGGCCGAATTACCGCCGTGCCGTCAGCCTTTGGGATCGTGACTGTCACCCACTCCCGGCTCCTAAACACTTCTTGGATGCCGCCTACCCCCCACACATCGGAGACCGGTTCAATGGCCCACTCCTGTGGCCACTGGCTTCTGCTTATCACGCTCACATCAGCTCTGGTATCTAGTAACCCTGAAAATGATCTTTGATTCAGAAATACCTCAATAACTGGGCGCTGTTTCCACTCAATGTTGGTCTCCACTGTCGCTAAGACCTGGTATCCTTGTACTGCCTCACTGGCGCTCGAGCGGTCCTCTGACCGGGACTCTGAGCTGTCCCTAAGCCTTCCCTGGCTATCTGCTGGCGAGTGACAAGGAACCATGATCAGTTGCGCTAATGTGTCTCCTTTGTGAATTGTCTGGGGTAAGTGAGTCCAAAGCTGAACTTGGAGAACGCCTGAAAAATTGGAGTCAATGACTCCTGGAATTACAAGAATTCCGCGTGCTCCGGCTACACTGCGGGGCAAAACTAAACCTATAAAGCCCTTGGGCAGGGGTCCCATGTACTGGGAGTCCACCAGATAGACTGTGCCTGGCAGGTCACATGTAACGTCTGCCTGACAAGTCAAATCTAGCCCTGTACTACCCTTGGGGCTGGCCTGCGCCCTCGCAATGCCTGGAATGTGATCGGAATCTAGTCTAGCTCTGGCGAGCTCTGAGCGAAGGAAGCCTCTGTTTGGACCGGGGCCAGAGACATGCCCGCGTTCCGGTTTCCCGAACTCGGACAGTTCCTGGCCCAATGGTAGCCTTTCTTGCACTTCGGACACAGGGTGTTTGGAGCCTTGGAACGGCGGAATTTTGTCCGCCTCCCTTGGATCGGCACTCCCTAGCAAAGTGACCGACCTTGCCACAAGAGTGACAAGCCCCTTGGTTCTTACTTTTGGGTCTTTTACCCCCTTGCACCGCTGCCGCTAGCAAACCCATCTTATAGGATTCTGTGCCAACGTCGGCGCAAGCTCTAATCATGTCCGTGAGAGTCAAGTCGGGACGATTGCCCAGGGACTGCAAGATTTTACGGCAGTCTAAATTGGCAATGTCCTTGGCTAACTTCATCATGAGCTCTTGTTGGGCTTGCTCATTGTCGATCTGCCTACTGATCGCTTCCTCCAAGCGATTGATGAAGTCCATGTAGGGCTCCTGGGCTCCCTGCTTAATTGCGGTGTAATTTTTAGCCGCTTTGCCAGTTGCTGGAACCTTGAAAAAAGCCCTAAAGGCAGCCTCGGCTGACATCTGAAGAGTGGCGAGTGGCAAGTTGATCTGCGCATCGATGGATTCGAAGGCACCTGAACCATATAACTGGTCAGGAAGTACTGTGCCTCCCATCCTGGCAGCCCTAGTCTGAGCCTCAAGGCGAAACTCGCTGTCCCAAATCAAATACTGGCTAGGGTTGAGCATCATCCACATGACGGCTTTCCAGTCATGTGGAATGAACATGGTATTCTCGCACACTTGCTGAAGCATGCCCCTAGTAAACCGACTCTGAAGCCCTGTCTCTGAAATGGCCTTCCGTATAGCCATGAGAAGCTTATACGGGACTGGTGAATGAACTATCTGCTGGGCCCCTGTGAGGGCATCCATTTCCATGCGAATTGGACAAATCTGACTAAGCTCAGCTAGTTCTTCTGCTGGCAAATCCCTCTTCCTAAGTTCTTCCTCAACTGTGCGCTGAAGGGCACTCTTGGTAGCTTGGGAACCTGTAGCTGTCAGAGAAGCGCCTGCACTCCTCATTCCTTGCATTCCGTCGATGACGTCTGCAGCTGTCACCGAGGGAAAGCTCCCTGCGCTACTCTGCCTAAACTGCAATGACGGATAGAGCGCCGTGGGTGCCGATGGTTCGACTGGCGCTGGGGGTTCTTTGGCCTCTACCCGGACTGGTTCTATCTCCGCTAAGAGTTTCCTACATTTGCCCCATGTGCGAATTACGCCTCCTGGAGCTTTCGGGGGTTGCTGAATGCAGTCTCCTATCTGATCCCAAAGCTTAAGGGTTAACGTACCTACTTCTGGGTAAAGCAGGCAGTGTTCCCTTAGGTACGCCAAAAGTCTCGGTAGCTCTCGGCTGTGAAAACGCAACTGAAATACCCTGGCCAGGATTCTGAACTCTTCCTCACGAGTTCTTTGGCTAGCGGACGGACCTTGTCGCTGAGGACAAGTCCCCATATTACCTGCGTGGGTCCTCCAAAGTTTCCTCCTCGGGACGAGTCGACGTGTCTTTGGGCAAGGTAATAGACTCTGGCGACGATTCTCTGGGTAGAGCTCGGAGCGTGGTCCCCTACCACGGGCCCTCGGTGGCCTCTGCGCTGTCAGGGGTTCACAGCTGACCCTGAGCGGAACGCGTTTTTCCATAACCTGCAAGCCGCCGCGAAAGTTGGGAGCAAGCTGTAGGATGCCTCTCGGTAATGCCTCGCCGCTTAGGCCGTTCTCCCGACAGGCTGGTTTACCGGCCGGGCTGCCGCGCTGTCCTCCAGGATGATCGGACGCGGTTCAAGCACAGAACCGGACCGTGTGATCGCTTACTCACGGGTAAGATCACGTCGGGGTCACCAGATGTAGGAATCGGGGCCGCTAGGACGGCCGTTAGGTCCCGGAGGAGACTGATCAAGGAACGATACGAGGCAATATGGAGCGAGATCAGATCAGTGGTTTATTGAAGGAAAAGTATCTACATTTATAGATCAGAAGGCAAGGCAGGAAAAAACCGTCATCTGACAGAAAATCACATCACCCATCTACCCGGGTTAATGTGAACTCTCTTTTGGGGAAGTTAATTAACGTGGGCAAACATTGACAGGGGAAACACCATTGTCTAGGGCTTAGACCGGGGTAAATATGGCCACTATTTGCACCAGGGATTACGATAAACTCGGAGATGAGTGTTTGCCTAACATGTAACAGGAGTTAGCGATCTGCTTACTTGGCAGAGCCATAGGTCAGGTCAGAAGTGGGTGAATCAAACCCTATTATTAATCCACCCCCCTTAATTTCTCTGCCCACAGAGCCCACGGGCCAGGAGCGTTCTCACCGAAGTGGCCTCTGCGCGGGCCGTTCCATGCCATTGGGGCATGGGGAATCCACAATACCTGTCAACCATCCCGATTTGGCCGGGATTACCACAGAATTTGACACCGATTGACGTCATAACCCACCCCGCGCTGCCAAAACCCCGTAATTTGGCAGTGGGGGGAAACGCTTTCCATGCATGTGTGGAAGGGTTCTACACAAGTAGGGGCATAGGGGCTGTGCAAGTGGCGTAGCGCTTCCATGCATGCGATCTGCGCAGGTCCCATTTTTTCCGGAGCCACAGGTTGACAGGTATGCTCAAAACTCTCCTCCAACACCTCATCTCAAAGGTGTCTATTCTTCTACGCTCAGCCTTCCTTTGGGTCTAGCTCTCACAACCATACATCACTACCGGAAATACCATTGCTTTGACTAGGTAGGCTTTTGTTTGCAAGGTGATGTCTCTACTTTTAAGTGTGTTGCCCAAATTTCTCATAGCTTGCTTCCCAAGAATTAGTCGCCTTTTTATTTCATGGCTGCACTCTCCATCTGCAGTGATCTTGGATCACCTGATAGCACTTTTCAAAAACTTGAAAGGTTGTCATGCAGAGGAGGGGCAAGATCTGTTCTCAATCATCTGTTCTCAGTCATTCCAGAGAGCAGGACATTGACTAATGGGCTGAAACTACAGGGAGTCATATATAGACTTAACTGTTAGAGTGGTATGACAATGGCACCTATAACCTCAGGACGTAGTGAGCATGCCAATGCTAGAGGCATTCAAGAAAAAGTCCGACAACCATCTGTCAGAATTGCTTTGATTTGGACCCCTTCATTCAGCAGAGGGTTGGATCTGATGGCCTTATAGACCCCTTCCAACTCCATTATTTGGTGAGGCTATGTTCTTCTGCCTTCCCTGCAACACAATTTTTTGTGGTGCTTGAAAAGTGATTTATGGAAATGCCTCAATAAACATAGATGTGTGTCATGCTGGCTAGAGAGATGTTGAATTTAATAGCCCTGAAAGAGTGATTACCCACACACACACCCAATGATTCACTATCTTCCTGGCATATCTTCAAGGCAGTGATTCTCAACCTGTGGCCCATGGGCCAGATCTGGCCCATGGTGCCATTTCATGTGCCCCCACCGCCTTCACCACACCTGGAAGTGCCATGTGGTAGAGGAAGGGCAAAATGACCATCCGGTCCCCGAAGCTGTCTATGCGAGCATGACCCGGCCCCCCTGCTTTAAAAAGTTGTGAACTCCTGCTTTAATGCAATGTCACCCCTGAGGCTGACCCAAGTTTTCCTTCCTGCCATTGGATTACAAGTCCCATTATCAGATTATGACCATTCTTAGAATGGCAGAATCAAAACTGATCTCTTTTCCACCCCATGTGGTCTTGTGACAGACTAGGACAGGGATTCTGAACCTGTGGCACCATTTCATGTGGCCCACCACCACCTCCACAACACAAGGAAGTGCCATGTGGTATAGGAGGGGCAAAATGGTTGTCCAGCCCCCGAAGCTGTCTGAGGGAGCATGACCCAGCCCCCAGCTTTAAAAGGATGAGAACTCCTGGACTAGGACATAGAAACATGGGTTAAAATCCCTCTCAGTCATGGAAACTTACTTGATGCGGGCAAGGGTATGCTGAGCACCTTGGGGGGGCAGTGGACAGGAAGTGATGGGGGCGCCTATTAGGGGGTTGGGGGAAAACCCCATACATTCCCATTACCTCTGTCTGCCTCTGGGGGATGCCAGTCACTGGGGCACACCGGGATGAGTCCCTGTATCCCTGTGGGCCAGCACATCACTGGATGCGGGTGTAGGGTTGCCATATGTCCCGGAAAACCAAGATTGTCCCAGATTCAAGGTTAGAAAAATTGTCCTGGTCAGCTCAATAAAAATCATGTTAAAGTCCTGGGTTTTTTAAATTTACTGATTTTGTATTAAAATAAATTCGAACTCTGTGACCAGTGCGTTTCCTGGAACTGAGGACGTTAATAGTTGACCGCAATGTGACTTCTCAGAAGTACAGCAGATCATCTTACAGTAAGAATTAACTGTTGTAAATAAATTCATTTATGTATTGTTATATTTAATGTGAAAGTGTTTTATAGCTGTCATTATATTATGGGATTTTTTTAAAGGCTATTTTGTAGATAACTCTCATTTTTGTCAAGTATACTTCCGTCCCAATTTTGTGGGAGAGAATTATGGCAACTCTCTGTGGGTGGAACTGGTAGGATAACTTCTTAAATAAAAGGGCTGTGGTGACTCAGTGGTTAAGAAGCTCGCCTTGTTAGCTGGATGGCCGGCAAGTCAGCAGTTCGAGACCCGGGTACTGCATGACAGGTTGAGTGCCCATCATATCTGTCAACCATCCCGATTTGGCCGGGAAAACCCCGTAATTTGACCTCGATTGACGTCATAACCCGCCCCGCGCTGCCAAACCCCCGTAATTTGGCAGCGGGGGGAACGCTTTCCGCGCACGCGTGGAAGCGCTACGCCACTTACATAGGGGCTGCGCAAGTGGCGTAGCGCGTCCGCGCATGCATGGAAGGGGTAAAACCCTTCCACGCATGCGTGGAAAGTGACCTGCGCACAAGCGATGTGCGAAGGTCCCTTTTTCCGGAGCCGCGGGTTGACAGGTATGGTACCCATCTCTGTCCCAGCTCCAGCCAACCTAGCAGTTCGAAAGCAAGGAATTGAAAGTAGATAAATAGGGATCACTTCGGTGGGAAAAGATCTTGGGGACATGATCTATTGCTATTGGAGGGTTGGAGGGTTGATATTGTATTATTGTGATTATTGTTTTTCTGTAATTGTACTGATTTATTATTGTGTTTTTGCATCATTTTATTGTAACAGTATGTATCTTAATATGTTGTTAGCCGCTCTGAGTCGGCTGTGGGTTGAGTGGAGCGGGATATAAATTTAAATAATAAATAATAAATAAATGAAAGGAGCCTCATTTAGACTTCCTCTGAGCGAAGTTTCTCCAGCAAAAAATCCTTTCAACCCAGAATAATTTCTGACACAAAATTACTTCTTAAATATGTCACGGTATTCCTATTTTCGATGTGATAATATCAGCTACCACAGGTTTATTGTTCTCCTACTGTGTAGTGGCTCAAGTTGTTAAGACGCTGACTGGGAGGCGGAAGGTCAGCAGTTCAAAACCCGAGTACTGCATGACAGAGTGAGCTCCCATCTCTGTTCCAGCTCCTGCCAACCTAGCAGTTCAAAAGCAAGAAATTGCAAGTCGATCAATAGGGACCACTTCGGTGAGAAAGTAAACAGCGTTCCGAGCGCTCCAGTGTCTACTCATGACCATGGAAACGTCTGCAGAAGTGGACAGCGCTGGCTCTTCGGCTATGAAACAGAGACGAGCACTGAACCATAGAGTCGGATACGACTGGTTTTCGATCAAGGGTGACCTTTACACTGTGTAGAATCTCTCTCCCTTCTCATTTTCCAGCCCAAGCTTAAAAAATTAATTTAATAGAAGAGACTCCCTTGTCCTTCTCAAAATACTGGTGGTAATGCTGAAAGATTTACTCCTGGACTGACTCTGTTTGCCAACCTTCCTAAGAGGTATCATTAAGAGGGCTGCTTAATGATAAACCCCAGCCATGAAAAGGTTCTTCACGTCTTATTTGTTCTTTTTTAGTAGCACTTTTTGCTCCTAGGAAGCAAAGTAATTGCTTTTGTAAAGGAGAAGTATTTTCTATTTGTGGTTTTTAGGAATTATGAAGGCGGTGTTTTTATGAATCATGAAAAGTCTTTAGCAATGTAACAATCCAAAGAGGAGGGTGGATCATGTCTTTAGTTGTTAGGTGCTGTCAAGTCAGAACAGATGTATAGCAACCCTAATAAGGCTTTCAAAGTACTGTAAATGAAATAGTTAAGGAGTGGTTTTACCTGTTCCACTCCCCCAGGGAGTTTCCATGGGATTCAGATTCAGGCCCCCTAAGTCCTAGTCCAGGGGTTCTCAACATTTTTAAACCAGGGGCCGGGTCAAGCTCCCTCGGACAGCTTCGGGGGCTGGATGGCCATTTTGCCCTTCCTCCACCACCTGGAGGACGTGGTGGTGGGGGCAGATGAAATGGTGCCACAGAGTGCATTCGGCTCACGGGCTGTAGGTTGAGAATCCATGTCCTAGTCTGTCACTTTATCTGCCATGCCACAATGTGGGCATCAGTACCTTTAAAAATAAAGCTAAAGGTTTCCCTTGCTCAAAAGCCAGTCATATCCAACTCTAGGGTTCCGTGTTCATCTCTGTTTCAAAGCCGAAGAGCCAGCGCTGTCTGCTTCTGTAGATGTTTCCGTGGCCATGTGGCCAGCATGACTAGACACCGGAGCGCACGGAATGCTGTTTTACTTTCCCACCTAAGTGGTCCCTATTTATCTGCATGCAATTTCTTGCTTTCAAACTGCTACGTTGGCAGGAGTTGGGACAAAGACGGGCGCTCATTCCGTCCTGCAGTATTTGGGTATCGTATACCTGTCAAGTTTTGGGAAATTTCTGTCAAATAAGGGAAATTTCCCAGCCAAAACAGGAGACTGGACAGCTGTGTTTATCCTGTGCTGGCTTCCAGTCTAACTCCGGTCTAACTGCAGTCTAACTAATATGGGGTGGCAGCGGGAAAGAGTGTAAAATATGGGGGGTTGACAGAAACTTCCCGAAACTTGACAGGTATGGCGGTATCGAACTGCTGACCTGCCGCCTTCTAGTCAGTGTCTTAGACACTTGAGCCACTGTGGTACCTTTAGTAGGCAACTAAAATATTAATACTTAGAGGAGAAACAAAAAGCGAAATGTCCAAAGAGAAATTTTCAGGAGAGGTTAGATCTGAATTTAGGTCCCCTAAAGGACAGTTGCAAATTTGTTGGATCAGTTTGAGGTACAGTATCAGGGTTATCCCCAATAATGAAGCTTCCAAAGTCTTCCCCCACATCTGTCGATAAAGAGCAGCCTTTATTGACAGAGGTACAATTAGAAGGTCATGGGAGGCACATTGTTTCTGCAGCAGAACATGTTATCTGCCTGACATCACCAGGAAAGGTTAGAATAGAGGTGCATAAACTTTTCAGGCCCCAGGTACCACATGGTTCAGTGGGCCGGCCATGTGGTTCAGCGGGCCAGTCACGTGGTTCCTACCACCAGAAGCGGAAGTAAAATGTGCCTTGCAATCTGTTTTGCAACAGGACGAGATAGATTTTTAGGCTGCCATTTTCTGCTTAAACCAAGGGTGCCCAAACTATGGCCAGTTGGCCGGATCCAGCCCCCAACACCAATTCATCTGGCCCTTGCCGCTCCTGGAAGCAGAAATAAAGCGCGTATGGGCACATTTTACTTCTGCTTCCAGGAGCGGCAAGGGCTGGATGAATTGTGCCCACAAGCCGTAGTTTGAGCACCCTGGATTAGAAAAACGCCTGCCTGATACCTTGACAGCTGCTGCCAGTCAGTTTTGACACTATGAGGCTCCATGAACTAAGGGTCTCACTTGGTATGATTCCTAGGTGTATTGCTAGGTATTTTTGAACCACAATTGGGCGTACCCTGGTAACAGCAACCTTGTGTAAGGTTGCCAGCTAATCTTTCTTACACTAGGCCAGGCAAAAGGAACTGTAGAATGAACTCACTAAAAGGCAGTTTGGCAGTTTCACATCTGGCCTAGACATGGAAGAAGCAGCAGCAGCTAGCAGGAATAAAAAGCAAATAAATACTCTTTAGTGGCTATACCCGTCAACCGTGGCTCCGGACAATCCAGGATCTGCGCAGAACGGTTCTGCGCAGGTCGCTTTTTACGCATGCATAAAAGCCTATGCATGCGTAAAAGTGACTTGAGCAGAACCGTTCTGCGCAGCTCACTTTTACGCATGCGTAGAAGGCTTCTACGATCCCCTTCTGCACAGAAGCCTTCTACGCATGCGTAGAAGGGTTCTACGCATGCGTAAAAGCCTTCTACCCATGTGTAGAAGTGAGCTGTGCAGAAGGGATGCGCAGTAACGCCTATCACCCCGCTGCCAAATTCTGGGGTTTCGGCAACTTTGGGCAGGAAATGGTGAAAATTGGCGCCGAAAAATGGGAAATCCCGGCCAATCCGGGGAGGTTGACAGGTATGTTAGTGGCTGGTTCTAATATTGTACTTTTCAAATATTGGGGGGGGGGGGGTTGGAGAAAGAGAGAAAAGAGCAAAAGGAGGATAAGCAAAATTTACAAGATATTGATTGAGATAGGGCAGCAAAGGTGCCCAAACTTTTTGGGCCGCAGACATGACCAAGCCCCTGGACAGCTGATTGGGCCGGTCATGTGGTTCCTCCCCCTGGAAGTGGAAGTAAAACACGCCACGCGTCCATCCTACAATGTGGTTTCAATGAGAATTAAGCTTTAAATGAAGATTCTGAGCCTCTGATGAGAGCCGAGAGTTGAAAGTGATTGAGAGTCTGGTATTTCATTGTGATTTTACTGCATTTTACTTGTTTTTGGTGGCTCTGGGGTCGAAGTCCGAGAAGCGGCGGTGGCGAGTGAGGTGAGCGGCAAAAGTCGCAGCCAAGCTAACTGGGCCGTGGTTGGATGGGACTCTTTGAGAGATGCAAAAGAAATTAAAAAGAAAATGGATGGACTCCTGACATGGTGGCGGCTAGCGAGGCTGTTGTGGATTTGCGGTAGTTGTGCCCGAGGTGGAAAAGTAAGTGTGGGAGGAGGGAAGAGGAAGCAAGAAGAATAATTAATGGTGGCGGGTGGAACTGAAAGTTTAAAAGTTGGAGAAGCTGAGAGACAACCCGAGAGAGAGATCGGGAGAGAAGTCGAGGCTGAGGTGGAGGATTTGGAAAGTTGAAGATTTGGAGAGAAGGAGAAAGGAGGAAGAAGAGGAATATGGAAGATTTTGGTTTTATTTTTTGAAAGTTTTTTTAGAGGGTTCGTGGTTGGTGGCAGAGTTGTTCGGGCAGGCGGAGGAAGAGGATCGGTCTCATTGCGTTTTCCCCCCTTTTTTACTGTTGTTGTTTCTCTCTTTTCATCTATGTATATAAAACAGAGGGGTGCGTGTGTACTAAGCTCCTACACCCCTGGACCGAACCCCCTGGAATTCGGCACACACCTACCTTGGTGCTCCCGGTTGGTTTGTGGCCTGGTTCCAGGGCCGTGGGTGCCATCAATTGATCTATACAATGTGTGTGTTAGCCAGTGATGTAACTGAGCTGATGTCATAGTTCCAGGTAGGTTGAGATTGTGACATCATCTGACTAGCTCAGCTGTAGTCCTCTGAGCTCAGCTGTAGTTTTCACAGTAGGTGGAAGGCAAATGGGGGGGTTGGTTGGGCCGGCACTGTGGTGGCGATGGAGGCCCTTGAGAGGGCCAGGAGGGTGCGGGAGCAGCGGAGGAGGCCGGGGTCCCTCTGAAAATGGTGACCCAGCCTCCACGGCAGAGGTGGTGGCCACAGTGGGCAAGGCTGAGGAGGGAGGGAAGGTTCGAGGACTCCTCAAAGGCTGCGTGCCGCTCTCTCACCAGGTGGCTGGACACATGTATGGGAAGGATAAGGGTGGTAAGTGACCATCGACAGAGAAGCGGGACAGGTGAGGGAAGAGAGAGACTGGGGAAGGGAGGAAGGGTTGACCCACATACAACTCATGAGGTTTCGAAGAGGGAAAGGCTGGCCTACGTGAAAATTAAAAACCCGAGCAAAGACGGTTAATCAGCTAATATTTTATGAAATTTTGGACTGAGTTTGAGTTAGAGGCTTTTTTAGAGGCTTTTTTCTTTTCTCCCCTTTACCATTTTGGATGATAGACTTACAGGATTATTTTTTCTTTTTTCTTAACTCTGATTATTTGGACACTGTTACAATAAAATTTAAGAACACCCATATATGAATTTTGATTTTTGAAAATTTTAGACCAAAATCCTTGGATTGAATTATTTTTAGATTTTTCTTTTTTGCTTCTTTTTCTCTTTTTTCTTTTTTTTATCAGATCGATCATATTCTATATTCTGTATTTTTATTTTTACTCACAATTAGAGCGTTACTATAGATACATTTGTAACAATCAATTGGTATAATTAATTAGACTTTATTCTATTTTGTGTATATATATATATATATATATATATATATATATATATATATATATATATATATATATATATATATATATATATATATATATATATATATATATATATATATATATATATATATATATATATATATAACATAAGAACATAAGAACAGCCATGCTGGAACAGGCCACAGCCGATCCAGTCCAGCATTCTGTCTCACACAGTGGCTCACCATTTCCTTCAGGGTATTCCCAAGCAGATGCCTTCACCTGCTTAGGATTCCCTGGAAATGGCATTGAGAGATATCCTGCCTATCTCTCCAACCTGAGGTTGTCCTTAAGTATCCATAATTATAGCCATTGATACCCTTGTCCTCCATGAACTTGTCTAATCCTTTCTTAAGCTGTCAAGACTGACAGCTGTCACCACTTCTTCTGGCAGGGAGTTCCATAGACCAGTAATCCTCTGGGTGAAAAAGTACTTTCTCTTATTTGTTTGAGAACTAGTAACCAAAAGTTTCATGGAGTGTCCCCTAGTTCTAGTGTTATGCGATAGGGAAAACAGTTTTTCCTTATCTACTTTGTCCACACCGTGCATGATTTTATAAACTTCAATCAGGTCACCTCTTAGACGTCGTCGTTCAAGAGTGAAGAGGCCCAACCGTTGCAGCCTCAGATGGTAAGGAAGGTGTTCCAGTCCCCTAATCATTCTGGTTGCCCTCCTCTGCACTTTTCCCAGCTCCATAATATCCTTCTGGAGGAATGGCGACCAGAACTGTACACAGTATTCCAGATGGGGCCTCACCATAGATTTATAAAGAGGCAAAATGACACTTGCTGACTTATTTTCTATACCCTTCCTAATGATCCCTAGCATAGAGTTTGCTTTTTTCACTGCTGAGGCATACTGTGTTGACACCTTCATTGAGTTGTCCACCAGGACACCAAGGTCCCTTTCCTGGTTTGTCGCAGAGAGTTCAGACCCCATCAGTTTATAAATGTAATTGGGGTTCTTTGCCCCAACATGCATCACTCTGCACTTACTAATGTTGAAGCTCATTTGCCACTGTTTTGCCCACTCCCCCAGTGTCAAGAGATCCCTCTGAAGCTCCTCACAATCTCTCACAGTTTTCACTACCCTGTATAATTTAGTGTCGTCAGCAAATTTGGCTACCTTGCTTTTTACTCCTACCTCTAGATCATTTATGAAGAGGTTGAAAAGCAGGGGTCCCAGTACTGAACCTTGGGGGACCCCACTCTTTACTTCCCTCCACTTGGAGAAGTGTCCATTTAGTGCTACCCTCTGTTTCCTGTCCCTTAGCCAGTTGCTGATCCAGGACAAGACCTGTCCCTTTATTCCATGACTGGCAAGTTTATTCAAGAGCCTTTTGTGTGGGAACTTGTCAAAAGCCTTCTGAAGGTCCAGATAAACAATGTCAACTGGATCCCCCTTATCCACATGCTTGTTGACACTCTCAAAAAATTCCAACAGATTAGTGAGGCATGATTTGCCCTTGTAAAAGCCATGTTGGCTCTCCTTTAGCAGTGCCTTCTCTTCTATGTGCCTATTAATTCTATTTTTTAGGATGGTTTCCATCACTTTACCTGGGACACATGTCAAACTGACAGGTCGGTAATTTCCTGGATCACCCCTGGATCCTTTTTTGAAAATTGGTGTTACATTCGCTACCTTCCAGTCATCAGGCACAAAGCCTGATTTGAGGGAAAGATTATATATTTTGACTAGGAGATCAGCAATTTCATCTTTAAGTTCCCTGAGAACTCGTGGATGGATGCCATCTGGTCTGGTGATTTGTTAGTGTTTAGTTTAACAAGACATGCAAGGACCTCCTCCCTGGTTATTTCTATCTGGCTTAATTCTTCGGTTTCCCTCCCTACGAAG
This sequence comes from Bradypodion ventrale, assembly GCA_035047345.1. Taxonomy (NCBI): domain Eukaryota; kingdom Metazoa; phylum Chordata; class Lepidosauria; order Squamata; family Chamaeleonidae; genus Bradypodion; species Bradypodion ventrale. The sequence goes on along the minus strand of JAWDJE010000017.1, from coordinate 10,483,237 downwards.
ATAGGCTCTGTTTTGGGCATGTGGTCTCTGTCTTCTTCAGTGAATACTGAAGCAAAGAATTCATTGAGTCTCTCTGCAATCTCTGTTTCCTCTTTAATAACCCCTTGCCTTCCATTGTCATCTAATGGTCCAATGGCCTTCAATAGTTGGGTTCTTACGTCTAAGGTACTTAAAGAAGTCTTTGTTATTTCTCTGAGTATTTTTAGCTATACGCTCCTCAAAGTCTTGCTTTGCTTTCCTGATTGTTGCCTTGCATTTGTTCTGCCAGAATTTATGTTTCTGCCTGCTGTCCTCATTCGGACAAGCCTTCCATCTTCTAAATGAGCTTTTCTTGCTCTTGATCACTTCCCGAACAGCTCCTGTAAGCCACATTGGAGTCCTCTTGGACCTGGCAGTGCCCTTTTTCCTTTTGGGTATGCATTCCAATTGGGCCTCTGTTATTGTTTTTGTAAACAGCCTCCATGCCTCTTGGAGTGTTTGGACTCTCTCAATTTTCCCTTTCAGCTTCTTTTTTACTAGTTTCCTCATCTTTGGGAAATTTCCTTTTTGAAAATTTAAGGTCTCTGTGTTAGATTTTATCAGTGACTTGCAGTCTATGATCAAGTTAAACATAATTGAGTTGTGGTCACTGTTCCCTATTGGATCAGTCACATTAACATCTTGCACCAGATCCTGAGTATTACTTAATTAAATTGTTCTTAATTAAATGTCTTAAAATAATTGGAAATTAATTGATT